>OX381704.1:113911025-114538006 GCA_947462335.1 Harmothoe impar
ATATTTTCAACAACATATGGGGATTCAAGAGGATATGACCCCCCCTTTTTTTGTAGCAGATCATTGAGAAAAGACAATAAAACAAGCTATGGGGCTTATTTAAAAAGTTAAGTAGTAAGCCTCACAGTAAACCAAAATTGTCCCAAATTAATAATCCCAACTAAAAATAGCATTCTTGTGGACATTTAAAAGCAGACCTGGGTGGCATTTTCTTTGACTGAGAATATAACATGCATATCAGAGGATGCTAATGCTTGGGTTAAAGAGCGGAATAAAAGTTTATGGTATCCATGGTAACCAAGGTCAAGCTAAACCCTGGACTACATTGTCTGGATGGAAACTGTGATGAGGTCTGATGCATTTAATGGAAAAGTTGTCTTAGAGTTAAAAGGTGTCAACCAGGGCCGTCAGCTGACAAAGGTCATTGGCTAAAGACAGCTTATAAAGACACACTTTGTCCAGCTGCCTTTTAACCCTTTAAGCCATGATGCACCAATGGGGCACTGGCAAGGTACTCCTTGGCACTGCATTCTTGCATCATTACAGAAAACATTGCCGTGTGGCAACAAGGGTTAAAGACTCAACCCTACCAGGTGACCTCAGTCTGGGGTCTGTCCTAGTCTGTCTTATTCTGTCCTATTCACACATATGTAGTTAAAAGGGCACTCCCCAGGCCACAGTCTACTGATTGCACCTCATAGTATAAATAACTGATGAGATTAGGGAGTGGTCAGTAGTTAATATCAAAGGGGGCATGTTTGCCATTAGCAGTACCTGACATATTTAAACCTCATCCCTGGGAGGGGCTGAAGAGTCCCCCTGTGTAATTATAGTTGCATGTTTTTTTCAAAATATATTCTCTCTCTGAAATGATACACATTAGTGACCTCTCCTCTAAAGATGGTTTGAATATTAAATTTACCTTCATTGGCCTTTGCATAATTGATAGCATACATATATATATGTATCACCAAACTTCCGATTTACCTGTTCCTGGGGTTTATGTTCAGAATTACCCCCTATGTGATGGAGTTTTAGAAGTAGTTTGAAATCCTAAAGGTTAATGACCAATTGTGTTCCATACTATTCCAGCAAAGGTTGTATAGTGGTTTATCTGATTTTCCCCAAGGCGCATGGTTTACCCCAGAAAAGTGTTGAATATGATCCTAAACCTGGACGTCTTGAGCCAGGGGTAGCTGTTGTTAGCTACAGCCGGCTCTATTCATACAGAGAGGCTATCAGCCCTCCTGGTCACAGAATGGTTGTAAACCTCCCCACTTCCTACACCTGTCTCCATTATTCCCTGCTGTATCACCATTACCTGCACCTACAGTCTACACTAGTCCTGCTGACTAAGCACTATTCAAATCTCTATCCCTAACCCTTTAAGGGTGGCATAGATCTTTAAAACACTATGCTGCCTTCTTTGTCATGTTGAATAAATGAATACAGCACTGTTCAGTCCACACAACATGCATTAGGACGACCTATTGGGAGGGGGTAACCTTTTTTTAAATTTTCTCATCATGTCATGACATGATGCAAAAATGCAGCGCTGTTGAGAATCCACAGTACAGACCATAGGGGGCATAAAGGGTCAACATGATGCATGAATGAAGACCTGACAAGTACCTCTTCCTAAGAAATCTAATAGCATTAATGTTAGTAACTTAAGACCTATTAGTTTATTGCCCCTTCCGGGAAAGATATTAGAGAAAATTGTATGTAATAGACTTCAAAGTTATCTGGAAAATAATAACCTGTTGTGCCCAAATCAGCATGGCTACTGTAAAGCACACTCAACCCAGACGGCTATTTGTGAACACATCGAAAATGTTTTAATCAATGTAATTAATAACAATCCTTTTTTCTGCCTATATTTAGATTATAAAAAGGCTTTTGATACAGTTTCCCACCTAATTATGCTCGACTTTAGGACTTGACAAAAGTACGCCGCTGGTTAGAGAGCTACCTGACCTCATGTAAGCAATGTACACTTGCAAATAACCACCTCTCTAGCTATACTCATGTTACATATGGAGTCCCTCAAGGGTCTGTTATGGGGCCTGTCCTGTTTTTTATTTATATAAATTCTCTAGGAAAATGTGGTGACTTTGACAATACTCTATATGCGGATGATGCGGTTATCACTTGCAAGAGTTAAGGTGCTATGGATGATGCTCTATTGAATATATCAAACTGGTGTGTCAAAAACAGCCTTACTATAAATGGGAATAAAACTAAATGGATGCTATTTAATGGGAACAAAAATGATAATTTGGTTTTACAATTGAATGATGTAGCCTTGGAGAGAGTATACTGTTTCCAATATTTAGGTCTGAATCTAGATGTGCACATGAAATTTGTACAGCACAGGTGCACAACTGTAAATAACATGCGATACAAGGTTGGTCAGCTGGCCAAAATTAGACATTACTCTGATGTTAAGACTATAGTACATGTATCTATAAGTCAATGGTTTTACCATCCTTTGATTATGTGGATTTTATTTGGGATAGAGGCAATATAGGTGAGAACCTTGAGCTCCAGAACAAATGTTTAAGAATTATTCATAAAGTTAAGGTAGAAAATGATCCCCTGTATGGTACTAATGAACTGCACAGGCTCACAAAATGTAAATTGTTAGCTCACAGACGTGCCATACATTTATTGTTTTATGCTTTCCAATTATCCAAAAAGGAACATATGGTTGATAAAAGGAACATTCATACCAGGAGACACACAGGAAAGCGTCTGGCAACGCCAATGACACTAAAGCCGATTGTTCTATGTAGCGCTTTATATAAAGCCATCCTGTCCTGGAACAACCTAAAGCCCTTGTACACGTTAATAGAAAATGTTAATTCCTTCAAAATTGTGATAAAAAGGGACTACACTAACTGTTTTATGTAACAACTTTTATATTATAAATTTGTAATCATTATGAATAATTGATTATACTACTTCATCACTCATCTCACTTCATTGTTTATTTAACACTCCTGCTTACTATGCAAGTGATTAGAACCTACCAAAGATACTAGATGTGACTAGATTTCCAAGTGCTCGTCATACTGTATATTTGGTGAAATAACTGTACATAATGAAACCATGAGGGGTGCCAGTGAAAGGAAGGCAATGCGCCAATATACTGGTTATTAATACACTTCATATTTACTACGTTTTTTGAATGTATTATTAAACCAAATAAAAGCCTTTTTAAAAAAAAGGACAAAAAAGTAACTTATGAAGGCTACATTTAAGTATTGTGATGACAAAGGAGCATAAAGGCACTACGTACAGCTAGCCTTCAAAGGGTTAAGATGGAACCCATTCATTTGTCTGTATACAAAGCTCCAACTAGAGACCCCTTCTGGCTCCTTCCCCATCCCCTTCCCTACTCTGGCAGTACCTCCAGGACCTCCGCCCCAGCCCGGATGGATTGGAGGCTACATTTCTGGTGCACATACCCTTCCCATAACCTCAATGGCTTGCTTTCAATCATGACCCATGCTCTACCCAGGATATCCTCCCTCCTCCTACTCCAAATAGTCCTTCAAGGGCCACATCGTGTTTTTGGCATTATATGCCTTTTCGTCATCATGCTTGAATGCAGCCCTGGTGAATACGTTGCAAGTGTTGCAGTCATGCTTCTTGCCAACCTGACAGGGCTGATATGCTCCTAAGGGATCAGCATGATGCATGAATGCAGTCATGGTGAGTCACTTGCCAGGGCTGTATCAACGCATTATGAAGACAAAGAATATAGAGCTTAAACCATGTTGCCACATTTAACCCTTAAAGAAAGACATAATGCATGAATGCATCATGCCTAGTGTCATCATGATGCATGAATGCACTAATGCTGCACCAGTGAGTTACTCTCCGGGGCTGTATCCATGCATCATGATGACAAATGTCATCTTTTAGTGATATGCTGTCCTTAAAGAGTTAATGGGCTAGTAAAGAGGGGGGGTAGTAGGATCTCAGTGACACTGACAGTGAAGTAGAGACGACATGTCCTGGTGGAGTCTGTAGGGCGCTGTGCAGCCATGCGTGCTGAATCAGCATATAGATACCGTGTACCTCCCTGCACCCTACACCATGTAGTAATAAGTCCATCTTCACACCCCACTGCCCCCGTAATGCCTGCAGCACCCCCACAGTGCCCACTGCAAGCCACCTTATATTCTTCATATCAAATTTCTTTATTTGGCCCTGGTGTGTGCATAGAGCACTGGGTTTCTTTGGTGTCGGGAAATGATTACATTCTCTATGGTATCTTGAATTTATCTCGGAAAATTGATAAAACCCATTGTTATACCATCATGTTGTGGTTCTACATGAATGCAGCCTGGGTGAGTAACGGGTATATAAACTCCCAGGTGTCAGGGAGTGGTTGAGTGGCCTTGCATTGGTGCAAGGCAATTAATGAATACCAACTCTTACAAGTTAGGGAGAGGCAGTGCATTTCAATATTAATTTCTATGGGTTGTATAATTTGATGAATGCAGCCCAGGTGAGTAACTTGCCAGTGCTGCATTCAAGCAGCATGACGATCCTAAAGGGTTTAGACACTCTCAAAGGGTTTTTATGATGCACCAATGTACCTCCGGCGAATTACTCATGGGGGCTGGATTGGTGCATCATGGCAACAAATGTCATCTTTTAGCAATATTGGTCCTGAATAGTATGCAGACATTCATGGACACTTTACTCTTTAACCCTTTGAGGATGAAAGAGTGCATTGAATGATGATGCCTTGGTTTTAATGGCGAGTAACCAGTATCGTGCTGACCCTTTGGGGTTGAGACACTTGGGGAGGGTCGGCATGATACACCAAGGCAGCACTGGCAAGTTACTCGTGGGTGCTGCATTGCTGCATCATGATGAAAAGTGTAATCTTTTAAAGACATCCATCCTTAAAGGGTTCAGCTGATTAGCCTGATGACTTACACCTGCTCCTGAAACATCTACTCGACCAGTTTCCTCAGAACCCAAACAGGGCCTCCAGATAGTGGGTTGCCTCTGCAGGGTGGCGTCTGTGGCTGGTTAATTAGTTAGAACCCTTGTCATTAAGGTGAATAATGCATCTACAGTCAGAAACCCCCACCGGGACTCTAAACCCTTTAAGAAGCAGCATTACTTGGGCCTATTTTCCATGAAACACTAAACCTCTAAGAATGGTGTAATAAGTGGAACGTGAGGCATGATTGAATAATTATGTATCCTGCCCGCACTATGTTAATGCATCATGCTCAATGCTTACCCTATAAGCCAATCACCCTGTGTTCGTACACCTCCTGCTCATATCTCTATTCATCCAGTTTCCTCCAAACCCAATTTTCCAGCTGCTCTCCAGCCATTCCTCGAGCAGCACAGATATTGGGTTGGCTCTGCAGGGTGGCGTCCGTGGCTGGTTAATGAGCTAAAGTCCTTGTCATTAAGGTGAATAATGCAAAAGTCATCCACTGTAGGAAACCACCACCGGGACTGAAAGCCCTTTAAGGGCTGCACAGTGCCTTATCAAGCTATGCCCTTTATCATCAGGATTTGTAAACGTACCCCTTGGGTACGCTTACAAATACTAACCGACTTGGGACACTTACCGAAGGCTGTGATGAAGAAATTCACTCATCCACCACAAGGACAAAGAGCATTGTACATCAAAGCACTAACATGTTTCCGAATAATCCCCCAAAAAATTACCCCCCCCAACACAACTTCTGAGTGCTTCTCCTTTCTCTGGCTTTCCATTCACCTTTGCCTTTCTCCAATTAATATACCACTCCCCAACTTTTTGTTTGCATCTTTATCTCTAGGTTTTTTCCACACCTAAACTCAAGCATGCAATACTATTCCATTCTACCCCTCACCTTCTCAACTCGACAACCTACTCTCTCATTCCACCTCCATCTTCCTTGCTCCCCTATCGTAGTTCCCCAGAGTGACCCTGATTCAGTGATAATTAATTAGCACCAACCCCTGTGGGTGCATTTATATGTATGTAGGGTAGGTCCCAGATGCCCCCAGATAACCTCCCCCTGCTCCCAAACCCCAATCCCCATCCATCAACCCAGCAGCTTCAATTCCTCAAGGATCACATCTTCTAGGGTTTGGCCTTTCAGCATTCCAGTGTCTCACCACTAGGGGGTTTGCAGGAAGGTTACTCGACCATCACCACTCTGTGCAATGGAGGAGACTCTATGAGTAATATAGAAAGATGCTATGAGATTATAAGTAATTATACAGATTCAGTGACTGACATTTTTATGTAAATGTATCATTATGTGTCCCATTAAATCATTCTACATTTATAGTTTTATCCATATTATTTTGACCTCCAAACTTTGATTCACATGTTATATCATATTCCTTTGAGACAATTACTGAGAGTTTAGCAGAGAATGCATTTGAATGTTCGTTATAATGATCTCAGACATGTAAGAGGTAGCCAATGATATACCTCTGGGATTAATCAAACATGTCACAGACAGCATGACTCAAAGGGTTAGAACTTGTTGGGCATGGTTGGAGGAGCAGAGATAACATTGGAGCAATATGCCTTGAAGTCTTGATGGGATCCTGGTAGTAGATCATAAAAATATAGGACCTTCTTGGTTGAAGGTGGGTCTGCGGTCAAATGGCCCTTACATAGGAAAGTGTTGTCAGAGAGTGAGTCACACACCCAGGTAAAAAGTTATAATCAACTGCGCCCTTCTTCCCAGGTGAGGACACAGGTCTTCATGTGGGTCCAAAACACTCCTGTAACAACTAGTTGATGACCTCCCCGCCCCCAGTACAGGTGCCTACCCACCCCAGCACCATCCAGCACCCACACACACATTCCTCCTCCGTCCTTGGCACAAATTGCTTTCATGTATGGCATGCCTTGAACGTCAGGTAGGTGGGAGTAGGGGGGGGGGGATTCTGAGACTGAGGATCTCTTTATGGCAGAGGGGTCACTCTCCAAACACATTCCTGGCCTAGCCTCAAGGATAGCTTCATCAATTATTCTGCAGTCAGTGTCTCAAGATGGCCGTATCCACACAGAGAGGTATATTCAGCTCGGGTGGTGCCACCTCTCGTTACAGAATTGTAGTGAGATATTGGGGTTGTTGGATGTAGGGAAGTGGACCGCCCTAATGGCTGAGTACCTCAATTATACTGCCACCCGGGGTCTGTGATTTCCTTTTATTGTTCAAATATTACCCCAGCTGACGGGAGACATGCATACCAGACTAGGTGCTCAGTCAGTTATGAGCTGTATACATCACTCCTGGGGAGCAGGGAACATTATGGTGCAAGTAATCAAAAAAATGTTCCTCGTCTGGTTTAGGCATCATTTCTCTCAATTTGGAGTCTGTAGCAAAAGACAGACCGGGCATTTGCATCCTTCCACCAGGTTAAATATGACCTTAGATTGTCACAAAAAATGCCTTAAGGCTATGTACTTTAATGTATCATGGGCAGAGTTACCCCAGAAGTCGGCATGATGAAGGCAAAGGCCATGACACATTAAAGCCCTCTGCCACCCTTAAACAGTTAAAGGATAACCATCAAATATGTGTCCCTATCAAAGTAAAAACTCTCCACCAATATATTACTGTTTTCTGATAAACATGCTGAAACAAAGAATAGCAATCATTGAAACCAGAAAATACATTTTTAAGTTGACCCAGTAGCACTGCGGTTTATGATTTATTCTCATAATTTGGTTTATATTTATCATCTCTACTTCCCCTGGATATGAATATCAAAACAATGCTGTCAGAGCAAAACCAGGTTGTAATCAACCTTAATTAAGCAGCCGCACAATTGTCACACACTCATCAAGACTATGCTATTTATAACAAAGAAGAAAGAGAACACTCACAGAGTAATAACACAGACTAAAAGGAGCGTACTGTGGTATAAAAGCTGGGACTGCACTACCCAATTCTTTCCTCAGATCATAGCTATTCTCACGAATTACACTCAAACAGATGTAAGAAAAAGTAAAGATAAACAAACCCTAACATCTGATCATCTATGGTTTCATGATCTGACAGATTTACTTTAATGAGAATGGACTAGAAAATTGGATAGGCCTAGTGTAAGTCTTGTGCTATAAGGACCATATCAGTCAGTTCTTCTGTGCGCTCATGTCTGTATGTAGCAGATTTGCTTATACAGAGGAGCTATCTATTGCATGTTGAGGATCAATATAGGTCTAAAGCTGCATATGTAGAGATGACCTCTGAGAGGTGGCAGTTAATAGGCCTAGTTATGTTTCAGGCCTTGGGACAAATACTACACTAACTGATGCAAATTGATGCACATCAAGGTACAATGCAAAATATTCTGTGACTAGGTTTGGGACTGTATTTATATAAAACCCCTGAGTGTCATCGTGTGGCATAAATGATGAACTTGTGAGTAACTCTCCAGTGCTACTTGCTAAACCGACTAAAGGGCAAAGTGCATTAAAGCACTATGCTGCGCTCTAAGGGTTAAAGATAAGGTGTTTGGTGGGTGGTAATGTCTGCAGTACCTGCCAAGATGGACATGTATGCTGTGATCTGATTGGTGCTTGTTACATACAGCTCTGTGTAACGAGGCCAATAGCAGCATGCCTCTCAGTATGCAGTTGTCTACAGGGGGAAAGGGGCTGTCACATCTCAAATGCCAATGGGTAAAAACTGTGTGCATGGACTTTGACAGTATTTCATTTGCAACTAAACAATCAGGGTGAAGAAACATTTCATGCATGTTAGAAACTTACTTTCTTGAGATCCTCCTTTTTGAAGGTGGAGGGAAGGGGAATGCGCTAGATCTGCCAGTTTCATTATTTGCATAAATTTCGATTCAATGTATAGCACATCTATTAACCCTGACAGATACTCATATGTGGGTTGATGGCTAGATAGCTCATGGATAGATGGCCATAGTGATAGAACCTTGTTATATAATCATTTATATTATTTTCATATATTTGTCAATTAAAAGTTGGAAAGGGGGGGCATCGAGAGGGGGCCAAAAGTATAAAATGTATTCAAAAGGTTGGTGAGGAAGAACTTTTCCAATAGCGCCACCCCCGCAACTTTTCAGGCTCCTGGGAAGGGGATATGAGACAAATACTAGTGGGCAGTGATACTAAAAGGCATATATTAATGCATAAATACCCCATCTATCAATTAGTATGTATGAAGATTAGTTTGAATCACATTGTATGTGGTATGCTTATACCTCATGTGTTATTCACAATGTTAATATTGAAGGCCTAAGCTTAATGTTCAATGCTTTTATCATAGAATCCTGCCTGTCACTTTCCTATATACAGTGATGACAATAACCAGTTACATGTATTAGGATACACTTACCCTTTAAAGGATGCACTATAATGTATGATGCCCTTTATTGTCATGACAACTTTGTATGGTTGATGACCTAAGTATGCTCAGCATGATGCATTAATGCAAGTTTAAGCACCAGAGCTGCAGTTTTCTATCATGACGATAAAGTGCATAGCACATTAAATCATTCTGTTTCCCTTAAAGGACTAAAGTACACTCTACACATGCACATCTATCATAGTGTATGTGGCATTGCTGATATCAGGTGTCATCACATTGACACCTATACAATTACACTGTATACAAGATTGATGTTGTGACTGTCAACCCTCAGGAGATGACTCATCAATATTCATAAGAGCGGTGTCTCTGTTGCCGTTTTATACCAGTGTCCTATTGTCACCTAACTTAGTACACAATGAACATCATATAATGGCATCTAAAGAGCCATCTCAACAAAGGCCAGTTTTGTATACTTAACCTGGGATCATTGTCGAGATCAGTCTACACTTTTCCAGACCAATTTTCTATTGTGCCAGAATTTTGAGGAAATATGGATCAGTTGACGAGGATTTGGGTGTTCTCCCTACCACAACTCCCTCAGTACTCTTTAATTTTGTACTCAGTACTCTTTAATTTTGAGAAAATGTTTCTGTGTGCCCTTCTAAGAAAATGCATGTCATACCTGAGTGGTGGAAAATATGCTTTACATTGATGGTTTATACTCAAGGCTGCATATTTTAAATCCTTTTAAGTCTGTGATGATAGATCACTGAGTGGTCACTATCCAAGTTTTACCATCTGTCCAATAACGAGTACTTCTTAACCATTGCTCTTGGCATTGGTCCATTCTGGGACACACCAAACCTGTGTTTTAAATTTCATTAAATTCAACTCCACTCTAGCAGACTAGCCAGGACTGTGTCCATGCATCATGGCATCAAAGGGCATAGCCTACTAAAGCACTACGCGGCCCTTAAAGGGCCAGCCTAATGAGCACCAAACCAGTTAATTCAGCACTTTTCTTAACCTGTCAACACTTTAACACCGGCTTGCTTTCAGTCTAAACCCAGACCTTTAAATGCGGGCACCTGACTCTTGTGGTCTCTGCTCTCTGATGTTAGCCGCCGCATTATAGTTAGCAAAAATTCAAAGGTGACCGGTCTCTTGATTTCTGACCTGTTGGGGAGGATGCCCGGTCAAAAAACGCCTACACTGTTAACCCTTTAAACCCAATAAAAAAATGACATTTGTCACCATGATGCACCAATGCAGCCCTTGCGAGTATCTAGCCGGGGCTGCATTGGCGTATCATGCCGACCCTACAGGAGTGTCTCAACCCCATAGGATCAGCATGATGCTTGAATGCAGCACGAGTTACTCACCAAGGCTACATTCATGCATCATGATGCCCAAGAGCACAGCACCAAGGCATTATGCTGTCCTAAAAGGGTTAACTTTGCAAAAGTCGGCCGAATTATATTTGCCACTGGAGGTTAGACAATCAGGGTCTTTCTCTATTGTCCTCGAGAATGTTGCGTTCTGTAGAGAGAGATTGTCACAGATTCATGTCAAAATCCTGGCTATACCACCACAGGTATTCTAATCCAATGACGGATAATTTTGGTTAATGTATGCATTTGGGCCTGGTGCATGACCAATAATCTGCTAGAAAAGTGAGATCTGTATGGAGGGGGCTTGCCGTGTACCCAACGCCACTTTTCTTACATTACTGCCTAACTGCTGTAAGTAGTGTAGCAAAATGTGGCATTGGTCTAAAGTAAGGTTTTCCCTGTTAAAGGCCATCTCAGTATTTTAGTGGAAAATTAACTGAGTAACAATTCTCGTTTTGAATGTTAAGACCCTGTGAGCTGCATCAAACAATTTCAAACTAGTCTGTTTAAACTGCAGTTAATTCTAGCCATCCAATCGCATTTATCTTTGCCAATCTTAATTGGGGAGCGAGATGGGGCAAAATGTTCGGAGATGAGCATAATACAACTAAGCTTATTATGGATGGAAAAAGAGAGCTCATTGCAGGCAATTTGCTTTTCAGTCCTTGAAACGTGAAATCTGTTTGTGATGTTAAATTGAATGACATTTTTTACATTCATCGGAAATCTAACAATTGAAGGGTTTAAAATACTTGAAATTATTCTAGATGATTCAGTGAATTAGGCTTAAAGAGTGTAGCAAGTTTGATTTAGGTAACTGTTTATGTGATAAACCATATAAGCCCCTTGAAGCCCCTTAAAGGGTTAATTATACTCAATCAAAGGATAGAAAGACATAACAAGATGTAGAGAGACCCATACAAACCTAATTAATTTGACACAAGATTCAATATACACACAGTTTGATGAACATCAGAATAGCAGACTTCTAAGAAGAAATAAGGTTAGTTACTGCAAAACTTTAAGGACCTCATGGTGCTTTGATGCATTATACCCTTGGTCATTATGATTGCAGACCTGGTTTATATCTCGCCAGGCCTGCCTAAATGCATCACATGAACCATTTGGGAATATATCAACCCCATTAGATCACCAAGGTGTTTGAATGCAGCACTGATAAGTTACTGCAGGGCAGCATATATGCAAAATGATCAAGGGCATAATGCATTAAAACACCATGCAGCCCATATAGAGTTCCAAAGTAATAGAGAGATCTACATAGAGATATCTAGGTCTATGTTCTGATGGAGGTTCAAAGGTTTCGCTGTGTATTCAGGTCTGGAAAGAGATGCTCAAAGGCCACACTAGGTGGTCATTACTTTTAATCATGGACAGTATTTATATAACAAGCTTAAAGAAAGTCTCATGTGAGTTTTATGCCATGATCAAAACACTGGATCAATAGATACCCCACAATTATGGCCAGTCTCAGAGCAGGATATACCCTATAAAGCTTTATGGACATATGTCGCTAAAAGATTAAATTTGTCAACATGATGCACTATTGCAGCCTTAGTGAGTAACTCGTTGTATGGGAGTGTCTCAACCCTGTAGGGTCTGCATGATACTTAAATGCAGCACTGGCAAGTTACTCACCAGGGCTGCATTCATGCATCATGACAACCAAGGTCATGTGTCATGCAATATGCCATCCTTAAGGGTTAAAGATCAAATACTTCTTACCCGTCTTGTTACAGTCTTAATGGAGGGAGGAGTGACATTCTGAGCCCTATGATGAGGCAATTAGACAGAACTGTAACTTTCCGTAATCAAGATGTGTTAAGGTTTGATTGAACAGAATACTTATTATTATCTTCAATGTTTATATAGAAAAAGTCTCCGGTAGGATATTCACATGACAATTGCTTTTCAAATCATGTATACCGTGTTAGTTGATCGATACAAAGCTAAGGGGTTGAAAACTTGATTAACCCTTTGAGCACAGCATGATACCGTTATGCATCATGTCCTTTATTGTAGTGATGCATTAGAGCATCATGCCGAGACACTTCCATAGGGTCGACATTATACACCAATGCTCACCAGAGCTGCATTGGTTCATCAAGACAACAAATGTCATGTTTTAGCAACATGCATCCTTAGAGGGTTAAACATCCTCTTATATAGTGAGTGGTTTCCTTCACCAAAGCCACATTTGCCTACACTACTTACAGACCTCAGGGAGTAGTGTATGGAAAGTGGCATTGGGCACAGGCCAACCTCCTCTGCCTTGTCTCTTGAATATTTATGTTGCACATTCAAAATCATGCATCATGACAACTAAGGGCAACAGAGTACACTAATGCACTATGCACATTGTTGTCATGATCATGTATGTCATACCTTATGTATAGGCTTATGATAATGCATGAATGCTTTATGACAGCAAAGCATGACACACAGTGGTTGTACCAGTCTTCATGCTGCATTCAAGCATTGTGCTGACCCTTTTGATGTCAGCATGATGCATAAATACAAGCCTGGCCAGTACATATTATAGCATCATGGTGACCAAGGACATATCATCTTCAAGCACTATGTGGGTTTAATTTCCACATGGCTCCACTTCTAAGAGACATCCACTTCACAGTACCAATGTAGGCTCCACAAATCCTATAAGGCCTACTTCAGACCCATGTGAGAACAAATCACAAAAGATGCCTTTGTTCCCTCCCCCCACTTTACAGCCGGCTCAGCCACAACTGCACCAATAGCAATCTACATAAATCTCACAACAACCCATCCCTGAAGCTATGTAAAACCAATCCTAAGGATAACTGTTTCCCATTTCTTTTTGACAAGACATTCATCTTGGAAGATTTGACTGTGCATCCTATATAAAAGCAATCCAAGCGTCAACTTTTTTCTCATTCTGTTGGCTTTGGATGGAGCTAGTGGGACACGGTAGGAGACAAATGCAGGTATATATCTTCTCACGCTCAGCCATCATTTGACATTCTCATTTCCTGGAGGGGTATTTCATTACAGCTGAGAAGCCGTTCCTGTGCCTCCTCTCACCCCCCCTCTCCTCCCGCACGTGGGCCATGTGGCTCAGACTATAGGGCAATGTCTCACCTGCCAAAGACTGATAGAAATTGGAGGGATGCCACTTTTGATCCTAAATAAATCATGAGTTCATTTTATGTTGTAACATTTGTCACAAAATTAGTTTCATTTTTGAATCCCCCAAAATCACCATTTGGGTGATTATCGCTTTAAAGGAGGGATGTTGATGAAAGTTAACATTTGTTGACATGAGGCACAAAAATGAAATTTGTAACATCTTAATCTTATGATGAAATTTATTAAATGATAATCTTTTCCCCAAGGCTAAGTCAGTACTGGCTATCCCAGGTTGGCCATAGGGATATTTGTCGGATTGACACTATTATTCAAATATGACGGAGGCAAAACAGTTTAGTCAGTTCTAACTTGCTTCACGGTATTGACTAACCTCTTATAGGGACAAGAACGAACTATGTTAATCACTAGTGGCTATGTTAGCCAGTACAGACTATGGTCAGGATATCAGTGCAGTGGGTAGTAAGAGGATGCAGGTAGCAATCTACTCAGTCTCATGGGCAGGGTACCACCTGGGTTTGGGCACCCTGGCATTCTGAGACACACATCACCGGACAAATTTGCTCTCTGATGGACCAAAGCTCCTTAGCAGAGGCTTCACTCTCCATGCACATTATTGCTTTTGACTCAAACCCAGTTGTAAAACTCATCATACTATAGCCACTGGTAGCTGAACATTGCAGTCTTTGTACAGAGAGGAGATCCTCAGCTGGCGCCATGTCATTACAGAATGTGTAAGGTGTTGAGGATGGGGGGAGGGGAAAGGGGGACTCCGCCAAAAGAGGTTTACCTTAACCTCCTTTGTGACCAGTCAGCCGGCTAAGGGAAATGCCATTTTGCCCCCTGAGATCATTTTCTGTGTGTTTGTTCTGGTCACTTGCTAGCATCTCTGCCCCAACCTTCCTCATAGGAAATTGACTGTATTTTCTATTTCCTGTTCTTTAATTTCCTGTTTTGATATTCTTCGATGATATTGTTTTTGAACATCTTCATGTCACACTTTATTACTTTAAAGAAACTGCACTCTCTTCCTTACCTTGTCTCAGAGGAGATCCCCTGTTTGAAAGATCTTGTAACTGATACCAGGTTGTATCACAGTTCCATATTGGTCAATTTACTTTTAGATAGTCCAGCAAAATCCAGAATTGCTAAATTTTTATAACATTATCCATCAACGATTTTCAAGAGATTGCCTTATTGAGTATGGAAACTGAAAACACTAGATAGAAGGAGATTTAGTGAGAGAGTAAAAGTATCAGTGATTAGTAGAAAGAGTGCAGAAAGCCTGCTAAAGGGGGGAAGGGAGGGGGGGATGAAGGCACTGTCCCAGCAAAGTCTCAAATAATACTCTGCCAAAGCGCACAGACTACAAAAAAAGTAAGAATATGTTCAATTTCTATCATAAAACATGTTCAATCCTTCTTTGATCTTAAACATTTGCTCTTCACCTAACCCTTTACATATTTCAACAGATTCATACTTGTATAATTACATATCTTAAAACCATGGCGTAGGCACATTTTCAGGGTGATCCTTTTGGCAGAGGAGGAAGTAGTGCCGGTAGAAACAGAGGGGAGAATGTGCTGGGAGATTAGAATGAAGGCTGACAGAGCTCCCCTCCCCCTCCACCCTAATCCCATCCCAGAGTGGCCCCACCCCTGACCTGTCCCGTGGCCCGGTGCATGTTGGGTTTCTGACCAGCTACTTTGTGGTCTGTGGGAGGATGCTGTGTGAGCTGGGGGCCTGTCAGCTTGTGTCAGTCACCACACCTGGACACGGTTAGACCTTTAATGGTCGCATAATGCTTCGAGGTGCTATCTCCTTTATCGGCATGTTGCATAAAATAGTCTACATAATTATATGCTCATCAGGCCTGCATTCCTCCAAAATGCAGACTGTTCTCGGGTGTATCAACCCTGCATCATTGATATGATGTTTGAATGCAGACCTGGTGAGGTACTCCTATCAATACATTACACACATAAATTGAATAATACATCAAAGCACTCTGGAGCCCTTAAAGGATTTAGCTACTGGTATGAGATGGATCAAGGTGGAAGCGGGACCTATTTGGATGTATGGACAACATTTTCCATTACTATGCAAACACCTGTCAATCATTTGTAATTTCCTGAATATGTAGATTTAAGCCAAACGAAAGTCACTGATCTTAAACACTCTGTTCTTAAAATGCAATAGGCCATGCAAGGTTATAGAGCTACTCCTGATCAGAAGCTACCAGTACACAATAATGTTAGTTCTGACTGACGGCCTCGGTTCACGTGCAATCAACAAGTTTAATGAGTAAGCGTTTGTCTTTATTGTGCCCATAGATATTATATAATAAAGAAGAAAAACGGCAAAAATCTGTGTTGGAGAAGACCTGTACTATGGCTTTACTGTTTCATATGCTTATGACATTTACGTATCGGGAATGTAACAAATTTCCATTGTTGGCGCCTCATACATAGGGCGCTACTGAGAACCAGGAGATGAGGTACCATAGGGGGGGGACAGGGTTACAGGTACGGCCCCTCAGGTAAGCTGATACCAGCCGGCGTCTACATGTGGGGCTTCCCACAGGACAGCACAGCTTCTGTAGACTGCCACCGCCCGGTCAGCAGCGACACCAACCACTGCCTCAACCAATCAGCTGTCAGCATGCATTTACTGCAGGAGGCTGGTCTAGGAGAGGGGAGGGGGGCATGTGGGTGAGGATAGGGGGAGGTGACGGGGTCTTGGGCTACAGAGGAAGCCATACAACAGTCAGAGACAGTGCTGTATATTCTTACATTGGTTGGAGTCCAGGTATATCACATACATATATATAAGGCTGTAGGCTTTTCAGGAATGAATGGAGAACAATGCAAATGTATCATGCTGGGGAGAATCTTGAATTTGTTATTCATCCCTACTTTCTAGTAATGAAGGGCTAGTAATGGGGGCATGGAATAACAATAATAATAAGGTTTAACAGATAGAGACTCTTGCATCAGCCACATATTTAAGGGGGCTTCAGAGGGGCAAATAGTGACCTCTTGACATGCCATGCAGCATTTTGACCTGGTACAAAGATTCAAGCAACCTACCAATTTTTAGACTCATTTGTCTATATAGCATAAATGATCTAAAGAGTGACGTCGTAACCTCGGGCCTTTGATTTTGGCAACTCTCTTACCCGATGGGGCATGCCCATGAATAGTAAGGCCTAGCCCCATGTGGCCGTGTCAGGTTGTGGCCACCTCCAGGTGTGGTCAGGCTGCACAGTGACATGTGGTGGGTGGGGAGGGCAGAACGTGCCTGCACCACTAACCCCGGCACATTATTTACCCTTTAAGGAAGGATGTTTCTAAAACATTGCATTTATCGTTATAATGGACCAATGCAGCCCCGGCAAGTAACTCCGCAACAGTGCTGCATTGGTGCATCATGCTGACCCTTTACTCACCAGGCCCACATTCGATGATACAATGAAAAATGACATTCAGGCAGTGGTTAAGTGGACCATTTGATGCTGGTTGATATCTTTGCTAGAGCAGAGAGTCTTAACCTTTAAAATTGGAATGAGGAGTTTGGTTCTTCTATTGTGAAATACTGCATGGGTGTTTGCAGGAGCCAACACTAAAGACAGAACAAGCCCAAAGCCTAAGGTTACCTCTACTAAAACCAAGTTTCTAGATTCTGTTTCCAAAATGTGCCATGCCTAAATAGTACATGAGAAGCAGCATTGTTATTGCACCCTTCAAGAACAGCACCTTGTCCATCTGTTTAGCATTATGTATCTGTGCATCATGCGTGACCTTCAAGAGTGTGTATCAAGTCCACAGGGTTGGCAAGATACATGATTGCAGCATTGTTGAGCTACCTGCAAGGGAAGTATCAATGCATCCTGATGATAAAGAGCAGAGCACATTTATCAAAGCACTTTGCAGTCCCTAAAGGGTTAACCAACTATCTGAAAAGACTGTTGCAGCTAACATTACACAGATTATAGTCTGGTGAGCCACACATGGTGGTATAACCTGTAGATGTGTCTCTTCACGGACACCACCCACCATCATCAGAACAACCCCCCCTCCGCCAACCACTCCCCCTCCTACACATGAACTTTATCTTAAAGGTGGTATCAAAGGTGGCAGAAAATAGATGTGGTCTTTGTATAAAAAGTCATACCTTTGACACAGTTTGTGACACAGGGTGACGTAATGCCTGCCCTTTATGATGGCCACAGCACTCTGATAAGCACTTAAACTTACCTAATATCAATTTGCTTCCCTATTTTCAGGAGTCTACACTAAGAATTAGGCTATACTCCAAAGGAAAAGCTTGTTTCTCATCACCATCTAATTCAAAATGGTAAGATTGATACTTATGTGCATTTTTTAGATGGCGTTTAGATGGCAAGGTTGGCTCAGTGACAACAAAAAAACACAGCCTGAACAAGGAGGAGTTTACATGAATCTTGTAGCAGGGACAATGACTCCCATTCTTCTTACATAAAAAAGGCCACACCATATCTAAGGAACGTACATTATTAGCACGGTGCATCAGCATTTCTCAGAATAGGTGTTTGAAACGCCCCTCCCCCATAGTGTGTGAAGAAGGATATGAAAAGCACACTCACACTGTACTATAATGGAGCCTTTCACATTACTGGGCACTCAGAACACTGGGACTGGGAGATAATGTTATAATCTACCCTCTTTCTATTCTACAGAGAAACAGAGGCAGTGCAGAATTTATCTACCACCCTCCCCACAATGTTTGAAGGTGGATATGAAAACACACTCATACTCAGTATTGCAATGGAGCCTTTCACATCACTCAAAAGACCAGGGCTTGGCGATTATGTTATATTCTATTGGAATAGTAGACCTAGCAACTCCCCTTCTATAAGCACACTGACCATATCATGAATTAAACATTGATTGTAGGCTCAGTAGCCATCTGGTCATTTCATATCAATCAGCTTTTAATGGTGAATGCCCTTGATATGAATCGGCAAAAATAGACTGCTTCAGAATCAAGTTATTTAATTGTGGGTGTTAATTCCAATATTGTTGTGATGAATGAGCTATTTGATATATAGTATAGGAATCTCTGAATTAAACATAAGATTAGGATATCAAATAATATCCCTTGGTGAAGACTGAACATGAAACAGTTAGAGAATACTATTTACATGCCAACAGGGGGAGGTGGTCATCATTTGTGAAGAGGGGCTCATTGATTTATAATGTTTCAATATGCAATATCCTGTGTTCTCATAATACATGAATGCAGCCCTGGTGAATCTACTTTCCATAGACTGATTCATGCATGATGCATTAACCACACATACCCATCATAAGGATACAGGGTATCACACATTAGAGCGCTAGTGGCCGCTAAATGGTTAAATAATGACCTCTCCCTCATAACCCTGACATGAATGTTATTACGGGATGGATCAGAAAACTATGGTGGGTAACCTATCCATCTTGTATCAGCAATGGAATTCAGATTATTGCATTCCATCTGGTCTCATTATAAATGTACATAGAGAGTGGATATTCTGAATTCACCGGCACCTATTGGTAATTTAATGATCGGAATGGATAAAGTAATCAGGATAAAACATAGACTGAAACACTTCTAATTATATTACTGATAAAGGCAGCTTATTCTGAAAGTACTTATATAAAGATTGACTGCAGTACCATTGGGAAAAGCACTGTGGGTCCATGAGTGATTGATATTTCATTAAATTAAAATATGTTCCCTTTGTGCAGCTGCATAGTTCTTGTATGTGATGTGTAAAGGAGTCCCTGTACAGAGTTACAAAATATAACATTGCGATAGAACAAAGGTCTGCTTACAGGTATCTTGCAATAGAATAGTGATTGTAAGACAATCCTAAATACTATAGATAGTCATATTATATAGGGTCACCTGGAAATTTCAAACAAATCAGAATGCTGATTCAAAGGGCTAATTAACATTTTTCTAATCCTTATTGAGGCACTTGTGTTGTCATGATGCACCACTACAGATCTGCAAAAAAACTTGAGGGCATAACAAATTAATGCTTTATCTGCCCACAAAGAAGGCAAACTTACCAAATTGTAAAAGTATTGATTGACTAAATGTCTGTCCGCTAATGACAGACAGTTGCTGAGTATGGAGCATGTTTTATAATTTATAATTGGTCTTTGTTTTGTTTATAGCTACAGCTAGTGGTAAATGAAGCTGCCCTGCCCTGTCAGAGAAGGACTGACAAGTATTTAGCTGGACATATAGACAGCAGGAGAGTGGTCTGTAATCATGTGTCTACAATTAAGTTTTTTGCGGTGTGGTTGTAATTTTTTATTTTTTATTATAGACTATTTTGTGTTCGTTGCTTAAACCCTAATGAGCAGCTTTAGAAAACTCAACAAGGGTCAGCATGATGAAACAATACAGTGCCAATGAGTTACACTCTAGCTCAGAGTTGTTTCATCATGCCAACAGATGAACATGAAGGCTGAGACATTATGTTATCTTGAAGGATGTATGTTGATATGTTTGTCTGCAGACTGGTAAAAAGCACAACATAAGGAGGAGGTTTTTAAATGAATTTAGTATCTGGCACAAGGACTGTCATACATCTTGCTAAATCCATACATATCTAGAAACATATATGTCTTACCTTTTTATCTACAGTAGGGTTGGATAGCCCTCCATTAAAGTATCAAACAAGTGTAACCTAATAGCGGCAGCATAGTGCTTTAAATGGCCTATGTCCTTTGTTGGTATAATATTTAAATGCTGCCATGGTTAGTTACAATAGTATAACATATTAAAGCACTCTTTGGCCCTTAAAGTGTCAATACAGATCCAATTTATAGTGATTTTCACCTGAATGAAAGTAATAATGGATACTGGATATCATCAGGCAACAGGTATTGCTAAACTCCAAGACGTTTCTGTAGGAACATTTCTGTTTTAAAATTCTACAGAATGTACCACACTCGTACTAGTGACCTTACTCCCCACGTTATCTGCCCGTCCTTAGTCACTCGTGGACAGAGGCCATCTTGCGGTGGAACTCTCTGCCGAAGGAGGGAGTCATGTGCTATACTCTCTGCTAAAGGAGGGGCAGATGCGCTACTCAACCATGGTAACAGCTGTGATGTCACAAAAGTGAAAATCCGCTGGCGGCTAAAGATGTCCTATGTCAGGCAGAGACTACTGTGGTCAGGCAGCGGGGAGTAGCCGTCTCTTTAGCAGAGTGCAGAATCTACCTGAATTATCAACTAAGTGTGAGTCATATTTCAAAAGGCCCTGCTATGCATCCTTTCCCTTCCTCCTCTCAGTATATAAAATGCTAAAAAATAAAAGACAACAAAAGGTCAGATATGCAAACTGCTCATGTGCCAGGATGCCTTTATACAGCATCGGGGACCAGATTACCACCTGATACCACCAAACCCTGAGTAGTCTGTACCTGGCACTTTAAGTATAGCATAACTTGTCACAGGTTCTTGTTGACTTGCTGCTATAGTGCATAGACAAAGCACCCCTAAATAACTTGCAGACACTGCCTTCAGGCGTGCATCAAGCCTGTAGGGTTAGCCAGACGCATAAGTGTAGACTTCCTTGTTAGGGCTATAGTCATGTATTATTAAATAAAAACTATGCTGCCCCTAAAGCGTCAGCGTCTCTGATGGGGATTAGATCCTATTAGATTGGTTCATAAGGCTAAGCTGGCAGGGAGTGACATGGCAAATGTCTATCAGGACCATTTTGCTGTTAGTGGTCTAGTCACATGAGGGTTTCCAATCATTCTACACTTGCGAGCAGGGACCATACTGATTCCCAATGCTCACAACTAATCTAATACATTACATTTTTTACAGTTGTTGTGTCAATTATATTAGGTGGTTAATACTGGTATGATTATTTCTTTTTGGTACATATTGTGCATATTAATTACACTGTGCATTAGGCCAACAAAGGGCAAGGTGCATTAAACAAACCATGAAAGAGTTATAACATGTACCTCAAAGTCTCTGCCGGGAGGATAAACTTCTAACTTGTTTGGTGGTTTACATAAAAGAAAGATAACAAAAACCAAGTTTCTGCTTGGAGAGTGTAGCTGCAGTGCACCTAGTGATTGAGTAGCAGGTGGTGTGTGATGTCATCAACAGAAATTATGGGATGTACAACCAGGAGACGTGCGTGGAGACCAGGTGCAGCCATCCTAGTGCATGATGGGTAAAATGGATGCCACTTCCTGTGCCAGATGCATCATGTGGCTTCAGAATTGGGTTCTTGTATAGAAGTGATGTTTTTATTGTTTGTTCTTATTGTCAAACAAAGTGATTACATTGTATTAGTCTCAGGGTGATGGTACAGAGTGGTGTATGGGGATTCCTCTTCCTATTTAAATTTCATCAAGGGAAAAATGAAAAATAAGGCATCGGAATGTTTATAATTGGGGTAAGGCTGCAATCCTGTTTCCTTTCCCGAATGCATTGATGGTATCCTGTTTCAACATAAAAAGGGGTGTGCTTTGAACATGAATTATTCATTTTGGGCTCTGAGTAAGCCTAAAGGAATAGTAATTTTTTGGACAAAAAGATGGGGAACACTCTACCAACAATGTGTTACATTTACACACATGCTTTTTTTTAAAGCTAATTTTTTTAGAGCACACTTTTTTTGGTAACACACCACACACCACACACCTTAAGGGGTCGCAATAGGGTGGTTCAAATTAACACATAGGCATGCATTATTTGACACAGATATGTTGAGACTATACATATTCTACATCAAATTGATCATATTTAATATTTCTAGCAGATTAGTTCCATTTTAGAAGGTTTCAGATGCCATAAAGTGCAAATAGAAGAAAAACGTTCTTTTTTCTTAAAACAGCATTATGGGATGGAAAAAGAACACTATCATAACTTTTTATAATTGGAGATTAATCTTAGTGTCATTCCCTGGGACCCTTTTCTTTCTTTTAGCTATATCTCAATTATTAAATTCTACAGAGCTGTTCAAAGTAGCATAGTTACTTATAAATGGATGATTTTTCATGAAAAATGACCAAAATCCCCTATTTTCCCTTTATTTTCGCCTGTTTTCAACAATTTCCAACAATTTTCAAGTGACTATGCTACTTTGAACAGCTCTGTAGAGCTTAATAATTGAGATATAGCTAAGAGAAAAAAAAGGGTCCCAGGGAATGACACCTAGATAACTCCCCAATAACTAGAGCTGATGGAAATGTTCTTTTTCCATCCCATAATGCTGTTCTAAGAAAAAAGAACGTTTTTGTTCCACTTGCACTCCAGGGCTTCTTAAACCTTCCACAATGGAACCAATTTGATAGAAAAATTAAATATGATCAATTTGGTGTATGATATGTACAGTCTCAATATATCTGTGTCAAATAATGCATGCATATGTGTTAATTTGAACCACCCTATTGCGACCCCTATTGTGTATTGTAAATTTGTGTGTGTTACTCTTCATGCATGTTACCACTATACACATTTCTGAGAGTGCATTTGGTGGATTTAGGGGACTAAAGAAAATACCTCTTTATATTCAAATAGCATCCAGGTAACTATAAGAGATGGAGGTTGGCTATGATAAGTTGTAAGTATATTAGAAAAACGAAATTCCCATTGGACCCAACATAATTTAAAATCCTCAAAATAAATAGACAGGTAGAATTCCACCATTACCCTTTCAGGACAACAGGATATTTTACTGCCGTATTTTTCACCAGGCATTAATGCAGCCCTCCACATCTGCTTGCATACATCCATACATCCATCACCAGGGTTGTAGTCATGCATAATGATGACAGAGGGCTATGTGGGTTTTAAAGGCTTTACCACTAATACATTTATTCATCCCTTTAGCATTGAACACACATCCCTCAGCCAGGTCCATAATAAACACCTTCTTACAAAACTTCACAAGCCACAGCACTAGTTAATCCAAAGGAGCAATGGCATGTACCAATGGAACACAGAAGTACCATAATTAATGGCTTTTGGCAATATGTGAGATGAAAATGTAGTGTAATGTCTAGATTGAAGAAATACAAATCTTTGCTTGCCATAAAAATACAAATCTATGCTCACCAAGGCTGCATTCAGGTAGGCGTACAGGACACTAGAATAATGTCAATTCCTGGTATCACTGTTACATACACTATGCGAAGGAAACTCTAAAGATGACAGGAAAGCTTGATATGTCAATTGATTAAAGGGATTCCTGAGATTAAGGCATAGACACTTATAAGTAAAATAATCATATGGAAAGGGGGAGGGAGTGCTGAATTTGAGGGACCTAAAAGAATGATCCCATTATAATAATGACCCATGCAGGTCAGTATTATTCATTACTCAGTAAGCCCACAAAACCCACAAAACCCACAAAACCTTGTGTGTTACAAATCTTTACATAAGCATCTACGAGTTGCTTCACACTGAGATGCATTATGCCCCATATCCCCCTTATGCCTGAACACAGCTTTGGCAAATAATTTGCCAGAGCTATATTCAGGCATTATAATAACCCTATGTGATGGTAAACTCTCCAAAAATTGGCATAATGTATGAGGGCAGCCATACTGAGATGACAACTGGTATGGCACGTTAAAGTGCTATGCACCCCTTAAAGGGTCAAGACTAATACATGTATTCATCCCTTCAGCATTGAACACACATCCCTAAGGCTCCACAATAGGCACCTTCTTACATCTCCTTCACAAGCTACAGCATACAGAGTGTTGAGGGGGCCCTCCATCAAGGTGTTACTCTTTAAGGACAATGTGACGCCTCAATGTTCATGTTCAACTATCCTCATGATGCACCAATGCAGCACTGACAAGTGACCAGTACTGTATTTATGTAGGCAACAGGAGTCCATATATCAATCCTGTTAGGACCACATAAGCAGGGCGAATCCAGGTGCTGCATAGCTTCTGTATGTGATGTGTAAAGGAGTCACTATACAGAGTTACAAAATATAATATTGGGATAGAACAAAGGTCTGCTTACAGGTATTGATACATCTTGCAATAGAATAGTGATTTTAAGACAATCCTAAATACTACAGATAGTCACAATGTATAGGATCTCTGGAAATTTCAAACAAATCAGAAAGCAGATTCAAAGGGCTAACTAACATTTTTCTAATCCTTATCGAGGCACTTGTGTTGTCATGATGCACCACTACAGATCTGCAAAAAAACGTGAGGGCATAGCAAATTAATGCTTTATCTGCCCACAAAGAAGGCAAACTTACCAAATTGTAGAGTATTGATTGACTTAATGTCTGTCCGCTTATGACAGACAGTTGCTGAGTATGGAGATAAAAATGACTTGGCATGTTTTATAATTTATAATTGGTCTTTGTTTTGTTTATATGGTAAATGAAGCTGCCCTGCCCTGTCAGAGAAGGACTGACCAGTATTTAGCTGGACGTATAGACAGCAGGAGAGTGGTCTGTAATTATGTGTCTACAATCAAGTTTTTTGCGGTGTGGTTGTCATTTTTTATCTTTTATCATCGACTATTTTGTGTTGGTTGCTTAACCCTTAATGAGCAGCTTTAGAAAACTCCACAAGGGTCGGCAAGACAATACAGATCTAGTGAGCTACATGCCAACAAATGAACATGGAGGCTTAAGATATTATGTTATCTTGAAGGACGTATGTCCATATGTCTGCCTCTAGACTGCTAAGAAGCATAACATAATGAGGGGGTTTTTACATGAATCTTTTTTCTGGCACAAGGACTGTCATATGTTTAACTAAATCCATACATATGGGTCGGATCGAAAAAAGATGCTGATCTGGGTTTTGGGGCTTTTTCAGCTTTGCAACAGCCACAGAATAAAAATACATACACCAGTATGGTCTTTGTTGGTTTTTCATAAGAGGGCATACTCTAGGCTTTCGGGAAAAATTGAAATTCTGCATTTACGAAGATTTTTCCCTGATTTATGAGCCTCCAAAGTTGAAAAACGGCTAAAATCCATGATTCTTAGCTAATTATCCATGTTTAACAAGGCCCTCATGTCAACTGAGACATCAACAAGAATTGCGGTTGTTGCCGCGTAAAAAAATGCCTCAGGCATTTTTATACGCGGCAACAACCGCAATTCTTGCATTTGAAGGAACATAATGTCTACATGGTTGGTATATTTGTAGGGGACCCATTCAAGACACCATATACTGTAAACATATTTAGAGTGTGCCTTGGTGAGCTGTAGTGCTATAGTGCTATAGATAGGCACTCTCTTATGTAGTCAGTCCTCTGTGAGTCAGATTGCCGTGATATGGTGTGTTGGTTCATCAAAATACTCATTGATGAAAAGACATTTTTCAATTTATCTCCAGACCATTCTGTGCTCAACATGTTCAGCTATCTTTTTGGTTCAGCTTGAAATGATTTGGTTTATAGTTTTGTCGTAGTTCATGATCTTGTGGCAAAATCAGCTGTTTTTTTGGTGTAAATCACTGCTATAGCACTGCAGCCTATGGGAAGCATGGTCATGGATTCAGTATTTTTTGTGCTCATTTTATACACCTTTCCTAAATAGATACTGCTTAGATTCTTTTACAGTAGCGAGTTAAGATTGGGGCATTATCATTCTTAAAAATGTAAGTTGGAATATTTTGTATTTAGGTGAATTTGTAGCTGCTGATCTTTGCATATGTATATGCCAGCATGTCTGGCTATATGCCAGCATGTCTGGCAAGCAGCTGTCAAGTAGGTGGATAAGTGGGTGGATTACATAACTGACCTGTATTGTATTATATTGGTGAATTGTTTTTGCAAAACAAGGTGAAGGTCAGTCATTCCTGGCAGTGCACTCTGTTACCCTGCCTTGTTTCTGGACACGGCAGCGGCCACTGCCTGTGCGTGTGTGTTGGAGGGAGGGGGGGGGGGGGTTTGGCGAGAAAAAAGTTCGAAATCGCAAAAAAGTGAGATTTGCCTAAAAACACCTGATTTGGCGAGAAAAAAGTCCGAAATCGCAAAAAAAGTGAAATTTGACTTAAAACACCCGATTTGGCGAGAAAAAAGTTCGAAATCGCAAAAAAGTGGAATTTGCCTAAAAACACCCGATTTGGCGAGAAAAAAGTTCGAAATCGCAAAAAAAAGTGAAATTCGCCTAAAAACACCCGATTTGGCGAGAAAAAAGTTGAAATCGCAAAAAAAGTGAGATTTGCCTAAAAACACCCGATTTGGCGAGAAAAAAAGTCCGAAATCGCAAAAAAAGGTGAAATTTGCCTTTAAACACCCGATTTGGCGAGAGAAAAGTACGAAATCGCAAAAAAGTGGAATTTGCCTAAAAACACCCGATTTTGCGAGAAAAAAGTCCGAAATCGCAAAAAAAGTGAAATTCGCCTAAAAACACCCGATTTGGCGAGAAAAAAGTTCGAAATCGCAAAAAAGTGAGATTTGCCTAAAAACACCCGATTTGGCGAGAAAAAAGTTCGAAATCGTAAAAAAAGTGAAATTTGCCTAGAAACACCCGATTTGGCGAGAAAAAAGTTCGAAATCGCAAAAAAGTGAAATTTGCCTGAAAACACCCGATTTGGCGAGAAAAAAGTTTGAAAGCGCAAAAAAAAGTGAAATTTTAGTGAAAGGCTATTTTACATAATAATATACGCTACATATATGTTGCCTATTATGCCAAGGCACACTCTTCTAGTACACAAAGCTGTTACTATACTAATGATGTAGAGCTGGATGCTATATTTTTTATTTTGCGCTGTACATATTTTCACGGATTTTGCGTATTTTAAAATCCGCGAAAATATTTACAGAGTGAAAATGTATCCAATATAGTTATATAACTGTAATATTTCAATATCAGCGAATCTAAATCCCAGTGAAATTGTACTTTGAAGGAAATCTGCGAAAATTTGTACCAGCGAAAATATGTACGTTTACAGTAAACAGGGTGGGAGGATGATATAACTGACAGATGTGACACAACAGGGGAAAACGTGCCATCACAGGGATTTAGTGTAATATACAGCCACTAGGTGGCCACCAGTGCAGCAGCACTGATAGAACCATTGAATTCCTTTGGTCCATGTTAGGGGGGGTAGGTAGGATTATAATCAACCTCAGGAGCATCGAAATGGGTGTTGCTAGGCAGATAAACAATTAGAATAGCTGTTGCTAGGCAACCAGCTGTCTTAGCAACAAACTAATAGAACCATTGAATTCCTTGGGTCCATGTTAGGGGGGGTAGGTAGGATTATAATCAACCTCAGGAGCATCAAAATGGGTGTTGCTAGGCAGATAAACAATCAGAATAGCTGTTGCTAGGCAACCAGCTGTCTTAGCAACAAACCAATAGAAGCATTGGATTCCTTGGGTCCATGTTAGGGGGGGTAGGTACGATTATAATCAACCTTAGGAGCATGGAAATGGGTGTTGCTAGGCAGATAAACAATTAGAATAGCTGTTGCTAGGCAACCAGCTGTCTTAGCAACAAACCAATAGAACCATTGAATTCCTTGGGTCCATGTTAGGGGGGGTAGGTAGGATTATAATCAACCTCAGGAGCATGGAAATGGGTGTTGCTAGGCAGATAAACAATCAGAATAGCTGTTGCTAGGCAACCAGCTGTCTTAGCTACAAACTAATAGAACCATTGAATTCCTTGGGTCCATGTTAGGGGGGGGGTAGGTAGGATTACAATCAACCTCAGGAGCATGGAAATGGGTGTTGCTAGGCAGATAAACAATTAGAATAGCTGTTGCTAGGCAACCAGCTGTCTTAGCAACAAACCAATAGAACCATTGAATTCCTTGGGTCCATGTTAGGGGGGGTAGGTACGATTATAATCAACCTTAGGAGCATGGAAATGGGTGGTGCTAGGCAGATAAACAATTAGAATAGCTGTTGCTAGGCAACCAGCTGTCTAAGCAACAAACCAATAGAACCATTGAATTCCTTGGGTCCATGTTAGGGGGGGTAGGTATGGGTATGATCAACCTCAGGATCGAAGGTTGATTAATATTAATTTTATTATAATATGCATAAATTTGTGTTGTGACACCTTAAAACAAAATGGCGGCACCCCTTAAAACAAAATGGCGGCACCCGTACTGACTTCCTGTCAAATGAAAACAATATAATGCCTCAACCTGGTAGTTCGCAAGCTCACCACCAGGGCCCCTCCGGGGCCTTTCGGCCTTAAAAAACTATCACTAAACAGCATTTCCTAGTAGCTATATATGTTATGTGAACAAATCAGTCCGTTACACTTTCATATCCCGCGCAAATATTTCAACAGTGACCTTCAAGTGTAGCAACAACATGTTTCAGAGGGGTCTGTGACAGTAATAAAAGGGCCAATATCTTTATTAATAGTATTCATTAAATATCCTTACTACCAGCAATCTAGAGCCTTCCAATTGGTGTGCTCATGGCCAAAAAAAAATTTGAGTCATGCCCACTTTTTCTCTCCCTTATGTGCAATATAGTGTATTGGAACTCGAGTTACTGTCACGGATGCCTCAACACATGTTATCCTCTCCAGCTTATATTTTGCTTTTATTTTAAATTCTTGTACCCTACTATTGGGTCTTGTTGATGGATCATCAACAGCATTTGCATTGATAAGTACCCCATATGTATTGCGTTTGATGTATTTGTGTACGGGTGAGGCGTCTGTGACAGTAACTGAGGCGTCTGTGACAGTAACTGAGGCGTCTGTGACAGTAATGAAAGGACTAGGAAAATTGGTCCTAGCCCATGAAATATGGGTCACTGGTTGTATATATCAACTGAAAGGAATAAAATAGATGTTCCCCATCCCCGCTGTGTAGTTTTGTTAAGATCCCATGTGATTAAGGTTATATTTCGGGCACTTCCAGAACAAATTCTTGAAAACAGTCACAGACACTTAACACATTAAACCCTCTCGAGCATATATTCATGTTTTCATTCAAATCTTTTTGTATCTTTTACCCTTATATGGATATGTTGATGGATTGTCAACAGCTTTTTTTATTGATAAATACCCTATGTACCTTGTGGATGCTGTATTTGTATACCAGTGAGGCGTCTGTGACAGTAACGGAGGCGTCTGTGACGGTAATGGGTGTATATGCAAATTGGTCTTGGCCCGTGAAATATGGGTCCCTGGTGGTATACACTAACTTTAATGGGTAGAATAGATGTTCCTCTATTCTAGTGTGTAGTTCTTTCTATGATCCAATGTGATTTCACTTATACTGTTGGCACTTTTAGAACAAATTCTTGAAAATCTATGAAATTTCGTCAGGAGTTATAGTACCGTCTACCAAAAGGCCATCCAAGCATAATATTCTATGATTTATGTACCATCTGCACACCCCCCTTCATCATTTTAGGCTGCTACATTTACCTGGCTGTGCTTTTTTCTGGCAATTTCATGTCATTTTATGCATTCATGAGTTTTTGTCACAGACGCCTCAGAGAAAAATTGAATATCTGCTATACATGGACTATTTTATTGAATTGAATGCTGTAAGTTTACCACATGCTTTAGGGGCATCTAATCTAATAATCTGAACCCAAATGATACAAGAAACCCTTTTATTTTACTAAGTTTATCTACATTTTAAGGCCATTTGATTTCCATCACAGACGCCTCATTATTCTATATTTGAAGGAATTGACTAGTACTCCTGTACCCAGCCTCCCAATATTTTAATACAACATGCCCCTATCATACATCTATGGTATGAGTAAGGTGCTTTGGCTGTAGTAGAAACTTCATGTTTTAAGTGCTTAATGATGTATGATATCTACATGAGGTGTCTGTGACGTTAATGAATTCTTGCATAGGTCTCACAGAGACAGCTGGTATTTACCTCTGAGGTCTGGTATAGTCATCATTATTGTTTTACATGACTGTAAGAAGGTTTGCCTTACAGATTAGAGATGGAGAAATGTCATTGCGATGTTGAATTTCTATTAACATGGCCCCACAGATTGTGTTGTGAAAACTGATGAAAATGTAACTTTTTAAATTTTCAAAGACTGAGTGCATAATTCAAGAGTGGTATATCTCATCGTATATTGGCATTAAATAGTTCAGTAACCTGTTTTGTATTTGTTTGTAAGTTTTAAACATGTTCTGAACACTTGTGATGATTCCATGATGATTCTAGGGAATTTCTATGAGTCTTGAGGCGTCTGTGACGTTAATAGAGTATTCAACACCACATTGCAATGACTGGTGTGGCCAGATGGTCCAATACCATTATCTAAGGATTAATATTTTGGGAACTACACATATTAAAGATATTACACAGCTATTTTGGTGGTAAACCAAGCAAGTTTGAGGAAACTAGGCTGAAGTTGGTAAAGTGTTACAAACTGCTTTGGATTTTTCTTATTTCCACATAATTGAAAGTACCACAATTTTTTTAATTTGCGACCTACAGCTTTGAAATTTCTCAGTAATACTGGCACATGATCAGCCAAATAGGAGACAAAATTTGGAGTTCCTGGGTCACTTTAAAAGAGATAATTGAAGTGCACTCTTCATTAATGTCACAGACGCCTCAAGATTATGGTAGCATGTGGTGGACAGTGAATAGAAACTGCATTCTTGGGCGAAACAGAGTTCCACAGTGGTTTCAGGGAGCCAAGATGCTACCCTTTTAAGAAAATAAAGTTTTTTAGTGAAATTTTGAATTTTGTGTTTTGCCCATGTGTATCCCCAGATCTGCATCATTTTTTGATCCGACCCATATATAGAAACATATATTTATTACCCTTTCATCTACAGTAGGCTTGAGTAGCCCTCCATTGAAGCATCACATGTGTGTAACCCTTCAGGGGCATCATGGGGCCTTTGTTGGTATAATCCTTTGTTGGTATGATGCTTGAATGCTGCCATGGCTCTTTATTGAGGCATAGCATATTAAAGCACTCTTTGGCCCTTATGTATTAATAAAGCTCTATGGTGATTTTCACCTGAATAAAAGTAATAATGAATACTGGATATTGTCAGGCAATAGGTATTGCTAAACTCCAAGACATTTAAAGGGGCATTCTCACCACTCGCACTTACCACATAACAGACTAGAACAGTACTAGAATTGTGAGTGGGAAACGCTTGGTGAGAATGCCACTTTAAGTAGTTATAAACTTCTGTTTTTAAAATACTACAGAATCAACCTGAATTATCAACCAAATGTGAGTCTATATGTCAAAGGCCCCCCCATTAAGGCACGCTTTATGTCCTATTCCTTCCTCCTCTTAGTATATAAAACGCTAAAAAGTAAAAGACAACCAAAGCCCAGACATGCAAACTGCTCATGTGGTTGGTATGGGTGGCACCAGGATGCCTCTGTACAGCATTGGGGACCAAATTACCACCTGGTACCTACAACATAGAACAGCCGCACCCTAAGTATTACAACCTTAGCTCTTTAAGTATGGTGTTATTCATGTTGATTTGTCATGATGCACAAACCTATCACTGCCTTGTTGAGGCTGCAGGAGTGCATCAACCCTGTAGGTCCGGCATTGTACATCATACATATGAGGCCAAAAAGGTGTAATCCATTCAAGCTCTATGTTGGCCTTAGAGGGTCAATTTACATACAGCTGTTGAAGATTATGTCAGATTAGCTTGATTCATACAGTAAAAGATTTACGGAACAGCATGACAAATTCTTATTAGCGCAATTGGGCTGATCTGATACTGATCTAGTCACAGGTGAGAAAATGACAGTGACTGATTCACAATTACCATGTTATACATTGCGAGCCAACAAAGGGCATAAGACATCATTAATATTCATCATTACCTCAAAGACTCTGCTTAGAGGACAAACTACTAATATGATTCATGTTATATAAATGCACCTGGTGATTGAGGAGTGTAGCAGGTGGTGTGTGATGTCATTAACAGACATTATGGGATGTACAACCAGCAGACCAGGTGCAGCCTTCCTAGGGCATGATGGGTAAGAAATGCCCACTTCCTGCACAGATACAGCTGCCAGGTTCAGGGATTTTTTTTCTAAAGAAGTCACTTATTTACTGTCAAAACAACCGAGTGTTTTTTTTAAACTAGTTAATCCAAAGGAGCAATGGCATGTCCCAATTGAACACAGAAGTACCATAATTAATGGCTTATGGCAATATGTGAGATGCAAATGTAGTGTAATGTCTAGATTGAAGAAATACAAATCTATGCTTGCCATAAAAATACAAATCTATGCTCACCAAGGCTGCATTCAGGTAGGCGTACAGGACACTAGAGGAATGTCAATTCCTGGTATCAATGTTACATACACTATGCGAAGGAATCTCTAAAGATGACAGGAAAGCTTGATATGTCAATTGATTAAAGGGATTCCTGAGATTAAGGCATAGACACTCATAAGTAAAATAATCATATGGAAAGGGGGAGGGAGTGCTGAATTTGAGGGACCTAAAAGAATGATCCCATTATAATAATGACCCATGCAGGTCAGTATTATTCCTTACTCAGTAAGCCCACAAAACCCACAAAACCTCATGTGTTACAAATCTTTACATACGCATTTAAGAGTTGCTTCACACTGAGATGCATTACGCCCCATATCCCGCTTATGCCTGAACACAGCTTTGGCAAACAATTTGCCAGAGCTTTATTCAGGCATTATAATAACCCTATGTGTTGGTACACTCTTCAAAAATTGGCGTATGAGGGCAGCCACAATGAGATGACAATGGGCATGGCACATTAAAGTGCTATGCAGCCCTTAAAGGGTTAAGACTAATACATGTATTCATCCCTTTAGCATTGGACACACATCCCTCAGCCAGGGCCACAATGAACACCTTCTACCATCTCCCTCAAAAGCCACAGAGTGTCAAGGGTCCCTCCATCAAGGTGTAACTCTTTAAAGACAAGATAATACTTCAATGTCCATGTTCATCTATCATCATGATGTATTTATGCAACACGTCAACCCTTCAGGAGTTAGGTATGTTGGGATACCCTTCATATCAATCCTGTAAGGACCACATATATGAAGTACTAGCAACAAGACTCACCAGGGCTGCTTCATAAATCAAAACCAAATTACAATGTTACCTGTAAAGGGTTCAGCCTGCACCAAGGTCTGGGTGCAGACAAACTGCCCCCAGCCCTGAGCCTCTCATGGTGCTGTACAAAGGCCACAACACATGCCTTACAAGTAGCTATCAGCAGCAGGGGTTGGGGCCTGGTAGGGGCATTCATACAGGCCTTCAGAGAGGTGTTGTAGGGGAGAGGCATGGCGAGTGTGAGGGATATACTATGTGAGGGATTGACCAGCTATTGAGCCGGGGCCACTCAGGTATAGTTTGGATAACAACTGCTGCCATACCACACAAGCAGGAGCAGTGGGTTGACAAGATCTCTTTTTCCCCCCGCAATTTCACCGGGTGTTTCCTACCTGTATATTTACCTGATTCTTTAGGGGCTGTCATTTAAACAAATTTTTAAACCACATCACAAACACAGATCAATGAATTAAATGAGTGGTTTGGGAACATATATGTACCAAAGTGCATCATTGTCACTGAATATGTTTTTTTCATTTTAAGATCTAATTTTAAGTTTACTGTAGGATGACGTTCAGGCCACAGTTCGCTGATCTTTAGAAACAATATAGTGACAGAGGGTGTGACAGTGTCAGTGAGGCAGTGAGGCAGTGAGAAAGTGAGCAAGTGCATGGGTGTGTAAGTGAGTGAGTGAGTGAGAAAGTGTGTGTGTGTGTGTGTGTGTGTGTGAGAGAGAGGGAGTGAGTGAGCAAGTGACTTTTTTTCATTTGAGAAAGTATAAATATACCATTCCCGTTTATTTGAACTGGAGAAACAGAAAAGAGCTTATTCAGCTCGGAAAAAGATCCCGCTCCAGTCTTACGTACACATTTGCTGAAGTTTAGATCTGTATAATAATAACAATTAAATAAAAAATGTATCGGATATATCACAATGCTAACAAATATTCACTGTTCTATGTTGTAATAAAATTATATGGTTTTCAACAATGTCAGTTCTATAGCATAATAACTATATCTCGTTTATGCAAGTTTCTTACAGAGATCATATGATATAAGTGGGTGGGAAAAAGGAGGCGGGCACCCCAAATGCAGTATCAGATATGTAGGCAAGAATTAACACGGTTGGCATTCACCGGTAGCATCCGTACATGATTAATATAGCATATTCTTATTTGAGAAAAGTAAATCTCTCAATCCACAATAGTTTTATAACTTATAATTAGTTTAACATATAGTTTGTTTTACACAACCATCTTTTCCTATTCAATTTAAATGATTGAGTGAGTGAGTAAGCATACACATTGGAGTATCAATGTGTGAGTGAGTCAGGTGTTCAGGTCAGGAGTTGGTAGCTTCAGGAGAGGGTAGAAAGTGCAGGAGGCTCACAGAGACAGGGTTGTGTTTGAAGACAGGGTCGTGTTAGAAGTGTAAATCACTGTAAAGTGTCATAAGGAGCTGTTTGTATTTGTGCACTCAACTACACACACCGGACCCTGTGTTGTGTGTGATGAAGGCTTAACTCTTCAAATAAGGCTTATTATCATAACACCATGCCCTTGTCAGCATGATGCATTTAGGTGAGTAACTTACCTGTGCTGCAGTTACGTTCCACAATACACTCATGCAGTAGGCATGATGCCAATATGCTGCACTAGAGAGATGTGATGCAAAATGAACAAATGTGCCATCAGGCCGCCCTGAAAGGGTTAAACATAAAGTGGCTTTGATGAGTTGGAAGGTGTAAACCTAAGATGTCCAGTGAATGGTATAAAGAGACATGTCCCCCCTCTCCATACACACACATACACATACCAGGACCCAATAGACCAGTATTGTGCACTTTGCTCGATCCCCGCTTCCACCAAAGGCAGCTAAATGAAGCGAGTAGTAATATACTCAAGGGTGGACAGCTCTCCGGCCACGCATGGAGTCCACACTTCTTTCATGCTGAGCCCTGGGCACTCATCAAAGCCCCAGGTTTCAATACACCTCAGTCCTCACCCTTACACCTCCTCTACTCCCGCCCAAATCACCACAGCACCCTCCCCCTTCAAAAAACCCCACATCGTACCACCCCCACCCGAATCCATTCCGGCACAGAGGCCAACTAAGGAATTCCTTCTCTGAGAGGTTCATTTCTGAATAAGAGGGTTCACTCGTCTAACACATTGTTGGTCTCTAACCTATTTTTTAAAAGTTATTTTTGTTTCAACTTGGTCACATCATTTTCATGATTTTACGTGACTGCTTAAAATTGCATTGATGTACCATATAACCTGATTAGTCATATTTTTTTTTTGTCATTTTAAAAATCAGTTTGTCATTCTGACAAATATCTCCATGACTAACTTTGGAAAGCCATTTCTGACTAAGCCCTGCAGAGTAAAGATTATCAGTGTACACCATATACTATGGGTGAGGTCTCTGAGGGCTCCTCTCCCACTAGGAGACTTCCCCCTGCGGGTTGAGTGGTACCTCAGGGAGGTATTACCTGGGTGTGATGTAAGCTTGGTAATTCCCTGTATGCTCTTCTGCATTAAAAACGTGTCAGCTCCACCATCTAACATATTTATCTTATATACCACCGTGAAACCTCAGCTATAAGCCGACCCAGCCTATAATCTGAAAATTATCGCATATACTACATGCAAAATGTGCTGTAGCTATACAGTGCCTTATCTGTAAAAGAATAGTAATTACTGCTGTATGTGTACAGTTCTGTTGCTGTAGATGCAGGTTAACAGGTGGCTGTTGCAAATCTACAGCACTTTTCTCTGTACTATAAAGGCATTATTGTGGATTTACAATAGATTCTGCCTTACAGTTAGAGATTACACACAAATCTGTAAGATTAGTGCATTGACTTGCTATAGACCTACAGCACATTGTACTAGAACTCAAGTTGCAGTAAAGGTGTCTTAAAGGGGCAGTCTCACCCCTCACACTTAACCACATAGTAGACTAGAACAGTACTAGAATTGTAAGTATGATACGCTCGGTGAGAATGCCACTTTAAGATGTTATACAGCCATGGGTGCTTAAAAGATTATTTGCCTTCATAATACAAGTCTAAATTAGCCTAAAGTTGGTAATGGTGAATACTCCTTACTGTTGGCAGCTGAACATGATATGTTACAGAGCACATACACAGGTAAATGTGAAATTCTCGATGCTGGTGATACCACATTATGCATTTTAAAATGACATGGATTTCAAGAATCAAATTGTTTAATTAAGTTGATCAATGAAAAACACTTGTTTGAACAGCAACATAATAAAAGTTAGATCCATCCCTCTAGGTCCACCTATATGCACAACACCCTTTCTCTATATGTATGAATCTTAGACAAAAGGCTTTCTGCAATACACAGGAGAGACATTTACAGAAGCCGATTCTCCCTGAATAAGTCACTTTGCTTCTATATCTATGGTTACTTGAGATCTTCTAGTCCAGAAATAGACACAGTTCAAAGAACAATGGAAAAGGAGCTCACATCGACCAAGGTGCTAAGAGCTTTTGCCATGCGTCAGCCGAGTACTCAGTGTCTCTCTACTCCAGTTCTTTCTGATTTACTCAGCTAACGCTAAAAGTCTTGCTCCAGTTTCTCACCCTTCCTACACCCTCCTTCCTCCCCCTAAAAAGGTCCATCTTCTTATACTACTCAGTCCTCTAGACACTTTCCCTTTACTACTCACACTTTATCCCAGACTCTCACTCTCCCTAGCCTCACTTTCATACAGGCACTACTTCCATCTCTGTCAGATCATTTACCCACGACATGCTTTTGTGATATATATATACACCAATTTACTTCAGATGCTAGTAATTGTCAAACCAATCTTATGTACTGTCAATTTAGCCTATGAGTTTGTAAGTCATTCTAAGAGACCACCCTGTGCTCAGCAAAACCTGTGGATGGTAAATCAAGGGTGTGTGCCCTCTTGGACATAGAAATACAAAACCAACTAAAAATGTCTTTCACATTACTATTCTAGTCATAAATATGTAAAGACATGTCCTGGTGCATTGACTCATGGCAATTAATTCATAAAAGAATTATAATAAAATGTTCACCCTTCATTGGAAACAAAAATGCACCTCTAATAATTACATTTTTAACTGAGGCACTCTAAACTAGTTTTCTGTTAACTGACTCTAGCAGTTGCAGTAATCAAGCATACAGATAAAAACATCTAATAAACTGTCTGTAATGACATGTGGGCAAAAAGCAATTACTGTAATTGTACATATCAAGAGGACTGCCATGTTTAAGAGACCTAAGCAGGCTCAGGTTCCGGTTTCTGATTACTGTCAGTTAACCCTTCAAGGGCGGCTTGATGCCTCAAGGCTTGTTGTCATGATGCACCAATGCAGTGCTGGTGAATAACTCATGGGCACTGCATTGGTGTCTTGTGACAAAGTTTTGGAAGTGTGTCAATTGCATAGTGTCTGAATGATGCATAAATGCAGCACTCGCTACCGCTTAATTGTGCTGCATTCATGCCTACAAAAGGGGAAATTCAATCAAGATAATTTGCTGTCCTTAAAGGGTTAATCCCGCTCTCTGTAGATGAACAGAGGGGGAGATGGAGGTCTCTCATAATGTCTAGATTCACTAATGAGAAGTAATGACTACAACTTGTGCAAAAACACCAGCAGCAACGAGGATGGCAAATACTTTCCTCGTTATTGTTATTTCGCATGTCTCAAGATTGCAGCACGGTCTCTATATCAGCAACAGAAACTTCTGTCAGTCAAGACATTAAGCGCCGACCTCCAGGGTCTTTCATTCATCAGGGACCTGCCTGCTACCTGTTTCCTTAACACTTTAAGGGGTGCACAGTTCTTTCATATGCCCTTTGTTGTCAAGATGCATAATCACAGGCAATGCAAGCCACAGGCCACAGATGCAGTCAGGCATTATGCTGATCATAGGGGGGGGGTTGACATATTCGGAAAAGGCAGCATGATGCATGAATGTTATTTTGGCGAAAAAATTACAAGGGCTGCATTCATGCAACATAAGGAGAACAAGCATGGTGCATTAAAGCTCTATGTGGCTATTAAAAGGGTTGAGCCTGCTGGGTGTAGGCAGGGTTGTCGCAGTGACTGAAAGACACGCTCAACACAGGGGCAAATTATGGCAGTTGGCACCATGTGAGGCGGGAGTTTTGGCAGTAGACACATTATTACTACATGGTGAGGTGCCACAGCTAGCAGGCAGGTAAACGGGGGATGGGGAAGCAGGAAGGTAGGGGGTATAATGAAGGCCGGTAGTGAGGCAGAGAGGGAGAAAAGGAAGGCAGCAGGGAGAAAAAAAAGGAAGAGGCAGGGTAAAAAAATGTCCTCGTGTAAAATGTAAACAATTCACATACTCTTCCTAGTGGGAAATTTGTCATTTATGTGACAGAAACTCTAAGAAAACTACAGTCTTACTTCCCACTTTAGGACCATATCTAATCTGATTTCCCTGCTGCTGTTACCTCTGCCAAAATCTAAGATGTAACCCTTTAAGGGCTGCATATTGTTTTCATGTGTAAAAGCCATTTGTTGCCATAATGCATGAATGCAATGAATCTACTTGCAACAGTTCCATTCAGGTATCATGCTGACCTCTCCAGAGTTCATCAACCCTATACGGTCGGCATGATGCCTGAATGCAGCAGAGTTACTCACGAGGGCAGCATTCATGAACCATGCCAATTAAAGGGTATAATGCATTAAAGTAGTATGCGGTCCTTAAAAGGAGCGCGAACTGGCAAAAAGAAACATAAAACCTGTATATCCTAGTCCAAGAGACACCTTGATTTAATTCCCTTGCTGTTACCTATTCTGTAACAAGAGATGGTGTCACTTAAGCTGATTACCTCTCTGTCCTATTATAGCCATATTTAGTCACTGTAGACTAACCTATGACAGTCCAGCTGATTCTGGATTCCAGTCTTATTTTGACAACTTCAGTTTCAGGCATTTACAGTGTATGTTTTTTGGGGTAGGGGGGAAAAATGTTTAAATTCCGGATGAAGAAATCCAGGTGAGCAGAGCTAGAAAAACAAAAAAATAGCGGTGAAATAATCTTCAATCAAAACTACCAGAATAAATAGACACATAATATGGTAAGAGAGTGACACCACGGCTTAATTAGAGAGGTAATTCCTCTGTGGACCTGAGAATGGCTTTACGGCAGGGTGGGCAGGAGGGATTTAGAGGCAGGAAGCAGATGGCCATTGGGAGCTGGCTCTACTGCTCTGTGAGCTGCTCTGCTCTGTATCAGATTGAATCAAAGCTGATTGTGGTCCTGAAAAGGGCAAAATATTTAGCTATTCATGTCATAGAAACACAATGTTGATATATCCCACTCTATATAGACAGTATACTACACATCAGTGAAATGCCAATAAGGCTTTCTGCAGAGACAACCCATCACATACCTTGCACCTGAATGTGTGGTGACCACAGCACCGACTGGTACTAATATGTACTGGTATAATTGATCTATTACTGCCCTTAGATGAAGTCAGGCCTCAAGCACCGACACACACAGTGACACACACACAGGTACAAACATTCATAACCACACACACCCCTGACAGCTGCTCCCAGGTGACAAGCGCATCTGGGGAAAGGGAGTAGGGGGCTAGCTGTGGCCATGGGGAGGGAAGGAGATAGAGAGGGAGAGAAGAAATGTACACAGTAAGGTAGAGACGGGGAGGGAGGGAGGGACGGCGAGGGAAAGTGAGAGAAGGTGAGGGACCACAAGCAACAGCAATAAACCATGAGAGACCACAAGGAACTGCATGGGATGGCAAGGGAACAAGCAAATGCAAGGGACCATAAGGGAGGCACCAAGGGAGGGACTACTAGGATTAATGTTTACAGAGAGGGGGCAGGTAGAGAACTAAACCCAGGCCAGACGAGCCAGGATGGGAAGAAAATCCCCAGCAGAGACCTCGGCAGCTCGCAAGACCGGCGGGCCTACAAGTGGCAGGGAGAGTATTGGGAATTGGAAAGGGTATCCGGGGGTGTTGATGTTTTGACGGTGAGCATTAAACTTTCAGCGGGTCAGCATGGCATGAGATTTACAGTTCCGCCGGGGACTGGCGGCCGGAAAGACGGGCGGCTGAGAAGCATTCTGCCACAGAGGGGTGATCAGAAGGCCTCTCTGCTGGGCTCAGATCCACTCTCCAAGCAGAGGCATGCAAAGTCACCCCGAGCTAGCCAGGTCAGGGGCGGCGGAAGGTGGATAAAGTTCGGGGGGCCCAGGTCCCAAACCCCAATGGGTGTAGGTTGGAGGAAGTCTTAATTAGGGGTCTTGGGGCCGCAGGCCCCTGGAAAATTTAGGAATTTTACTTTAAATTTGGCACATTCTGAGTGGTTTGAATGATCTTTAGATATTTTTGAGAATTTACACTTCAATTGATGTGTTCTGATGGAGTTTGAGTTTGTCATTTGAGAAAATTTTAGGAATTTTATCAGGAGATAAGTGTTTTCTAGGGGTTTCTTTAGTCTCACCGCAACCTGGACTCATGAGTGTAGAGTCGGTGTCGGGGAAAAAACAAACATTATCCTTTTCAAAAGGAAGATGGCTGCATCTGTACAGAGAGGTAGTTGAACTTAGTTGTTGGTGCCATCCATTTCTACAGTATGTCCTAGGTACCTGACAGGGGTGATAGGGTTGGAGGTGGCAGAGGAGGGAGTAGAGGCCAGGGGAGGGGCCTCAGGGGCATTAGGGGCCTGGGAAGATATGTTTTATAGGTGGCCCGAGGGGACCCATCCAAACCAGCTTTAAATGCTATCTCATACACAGTGTAACATGCATTCATGTACTATATGGCCCTTAAAGGTTATTGTTATGGTGCACCAACCGAGCACCCATCAGGTATTCATTGTTGCTGAATTAATGCATCAGGCTGATCCTTGGGGGAATGTATCAGCCCCATAGTGCATGATGCATTGATGAACCAGCAGGAAGTAACCCGGTGCTTCTGCATTCATGCATCCAGCAAATGCACTAATTTACCCTTAAAGGGTTATGGACGAGATGAGTAAGTGGTCGGGGTTGGGGTTGGTTACTAAAGCTTTTTGCGGTGTGAATATTGGGTGGGGTTGTTTTTTACTGGGGCAGAGTGTAATGGAGCTGCTGGGTGCCTATTGAGAAGGCCACAGGTAAGGCCACTGCAAATAAATAGACAAAGGTTCACGGTTTTAGTCTTTTAGATGAGTTATATCATGCATTGACTTCATGCTGTATTTCACAAGGTCATAAGCTGAGTGAAATGCAGCCTTAGGGTCAACAAGTGAGTGTTTCTTTGTTTTTTTTACTTTATGTTTTTTGATTCAAAATGCAAGAAGGTGGTGGCCAAATTCGCTTCATTCTACACTGTTCAAATGTAAACAAACCACCATTTTAATGATGTCACAGGGCCATGAAATAGGAGCATGGGATATATTAGGGGCCCGTAAAATCCATATTTCTCTTGTTAAGTCTATAGTGTTAGCGTATTCCATATAAAATCCATATAACAAAGGAAAGACAGGGCACATTGTATTCAATGGGGGGGGGGGCACCAGTGTGCAAATGTTTCGTCTACTTATTGACAATGGAAGCTTTAATTCTAAACCAAATTTGCGATATATGTTTTTCATTACAAAATGTAAAAATGAATCAATTCAAAATCTGGAAAGACTCTTTTTTGCTGCCTGTATTGATGAAAAACAAGACTATTTTGTGGATTTGCCTAACCATACTATAACGTCCTGAGAGGAGCAAGGTGAATGGGTGGGTGCTCAACTCTGCTGGTGTGTAAAGCTTTCTGAGGTGTGAGTGTCCAATTGTTGGTGTTTTAAATTGACCATGAAGTAATGGGAAAAGCTGAAAGCACTTAAAGTGAAATAGGGGCAGGTGTCAGAGGCAAAAGGTCCATGACCGGAGGAAATGGAGGAGACAATTTGGCCAAGAGAAAATAGAAAACCATCCACGACCTCGAGACGAGGTAATGGAGAAAGGTGTCTAGCAGTGGAGAAGGAAATTATGCATATTTGAGATGTGTATGTGAGTGAGGTGAAGGGGCCGGTGGGAATTGTGGACCCGGGGGCAGCTCCCAGTGCTATACTGACACCATCCTCATTTGTAAAAATGAAAATAAAATAACAATTTTGAATTGCTAATAATGTCTTGGCCTACCCACAAAAATCATATTTTGTATTGGAAAAGGAGGTCACTTGAACTATATGATAGTGTCGCGGAAAACTTAGTCATTGGATCGGCCGGGAATCAAACCACAGACCTCTCGCACCAGTGACAAGCATGCTAACCGTTACACTACCAACCCGTGTCTGACTGTACTCCGCTCCTTACGTTACTGGATAGGTATGGTACAGAGGGGGAGGATTACCCAGGTGTTCCACCCCTTTGGGCTCTCCACCTGGGTACAGGGAATCCGACCCCTACAATAGCAATGTTAGAGATCAGATTTTCATCATACTGAAGGCCCATGGCCATTGCATTCCAGAAAAATGATTAGTTTTTAGCCATGAAACAGATTCGTGGGTCATTTCAACATGACTTCTTTTAAAACAGATATCACAACCCAGGCCCCTACCCATCACTTGATAATTTGCCTACGAGTTTGTCTCTTGTCCTGAAAGAGCACTTTGATGAGGATGGTGTCACATTTGCCTCTGAAGTGCAGAGACTGGGATGCCTGGGGGACGCCTGGTGGGGAGAGATGGAGAGGCCATGGGGCAAGGTGGCACGACACATATCTATATTTCTGACAGGCCTGTTGCTGCCCGCCCCAACTCATACTGACCCACTGAGGGTTTATGAGCTGTTCTATTATGCTCATGATAAAAATACTGCTGTGGACTGACCAATGTGCAGTTGACCATTTAAAAACTGCATAGTGATTTAATGCAGTCTGCCCTTTGTCATCATGATACATGAATGCAGCAGACTCACTTAATTATTCAAGTATTATGGAGACCTTAAAGACATAAACAGAGGGCAATGTTAATCTGTCTGAGCGACAGATTTCTTCAAGAGCTGTGCCTTCGAATATATCACATGGGGTGGAGCCAAATGTGATATGATTCAAGGCACCACAGGTGGAGAAAACAGAAGTTCAGATTGAGAAGTGGATCTCAGTTTTATCTTATGTGATTCACTGATTTTTCTATCAAAACATGCATCAAAACATTTGGTTCATAGCTATATTGATGACATCACACAGGAGAACAGAGCTGTGGAGAAGGAGATTCAGTTTCTCCACAAAGGTGTGGACAACGGCCCTTTCCATACAAAACAATAGTGAAGTTGTTTCTCAACATGAAATAAAGTATGATGTCTCTAGGTCAAATCCATGTCTTGGATGAGAAATCCAATATAATATTGTGAATTACACATCTGAGGGAAGAGACTGCATATGTGTGTGGGGCCCAAATAACTCACCTCTCCTGTTTTTGCAGAAATAACTACTTTTTACTGAAATATCCATATTAAATGCATGGTAATTATCTTCTCCAAATTGACCAATATATTATGATTTCCCACTTTTATCAACCAGCTTTGGTTGGAAGGATTTCGGTTCGGGGGAGGGCAACATTGTATTTTGTTTTTTTGCCACATTTGCACCCTAGATACAAGTACCAGGAATGCACTCCCCTCTATTACAAGTGTTTGCCATCCCCTCTGTCACTGACAATGTCTTCATCATCTGTGATGGGTCCTGTTGAATGTCAATTTAAAAAGCAAACATTGCTTGGCAGCGGCTGCTGGCGTTGTGTACCAGTATTGATACCAGCCTTGGATACCAGCCCATTTCTGTTTGCACCCAATCACGGCCGTTGACAACCGTTAACTCTTCCAGGGCTGCAGCGTGATTTACCCAGTGGGCACACAACATTGAATCAACATTGAAAATTGGTTATCAATGTTGATTCAATGTTGATACAATGTTGATTAAACATTGAACTGAATTTTCACGCATCATGGTTATTAATGGCAATCAGCACTAGCAGACCTTTACAGGTTAATTAAAATGGATGTTTTATACACACAAGTGCCAGCTACATTATTATATTAAGGTACATTTATAGTCACTAAAAAATAATAAAGGGTAAAATAAATGATTCTGTCACCATACCTTGTATGTAAAGGAAAATATCAGAAGGAGAAGAAAAAAGTGACCTGCAGGTATTGATATTCAAGTATGAATAAATGTAAGTTGTCAAAGCTGTATCATAATGCTGACCCTACTGTGTTGATGCACTTCAATGAGGGTTGGTATGATGCAGCAATGAAGTGCCAACTAGTTACCTAACAGCACTGCATTACAAATCATGACAAGAAATGTTGTCCTGAGGTATCATTCTATTCCTAACACATTAAGGTCCACATAATTCTTTTAAAAAAAGAGCTCTGACCTTTGTCATCGTGATACAAGATAGCTGCCCTGCTCAGCCTGTTATCAAGACTGCATTTATGATGGAGAATGACATCTATATAAGATTTGCCTTAATAATATACCAAATAGCTCTGTTTTCTCATTTTGACGAATTTTTCCCAATAATCTTGTGGCCCTGACCTAACCTAATAAATGAGCTCTAGCTCACATTAAAGTGTAATTATTCTGTCTGTCTTTGAAATACACAGCATATATAGTCAGACCAGGCTGTAATACTTTTGGTGTATGTGTCTATTATATCTCAGTATGTTTAGTATGTAACAAATGGGTGCTTTTGAAGTCTCTCTTTGTGTATCCCTCTGTAATTACGAGCAATCTGAGTCAGGCTATAATTAGCATCACTCTCTTCCTCACCACCCTCCATTGTGGGGAATTGTTGAGCCACTCAATGAACCAATAACCCTTTCAAGATCAATGCTCAAGATGAATAAACATTGGTGAACCACACATCCCTACTGAGAGTTCATCAACCCTGCAGGATCATACTAGTTTGAAAGTGCATAACCGGCAAATCATGGCTACAATTTAATGCATTATGACAACAAAAGACTGTAATTAATTAAAACACTCTTTGGCAATCAAAGGGATACAATCATAGAAAAGCACCCAAACTGGCTACTATTACCAATAACCAGTGAGAATCCTAATTATGCCCAGCAAATCTCATATTGAGCCAAATCAAATTAGATCTTTTTCCTGCGTCACTAGCATTCGTTAATTTATAATTTAGTTTGTCAATGGCAGGCTGCCTCCTTTTCATTTACACCTTTTCAGGATTAAAAAGAGCAGCATGGATGGTGGTGCCTGTTAGCAGAAATGTTGATGTAGGGGTGGCAGTTATAGCTTTCTGTGTGATGAATCTGTGATTGGGGCTGTCACTGACTTAGACCATAACTCTTTAACGACTGAGTGTTTCAATGTGATGTGCCACTGATTTATGATACATTAATGATGCCAAGGTAAGCGAGCCAGGGCTGCATTCATGCATCATGACTACCTTAACCGGCATCTCCTCTGCTGCTACCCCAGCCGGTCTGGCTTCCACTGATATAATTCCTTCTTAGGCCTTCTTAGGTTTATTAGCCCTTCAACCCTTTAAGCATGCATGTAGCTGAAAAAAACAGTTGTCATCATGATACACCAATGTAGCCCCTGCGAGTAACTCTCTGGTGCTATATTGGTGCATCAGACCCTGTGGAGTGTCTCAAGCCCATATGGTTGGCATGATACTTGAATGCAGTACTGGCATGATGCGTTAAGGTATCATAACATCCGTAAAGGGTTGATATGTTTGCATGATACATGATGCTGACCTGTCGATGATGCATGTATTACTACGAATACAAGTTTTCTTCCTATTCAATCATACATGTGGCATATGCCTACCATATGTCCTGTAAAGAACAGGTATAATCAACAGAACTAAATAAGCTGGGATTTTCTCTGAAACATTCAGATACTTTCCATTTTATATCTAACACCCTCACAGACTCCCATTGACTGCTGCTAAGGGTTAAATGAAAGCGAAGAGCAAAGAAAGCATGATCATGCCCTTCTTCCCTATTACCCCCCCCCCCCCCCGCCCTCTGCCAAATGGTAACAACAGTAATGTGACAATGTGCATTGACGGGAGGAATTAGCCTGGTCCGTAATGTACACTGTAGATACTGGAGCAGCAATATGGCCTGCTGCCACACTGATGGGTCGGCTACTGAATAGTCTGATAACCCTTTAAAGGCTGGACAGTGCCAAATGTTGCATCCCAATTGGTTCTTATGCTGCATGAATGCAGCCCTAGTGAGGCTACTCAACAGTGCAGCATTCAAGCACCATGAAGACTCAATATGCTCCAGATTGGTCGGCAAATATACATGATTGCATGATTGAGTAGCCTTACCAGGGCTGTATCATGACAACAAAGGATATAGCACATTAAAGCACTGTAATACCCTTAGATGGTTAGATTGTGGGTTGGGGATGGAAGAAGGAGTGGAGAGAAAACTGGGGGAAAGGGTCAATTGGGACCTTTTGAGGATATCATTGCTCCAGTATGGTGTCAAAGATATGTGGGTATTGACTATGAGAGGTAAAACTGACTGACAATGGAACTCCCTGTGGACAGGCAGTAGGCTGGCAGTAGAATTGCAGCTATAGTTAGGGCTATAGGGGTGTGGGGATAAAGAGGCATTAACCCTTTTTGGGCAGCATAGTGCTTTGACAATAAAAGGGCTTTTGTTGTTATGATGTATGAATTCAGTCATGGCGGCATGAAGGGACATGACGTAGGAGGTGGCTTCAGAGAATGTAGGAGTAGAAACATAATATCATATCTCCTTTTACTGATTTACCAGCGGTTGGGTGGTGAATGTAAATATATGCTTAAAGGTGCAGCTGGGGTATATAAAGGGCATGCTAGCTAGCCCAACTCCACTTTTTCCGTAAGGCTAGAAGTAGTTTGGCATTTAATCCTGCTAGGTTAAAGAGAAAGCTGCAAGGCTGAGATGCATATGTATCTCCTCCCTGCACCCCACATATATGTAAATCTGTCTTCCCAGTGGGCAGTTAACATTGAATCAGTGGTGACAAAGTTCTAGTTGATGAACATTAAATGTTATGTGCCAACTGGGTTTAGTATAGTGATACTTAGTATGGGAGACTATTCATTCCTCTGCATAAGACATTTATTCAATACCAATTTGTAATATTCAGCATCATAGAAAACGTAATAGATAACTGATTTCTTTAGAACAACACATTTAATCAGTCTGCAGTCCTTAAATGATAAACCTGGTTGTCAAGGGTCGTGATTGGATGCAAATAGACCCAGGCCAGTATCCACAGCCAGTATCAATACTGATACATGCTCCCAGCGGCCCCATCATCAAGAAATGTTTGCTTTTTAAATTGACATTCAACAGGACCCATGAACAAAGAAAAAGACATTGTCAGAGTCAAAGGGGTTGTAGAGGAGAGCACATTTTCTGTTATCATTTATATAGTGTTGAACACCCCGTCCCAATCCCTCCAACCAGAGGTGCCACTGACTGGTTTATAAACCAGGAAATCTTTTGGTTTTGATTTTGGTCAATTTTCTGAAGTGAATTACTATGGATAAAAATTGGTAATTTCATTCCATCAAAAAGGTAGGTATTTCTCCAAGGCAGAAGTGACATCTCTGCATCACACAGCACACAACTCTTACCATCCCTACAAGTAAGTCTATTTGCTGCAGCATGTTCCTACTTTTACCCTCTAAGGTTGGCATGATGTGATAAGGCTTTGTGTCTTTATCATGTAAGTGATTCATTTCAATGCATTGTAAAAATAACAAAAGCCCTTATGTTGTAAAACACTATGCTTCTCCTAAGGGTCTATGCCTCTCTCTCCACTCCCCTACAACTCACTCTATAGCTGGCTCAGTACAAACAGCCCACAGGGACTTCTATTGTCAGTCAGCTGTACCCTCAACTCCCAATAGTCAATACCCACAGCTCTTTGACACCATACTAGAGCAATGATATACTAATAAGGTCCCAATTGGCCCTTAACCCTCTTCCCCCCAGTTTTCTCTCCACCTCTTCCTCTATCCCAGACCCACAGCCTAACCCTTTATGGGTAGCATGGTGCTTTAATGTGCTATGCCCTTTGTATGATGTAGAAATACTTCTTGTTAGGACTGTAATCATGCATTATACTGACCAACCTTTAATGTATCACCCAAGTAGAATCTTCATGATGCTTGAATGCAGAACTAGTCAGACTCTCCAAAACAGCAATTGTGCATCATTAGGACAAAAGGGCACGGCCCATTAAAGCGCTATGCAGCCCTTCAGGCGTTAACCAACCATTCAGTAACTGACACAATAGGAAGTACACAACATCAGAGTATTGTGGCAGGCCAGATAGCAGCCCCAGTATTGACAGTGTACATACCCTGCCAGGCTAATTCCCTCAGTCAATGCACATTGTTGCATTACCATCGTTGCCCCAGGACAGAGGGGTGTGGAAGTTGGGAGAGGAAGGGAGGGGTTCATGCTTTCATGCCGCCCTCGGCCAAAGTCAATGCCAGGCCTCGGGGGAACTACTCTGGGTTGTGTGTAAGGGATCTTAATATAGGATCCTGTAGTGACATATTTGACTGGTTGATAGAAAGACAACCCATTTTTTCTAATGACTTCTATTGACTAGATACTTATTCTTAAAATCATATGCTTAATCTTATGATGTTGAAATATATGTAAAATGCATTATTGAAAAGAGAAAGATAGTAAGAGAGAGAAGATAAATCTTTATGGCTGAAAAGATTCAACAGGGTTGCATTAATGGGTCATGGCATAAAAGCTCATTATTCATCTTAAGGCATAGTGCATCAACAAGCATAGATAATTCAGGTAATATGCTGTCCTTAAAGGGTTGAGATCTAAGTCGATGACAGCTCCAATCAAAGAGGGGCTGATGACTCATCACAGAGAATGCTATAACTGCCACCCCTATATCAACAACACTGCTAGCAGGCGCTGGCATCCGTGCTGCTCTTTTAAATCATGATGAAAACCTTAAAAAACCTGTGTAAATGAAAGGAGAGGGCCTGGATATTGACAAACTGAATTATAAATTAACAAATGCTAATGATGCAGGAAAAACATTTAATTTGATTCAGCTCAATGTAAGATGTGAGGGGCGATACTTTTGTCTCTCGCTGGTTATTGGTAAAAGTACACGGTTTTGATCTGTTGTCTATGATGCTATCCCTTTTAGGGCCACATAGTGCTTTCATGCACCATGGCATCTTGTCATGATGATGCATGAATCCAGGCAATATTTATGCATCATGACACCAATTTAACTTGGGCATAGACGCATCATGTCCCCCTTAAAGGGTTATGGGTTTATTGAGTGATTCAACACTTCCACAATAGAGGGTGGTGATGATGAGAGTGATGCTAATTATAGCCTGACCCAGATTGCTCGTAATTACAGAGGGATGCACGAAGACAGAGAGCTAAGCACATCCATAACATACTGAATAGACTGAGACATAATAGACACATACATCCACCCCCCTGCCACAGTGTGTCTGTAATATATGACATCTGATGGTTGTTTGTATGGTGGGGGGAGAGGGCAGGGCAGATTGAGCAAATATAAAAGGCAATTTGACCATATACAAAACAATTTTCAATCATCTCACAATGTCATCTCATCGGGTTAAAATGGTTACCCACTTGACTAAATGCAGCAGCGACTGGTGAGTTACTTAACAATGCTGCTTGCATGTAACATTGATGATAACATGCCATAAGTCAGTAAAGTACTCATCCTGCATGGATTTCTTTGAGCGAGTTGTAATAAGAATGCCACCAGACTGGGACCCGAGAGTTAAATCTAATTAGAAGTCAGTTTCAGTACACAAAGAGACTAACCCTTATTCACATAGACATATCTTCTTCTTCCCCTGTTGGGGTATTATATGTTTTCATTATGCATGCTAAAGCAATGTTTATATATATATGCAGGTATGAAATGAGAACCTTGGCATACAAGGTACCTCTCCTCCCCCAAGCACACAAAACACCACAGTAGGTGCTCTGTCACGTAAAGAAGCACACACAACCAACATCCAGACAATATTCACCCTTTAAGGACAGCTTGTGTCGCTAAAATATGATATGCATTGCCATGATGCACAAATGCAGCCCTGTTGAGTAACTCGCAGGTGTTGCATTGACATATTGCATTGATACATTGCAGAGGCTTCACCACTGATAAGCTACTCGCTAGGGCTCCATCATTTATGCATCATGATGACCTTGGGCCTGAGGCATTAATGCAGAAAAATGTCTTTCTTGTTCTTTTTTCTAATTTCAGAGAACTTCAGAACTTGCATATATGTTCAAACTGAATCATAGACATAGAACTAACAGATAGACATAGGAATTTGGAACAAAGTTTTCCACACCACAAATCTCCATGCATAGTAGAGACAATTCTAATGCAGAGTGCAATGTGTCCCTTTGCATTAGCAAATATAAGACCATTTCAAGCCGGCTCAGAAATCAAAGTAGCATTTTCACACTCTCAACAGAGCACACAACACACCGTCCCCCACTGTCATGTTTTATCAAACACCAAACACAAAGACAAAAACACCTGTTCCACCCCTCATCCTCCTCGTCCTCCTTGTCTCGGCCAGTGAGGGAGAAATCATTGATCAGTGCAAATAGTGACAAGGAAGATGCCGAGGGAGCAGTCATTATAAACAATGGTGGTGGACCTTTACGCAGGTGCATGGGAGTTCTAGGAGAGTTTCCCCTCTCCACCACGACTTCCCCACTCTCAAGAAGGTCCAAATTCCTTTGCTCTCCCCAAATTCAACCCCTAGGTTGTTAAAAACGGGTTTACATAGAAACAATACATGTTGTTTCTTAGTTTTTACAATCATCTTCCCACATGGGCTTTTCTACAGAGAATACCTCCCAAACCCCAGCAGAAGAAAAACCTATTTACCATCAAGAAAGTATTCCCAGATGGTGGAGCATGACTCAGCATGGGCGATAATGAGAGAAAGTCCCCATTGTTATACACTGGGAGGCAATGGGAGATAAAAGTACCACAATTCTCAGCTCTGACTTCTACCTCATTCTATTTGTAATCCTCTAAAGGGCCGCATGGTGCTTCAATATGCCTTCAATATATCATTTGTTGTCATGATGCTTGAATGAAGCCATGTATAATTGCCCAGGATGTATGGATGCAACATGCCAATAGAGGGTAAAACACATTAAAGTACTTTGCACCCTTTTAGAAACCCTCCCATATTCCATAGTAAGCCAAAGTCTTAATTTGATGATGTAAGTTGCTAAAAGATGACATTTGTCAGCCTGATGCACCAATGCAGCCCTAAGCCGGTGCTGCATTGGTGCATCATGCCGAGCTTTTGGGGGTGTCTCAACACCATACTGTAGGGAGGGGGTGATAAATCTACTTTTCTTCGGGGACAGGCTCAAACTATGCATTTGGGTCCAAAAACATGGGAAATCACAAAAATATTTTTTTCGGACCCCAGTAACCCCCCCATACATAGGGTCCGAAGATCGGCCAAATAGTGAGAAAGCAGCCAAAGTTTAGGCTTTCAGTTTCCTTCTAAAATCAAATCATGACTTCATGAAAATGGTCAGAAACCTTCATATGGGACCCAAAGAGACCATTTAAAGTCATATTGTTGTGATTATAGAGGTGTTTCCCCCTCTGGGGAGGTGGTTCGTCCTCGGTAAAATACCGATAAATCAGCTATTTTGAAGGCATTTGCTCCCTTACAATAACATCCCTATACTGCCATAAAAGTTCCTCAGGACACCTAATCAGGCAGATTAAACCCTTCTGGAGGGTCCCCTCTTTCTGTTAACTCCCCTCTAGGACCCCCCCACCCCTCCCAGCATGCACCAATAGCCACCAGATAACTCTCCCCCCCCCCCATCGCCTCTATATTACCCTATACTGAAATAATGTATTAACATAAGACCTGTCTGATAGTTTGAACCTTTCTTGAGGGCTCCCTGTTCCTGTTAACCAACCCCTATGACACCCCTCCACCCCACCCTCACCCAAAACTAATAGCCATGAAATAACCCCCCCCCCCCTCGGTTCCATATTACTCAGTACAACCATCAGCCCAACCCTCCCTCCATGTAGCACAGTGCACAGCATTGCCTCTCATGGTATGTATCATGCCTGGGAGTGGGACAGTGGTGTGGTTAAAAGAGGCCCCCCCCCCCAAAAGAAAAAAAAGAATGAGTGAGCTGGGTCCTTGAGATCACCCTGGTAGGTGTATCTACTACAGCTGGTAGAGGGATACTGTACTTCAAGTCAAATTTGGGTTCAATATTTGGTTTAATATCAAGATATGTATTCATCTGTCCTCAAAGTTTGATATTAGGTTCTACCAATTTACCCTTTACCCCATATAGGGGATGGCATAGATCTACCAAGCACCATGCCATCGTTATATTTTCATATATCTGAATATTATAGCAGCACCCTCATATGTTACCTACCCCTCCCCATAATATAATTGCAGGGTTTATTATTGGCTCCAATAATATTTAGGGTTCAGAGTATTTATCTAACACCTCAGAAAATTGAATTAAATAGTTATCTCTTGTCTTCTATCTAGGATACTAACCATGCAAGGTGTAGACTAAGAGATAAGGACACCAGTCCTTATTTGGAGTCATTTGCATGCTCCCCCCCCATCACCACTCTACCATCCATCATTCTATGCATTTAACCACTTGGATAAGGAGGAGAGTCAGGGTTTTTATTCATTGTAGTATCAGGTTATTAGTGATGTTAATATTAGATCTCTGCTATAACTATTATAGAATTACTATGTATAATAAGTGTAACAACATGAAGCAGTTATCTTGACTATGAATACACATGGGGTGAGGTACTAGGCATAAAATGAAGGGGGGGGGCTGTGATCATTGGTAGAGTAACTCAAAATGAATATAGAGACCTTTGAAAAGGGTATTATCTATCTGATCTAAACTCATTTTAATATGTTGACAAATACATTGAAGCAAAGGCCCTCCAAAATTTGGGTTATATTCATGCAATCACAAGAATATAACCTTTAATAGTCTCTTTGGGTCCCTTATCAGTTTTCTGTTGAGGTGCATGGTAAAGCCATTCATGCATGTATGATAAATAAATTATAAGAGGTCTGATGGTTGGAGTTCTTAGATGGACTGAGGTAGCCCTCCTCTTATATCTGTATAGGGTAAGGGAGGAGGTCTGGGCCCCTTCTATATCCCCTTCCATATCCCCCCTCTTTTAAACACACCACTGTCTTACTCCCAAGACAGGCTAAGGTGTCTGTGAATGACTATTGATGTTCAAAGATCCTGACATTCTGAGTACAGTGTAATATAGAGGCGAGGGCGGAGGGGGGAAGGGAGTTATCTGATGGCTATTGGTGCATGCTATGGGGTTAGGGATCATAGAGGGGTAGTTAACAGAAACAGGGGGCCCTCCAGAATGGTTCATGATAATGTTTTATGGCAGTATAGGGACCTGATTGTAGGAGCAAATCCCTTCAAAAAAGCTGATTTATCGGTATTTTACCATGGATGCACCCCCTCCCCAGAGGGGGAAACATCCCTATAATCACAACAATATGACTTTAAATGGTCTCTTTGGGTCCCAAATGAAGGTTTCTGACCATTTTCATGAAGGCATGGTGAGGTTTGAGTAGGAATCTGAAAGCCTGAATTTGGGCTGTTTTCTCACTATTTGGCCGATCTTCGGACCCCATGTACTGGGGGGTCACAGGGGTCCGAAAAAAATATTTCTGTGATTTCCCGAGTTTTGGGTCCCAAATGCATAATTTGAGCCTGTCCCTGAAACCGTACGACAAAATTAGCCATTTAACACCCCCCCCCCCCTAACCATAGGGTCGGCATGATGTTTGAAAGCAGTACTGGAGAGTTACTCACCAGGGCTGCATCATGGTGACTAAGGGCAGGATGAATTAACGTATCATGCCACCCCTAAAGAGATAAAGTACAATGCACACTCCAGGAATTCTTCAGAAACCCTCCCACGTTCCCATAGTAACCGAAAGTCTTCAATAGAAATACTGTGTTACTTCATTCAGCTAATATCTTGCCCCTCGATACTTGCACCCTCTTGTTACCCAGAACTCCACAGTGCATCCTTTAGTTTTATACATCAGGCGTTAATTAGACACACAAAGCTACCATCCTGCCCACAACAAGCCTTCCCCTCACGGACACAGGGGAATTCATCAGCCCAAATAACCCTTCAAAGGGGGAGGCACACACGATTTTAAAGTTGTTATGATGTATAAAGGTAGCCCTGGAGAGTCTGCTGACCATTCATGGGGTTGATACCCTCCCATAGCATCAACATGATGTATACTTGCAAGCAATATATAATTGCCATGATGTATGGACACAACATGACCATGAAGGGCATAACACAATAAAGAACTATGCACCCCTTCAGGGATCTTCAGAAACCCTTCCACATTCCCATAGAAACTGAAAGTCTTAAACAGAAAAAGTAAGTTCCTTTCGGCTAATATCTTGCATCAAGATACTTGCACCCTCTCGTTACTAAGAACTCCATAGTGCATCTTTTAATTTTACGGCACACCAGGCGTTAATTAGACACACAAAGCCTGCCTTCCTGCCCACAACAAGCCTTCTACTCAGCAACAGTGGACAGTCATAAGCCCAAATAAGGATGGCATAAGGCAATATATTGACAAGGTCTGCATTCATGCATCATGACTTATGAAAGGGCATCAAACCGCTATGCGACCCTTAAAGCAATAATGAAGAGGAAGATGAGAAAGTGCTCTTTGTGTCGTGAACCGGTGAGAGGCGAGGGAAAGGCGCGAGACGACACTGAAGCTGACAGGAGGTGGTGACATTTACACTCTCCAACATGTTCTTGGTGCTGTTACTATCGTGTTGGGTCTCTGCCCTAAAGCACAAGGAACTGGAGGTGACAACAGGTGAGCTCCAGTACTGCATGCATGCATCATGTCAATATTAAGTGAATGTATCAACTGCATAGGGTATGTGTTTAAATGCTAAACACTTTTCAAATTAGTGTTTAGGAATGTGTTTAGAACCTTAACACTTTGCAATTAAGTGCTAAAAGCCTAAACACTTATTAATGTGTTTACTTGAAAAGTGTTTAGAACATAAACACTGTTGATGGGTGTTAAAAATGACGGACACAATAAGTGTTTTACTCACGAACACTTTTTTACAGTGTAGAAACTATTTACAGTGTATGAGAGTTCTTGCCTACATAATTTTGTAGCGAAAACGGTGTTCCTTGCTGCAATTCACATTGTGTGCAGTGTACAGTTTAGTGGAGGTAAATGGTAAAAACTATGTGTAGTGTAGGCTAGTGCAGTGATACAACTTACTGAACGCTACAATAGGCACTTTACTCTTTGTCCATATCTATTGTAACAGGCAGTTTGGGGCAGAGATACAAATGAGCAGGTAAACCAGTGTCAGTAGTCTGTGGGGGCAGAGTGTGACGACACAGGCAGCAAACAAGAAAACAAGAAAACACCATCTCCTGATGAAGCCAAGCTATTTAACATTTTATGGGCCACATAGAACTTTAATGAATAATGCTCCTTATAGACATGATGCATGAATGCAGCCCTGGTCAATAATATGCTGGGGCTGCATTCTAGCATCATGCTGATTCGACAGGATTGGTGCACAACCAAAGGGTCGGCATGATGCATGAATCCAGCCTTGGGTATTCATCATGGATACATTCATGCATTATGATGACGAGGAGTAAACCACATTAAAGCACTGGGAAGTTAGTGAAGGGTTAATTTTTGGTCCCCGCAGCTTTTTCAGTTTTGAATTAGAGCTGACATTAAGCGTACTCCTGTTGCAGATGGAGCGCATCTCGAGCTGTGAGATCCAATTAAGGAGCCAGGGGTCTACGGCAAGTAACGAGCCACAGGGAAACCACCACCGACACTGGCCAGGGATAGACTGTGTCGAGGAAGCTGGCTACACACTGACTGTGTCCTAACCCTTTAATTGTCCGGTAGTGATAAAGTGTATTCTGCCCATCCTTTGTAATAATACATTAATGCAGCCTAAGAGAGTAACTCGCGATGCATTAATGCATTATGATAACCTACACTGTTAGAATTTGATGTAGCTAAGCATGAGAATATAGTGTAGTTTCAAAATATATACTACATGGTATTAGTGTACAGGGGCAGTAGAATATACTGTTGGTTTACAGTATAAAAGCATGAATTGTTGGCATGATGCATGAACGCAGTTCTGGTTTGTATGAACTCACCAGGTCTGCATGACTTCATGCATCATTGCAACCAATATCCCAATGAATGAAAGCACTCTTCAAAAATTCAAGTGGTACACCACGGAGCAAGTGGCTTTTTGCAGATGTAAAGGTTGCTACCTATGAATAGAAGACAATGAGTGTGAACAAAGGCACCCACATCTATGTGCTTCCTTTGTTGCTAAATTTGGGACAATATCGGTCAGAACACACATTGAGTATCTACCCTTTGAGGATGGCCTAATGCACGAATGCATCATGAACTTTGGCTGTCACGATGCTTAGATACAGCCCTAGTGGGTAACTCACAAGGGCTGCATCATGCATCATGTGGATCCTTTGGGGTTGAGATACTCCCAAAGAGTTGGTATGATGCATCATTGCAGCACTGGTGAGCTATTCGCAGGGAGCTGTATTGGTGCGTCATGACGACAAATGTCACCATTTTTAAAGTGCTGAGGCTTAACCTCCAGTGAGGCCTTGCCATGAGCAGGGACACAGACTTTGAGAGTCACCAGGGTGTAATGGGGACCCAACATGGGGGAGCAACACAGGGTGTTGGGGCCAGAAAAGCGCTGTCTCTTTCCGGCTGATTGAAACTGGCATCTGGTGAAACAATCAGCCGGTCCTCAGACCTCTCCCAGCACCAGCCTGAGAGGGCTGCACAGGGCTTCAATGCAGGGTATACCCATTTGTTTGTGTGATGCATGAGTGTAGTCTTGCCATATACCTTCAACAGTCAGGCATCATGCTCACCAGAAGGTTCAGTATGATACACAAATACAGCAACGGGCCAGTTTTTAACCTTTATATGAACCATTAATTTATTTTTTAAGTTGTTGATGAATGAAAGTTTGACAGGCACTCTTGGAAGTGGTCACATTCTCTTGGGCACTTTATCACATGACAAGTAATTCTTTGGAAATAAATACAACAATATGTGTAATACCACCTATTGATGCCCTCAGTCTTAATAAAAATCAAATTCTTTAGAGTTACAAATTTGTTCAGGCCATGTTGGTCAATCAGAACAGCTTTGAAACATGTCTAACGATGACTAGTAAAAAGTGTTTCAAAAGAATTCCTGTTGAAATCTATAAACAAAAGTAGTATATATTCTGCCAGATAGAAATACGCGAATATTACACGATTGACTCTTCTGAAAGACCCTCTTGAACAATTATATTTCATTATTATATTGTGTATAGTTAAGAGTAAGAATTGTATTGTATATGTATTGAATAGTTTAGCTTCCTGACTAAGGTAGAGAAATGTCTAACTGAAATTCAGATTGTGTGACTAGCACCATGGAATGTGGTTAGAGGTGCAGGAGCCCTAATCATTAGGTCCTACAGCGCAGAAAGGAAAAATAAAGTGAACTGGTTGGAACTGAGGATAACAGGAGGATCGTTATTAGCAAGAGTGCCCTTTAAGGGAATTGCATAGTTCTCTAAAGCACAATTCTGTTTGTAGGCATGTACGCATGTACACATGTACTAGAATGTAGCCCTGGGAGTAGCTGATTTCCACTGCATTCATGCATTAGGATGACCCTACAGGTTTGATACACTCCCAATGAGTTGTCATGATGCATTCAGCAATTCATATATTATCATGATGCCACAAGGGCATAGCACATTAAAGCACTCTGCAGCCCTTAAAGCACTATGCAGCCCTTAAAGGGCCAATAAACCTGAGAACCTGAGAAGACATAAGAAGGCAATTATATCAGCAGCAGGCAGACCGGCCTTGGTGGGCAGCAGAAAAGGTGCTGGTGTAGATGTTGAAGGCCTGGGTAGCAGCAGAGAAGATGCTGGTGTAGATGTTGAAGGCCTGGGTAGCAGCAGAGAAGATGCTGGTGTAGATGTTGAAGGCCTGGGTAGCAGCAGAGAAGATGCTGGTGTAGATGTTGAAGGCCTGGGTAGCAGCAGAGAAGCTGGGGTGTAGATGTTGAAGGCCTGGGTAACAGCAGAGAAGATGCGGGTGTAGATGTTGAAGGCCTGGGTAGCAGCAGAGAAGATGCGGGTGTAGATGTTGAAGACCTGGGTAGCAGCAGAGAAGATGCTGGTGTAGATGTTGAAGGCCTGGGTAGCAGCAGAGAAGGTGCTGGTGTAGATGTTGAAGGCCTGGGTAGCAGCAGAGAAGGTGCGGGTGTAGATGTTGAAGACCTGTTCCCGTACAGACTGCAGACCGGCCTGGGTAGCAGCAGAGAAGGTGCTGGTGTAGATGTTGAAGGCCTGGGTAGCAGCAGAGAAGATGCGGGTGTAGATGTTGAAGACCTGGGTAGCAGCAGAGAAGATGCTGGTGTAGATGTTGAAGGCCTGGGTAGCAGCAGAGAAGGTGCTGGTGTAGATGTTGAAGGCCTGGGTAGCAGCAGAGAAGGTGCGGGTGTAGATGTTGAAGGCCTGGGTAGCAGCAGAGAAGGTGCTGGTGTAGATGTTGAAGGCCTGGGTAGCAGCAGAGAAGGTGCTGGTGTAGATGTTGAAGGCCTGGGTAGCAGCAGAGAAGATGCTGGTGTAGATGTTGAAGGCCTGGGTAGCAGTAGAGAAGGTGCTGGTGTAGATGTTGAAGGCCTGGGTAGCAGCAGAGAAGGTGCGGGTGTAGATGTTGAAGGCCTGGGTAGCAGCAGAGAAGGTGCTGGTGTAGATGTTGAAGGCCTGGGTAGCAGCAGAGAAGGTGCTGGTGTAGATGTTGAAGGCCTGGGTAGCAGCAGAGAAGGTGCTGGTGTAGATGTTGAAGGCCTGGGTAGCAGCAGAGAAGGTGCTGGTGTAGACGTCGAAGGCCTGGGTAGCAGCAGAGAAGGTGCCGGTGTAGATGTTGAAGGCCTGGGTAGCAGCAGAGAAGGTGCGGGTGTAGATGTTGAAGGCCTGGGTAGCAGCAGAGAAGGTGGTGGTGTAGATGTTGAAGGCCTGGGTAGCAGCAGAGAAGGTGCTGGTGTAGATGTTGAAGGCCTGGGTAGCAGCAGAGAAGGTGCTGGTGTAGATGTTGAAGGCCTGGGTAGCAGCAGAGAAGGTGGTGGTGTAGATGTTGAAGGCCTGGGTAGCAGCAGAGAAGGTGCTGGTGTAGATGTTGAAGGCCTGGGTAGCAGCAGAGAAGGTGCTGGTGTAGATGTTGAAGGCCTGGGTAGCAGCAGAGAAGGTGCTGGTGTAGATGTTGAAGGCCTGGGTAGCAGCAGAGAAGGTGCTGGTGTAGATGTTGAAGGCCTGGGTAGCAGCAGAGAAGGTGCTGGTGTAGATGTTGAAGGCCTGGGTAGCAGCAGAGAAGGTGCTGGTGTAGATGTTGAAGGCCTGGGTAGCAGCAGAGAAGGTGCTGGTGTAGATGTTGAAGGCCTGGGTAGCAGCAGAGAAGGTGCGGGTGTAGATGTTGAAGGCCTGTTCCTGAACAGACTGCAGAGTACCTGCCTCAGTCACTGCACTCAGAAGGCACAACTTACACATACCTGCATTAACAAAACCACTAACAAATGACTTTCCCTTTCTTGTAATTTACATTTTCTCTTTAAAGGCCCACATGTTGGTACACCTACATTAATGTTCAGTCAAGTGGTACTCAAGTGTACAACAGGTACTCAAGAACATATATATAGGGTGGGTGGGGGCTTTCATGGGGACCCATAGTGTTTTAATGCATTATGCCCTTCATCGTCATGATGCATGCCCAGGCAAGTTCCTTGCCAGAGCTGCATTCAACTCTAATGTTGACCAACTATCGGGTCAGAATTGTGCATGAATGCAGCCATGGTGAGTAATTCAATTAATTAATGGTATATTGTGCCCGTTTTACCGTTTTGAAAAAGTGATTCTTCTCTACCATAAGATCAGGAAGGTGTTTTTTTAGATTGAACAACCCATGTGTGTGTTAGTAGTGGTGCCTGAGTACAGGGACTGAGTACGTTCCCCCCCTCCCCATTCACCTAGGCACTGCCGGGTGCACTCTCCCAGCACAGTCTTAAATAATACTCTGCCATTCCTTTTGCCTCAGAAGGAAGTAGTGCCCGTACAAAAGTATGGGAGAATCTGCTGGGAGATTGTGCCAGGTCGTTATCTGGAGGAATCTGCTCCTAACGGTGATATCAATTTGTCGCAATGAGTGCGGAATCCTGCTGGCCTTGTCTCCCCGCCCTCTTACCAAAGTCTTAGATCCACAGTGGATTCTTTTATCTCACTGTCTGTCCAATCTATCCCCCCCTCCCACCCTGCACCATCCCTGAGTAATTTGAACAGATACCGGAGTCTACAAGTAGTGACTCGGCCTACTAGCCAGTCATGCCATCCCCAGCAAAGGTCCATCACACACAGCCAATTACATATTTTTTCCAACTGAGATGTTAATGCCATATCTCTTGCAGCCTCAAAAGACAACAGTCTTACTGCTTTATCTCTCTAGATGCTGATACACTCTTTCCCATTATAACACGACTTGCTACGATCTAGCCAATACATTAAAGACAGAGCTCCTCCCTGATTGGTTGAGAGTCCGTGATGGGCAGCTTTGACCAATCAGAGACGTCCTTAGCTACTGTAGGGTGAGTGACTAGACACTGTGGTATATCTAGATGGATATACCACTACTAGCAGTGAAAGATTTATTTTAAATGGCAGACATGCATCGATTCACATGTATCTTAACTGTTTAATCACATGTTGGGGCCAGTTTATTCACGTTTTTGGTGTGTTTATTCACGTTTCTACCCTGTTTACTTATATTCCTTGTGTTTATGTCATTGTTTGGCATGTTTAAGTTACGTTTTTGTCAGAGTTTGTTCACGCTTTATTCAGTAAACAAATTCCTATGTTTGAGCGACTTTGAAGGGTCTAATTGTCTGCTGCCGCCTCTATGTCTGCCCCCTTTGAGTGGGTACTCCACTGTCTTGATTTGGTACCGTCCTGCATTGATTGGGTAGGCACGAATTCGTGATTGCCAGTTGTACATTTCATGTAGGCCTACTTGTGAATGGAAGTCGTTTGGGGGGTAATAACCTTGCATTTCTAATCTACAGGTCCATTTGTGTTTAATCTTAAATTATTTTAAAATATACTACTGTGTCATAATGTGAATAGGGCACTTGTACATCGACATGTGTGCCATCTAGACTGGATAGAGACATCTCGGAAGGCTCAGCAGATGGCTCCGCCATCCTCTGAGCCTTCCTTGACGTCTCTATCCAGTCTAGATGGCACACATGTCGATGTACCGTGCCCTATTCCCTAAGTAGACAAGGTAGCAGTTGCTTTCTTCTTTCTGGTAACACAACTATAAATGTTTGATTAAGACTACTGGGTATTCACCTTAGTCTACTGTGCGAGATTGTGTCACCACTTAGAGTACAGGAGACTGTGCCTTGTCCTGCATACACTCAGGTAAATATGAGTGTCAGCCCATGTCACCATAAGCATTCTTATACAAGAGTCATGACACTGCTGTACTACCATGTATTGGTCAAGAATGATTTTTGTGAGGGTCAGGCTAGGCTGTACTTTCAATAACAGGCTTGCCTCTCGCAAAATTGACCATGCTGAACCCTCATCCCAGAGTTTGACACTTTTAGACACTTGGAGGCTAAAAGAGACTCTCCCCAGCCTCTGGCATGAGGATCCATCATTGCCAGACTCTTGGGCTCTTTGAGTACGTCCAGCAATGCCTAATCCTCATGTGGGTGGATCCAGTAATGCCTGAGCCTCACTTAAATGCCTGACCCTTGTATGAGGGTCCTTTTGGTGACATAGCCAGCATCCAGCTGACCCTCATATTTTTCCGAGTGTAGTTGGCTGTACATGGCCCGTGCTGCTCCCTGTAGTCAGGAGACCAAGTGTGTAGGGTGTCATTAGTACCCAGCTCTGTCTGCTTAATGCCCCTCCAGTACGGGAGATTGATAGTGCCTGGTAATGCCACAGAGGAATTAAACCCTTTAAGGACCACATCATGCTTTAATGCATTATGACATTTGTAGTCATGAATGCAGGTCTGGAATGTAACGTGCCTGTGCTGCCTTCATGCATCATGCTGACCCCACGGTGTTGATGCAATATCAAAAATTTGGCATGATGCATAAATGCTGCCATGGGAAGTAGACTTGCCTTGGCTGCATTTATGCATCATGACACCTCAGGGCGTAGTGCTTTAAAGCATGTTGTGGCCCTTAAAGGTGTGTTGTCATGATGTGCCAATGCTACACTGGTGAGTAACTTGCCAGCACTGCATTAAGGCATAACGCATACCCTTCAGGAGTGTCTTGAACACATATAGGCCTAATGGGCATGATATTTGAATGTAGCACTGCGAAGTCACCCACCAGGGCAGCATTCATGCATTATGATGACCTACCTAATGATGCATTAATATATCATACCATCCTCAAAGGGTTAAGCCAGTGGAAAAACTCATTACAGGCCAAGGTTTGTGGTCTGAAGTTCAAGGTGTTGGTTTGGGCTCATCCCTAATTAATAATCCCAGAACCAATGACAAGGCTGGGTTGACCTAATCCAGGGAAAGGTCAGGTTTAGGTGAACCACATTGGAAGCCACTTCAAATTGTGGTACAGTGTCAGTAATGTTGTTTGAGTTTCGAGTACTGCAATTAAGTTTTGTTTTTGTGTTTTTAGCTAAAAATAATTCATGAGACATGCTGTGTGCTTAAATTACTGTTTTCGGAATGCCAGGTCTTTGTAAAAGCATATCTAAACCCTTTCATGACCTGATGCATGAAAGCAGCAATGACTGGTCCTTATGTGACTCCCTCAAGTGAGCCAGGGAGATATGTGACTCCCCTAGGCTCCTCCCTGTGGATAGGCCTTAGAGTCACCTAGGCTCGCTTAGAAAGGGCTCCCTTAGAAAGGCTCTCCTGGTGGCAGCCTGGGTCCCTTTTGACCCTGTGCTCTTAACTGTTTAAGGATGTTATGTCACCTGGCTTTATTGGTGTAACATGCTGAACCTACAAGAATGTCTCAACCCCTTAAGCTTGAATGCAATACTGGTGATTTACTTGCCAGGGCTGCATTCATGCATAAGGATAACCAATGACATGATGCATTGAGGCATTACACCATCCTTCAAGTGTTAAGGGGCTAAAGTGTGTCAGTATCATCTACAACCCTAGACTGTGGCCTTGAATTAGGCTCAGTACTGCAGAAAACACATCAGTAGGTGTTGATTACCTGGGGGCACGCTACAGGAACTGGGTCAGGCATTCAGGTAATTGTGGGAGGTCCAACATGGATAGTTTGTGCTATCAGGGGATTGGCAGGGATGCTACAGAACAGGTAGTCTGCTGCAAGTTCTTAATTGATCTCTTAGCTGGTGGCAAGATCACCAAAACTACCATGAAAAGGTGGAGGATATGAGCTTAAAACACAGGCTTGTATGTGTGTGAGTAGTGTAGAAAATGGGCCTACATGTAGGTAGTTCAGGAAACCAGCCTACAATGCAGGCCTGCTTTCAATAGTGTAAGAAATGAGCCTGTAAGGCAGGCCTCCATGTAAGTAGTGTAGGAAATCAGACCACATACATAGACAAAGGCCCATGGCCAAAGGATATTTTGGTATCGTTCCCACCAAGGTGGGGCTGGGGCAGTATCCCACGAAGCCGCAGGCTGAGTGGGATGCGCCAAAATATGTTTAATTGCATATAAATGGCCATAAGAATTTGAACAAATGATGATGTCGTAGGCCATGTGATACAGGAGGACCGTATCCCATGGGGGGCATGGGATACGGGATTTCTAGTACTTAAGCATAGTGGTCATCGTATCCACCATGAAATAAAGACCTTTATGTTAGCTGAATGCATCCACAGGCCTGCTGTCCTATATCTAGCTGTGTGTGCCCCATACACAGTGACATGATGGATGAGTCAGGTGACCGTCCCCCGCTCACCTCCACCTGGGGTCTATGCTGGAGAGGCATACCTGATGTAAAAGGTGATGTTATAAAAGGAATAAGGAATTAACCCTTAAAGGGCCACATAGTGATTTAATACACTATGAGCTTTTTGTCATATTGAATGAATACAGCACTGGCAATTCTACTTGCCATTACTGCCTTCATGCATCACACAAACCCCATAGGGTTTATGTTTGATTTCACCACAGTTGGCTGAGAGAACAAAAGAAATGGCCTGACTGTATTTTACATACATGGCTGTATCTTGAATAAGGCCCTCCAGTGCTTAAGCATAGGAGATCTTGTATTTCCAAAAATATAATGTCCTGTATGCCATACACAGTGACATGATGGAGTCAGGTGACCGTCCCCTGCTCCCCTCCACCTGGGGTCTATGCTGGTGATACCTGATGTAAAAGGTGATGCTAAAAATTCCATAGGAAATAAGGCATTAACCTTTGCCAGGGCTCCAAGAATGTATCATGACGACCCTTTGGGTGTTTATACCATATTCAACCTAACAAGCGCACATCCCCTACAGCAGCATTTATGCATTATCGGGCATAGCACATTGATGCACTATGCAGCTCTTAAAGCTTGTTATGTGTGGTGACGGTCTTAAATTTAGTAGGACTGTTACCCCCCACACTTTTTCAACATCTTTTTTTCGCACTAAAGAACAATTTAAACCCCTATACCCCCGAAGCTTAAACAAGAAGACATGCACTCTATCAAGACTAGGCGTATCATCACAATAGTATGCTATATGTATTTGCGCAGGCTTTGACTATGAGCAGACAGATAGGCCTTAGTATACCTATCCTCCGGGCGTAGGCATAGTGTACAACCTGACACATGGGACACAGCACATTGAAGCACTATGCCGAACTTAAAGGATTAAGTATTTGCCCAGGCTTTGGCTATGAGCAGACAGATAGGCCTGCACTATTAATGTGTGGAGTTTGGTATCACAGCCTCCCGTCTCCTGCCTGCACGGTTGGAGAATCAGAAACATCTTTTGGAAACTCATTATTCCTTTTTGTCTTCACAGTACAAATTGAGCCCTGGGGAGTTGGCATTGGTGTTGCAGGCCTTAACCAACTAATTCAAAACTCCCAAAAAAAGGCCACCTTTGGGAATTAGTATTAAAAACCAAGATTAGATACCAAAGCAATTTCCCTTCATATCACAGTGGAATCGCATGGTAAAAAAGGACTGTAATGCCATTATCCGTTATCTGGTGGATGCTTTAATTATTCCCACCTTGTGTTGGGCTGGATAAAAACTGCTCCTGTTGCTGGATGTGTTTTGGGTGGATGAGATGCCCGGGGAGGGGGGCAGCCTGTTCCCAATGCAAGTCGTTTATTGTTTTTAACGTGTGTAGTTTGATTTAACCCTTTAAGGGCCACATAGTGCTTTAATATGCCATGCTTGTCATGATGCATGAATGCAGCCCTGTTGATTCTGCCCACCAAGACTGCATTCTTTCATCATGCTAGCCCTTCAGAAGTGTATAAAGCCCAAAGGGTTATCATGATGCTTGATTGCAGTATTGGCAAGCAGACTTGCCGGGTCTGCATCAGCATAGTGCTAACAAATAGCATGACAAATTAAAGCATCCTTTGGCCATGAAAGAGTACAGTAGTCAGAATACAAACCATCCTCTGGGATATGAGGTTTACAGAGGGGTGCCTGGTAGTGTTACACTGCAGGGGGTGGTAGGGGACCCCAGGGGCTACAGGTACTCAAACTCGCTGATTGTGATAAACCTTGCATTTTGCCTGAAGAAACATCACCTGCATAGTCTGATATTCTTTTCTCTATTCCAAAATGACATTGGATTCTTCACAACATCAAAACTATAGTAGAGAGTTAAACATTTGGTTTGGTTTGCAACCCAGGTAACTATTTTACGTCAAAATAGCGTTTTAAAACTTAATATAATGTTATACCAACGTAGGGAGTTATATATTATCATATAACGTTATAAAATGTTGTTTAACGTTTTTTGTTTACTGAGAAGGAATTTCCAGGTGTCGGTCATCAGGGGACAGTATGCTTGTGCTCCTGACCTAGTCAGTTAGGGGCCCACTGGAGGGGGCTGTGTGTAGGGGGGAGGGGTCTCATTCTGGTCACGTGTGGGGGATGGCACAGGATAGGGTAGGTCTTAACAAGACAGGGTGGGACATGGGTGGAGGCATGTTTATTCCAACTGGTTTCAATGACACTAGTTGTGCATGCTGACTACCAATAATGGTACTTATATTTTTATGTTTAATGGAATATGCTAGCGCCATTGGTTTAAAGAAGATCCCCTGTATTTTGCCACCTCATTGAATAACCCACAGGTGTATTCCATAGTTGTTTGACCAAGGCTGTGAGGCCCATTTACATCTTTTCCATTTGTTGTGATCCTAGCAATATCACATGACTCCAATTTCATCTAGAGTTCTCCCCGATCCTATAAATTCTATCATGATTATTGTGTAGCCTATTAACAGCATTATACGCCTGTCCAACACTACACGTTGGGGTATAAAACAAATCATCAGGCCATAGGCCGAGTGTGATGTGGCTTGGATCACATCATAAAGCATGAATTCATGCAATCCTGGCGAGTAAAGCATGTGTTATTCATCATGGTTTACCACCTCATTATAGCATTACAATCATAATTAGGACTAGAAAGCCCAATGCTCCCACGCCACCAGTCAGAAGACGATGAGGTCTAAATATACTCCCATCAACCTTTTCCGCCTCACCTCATACCCTGAACTCCTGAACCAAGGAGCTGGCTTTATTTTTATCACACAAGAGTTAGTCTCTGAGTGGCCTCTGTAAATTATAATGACGGCTACTGATACTGTAATGAAGGCATAATGCCTCAATGCTATCTGTCCATATGTCACCATGATGCATGAATGCGGTGTGCTCTGTGTTTAGACATTGTGTCTACCCCACTAGGAGAGGGTATAAATTTACCTCAGTGGATCAGCATGATGCATGAATGCAGCACTGTGAGTTACCAGCTTGCCGACAAAAGGGTATCATGCATTAAAGCACCATGCTGGGCTTAGAGGGTTAAAGCGCACTGCTCTAACTGCTACATCCTTTTCTATTAATACCCAATATGTTAATCTCCGACACCTGCGTGCCCATTTTTCCTACGACCAGGAGCGGTGCTTAGGTCGTCGCCCGTTTCTTGCACTTGTAATGTCAAACCAGGTCTTTTTCCCCCTCTTTTTCAGCAATTTAATCATGTAAGGGCTGCATAGTACTTTAATGTGATCTGCCCATTATTGCTATGGTAAATACACCCCCTGATGTCCTTGCCAGGACTACTTCCAAGCATCATGCTTTACACTCTTGAAGCATCAGTAGGATGCATGAAAGCAGCCATCTCAAATAGACCTGCCAGTGCTGCATTCATAATTATAGCAACCGTGATGCATTGAAGCCATGCTCAGGCTGTAGAGGGTTATTTCCTTGATTGCCTATCAGGCGTGGAGTACCTCCTGACACTATCCTGGTGTAATTGTGGCATCGGTAACGCTGTCTCCGCAGTCGGTATAAAAGTCTAGCAGGCCACTGGTAGGGTAGCTGGACCTTTACTCAACCATTAACTTGAGCTGTCCACCTCAATTATGTAGTTATTGATATATTTTCTCTTTTTGCCCTTTGCTGGAGAAAGCGGAACTATGGTACACAAAAAAAGTTTTTTTTCACACATAAATAACTTCAAAATAAATGAAATAAATGGTAAATTCAAGCTCAATCTACCCTAGATGTGGGAGAGGGCTAGTATACTAGCTCTTTGTTAAAAAACTTTTGTATTTGCTGGAAAGAGTACCACTTAAGTGTACTACGCATAAATGACATAAATTTAGGTGGACATCAAGGGATGTGGTTGACTCCCCTTCTTCATTAAAACATTATGTGACTCTTTAAATGGTTAAACTAGACGATAATTACCAAATGACATTCAAACAGATGCAGCCTCAAAGCAAGAAATGCGCGGGAATATGATAAAGGTCACACCTTCTTGCTGCTAGAAGTGACTATAACACTGAGTTCATGGTTTAGCAGCCAACTGAGGATCTGAATGTGCCTTGCCTTGGGTCACAGTCTTTAACAGTGATAAAACAGGAGGCCACTTGTTCCTGTGATTGCTGCAAAGTTTTGTCATACACACCATTGCCACTGCAAATTTAATTCAAATCCAATTTAAGCAGTTGGATAGGTCATTGGATCAGCCCAGAACCGAACCACAGATCTCTTACACAGGTGACAAGCGTGGTAACTGTTACATTACCAACCCGTGTCTGACTGTTCTCTGCTCCCTACGTTATTGGAAAGGTACAGAGGAGGAGGATTACCAAGGTTTATGCAAAAATCTTCCCTGGATCAAAGTCACTTACAGATGCCTTAAGCAGCTTAATGAAGGCCATTAATCAACTTTTATTTTTGCTTAAAGCCTTAATATGATGGTTCATGCAATACGCCCATCCCCTCTTTTTGCTAGAAAATGAGGGGTCCCTTAAGGCAGGTGTTGGGGTGCTGGAGGTGGATGGGGGGGGAGGTAAGGATAGATGTGTGGTTGTAGGGGGAAGGATAGGTTTCACACACACTCTGTCAGCTGACACATTATTTGTAAGACAGCAACGTGCCACACCGGCCTGCTGACCACTTGGTGGTCTTGTTGGCCTCCTCATATCTACAACCACACACACCCACACACCCACACACCCCCCAACCCACCCACTGACCACCTATCTTATCCTCCACCTTCCCCATATCCAAACACTCAGCTGGCCTCCCACAATCTTTGAGGGCCACATAGTGCTTAAACCTGCTATGCCCATGATGTATGAGTGTTTTTCTTGCGATACCAACCCTTTAGCAGTGTATCAAAGGGGTTGACATGATGATGACAACAAGGGACATTACAGCATTAAAGCACTATGCAGTCCTTGAAGGGTTAACCATTCAATGGTGGCATTATGCATGAACCAAGGCCGTGATGCATGAATGCAGCCCAAGCAGGCTGCTTTCAAGCATCATGATGACCCTACAATGTTGAAACATTCCCAAAGTGTCGGCATGATGCACCAATGTGGCACCGGCGAGTTACTCACCAGGGCTGCGTTGGTGCACCATGATGATAAATTCATCTTTTAGCGACATGCCGTCCTAGAAGGTTTAAATAGATAGGACGGCCATTAAGGAGGCAGGACACGGGACGCAGAGATTAAAGACGAGGCCCTCGCACCTGGCACCCTCTGTAGGCTGCAACACCCTGGCAAAAAACACCCGGTTTTACTGATTTTTTGCAGTGGCAACAGCGGATCCCTCTTCCATTGGCACAGTGGCCAGTGTCTTGACCAAGTGGTCAATAATACTCATGACAGCATAATGAGGACTCCAACATTAAAAAATGGTCCCTAATGATTGTATAATCAGTGACTCTTCCTGACAGCAGACCCAGCTACCTTTCCCTCCCCCAATTCATCATTAAAAAGATCACACATCCCTATTAAAGATGCAGCACACCGGACTACTAATACATAATCAATTTTCCACACTTTTGAATGCCTTTCATGCAAGCACAACAGTACCTTCTGGGGCTTTCTGTTTAGTTGTAAGCCCCATCAGTATACATTAACCTATGGAGCAGACCTTCAAAGCTTACACAGTGCTTAATAAGGCCACCAGCTCTCAGAGCTTAGGGACCCACCAAGGGTCACAATTGATTTTAGCCAATCACACTAAGCCAGGACTGAGTATAGTGAATGGATCTATCCGATCTACTGCTAGTGTCCAAGGTCAACTGGGAGGAGGAGGAGCAGAGGATTGTGCGTACTTAATCCTACTTAGTTCAATTAGCTTTAGCCAATTACTAATGATTCCTGACCAAGTGGGAACAACCAGTATAGTTCACATATATGATGATGCAGATTAAACTTGTGCTGTTTTTGATAATAAAATTAAGTCGTGGTTACAGTTGGGGGGTACAATTGGTGGCCCCCAGTGCTCATACCCCGGGGGAGTGATGTAGGGAGATTACAGCAAAGTGGCTTTACTGGCGACCTACACAGACCCAATAAGCCAGCCCGACGCCCTCTGAAGTGATCACCCTCAACTGTTTTAGTGTGACTCGCTCATTTATAGGGCAGGATTTAAACTACTGGCCAAAATGGCATGGCTAGAAATCCAGCAGCTAAAAGGAGCACTCAATATCGGATCAGGGGTGTACAAGGGTCAAAATACTAAGGAAAAAAGGGTCACATCATTTGTTTCATAATTTGAAATTTCATTACATGATATCAAATTGGCCTTGAAGCAATTAGATCACTGCCCATTTAAAATGTTTAAATCCTCATTTTTCCATAACTCCCCATGTTTCACTTGATAAAGCTGCTCATTGATCAAAGAAGCATGGTGTGTTTACCTCTTCTGAACCAATAAACCATAACATTATAAATTTTTCAAATTTACAAAAACACCTGGTTAATAGATAATGTGTTCACTTAATCCCAACTTTACCAAGATAACCTGCACATATTGAAAGGTCCTTGGTATATGTCCTCCTCACTTGTACTAGGACATAAACTGTAGTTTGTGACTGGGTAAGAAACTTCATAAGATCTTAGTGGATTTGGAAGGAAGGCACCCTATTTCTCCTGCACACTGAACCAAAGAAAACACTGGGCTGACAATGGGTTGGGATGCATCACATAGCACCCATGAAAAGGTTGCAAATAAAAGTGTGATCAATGGCAAATCCAGATTGGTCCAATGGTCTTTGTACCTTGAGCGAAACTTACTTTTCTCTTTTCTATTTATGCAGGGATAGAATGGCATATTGCAATTTGATGAGTCCACCGAAAGTGAAGAGATGTGAAATAAGTTTGTACCCTGTAACATGAGCTACAGTCACCCTGAGACCCACTCAGATGACAATGAAATAGCATGCATTGTTTTTTTGTCAAACTCTTGACAAAGGGCCCCCCAGCAGATGACAGAAATGATTTTTAGTGTGATAGGATCTGCAGGTAGGTAAGATGGAATCCAGCAGTAAAATCATCCTTTGAAATGTTGCCAATTAGGCATGAGTGTTTCTTACCTTTACATAACAGTAACATGCTAAAGATCCTAAAAGAAATTCATGAATAAAATTTACAAGATGCTGGAATTTGATAAATAATGACAAATTCAATTTCACATGATTATGAGTTTTTTTGTCACAAGCTGTGAAAAGGTACAAGCTGTAGTTTTACAAATCCAAGATGGCCACAGGCTGATGAGAAATACCCCATGGGACAGGTAGCCCATAGTAGGATCTTTTCATGAATTGTTGCAATTTGTAGTGGGTCAACCCCATATATGTGCTGATATGTCTATACTCCCTGTGGGTTGTTCTAATGGCCACATCAGCCCATTCGGCTAGCACGTAGCATGCTGGGCCCTGGTCTGGCACCGTGCTGCAGCTCCTGCTGTTGTGAATGTGTTCTTGGAGACCTGCAGAGAAACAATCAATGCTGCTGGCTGCCTTGGTGACACAGGAAGACACACCCATGCATGTGTGTTGCCATGGTGACATATGGAAACGAGGCTGGTGGTTTGTCAACACGCATGCCATCTGTTTCCCTACTTGTTTGTCAACATCACTTGATCTCACCTGATCACTCATTATTTCCTTTCCTTTTATTTTCCCCCTTTTTTCAGCTGCCTCCCTGCCTTACTATTATTAATTTTGCATTGTCTCGCTGTTCTTAGGTAGTAACAGTGGATATAAGGAGGGCTAGAGATGTGTACATGAATGCAAAACAATGTCATCTGCTTTCATCTAAAATGTTATTCTCAAAACAAATCTGGATGCTTGGATGTGAATTGTATGCGGTTGTGTATTACCAAATTATCAAGTTCAAAGTTTATGACTGGGTGTAATCTATGACCTGCTTGCCTACCTTCCTGCATGCATGCCACATATAGACCTCTTTTAGGAAACAGATAATCCATAGACCAACTTATTCTTTTAGTGTGATCTTAGCTAGCATCAAGGGACACCCACCTGGCAGTGCACATGTACCAGCTGCTCACTCTCCCAGCACAGTACAAACACCTTAAAGCGCCCTTAATGACCTCATAGGGTATGTGCTTGGAGTACTGAACTAGAGCACTCATAGATATCCTACCCCCCAGACATGTCAGATTTCAGTTCCTGCTTATCAACCCTGTGAAGACATGTTAACTTATTGATAGCCAGAAAATGACTTGCCAGCATTGCATTGCAGCATCAATCTGGCCCTTTAGGAGTGTATCAATAGTGTATGGTCGGTATGATACATGAATGCATCACCAGGGCTGAATGCATGCATCATAACGACAATGGCCAGACTGCATTAGGGGCGTATAGAGCCCATAAAGTGTTAAGGAAGATGTCAATCAGGAAGGCCTCTGTCCTTAGTGCTTAAAATACTAATGTGTGTTAGCTAGATTCAAAAGGTTTATCTGGTACTTGAATAAGATAAACCGCTTATATCTGAGGAGGTCTTCTTAGACTTAGAGTACATTGACCCTTAATGGGACTGCAAGGTGTTTTACTGCTATCATTATGCATTAATGCAGCTCTCAGTTCCTGTGGCTTCCTACATGCATCATGACAAACCCTCAAGAGTGTATCAAAGTCTGCATGCTATTCCTATCACAGATTAAATTGTCATTGTCTTTTCCTCTTTCAAAGAATATGTGCATCTTGGCAACAGTTATTATAGATACACACAAAAAATAGGTTGGTGACATATTGCCTAAATGCAAAATATGTCATCACAAGTCACTAACTTGCTTGCATTGCATTGGTACTATGTTCCCACTATATATGGGACTCAAACTTAGAGTTTCCCCTGTATGTTTTAAAGAGTCATTGATAACTTTGCAACCCCTCAACCTACAAAAGTGATCAAGGTATCAGGTTAAAGCTAAGGTGAAAAGCTAAATAATTCAGGCATTGCCACTCCCATATTTTGAAAATCATGTGACCGGTTGCCATGGTCACCATGACAATTTTTTCTAAAATTTGGATTTTTTGTCTACCTTTCATCACTCTGACTGCCATTACAGGGTGACTAATCACAGTGGGCACATAGGAAGTTCACAGATTAGGTAAAACTAAATTCCACTTCTTTTGAGCCTATTTTTTTTTTTGGAAGGGTTTTTTGGAAGGGTTTTAATCGTTTCTTTGACCACATCAATATACATAGTAAAGTTCATGTCCATCGACGTGTTATCACAGAATCCGGAGAAATCACATTTGTTTATTCTATGGTGTATAGTCAATGGTTTATAAAATAATTTTCTATGTCAATAACGATAAGGAAATGGCACTCAGCATGGCTGATTTTAGGTGCCAACCTTTACATGTTATCACGGTATCTAATGAGTACACTTGTTCTATAAAGAGCAAGATGGACTAGACAGGACAATACATTTTAATATTAAACTGAATTATGATGTACTGTTTGGGCAATAAAATCAGACTGGATATTTTTACATATTTGACAGCGAGCATCTACAGTGGTGATAAAACTTGAATGCCATGCTTAGAACGTTCAATATAATTTCACAGATTTATGAATATCCATAGACTACCGGTAAGTGAGAAATCATATAAGAATGTAAAATATACATCAGTCAATATATGCAGCCACTTTTTGGCTCAGCAATTTTTTCATTTCAATTTTGAAACTTGAAATGTCAACAATATTACGGTACTTCTGGTCAAGATCGTTCCAGGTTTGAGCCACAAACACCTCCACCGACTTCTCATAGGATGTTAAAATGATATGATTATATTTTAAGAGAGGAGCTTGAGCCTCTCGTGTATTTCTAGGTCTTATGTTTAAAGCATCAACCTTCTTTGACAATTTGAAGCCATACAATTGGGCATGATAAATTCTACGATCAACCAGCTTGGGTAACATTGCCTTTTTATGAATAAAATTTGTGGAGGTGAGGATCGGAAGTTTATGACAATATTTAAGACATCTGTTTTGTACTGATTGTAAAAGGTGAGTACCGGTAGAACTCGCGCTGTGATACATGATATCAGCATAATCGAATAACGGTAGTACATAAGTCTTGTAAATGATCAGCATAATGACAGTAGGTACATAACATTTCAATAAGGCTAATAAATAAGACTTAAACCCAAGATTTCCTTTTAGTTCCTTCACGTGTTGGTTGAAAGTCAACTCATAATCTAGGGTGACCCCTAGGTACTTATAAGTCGGTACAAATTTTAGTTTTTCGTTATTGATTTTAATTTGAAGATTTCTGATTTCAATATTTTTGGATTTGATTTTGGAAGAAAAGAGCATTAATTTAGTTTTCGATTCATTTATAGTTAATTTGTTTCTTGAAGACCAGTTTACAAAATTGTTTAGTGAAAGTTGCAGGTTTTCAGCTAGATTATGAATTGACTTTCCAGACGTATAAAGTACCGTATCGTCGGCATACATTAACGTTTTCACATTTGAAAAATTTACTTTTAAGTCATTTACATAAATTAAAAAGAATAAAGGACCCAAAATACTACCCTGGGGGGTCCCACATGTCATTTGAGCCACATTTGACATGGTATCGTTACATAAAGTCATCTGGGATCTACCGGTAAAATAGTCCTTTATCCACAACAGATTTTTACCTCTAATACCGTATTTTTCTAATTTCTTTAATAAAACAATATAATTTACGGAATCAAACGCCTTTTTAATGTCGATAAAGGCAGCTAATGTGATGTTACCTTTATTACGTTCTCTTAGAATATCATTTGTAAGAGTGCTGATTGTATCGACAGTTGACCTTTTTTTCCTATATCCACCTTGTTCATCGACCAGTATATTAAGTGTGTCAAGGTGGTTAGAAATATTAGTATGTACAATTCTCTCGAGGATCTTGCCAGGAACAGGTAGTTGGCTGATAGGCCTAAAATTTGATACATTAGTTAAATCGCCAGATTTTGGAAGAGGGGTCACTTTAGCTAGTTTCCAGGAGGAGGGTATTTTCGAAGAGGCTAACGATAAATTTAGAATTTTGATAAATTTTGAAGGGCAGGCTAACACCGAGTCTCTGAAGGCTGTGGTGGAGACGTGTTCTATGGCAGAGGATTTATTAATATTTAATTCTTTTATCACTTTGATGACCTCTTCCTCAGAAATTTCAACGTCTGGCATTTCTGCTTCAGCCACTTTACCTTCAAAGATCCATTCTTTTACATGTTTTTCTGCCAGTTTAGGACCTATATTACTAAAGAAATTATTTATAAAGTTTGCTGTATTATCAGCACTAATGGGGTTTCCATTCTCATCTTTTAAATTAATTTGTTTTGATTTGGCTCGTTTACCTGGGACTAGCCGTTTCATGGCTGACCAAAATTCTTTTGCGTCATTTATATTCCGTTCGGCCTCGTCAACTATGTAAACTCTATGTGCTTCTTTGCAGTCAGTACATATCTGGTTTTTCAGCGTGTTAGCTATGTGCCAATCAACAATGGTATTTGTACGTCTAGCCCTTTTTAAGGCCTGATTTTTTTCAGCTATGCGAGTCTTTAAATCAGGCGTTAACCAAGGCTCGTCACTGTTTTTTATATTAAATGTTTTTACAGGACAATTAATATCAAGCACCTTGTTTATATGGGTTAGGTACAGCTCCCAACAGTGATCCATGTCGTTTGACTCTTCAAAATCAGACCAATCCAACTCTAAGAATTTATTAGAGAAGAATGCAGAATCATAATTTTTTTAGGAGCGACCAGTAAATTTCCTACTGTTGTATGAGATTTTGTCTCTTTTTATACGTAAATAAATTGGAAAATGATCAGATATATTTATGTTGGCCACTCCGTAGGAGTAAACATGGATCACGTTTGTGAACATTAAATCGATACATGTTTTGGTTTCAGCCACTCTGGTGGGATCTAATATTTTCTTAGATTTTCCTTTGGAAATCACTAACCATTGGATCTCAATTTGATCATTGCTTTTGTTCAGATCAGACAATAAACATGCATCACAAGAGAAATTTTCATTTACGTATACACATACACCACCAGCTCTCATCTCTCTAAGGCGGTCAAGCCGGAATAGGTTATAGCCTGGTAAGTCAAAATCTGAGTCTAAATTTATAGATGTTAACCAGGATTCAGTGAAACATAAAATATCCACACCCTTGTTCCAGAGTTCTACCTTAAATTGTGGAAACTTATTTCTTATACTTCTAGCATTTAAATGTAAAAGGCTCAGACCTCTACCGGGTAGTATGGTACATTCGTCAATCATTGCAGTAAGGCACAAATAAAATACACAGTAGGCTGTCGTATGTATCAGTAAGATCTGATGTGAATGAATTTACCCAGAAGTTGTACACAACATATATACATAAAGGACGCGTAGGGCATCGGCGCTTGTGGCCACCCTCGCATGTTTTGGTGATGGGACCAGACATAGTGGTTTTGTGGGGGGAGCACCGACATATACAATTTGATTAATTTTCAACTCGTTATGATAATTTCAAGTATAAAGAAAGCCTATATATAGGTATCACAGGTTATGTTAAATGTAACAATAAATTTTACAGGCTGATTCTCAGAGATTTAGATAAAAGACGATCACAGACAATTCTCTATGTATACATAACAAGGTCAAGAGACACGATCAAAAAACATGAAATTATTTACAACCTTCCTTTTTTGTTTTTAAGTTAACATATTTACATACATTTAGACACTCATGTAGACATATTATTCTATAAGTTCATTAAATTACCGGTATACTGGGAAATCTACTTAGTGAGTACATTGTAGATTAGCTTGATTTTTATGTGTTTTAATATAAAATGTATTTAATTCAGAAACAATTTTAAATGTATTTCAAATGGAAGAATTCTAAATTCAAAATTAGTTTAATAATATTTTAACTCTGTGGGTCGATTCAGGTTACATGTGAGTGTCTTCTTGGACGGTATCATCAGCGTGAGGGGGGGCGTCTTCTCCAGCGTCTGGCGGATCTGGAGGTTGGTCTGCTTGGTCTGGAGTGGCAGTAGGTGGGGGTGGAAGGGGCGGTTCTTTTTGGTCAGAGACGTTGATGGGGTCCCAGGGATCCGAGCCTGTATAACTCTCGTCATGTTCAGAGTCTATTTCTGTTTCTTTTTCTGCGTCGGCTGCTCCCTTTGCTTCTGTATCTGCTTCTGTGCCCGTCTCTGGTTGTTGCCCAGCTGGTACATCAGGGTGTTTTTCTTTGTACTCCTCGTCTCTAATTTCACCACGAGCCTTTTGTAGGAGGAGGCCTAGTACATTTCCCCCAGACACATTTTCCTGAGAGAGTTTGTGTGCGTTACCAAGGTGATGACCACACCCGTAGGTCTTGTTGTAGGTTAGCTCGTAGAGTTTACAGTCCTTGGTTCTGAGTAGTAGGGATCTCAGGGCTGGCTCTTCAAACTTCGACAGTATGAGGCCATACACAAGCTTGGTCTCACCCTTTTTCCAGTCCTCGGGGGTGTTGATTTGGGAGCCTAGCTTCATCATTTCGTATGGGTCTGTGGAATTCTTGATGGCGATCTGAGCATCCGTATTTCCAGCAGCCTTAGCCTTAGCATATTGCAATGCTTGTTCGACACTGCTATACTCGTATAGACCATAGGAGACCTTACAGGGATAGAGGTTCGACAAAGGATTGTGCATGGATTTGAACCCGATCCCATCCTTTGTTTTTGCAGTCGTGGCCTTCTTGAGTGACAGTTTGTAGGGTAGCTTTCCAAGGTCCGCATGTCTGTAGGAATACCCGTCGATAACAACTGCTCGTTGGCGTAGCTTCACTTTTTTCACCCCAGACCTTTTGGCAAGGAAGAAGATGGATCGCAGGTCGTTGTACTGGCGGCGTTCGACCTCGTTCAGTTGATCCATGATACTAATGCCACCCCATTCTTTTTTGCCTTGTAATTTCCTGACATTCCTAAAAATGTCGCCTTTCGATCCCCTGTGTGACAGCTTGACTACAATGGGCCTTTTGAAGTCAGGTCTATCTCTAGATACTCTCCCCAGCCTGAAGATTGCCTCTACTTTTTCACTGCCGTAACCTAGTTCAAGTTCAGCAAATAGGTCGTCAACCAGGGCTCGTAGATTTTCATTACCAACTGGCTCAGACACGCCCTCAATTAAAATTGTTTTGGCTTTCTCAGCTTCGTTGAGTTTGTCGAAAGATAGGACATGTTGACCAACAATTCTGGTTGTGACAGCTATATGCTTAGCGTTGAGTCTGACGCTGTCATTCAAAACACCCACCGTATTAGCTAGATCGTTGACTTTGGTCGTGAGCTCTGACAGCAGTCCTGACGTTTCTCCGGTGTCATATTCCAGAGTTCCTAACCTTGCTTCTGCCGCTGTCATGCGATTCTCCAGTCCCTTGAGGATGTTCGCTGTCTTTAGGCCATCATATTCAACTTGTTCCATTCATTTCTCCAGTGACAGCACCGTGTCAATGACCTCTGGTAGTAGCGAAGCTGGCGTCAAGCCCTTCTTCTTGCGTTGCGGCCGCTTTAGCTCGGACATTTTGTCGTCTGCGCCGAATTCCTGAGGGTAGCGTCACATAAAACCGGCACCCGCGTAGTGTGTTGACTTATCGGCACCTTATGTGTTAAAGGCGAGTATGGGGAAATTATTTAACTTAGGTAAAATTTGGAAATAGTCGGGTCCCCCGGTTGGAGCGTTCAACCCTGGTCGGCCATCTTGCTCGATATTTTGATATCTCTAGCACCTCTCTTTGCTTTGGAAATTACGAACCTCTAAACAGATTCTCAGAATGAGGCAAAACAAGCTTTATGCCTGCCATTAGACAGAAGATGTGAGGATCTCTTGAACTATTATGCTCAGAGACCCGATATTAGGTGCAAACCCAAGCTTGTAATTGGAGCTACAATCCTGAAGGGGGTGGGGGGACTAATGGGGAGGCTAGTAGGGCCTTGTATTGGCAGCCAAAATAAAGTTTTTGTCATCCCTCTGTGTTCTACTATGGGGAATCCAACCATTGGGTCTATGAAACAGGCTTTCAAGAGTTAAGTAGTGCCTTCTTGCAAAAAGTGCTAAAAGATGGGTAACTAATTGTTACATTTTGCCTCCTAACTCAACCAATATTAGCTTGTTTTCTCAACTTGAAACAGTTTTGGAAAGCCAAGACAGTCTTCTTACTTCAGATATATAATTGAAAGCTCTATGACTGATGCTAATAGTCTTAATAGTATGTCTGGGGCACATATGATGCTTCAGAAAGTTACAAATCTGACAGCATATAGGCCTGTGCAGGTCAAAATAACCCCTATTTTAGGCTGTTCCATCCCCATTTTAGGATGTTCCAATCACCCACTTAGCTATAAAAATCAGAATTTGTACACATTTTTAATCAATTATGCTCAGGAATGATGTGCAGGGCTTCTACTGTATGATCAAAAAAATAAATGACTGGCAAAAACTCATCCAAACTGATAATTCCCTTCAGTGAACACACCTTGATTGTCGAGTACCATATATGGTGGGAACATCTATAGTGGGTACAGCATGCTGACAATTCTGCAGTGTATCAACCCATAGGGATTCCATGATGCATGAAAACAGCAACAGTAAGGGATGCATTCAAGCAAAGGACACGCTACACTAAAGTGCTATGCCATCCATAAAGGCTTAATAGCAATGCGCTACATTAATTATAATTCTAAAGAGGATAAATGCAGGCACTCAGGCTGAGGCAGTGCATACCAGGCCCTCCACAGCCCCAAGTGTCTTGTATCCTGAGTCAAGGGGCTCCAGATGAAGTCCATATTAAACTTAGTGCAAGGTAGGTGATTCCCCTCCCTCTAAGTCCCTGCACTCAGCATCAAAAGAGAACATCACCTGCGTTATCAGGTTCAAAATTTCCCTTTATCTATTCTTTGTCTTTTATTTGGGAAACACTTTGCAGTTTCCTTCAAAAAACACCCTCTCAAATTTACAATTTCTATAAAGCTCTCATATAATTTCAAGGTGTTTTTCTTCGGTTATGCTACCATTTCTACCAGCTCACCCTATTATCTTAAAACTAACCCAATTATGAATATATATCAGGTTGGAGACTGACCAGTTTCTTAGTACGCCCTAAGATTGACTGACAGTCCCCAGAACACAGGGTGTACCAAGAACTTGGTACACTCATTTATTGTCACTTTTCACATATTTCCATGCCAAAATGCATAATTCTGATGCCACCATAGGAAGCAGAGGTCTATAGTTGATGTATGCACCCTTTTTCATAACTAAAATCGGAATATTATCTAAGAAATGGCTTTATCTATATATTTTCCTTCAGTAAATGTTTAGTAAAATCAGTTTGCTAATTTTTTGTTAAATCTGCTAATGTAAATGAACCCATAGGATGAAATTATAGATAAAGGCCCACAAAATGACGTTTTTGTTTTAACTTAGTGATGTTTGATAATGTAGTAAATAAGCCATATAATGTAAATATAGGTATGAAACAGTAGAGTGGTTTCCCTATTCCCACCTATGACCCCAGTGACCCCACTAATTACATGCAGAAGTGAGAGTCACAGTCCAGTGAGCACAGGTAAGGTACATGGGTACTGGGCTGTGATTGGCCTATTTACCTGCATGAGCAGGGGTCATGGTCCAGTGAACACATCAGGTGTACCAAGATTATGGTACAACCCAAGATGGTGCACAGTACCATGATCTTGGTACAGACCCAAAGGAAAGGGTGTACTATGTATTTAGTACGTCCTAACAACATGGTCCCGGCCCCAACCTGATATATATATCTTTTTATCCAGGGTGGATTTCCTCAGTTCAACTTTTAAGGAGTCAACATACTTTTCCGCATTTCACCAGCCTCTTCTCTCATTCAAAAATGACCCTAAATGATGTTCATCCACATGATCCTGGAGAAATAAGAAAAAATATTAGATTGACCCATGTTGATAACCTCAACATATCTCTTCTCTTTTAGTTGGATAAAGGGCATGTTTGACCCACCCACCCTCTTCCTGTCCCCTTGTCTCCAACCCTCCCCTTCCCATCCCCCCCACCCCCACCCTTCAGCCTCTTGGCTCTCTTAGATCAGTCACCTTCACCCTGATGACCCTCTGGGGTATCCAGAACCAGGGCAGCCAACTCCTTGTTCTGTCTGGGGACCAGGGTGTTGCCTATAGCTCTGAGAGAGGGCGTGCTGGGAACCACCACTTTTGGGCGGGAACTCGGCCGTTTGTCGTCTGCATTGAAGAAATCTTGGCGCCTGGAGGTTTTAAACAACTATTGGTTTTGTCTGTTACATGTGTAGGTCTCCTACCCATGTCCCACTCCTCCCAGCCATAGGGGTGTACCAGGTTACCAGCTTAATGGGCAGTAGCGGTGGCAGACAGGGGAACTAATGTGTAGACTGCAGCACCATGGTGGCACTAGCAGTAACAGAGAGTGGAACTAACATATAGACTGCAGCACCATGGTAGCAGTAGCAGTGGCAGACAGGGGAACTAACATGTAGACTGCAGCACCATGGTGGCAGTAGCGGTGGTAGACAGGGGAACTAACATGTAGACTGCAGTGCCATGATGGCAGTAGTAGCGGCAGAGAAGGGAACTAACAATGATATACTGCAGCCCCATAGTGCCAGTAGCATTATTGATTTTTAATGCAAAATATGCTCAAGGAATTTTTTCCCATTTCGTTTTCACAAAGCTGGTTAAACCCCCCCCCCAGGTTTTTTACAATAACAACCACTCTTTAACCCCACCCATAGCCTGCATGTCAGCCCTCCATTAGTCCTACAGAGAAGCTCCTGAGATGGTCGGAGTCTGGTGTCACATTGCCTGGTGTCAAAGAGCAAGGAATAGTAAGAGGGTCCACTGGGCCCAAGCAGCCCATGGTGCCCCCTGGTGGATGGACTGTACAGTCCACCTAGTCCATTCAAAACCTATACAATTAGCCACAGATGAAACCACATTTCAGTTGCCGGAAAAAGGAGTATGCCTCTCTATATTTTTCCTATGTGTTTTTTCTCAATATCCATGTTAAATTTTGAAGAAACCTAATCAGGAATAGTAGAACCAGGAGGCTAGTACTTAACATGATCTTGAGTGGTAACAGTAGCCTGTACGCTCCCTTCTCCAGGGGGCACCACTTGCTATAAATTACAAGAAATCTGCAATAATCTAATAAAAAAAAACTTTTTTTTATTAATTATTACCAAAACTATTCAAAGTTGACAGAATAATCAGAGTTGATGGATGTTTGGGCTGCACTCCAAGTAATATTATCATCTTTTTCAGATATTTTTAGGTATTTTGTTTGATGAGGGACAGTGCTGACCTATGGGAGAACACCATAGTGGACCCTCTCATAACTATTTGCTCTTTGATGGTGTGTTGTATGGTGAAGCAGATAGCGAAAACAACAGTGAAGTCACAAATGGCCCCAATACATCAATTACTATGTTATTGCCAAAGGATGTGTGGTGTAATAACTAAAACACTGACATGTTATGAACAATGTCATGATAATATATTGAGTAGCTCAATGGGGTTGGTTAACCCTTTAAGCTTGAATGTTGCTAAAAGCTTGTTGTCAAGTCGCATCAATGCAGCTCCGGCGAGGAACTCATTGCATTGGTGCATGGTGTATCAACCCCATAGGGTTGGCATGATGCTTGAATGTAGCACAGGCGAGTTACTTGCCAGGGCTGCATTTAGGCATCATTCCATCTTTAAGGGTTAATGTTTTTTTTAGTCAATGCATATGTCACTAATGCACTTGTCCTATTCAAAATTGCAAATATTGCACTGTGGACGAACGTTTTGGGAAAATATGCCAATGTCAACAGAGAAGAAGGGTAAGGCTATGTGGGAACAGCCAATGGGAGATGTATAAAAAAGAGACAGAGGGATTACTGGCAATAGCACGTCACAGAAGAAGCACTGGGTTTTCAGAACAGGTGACAAACGTTTAGACCTGACAAAAACCTGTTTTATGATGATGAGTAGGGACGTTTTTCACAAAAAGTTCTTGTTGAAATTTTTACAAAATATATGTAAATATCAAATATTGCACTACTGACTAAAATCCAATTATGACAACTAACAAGTCCGTTCTGAAAGAGCACCAGGTCTAGTTGCCTCCTCCATGTGTTGTTGAGATGGAGACTAGACCTACTCTACCCTGTCTGTCATGGCTGCCATGGCGCCAGTTCAAATTTCACATCAACAAAAAGTCTCAGGTCTGGGGGGCAGACACGCAACTGTCATGCCGTCATGTCTGCTGTGTGCCGGTGGTGTAGGATGGTTGTACCTGTCACTGATGGCACACACCATGCACTGCCATACAGGGGAAGGTAAACCATTTAATCCTTTAAGGATGGCATTCATGCATCATACGGGGGGGGGGGGTAACTTGTCAGAGCTGCATTAATGTATCATGCTGACCCTATGGGGTTGAGACACTCCTGATGGGTGTGTATGATCCACCAATGCAGCAATGGTGGGTTACTCACCAGGGCTGCATTGGTAAATCATCTTTTAGTGATGTACCTATACATCTATAAAGGAACTCGTTTTTTATTTTGGGGAGTGGCACCAAATGAATTCAGATGACAAAGCAAGTGGCTTACAATAACTAAAACGGGTGTACACTGACAAATTTAAACTCAGCTAGGGGTTTGGGACTGAACCATTCACCTACCCCTCTGTTTAAAAAAAAAAGACCACTCCCTAAGGACTTTAACTCATTGCTGGCATTCTCTGACAAGTAATGCTGCAATATTGTATCAATGTCTCATGCCCACACTAAAGGGTAGAAACACTTCGGAAGAGTCTGATTGACGTAACAAAGAGCAAAGAGCAAAGAATACTTTTACTTGCTTTTTGGCTCTTGGTACTTGCTGGTGTCGTATTGGTGCATGAGTGGCAATAAATAACATTTTGAACATTTAGAATTTTATTTTATCCTGTTACAATGGATGACTGTTGTATTTGATAGAAATACGGGCATCACCAGGTCGATTAACCAGTTAAAGTCCTAATGTCTGCTGTTTAATTGCAAAGCTTGGGGGAGTCAAATAAGAGCTCTCTTTAAATTTGTTGATCCTTTCTTGTCTGTTGCAAGAAGAGATCTCAATTTGGAGGTAAATGTTTTCATTGGTAATCTTTTGGAGGTATAGCCAGCATCTGCCATTTGGAAACCAACCTCGGAACTGTCTCTTTTCAGCCCTGCCGTCTGATGTTAACAAATCATTAATTTATCTGCAAGGATCTGTCAACAGAGGCCAATAGTTATCAGAATTTAATATCGTCAAGATGTAGCCCTTTTTGGGCCACACAGTGTTTCAATGCACCATCCCGCGGTACTAATTTCTTGTCATAATAACTTACTATCCATGACTGCATTCATACATCATGCTGACCTTTTGGATTGCATGAACTCCATAGGATTGGCATCATGCTTGGTGATGTACTCATCAGGGCTACATTCATGCATCATGCTGCTGAAGGTCAGTAAATACAGTAAAGCGCTATGTGGCCTTAAAAGGGTTGAAACCACAAAACCTTGTAAGCAACCTAACATTTAGACTAATAATCCCTAATCTGTCTGATCAGCAAATGGTGTCTGGTCTTTTATTAAACCTTTTAGAACAGCAGAATACACTATGCACCTTTGTTGTCATGCTGCATGGAGCCCTTGTGAGCCATTTTGCAGTGATGCATTCCTGCACCATCAAGACCCTATGCAGAGTTTGTTACATGCTTGATAGTTTGGCATGATGCATGGATGCAGCATTAATATTCTAATATTTGCACTGCATCACGGGAAAAAATGAACATGGAACTCCAAACATTATGCTATCATCAAAGGGTTCAAGTCTCTGACCAGATCCTGGTGCACTCTCCCTTATTGGTACCTTCATGCTCCTTTTGTTAATTGCTTCCTTGTGACTCTGTCCCAATCTACCTGTAAACATGCATTTGGAAAATATGAGGTGCAACTTAGTGTGGTTATTATTTTGAACACAACAAAGGACATACCCCCCCCCCTCACCCTATTGTGGGCAGATCAGAAAAACAACATAAAACAGGCCATGGGCTTAGTTGTAATTCAATGTTTCACAGTAGCAAGCCTTTCCGTAAAACCAAAACGTCCTAAATTAATTGTCCCAACTAAAAATAGCGTTCTAGTGGATAATTATGATTATGCCTAGCAGGCCTTACTTTGGACTGAGAATAAGACATGCATACCAGAGGATGGGTAGTCCAAGGGTTAAGGAGTGAAAAAAACTTAGTGGTATCCATGGTAACCAAGGTCAAGCTAAACCCTGGAACTACGTTGTCTGGATGCAAACTGTGATGAGGTCTGATGCTTTTAATGGAAGAGCGGTCTTAGAGTTAAAAGGTGTCGACCAGGGCCGTCAGCTGACAAAGGTCATTGGCTGAAGACAGCTTATAAAGACACTCTCTGTCCAGCTGTCCATTAAACCTTTAAGGATGACAGAGTGCTTTAATGTCCCATGGCCCATGTCATTATAATCGTTTGGATTCATGCATAATGATGACCACAGTGGATTTTCTGCCAAAGGCTAGCCATGATGCACCGATGGAGCACTGACAAGGTACCCTTTGGCACTGCATTCTTGCATCATAACAGAAAAGATTGCCGTGTGGCAACAAGGGTTAAAGACTCAACCGTGCCTGGTGACCTCAGTCGGGGGGCTGTCCTAGTCTGTCCTTTTCGGTCCTATTCACACACGTGTAGTTTAAAGGGCACTCCCCAGGCCACGGTCTACTGATTGCACTTCATAGTATAGATAACTAATGAGATTAGGGAGTGGTCATTACTTAATATCAAAGGGGGTGATGTGTTTGTCATTAGCAGTACCTGACATATCCAAATCCCATCCCTGAGAGGGGCCGATATATATGACCAAACTTCCCATTAACAATTTTCTAGGGTTTATGTCCAGTATTACCATGTCCCTTTTATGTGATGGAATTTTAGAAGTACCGTAAATACCCCGCCTTAAAGTGACATGGTCCGATTCTTAGGGCTCAAAAATCAATTTTGTTAAAAATGAACAAGAATGTCCAATATGGCCATACTACATGTCCTACCTATTTTATTTAACAATATTCCCCATAATTCAGCCTAGAATTCAGTCAATCTTTAGTTTTATGCCCAATTTAAGACTTTTGGAGTGCACGCTATAATTCCCCCATTGAAAATACACTGTAAAATACTATACCTGGGCCACGTTTGGCCCTCTAAATGGGATCCTATTGTCCATAATTGACATTGTTTTGTTCCTTATCTTCCTAATATGACATTGTGCTAACATTTGGAACACATTTAAGTAGGATTTAAAATTTGGGAAAAATCGGACCATGTCACTTTAAGAACAGATTTATTTTGGTATCTATTTTTCCTACAAGACAGATTTTCATCTCAAATAAGGGGGTTGTCTTCAAGGTGGGGTTTTATTATATAGTATCAAAGGGAGAACCAATTAAAAGTCTTTTTCCTACAAGACAGTTTTTTGTCTCAAAGTAGGGGGTCGTCTTAAAGGCGGGGTTGTCTTAAAAGAGGGGTTTTACGGTAGTATGAAATCATAAGGTTAATAACCAAGTGTGTTTCATTCTATTCAAGTAAAGGTTGTATAGTGGTTTATCTGATTTTCCCTCAAGGTGCAAGGTTTACCCCAGAAAAGTGTTGAATATGATCCTAAACCTGGATGTCTGGAGCCAGGGGTATATAGGCACAACAATTTCATAATAGGAGCCCAGTCTGAAATCGCCAGAATAAATATGACATAAGAAAAAATTATCCCACATTGATAGCTACAGCTGGTGGTATCTGTACAGAGAAGTAATCAGCCCGTCTGGTCACAGACTCAGTAAATGCAGAATCCACTCCTTTACACCTGTCTCCATTATTCCCTGCTGTATCACCATTACCTGCACCTACAGTCTACACACGTCCTGTTGACTAAGCACTATTCAAATCTCTATCCCTTACCCATTTATGGGCAACATAGTTCATTAAAGCACGATGCTGCCCTTTCGGTTGTCACAATGTATGAATACAGCCTGGTTGAGTCCACACGCCATGCATTATGATGACCTATTTAGGGGGGGTAGAAACTTTTTTTTCCTTTTCCCATCTTGTCATGGCATGGTGCATGAATGCAGCTCTGGTGAGTTCACACAGTGCTGTAGGTCATACAGATCATAAGGGGCATAAAGGGTCAACATGACACATGAATGCAGCCCTGGTGAGTAACCTATAGAGGCTCCATTAATTTTTTATGATGACAAAGGAGCATGAAGGCACTATATACAGCTAGCCCTCAGGTTAAAATAGGACCCATTCATTTGTACATATACAAAGCTCCAACTAAAGACCCCTGCTGCCTCCCTCCCTGTCCCCTTCCCTACTCTGGCACCACCATGGTAAGAATCCAACGTAATGCAGATCATACGAATCATAAGGGGCATGAAGGGTCATCATGACGCATGAATGCAGCCCTGGCTAGTAACTTACCAAGGCTACATTTAAGTAATATGATGACAAAGGAGCATAAACGCACAGCTAGCCCTCAAAGAGTTAAAGGGGAACCCATTCATTTGTGCATATACATCGCTCCATATAGAGACCCTCACTGCCTCCTTCCCCATCCCCTTCCCTACTCTGGCACCCCCTCCAAGACCTCCGCCCCAGCCCAGACAGATTGGAGGCTACATCTCTGGTGCACATACCCCTCCCATAACCTCAATGGCTACCTTTCAATCATGACCCATGCTCTACCCAGCCCATCCTCCCTCCTTCTACACCAAATAGTCCTTTAAGGGCTGCATTGAGTTTTTGGCATTATACACCTTTTCATCTTGATGCTTGAATGCAGCCCTGCAAGTGTTGCAGTCATGCTTCTTGCCAACCTGACAGGGCTGATACACTCCTAAGGGATCAGCATGATGCATTAATGCAGTCATGGTGAGTCACTCACCAGGAATGTGTCCATGCATTATGATGACAAAGGACATACAGCTTAAAGCATTTTGCCACCCTTAACCCTTTAAGTATGCCATAGAGCATAAATGCACTATGACCACCGTCAGGATGCATGAATGTAGTCCTGCAGCATCATGCCAACTCTATAGGGTTGAGCCATTCCTGAAGGGTGGCATGATGCCCAAAAGCAGCATCTGTGAGTTATTCACAGTGGCTGCTTTGGTGTATCATGTCAACAAATGCCTTCTTTTGGTGACATGCTGTCCTTAAAGGGTTAATAGGTTGGTTAAGGTGGGCTGGTGGGAGGGGAGGAATTGTAGGATCTCAGTGATAGTGACAGTAAAGTAGAGACGACATGTCCTGGTGGAGTGTGTAGGGCGCTGTGCAGCCATGCGTGCTGAATCAGCATATAGATACCGTGTACCTCCCTGCACCCTACACCATGTAGTAATAAGTCCATCTTCACGCCCCACTGCCCCCTGTAATGCCTGCAGCGCCCCCTACAGCCTCCCCCCCCCCACAGTTCCCTCTGCAGGCCACCTTATCTTCTTCATATCACATTTCTTTATTGGGCCCTGGTGTGTGCATAGAGCGCTGGGTTTCTATGGTGTCGGGAAATGATTATTTTCTCTCTATGGTATCTTGAATTTATATCAGAAAATTGTTTACCCTTTATGGGTGGCATCGCGCAATAATGCATTATGCCATTTTGTTTTGGTCATTAATGAATGCAGGCTGGCTGAGTAACTCACCAATGCTGCATGCATGCATCATGCTAATCCTACCGGTATTTAAACTCCCGAGTGACGGCAAGTTGTTGACTGGTCCTGCATTTGTATAAGGCAATTAATAAATACCAACCTTAAGGTACTACACTGTACTTATAGATAAGGTAGAGTCAGTTCATTTTAATATCAACTTGTATGGGTTGTTGCTTTGATTGGCTTTACAGATGGAAGCTTTACATGACATAAAATTAATCACAGCAGCGGTCAGAAATATGTCTTGGTTACAAAAATAGTCATATTTTCAGATTATAGAAATATAATAAATAGAAAACCCAGCATGATACATTTTCATGCTTCATGAGTTGGATCTACAACTTTAAATATGATTCTAAATCCAAATATGATTTGCATTTCATGCAAGCCATCCCTAGCATGAAGCACCAATGCAGTGCCTGTGAATATTATTGTTACATTGTGCCTATTTGATTTCAGGTTTTGTATGAAGCCATTAATGTTACTTACTCACATTAGGCCATAGAGGTATAGCATTACAAATTCCTCCGTGTAAACGCAGAACTGCACCTGGTGTGAATGTTCCCCTGACTCATTAAATCAGCAAGGATTCACCTGCCCATTCCCCCTCCCATCTTCCTCCCACCTTCCTGGTGGTAATGACCAGCAAAGAACCACTAACCAGAAGCAGCGTGACTCTGCCTATTTTCCCTGAAACACTAACCCTCTAAGGATGGCGTAATGCACGGAATATGAGGCATGGTTAAATGTTTATGTATACTGCCAGCACAGTGTTAATGCAACATGCAGAATGTGTCAACCTTGTAATCCTACCTTATGCAAGTTAAGGAGTACCTTTTAAAGTAAGTTTATTACATATTTTTCCGAATTAAGTGAGGACATTGTGTAATCGAGAGGTATAAGGTAGGTATGCAGTTGGCTCATAGGCAGTTTACCTCATAAGTCAATTACCCTGTGTTCGTACACCTCCTGCTCGTATCTCTATTCCTCCAGTTTCCTCTAAACCCAGTTTTCCCAGCTGCTCTCCAGCCATTCCTCTGGCAGCACAGATATTGTGTAGCCTCTGCAGGGTGGCATCCGCGGCTGGTTAATGAGTTAGAGCCCTTGTCATTAAGGTGAATAATGCAAAGGTCATCTACTATAGGAAACCACCACTGGAACTCTAAGCCCTCCAAGGGCTGCATAGTGCTTTAACTTGCGATGCTCTTTATTGTCCAAGTGTGTTCAAGCATCATGTCAACCCACTGGGCTGACACACCCATGATAACAAAAGCACATAGTGCATAAAAGCACTAATATATATGCTTTTATAACCAGTCATGGCAACCTGTTCCTGATATCTACCCTTTTCTATGCACAATAATCCTTGAGTCCTCCTCTGGGAACCCTACATTGTTTTGTTTTTGATGTGTCTGATAATTGTTAATTTCAATCCAATGTGTTGTCCAATTATGATTCTCCTTTCTTGGCAGTTTTCCCCTGACCCCCTGCATTGCCTCCTCCAAACACATCTGCCTAATAGCTTCTTCTATTCTTTTCTTCATGGAACACCTGGCTGTATCCCTACCTCCATTCAAAATCTGCATTGTACATTTTTGAGCAACCCCTCGCCCCAACCGACACTACTTTTTTTATATCTGACTACCCCCCACTGCCCCCATCATTCCTATCTGGCTTTTCATTGACTACACGCTCACCTCCTATCCTCAGATCAGACATTTATGGTTTGCATATCTTTGACCAAGCTGTTTCTGAGCGTCATTGCTGACACCAAAGCTTCTTGGGCACAAATAATTCTGGCATGCTAGGTGCTGAAATATTACAAATGTACACATGGGGTACCACAAAAGGACCCCCCCCCCCCCCGAATAAGGGGGAAGTGATGCAGTTATGGCCCCCCAGATACCAAAGAATTTGCTCAGACGCATCTGAGGATGAGCTGGGGCCAGCTTGTTTCTTTGACTACCCGCCTCCTGCTTAGTCTTATATGACTGTCCTTCTTTCTGTCATCCCCATCTTGCACCTCTATGAATACTCTCCTCCCTCCTCATTATCATGTCTGATTTCCCCACTCCCTACCATTCCTACCTGCAGCCATTTCAGCCACCCCCCTAACAATTACACGAAATTTTCCTTGTATGTTTCCTTTCACCTTTGCTTCACCACTCCCCATCCTTTTTAGATGCATCTTCATCATTGCTTTAAATTCTTCACTTCCATCTCCACACAGATCCAACCCGGCTAGCCTTCCTATTCCTCCCTCGCCCCTGCCTCTTTCCCCTCCACCTCCTCCTCCCTCCATTCCCTCCCCTCTCCACTGTCCACAACCTACTTCCTCATGCCAACCGTGATCCTCCTTGTTTCCCTACCCCAGTCCCCAAGGATGCCCCTGATCACTGATAGTTAATTTGCACCATCACCCTGTGGGGGAATAAATGTATGTAGGGTGCGTCCTAGGGCCAGCCCCTCGACCCAAGTCCCCCCTCGTTCCCGTCCCATCCATCCACCCTTCCACACCTACCCAGCAGCTTGAATTCCTTGAGGATTGCAGAGTCTAAGGTTTGGCCTTTCCATGTTCCAGTAGGGGTTTGTGGTAAGGTTGTTTGACAAATATACCTAATATATATGAAGATGCTGCAATCACTGATTGACTTTCAGAGGAAATGTATTGTAATTTGTCCCAATAAATATTATGTCAAGTTTAGCAAAAGATGCATTGAGTTGTTGATTATTATCATTATGATTTCAGATAACATAAGTAGAAGCCAACAGAGTATATGGTATATTTTGTCAAGCAGTTTTGGAATTCTTTAGATTTTAATTAAAAACAAATCTTTAGTTAAAAAAAATTTGATTCATACCTTCTGAAAGTCTGAAAAAACTAATGTCAGAAGCCTTAATTTCTGTCCGACTGCAAGGCCTAGCTTGGTGCTTCTTAACAGAAATACCCTATACTATTCATAGTTTCAGTGATTTGTGACTGTTCGTGGTACTCTCAAGACATAAAAATGTAAGAAGTATTTGACCTACCTTGCGTAGCCTGTTAAACAATTTTGCCTGAAACACAACGGTTTTTGCTAGGCAAGTGAAATATAACCATTTCTCCATTTTAATTCAGTTACAGTGTAAAATTACATGTACTGCTCATCATGTTCATCCAACAAGGTTTAAACAACAACTGCTGTGTGAATGCAGCATTGTAGGCCTTATCAGGTTAAGCATAAAAATGTCTCTATGTAAACTAGGAACTAATCCCGGTGTGAATGTTTCACTGACTCATTAAATCAGCAGGGATTCACCTGCCCCAGCCTCCCTCTCACCTTCCTGGTGGTAATTTACATGATCACAGTAAGGAAACACTAACCCTTTAAGGGTATTGTAATGTCTTAAAGCTTCTTGCTGATTTGTTGTCATTACACATCGACACGGTGTCTGCAAATATCCTGTCATAATGTGCCAGTGCATCATGTGAGGCCTGTTTCAGCCTCATAACGCAAGCATGATGCATATATCTAGTGCTGGTGAGCTACCGTTAAGAACTGCATTCAACATTTTTTGACCCCTCTAGGGGGGGGGGCAAAAAAAAAGCCTGAAAATCCACAAGCTTCGCCCCTGTTGTAAAATAATACCCACTCCCTAACTTACCCCCTCCCCCATATACAAGGAGACTGCTTGCTTCTCACATCTGACTGTTTAACTCCTCTGCTGGTTTTTTTTTCACCTTCGATACCCCCTCACTCCCATTAACCATCTGTTTTAGATGCATTTTTATCTCTGGCCTCTCACTTCTATCTATACCCGAAACCAAGCATGCTATACCTTCCCAAGTCACTTTTTTATTCCACACTCATCCTCCTTGCTCCCCTACCTAGACCCACAGAGTGACCCTAATTCACTGATAATGAATAACCACCAGCATCCTGTGGGTACATTTATATGTAAGTAGGGTACGTCCCAGATGTCCCCTGATAACCTCCATCTACCCTCCCAAACCTTCATCCCCATCCATCCAGCTGCTTCAATTCCTCATGGATTGCATCTTCTAAGGTTTGGCCTTTCAGTGTTATACAGCAGCTCACCACTAGGGGGTTTGTGGTAAGGTCACTCCCCTGTCTCCACTCGGTGTAGTGTAGGAGACCCTATTTGGTAATTTATGAAGATGCTGGTGGATTATACATAATTATAACGAATTAAGTGACTGACATTTTGGTGTTAATGTATCATTATGTGTCCCATTCTACATTTATAGTTATATTGACATTATTCTGGCCTCCAAACTTCATATGTTATATCATATTTCTTTGAGACAATCACTGAGGGTTTAACAGAGGATGCATTTGAATGTTCATTATAATGAACACAGTTTATGTAAGAGGTAGCCAATGAAATACCTCTGGGATTAATCAAATGTGTCACAGTTAGCATGGCTCCAAGGTTTAGAACTAGATAGGTTGGGGAACAGATTGGAACCCTTAATATGCTCTTAAGTCTTAATGAGATCCTGGTAGTAGGTCATAGAAATATTGGACCTTCCTGCCGTCAGTGGTCCAGTAAGAGGTCCAGTCACACACCCAGGTAAAAAATTAAATTAACTGCCCCCTTCTTCCCAGGTGAGGACACAGGTCTTCATGTGGGTCCAGAACACTCCTGTAACAAGTAGTGAATGACCTCCCTCCCAACCCCCCAGTGCACGTGCCTACTCACCCCAGGTAGGTGGGAGTAGGGGGAGGATTCTCCTGAGGATCTCCTTACCGCAGAGGGATCAGTCTCCTAGCATATTGTTGGCCTAGCCTCAAGCATAGCTTTATCAACTATTCTGCAGTCGGTGCCTGAAGATGGCTGTATCCAGACAGAGAGTTATATTCAGCTTGGGTGACACCATCTCTCTTTACAGAATGGTTGTGAGATATCGGGGTTGTTGGATGTAGGGGAGTGGACCACCTAATGGTGGAGTACCTCCCTTATACTGCCACCCAGGGTCTGTGATTTCCTTTTATTATTCAAATATTACCCCAGCTGAAGGGAGACATGCATACCAGACTAGCCACGTGGCCTTTAACTCAGTCAGTTATGGGCTGTCTACATCACTCCTGGGGAGCAGGGAACATTATGGTGCAAGTCATCAAAGAAATGTCCCTTGTCTAGTCGTGTCATCATTCCCTTCACTTTCCAGGCTATAAGCAATTGAAGTTTGGGTATGGCTTTCTCCTATTAGGCTAGAAATGCAATGGACATCTGTGAAAATATTGTCAAAAATTATGACCTTAGAGTACTTACTTTGATATTTCTGGGGGAGAGATGCACAACGAGTAGATCGGCCAGGGTTGAATGTATCATGAATACAAAGGGCATGACACATTAAAGCACTCTGCCATCCTTAAACAGTTAAAGCATACAATCAAATAAATGGCCTTTACAAATTGGTAACTCTTTCAGATAATGGGAAGTTGTATTTGAAGATACAATTGCATTGATGAATTGCTATAATAGATATTTCACAAGCCTTTATGCTGATACAGGGAATAACATTCATTGAAACCAAAAAAAATATTTCCGGGTCGACCTATGAGCACTGAGGATCATGCTTTGTGCTTATAATTTGGTTTATTATTACCACCATTACATACCCTGGATGTGAATGTTAAAACAGTGCTGCCAGAGCAAAGCAAGGTTATAATGGACCTTAATTAAGTGGCCGCACAGCACTTCTGTCAAACACTCACCTAGACTACGCTATTTATAAGTTTCTTCACAGAGAACATGCTTATCTGTCTATGTAGCTTCAGAATTAGTTATATAATAGGGTCATCTAGAATCTGTATCTATAAAGGTCTGGAGATTCATGTAGAGCTAAAAGGCTCTACACTTAAAGTGTAGTGTGATACACAAAAGCAGGGGATCGGAGTTGTATTTCTGGACAAGGGACACTAGTAGTACACCAACTGATGCAAATTGATACACATCAAAGCACAATACAAAATATTCTGTGACTAGAAAGCGATTTCACAGAACACACTTTCAATTATCTATACTTGGATGAAGGTGGGGAGAAGGAGGGAGAGGGCTACAAAAACTTACTGAAGGGTGTAAACTCCCCTGTGGTAACAGCCTGACAACAGCCTAACTGTTATCACTATGTGAGTTTACTGCACATAAGCTGACAGAGCTATAAGATTGTACTCATTGTTAGGGTGACTTAATGGTGATATTAATGTTGTCATGGTTATATTAGTGTTGTCATCCTCATATCAGTGTTGTCATGGTTGCATGGTAGTCATGGTATTATCAGTCTTACACGTGGGATGAGCTGCTTCATTAATCCACCATGACAACACTAATCTGCCATGCCGGACTAGAGGAGCCGCTCTGGGTGCTGTAAGGACAGAATCATGCCTTAAACTTCCATGTACATCAGCCGCTATGATGCTCCAATTCCAACACTGGCGAGTAACTCACTAAATAGTGCCCCATGCCAATGTTTTGGGACTGTATTCAACTTGTGAGTAACTCTCCAGTGCTCCTTGCTAAACCAACCAAAGGGCGAATTGCATTAAAGCACCATGCTACCCTTTAAGAGTTAAAATAAGGTGTTCAGCGGGTTGTCATGTATGGGAGCAGTACCTGTCGAGATGGACATGTAAGCTGAGATCTGATTGGTTTTTGTTACATACAGCGCTGTGTAACGAGGCCAATAGCGGCACACCAGTCAGTATGCAGCTCTCTACATAGGCGGGGTGGGGATGCCATTTCTCAAAGGCCATTAGATAAAAACTTTGAGATACATTATTACTTTAGGTATTTCATATGCAACTCAACAATGAGGGTGGGAAACATTTTATCCGTGTTTTTGAGGTCCTCCATTTAAGGGTGTGTGTGTGTGGGGGGGGGGGAGGCTGGAGGAGCTAAATCTGAAAGTTTCATTATTTGCCTAAACTTCCACCTATTGTACAGCTTACCTATCAATTGGAACAAATACTTATACATAAGTTAATTAATAGATAGACAGCTACCATACACACACTCTTGGAATATTGTTATATGGTAATTGATTTTTATAATTACCTACATTTGCCAATAATATGTGAAAACCAAGAGGTGGGTGGCGATATGAGAGAAATACTTCTGTAGCACTGGTAGACAGTGGTATTGAAAGGCGCAAATACCAAATCCATCTCCATTAGTGTGTATAAAGATTAGCTTGAATCACATTGTATGTGGCATGCTTATACCTCATGTGTTATTCACAATGTTAATATTGAATGCCTAAGCTTATTGTTCAACCCTTTTATCATAGAATCCCTCCTGTAACTCCCTTTTGTGAAGTGAGGACAATAACCAATTACATGTATTAGGATACACTAACCCTTTAAAGGATGCATCATTCATTTTTGTGTGATGCCTTTTATCATCAGGACAACCTTGTATGGTTGATAACATTTGTATGGTCAGCATGATGCATCAGTCTGAACACGAGGGCTTTAATTTTGCATCATGACATAAAAGGGCATAGGCATTAAATCATCATGCTGTCCTCAAAGGACTAAATGGTACTTTATATATGCACATCTATCATGGTGTATATGGCATTGCTGATATCGGGGGTCATCACATTGACACCTATACAATAACACTGTATACAAGATTGATGTTGTGACTGTTAACCCTCAGAGGATGACTCATCAATATTCATAGGAGTGGTGTCTCTGTGCTGGTATTATACCAGGGACCTATTGTCATCCAACTTAGTACACAATGGACATAATACAATGGCTGTGTATTTCCAGTCCTTTGAGTCTATGATGATAAATCACCCTCTGGTCCACCAACTCAGTTTTAACCTTCCATATGTCCAACATTGAGTTCTTAACCTTTGCTGTTAACCTTACACATATGTGACATGTACTGGGAAAAAGGACCTTTGTGCACCCCGCACTAAGGGCCTTTTTCGCAGTTCATGTCATAATATTATTATCAACACAGTAAACCCATTTTTTGAATGTCATTACATTCAACTCCACTCTAGCAGACTAGCCAGGGCTGTGTCCATGCATAATGGCATCAAAGGGCATAGCCTACTAAAGAGCTATACAACCCTTAAAGGGTCAGCCTAATGAGCACCAAACCAGTTAATTCAGCACTTTTCTTCACCTCTCAACACTTTAACACCGGCTCGCTTTCAGTCTAAACCCAGACCTTTAAATGCGGGCACCTGACTCTTGTGGTCTCTGCTCTCTGATGTTAGCCGCCGCATTATAGTTAGCAAAAATTCAAAGGTGACCGGTCTCTTGATTTCTGACCCATTGGGGAGGATGCCCAGTCAAAATACGCCTACACTGTTCACCCTTTAAGGACAGTTGTCAATAAAAGATGATGATGCACCAAGGTAGCCCTGGTGAGTAACTCGCCCTTGCTGTTTTGGTGCATCATGCCGATCCTATGGGAGTGTCTTAACCCCATAGGATCAGCATGATTCTTGAATGCAGCATGAGTTACTCACCAAGGCCACATTCAAGCATCATGACAACCAAGAGCATGATGCACTAAGGCATTATGCTGTCCTTAAAGGGTTAACTTTGCAAAAGTAGGCCTTATTATATTAGCCACTGGTGGTTAGATAATCAGGGTCTTTCTCTATTGTCCTCGAGAATGTTGCATTCTGTGGAGAGAGATTGTGCCACACATTGATGTCAATATCCTCGCTATACCACTACAGCTATTCTGATCCAATGGCCGACAATTTATGTTAATTTATGTATTTTGGCCCGGTTCATGACCAATAATCTGCTAGAAAAGTGAGATCTGTTACGGAGGAGGTTGGCCTGTGCCCAGTGCCACTTTTCTTACACTACTACCTAACCGCTGTAAGTAGTGTGGCCAAATGGGGCATCAGTTTAAAGTAAGGTTTTCCCTGTCAAAGGCCCTCTTAGTATTTTAGTGGAAAAATAACTGACTAACAATTCCAATTTTGAATGTTAAGACTCGTTAAGACTCGTGAATTAAATTTGTGAGCTGCAACAACATTATCGAATAATATCAAACAAGTCTGTTTAAACAGCAGTCAATTCTAGCAATCCGATGGCATTTATCTTTGCCAATCTTAATTGGGGAGAGAGATTGGCCAAAATGTTCGGAGATGAGCATAATACAACTAAGCTTATTAGGGAGGGCAAAAGGGAGCTCATTAGAGGCAATTTGCTTTTCAGTCCTTGTAACGGGAAGTCTGTTTGTGATGTTTATTTGAATGACATTTTTGCGTTCATCGGAAATCTAACAATTAAAGTGTTTAGAAAACTTGACATTATTCTAGATTGTTCAGTGAATTAGGCTAAAAGAGTGTTCGCTCTTCTAGCAAGTTTGATTTAGGTAAGTGTTTATGGGATAATCCATGAAACCCCCTTGAAGCCCCTTAAAGGGCTAATTATAATCAACCAAAGTAGAGGAAAACATAACAAGATGTAGAGAGACCCAAACAGACCTAATCAATTTGACACAAGATTCAATATACACATAATTTGATAAACATCAGAATAGCCAACTTCTAAGAAGAAATAAGGTTAGTTACAGCAAAACTTTAAGGACCGCATAGTGCTTTGATGCATTATGCCCTTAGTCATTATGATTGCAGACCTCGCTTATACCTCACCAGGGCTGCCTAAATGCCTCACAACGACCCTTTGGGATCATATCAACCCCATTGGATCACCATGGTCTTTGAATGCAGCACTGACAAGTTACTCAAAAGGGCAGCATATTTACAAAATGATTGAGGACACAATGCATTAAAACGCCATGCAGCACGTATAGAGTTCCAAAGTAATAGAGAGATCTTTATAGAGATATCTAGGTCTATGTTCTGATGGAGATTCAAAGTGGTCGCTGTGTAAAGGTCCGTAAAGAGATGCTCAAAGGTGGTCATTACTTTTTATCATGCGCAGTATTTAAATAACAAGCTTAAAGAAAGTCTCATGTAAGTTTTACGCCATGATGAAAACACTTGATCAATAGATCCCCACTCTTATGGGCAGTCTCTGAGCAATATTTACCCATTAAGAATGGATGTCTCTAAAAGATGACATTTAAATCTACTACTGGACTCACCGGTGCTGCATTGTTGCATCATGCCAACTGTATGGGAGTGTCTCAACCCTGTAGGTTTTGCATGACACTTGAAAAATGCAGCTCTGGAATGTTACTCAACAGGGCTGCATTCATGCATCATGAACACCACGGCCATGATGCATTGATGCATAATGCCATCCTTAAAGGGTTAAACACCGAACACTCACTGTCCGTCTAGTAACTGTCTGAGTGGAGTGAAAACTTGTACTCTGAGCCCTATGATGAGGCAATTCTATAGAACTGTAACTTTCCATACATCAAGTTGTGTTAAGTCTCGATTTAACAGAATGCTTGGATTGTTATCTTCAATGTTAAATACAGAAAGGTATCCAGTAGGAGGTTCACAGCACAATCATTTTCCGAAACATGTATATATAGTCGATCGACAGAAAGCTAGGGGGTTGAAAACTTGATTAAACATTTACTCTGAAAAAGCCTTAAGGTAAACCACCCATGAAATGACTAGCTGGTCTGTTGGTACCATGAGTAGACTGTCATGTCTCAATCATGGTACCATTAACCATGTGGCCAATCTTCCAGAGGGCTATTGTCAGGTCCCGGCAACACCGGCCTTCTGGTACATGGCTACCTCTATGGCCGTCCTCATCAAGGAGGACGCCCAGGGTGTGAGTCATAGCAGCGTCCTCATGTATCACTGCCATCCAAGGTTTTTTTAAGAAAACTTCGAATTTAAACAAGTTATTAGCTTATCTGATGCTTAGAAATACGTGCAATGGAAAGCAAAATAGTTATTCTATACACTCCTGTGCTTTTTTAAGCGGTAAAATTGCATCAAAAATGAACAAAATGGCTTAATTTGTGTAGATCAATCGAAAATGAATGAAATGTGGAACTATAACTCAATTATGATTTTTTTGCCAAGTTTTAGAAAAATTTCACTTGTAAAGAATAATAGATTTATATCTCATCTAGGTGAATCCTGAGGCACTAAGGTTTCCTTACGGGAGCAACTGAGGAATATTGAGTTCAATAATCTGGATACTCTGAGCAGGCCCTAACCTGCCCGTGACTGGCAGCATCTAGCCATGCACCTCCTGCTGGGCTTGTCACCTGTGCACCCCCCCCCCCCCGCCATCTGCTGAACAGGCACAGGGAGAAGCTGTGAAAAAGCGGAGGGCAGGTTGGCTGATGGATGGGGGGGGGGCGTACCTTTGTTGTGAGCAGCAAGTGTCACAAACATACAGTCCCTCTACCTCCCCCCCCTAGTAGCATTCTGCATGGTTGTCAGTGTATACTATGCACAATGTATTAACCATACTGTGTGAGTGGTTTCTCTCCCTCTAAATGATAATTCCGGCCCTGTGATGTGGAGTTTAGTGGGCTTTATTAACAATTTTGGATAGTGGCCTTGAGAAAAGGCGTATCATATGATAAAGACAATTTCTTTTAAGATCATGGAAGTTGCAAACTAGATTATAGTATATTCAGTTATTGATATCTTTCTGTGAGGTGCTCGGGAAAATACTCTCCCTGACACCATGTTAGTATTGTTACGTTGGCCGCTGTGACTGGTCTGCCTCCCGGGACCCGCACTAGGACAGGTGGGTGCCCGGGGTGGGTGTTAGTGTGGGCGGGGGGGGGGGAGGGGGGAGGGGGGGGTTAACAGACCCCGGGAATGAGGACGGACTTTTCAATCCAGGACGTACTATCTTCCCTGCCGTTGCTTAGACCTGATTGTAGACATTGGGCTGATCATTATCAGGGCCAATTGCCATAAGACCCATTGTGCACAGGGTTCCTGATCTAGGTACCAGTCTACTCAAGGTACCAACAGACAAGTTAGCATCTCATGGGCAGTTTACCCTATAAATGTGGCTTTGGTAAAGGGAAACATTTCCCTTTACCAAAGCCATATTTGCCTACACTATTTACAGACCTCAGGTAGTGTATTGAAAGTGTCATTGGGCACAAGTCAACCTCCTCCGCCTTGCCTCTTGATTGTTTATATTGCACATTAAAAATCATGTATCATGATGACAAAGGGCATTATACATTAGTACATGTGGCCCTTAAAGGCAACAGGGTGCATTCATGCACATAGTTGTCATAATCATGTCGATCATACAGATTTTATACATAGGCTGAGAATAATGCATCATGATGACACAACACACTGTGGTAGTACCAGTCTGCATGCTGCATCCAAGCATCATGCCGACTCTTTTGATCTCAGGCCTTCCCAGTAGACATTCTCATGGGGACAAAGGACATAGCAGCTTAAAGCACTGTGTGACCCTTAAAGAGTTATCTCTCTGCATGCCTCCACTTGTGAGAGACATCCACTTCACAGTACTAATGTAGGCCCCACAAATCCCATAAGGCCTACTTCAGACCAACGTGAGAACAGATCACAAAAGATGCCTTTGTTCCGTCCCCCACTTTACAGCCGGCTCAGCCACAACAGCACCAAAAGCAATCTACATAAATCTCACAATGACCTATCCTAGAAGCTATGTAAAACCAATCCTAAGGATAACTGTTTCCCCATTTCTTTTTTCCAAGACATTCATCTTGGAAGTTAATAGAAGACTTGACTGTGCATCCTATATAAAATCAATCCAAGCGTCAACTTTTTTCTCTTTCTGGCAGCTTCCGATGCAGCTGGAGGGAAACCGTAGGAGACAAATGCAGGTATATATCTTCTCACGCTCAGCCATCATTTGACATTCTCATTTCCTGGAGGGCATTTCATTACAGCTAAGAAGCCGTTCCTATGCTTCCCCTCACCTCCCCCCTTTCTCTGTATATACACCCGCACGTGGGATATGTGGCTCAGACTATAGGGTCATATCTCACCTGTCAAAGACTGATAGAAATGAGAGGGATGCCACTTTTGGTCCTAAATAAATCATGAGTTTATTTCATATCATAGTATTTGCTACATAGAATTATTTTTGAATCCTCCCCAAATTACCCTCTAGGTGATTAAACCTGTAAAGGAAGGCATGTTCATAAAAGGCAACATTTCTCGACATGACATACAAAAATGAACCTTGTAAAATTTACATCATTTGCTAATTTTTTTTCAAAGATAATCTTTATGCTCCAGGGCTTAGTCCCAGGTTGGTCATTGGGATAAATTTATTCAAAAATGACCGAGGGAAAACAGTTTGGTCAGCACTGACTATACTGACAATATGGACTAACCTAGATTGTATGGCTAGCCAGAAAATTATCAACTAGGTCATTCACTAGTGGCTAGTTGTTAGCCAGTACAGACTAAGGTCAGAATACCAGTGCAGTGAGTAGTAAGAGGATGTGGGCAGCAATCTACTCAGTCTGAGCAGGCAGAGAACCACCTGGGTTTGGGCATTTCTGAGACACACATCCCTGGACGAATTCACTCTCTGATGGAGCAAAGCTCTGTAGCACAGGTGTCCCTCTCCATGCACATTCTTGCTCTTGACTCAAACCCAGTTACATATCTCATCATACTATAGCCACTGGTGGCTAAACATGGCAGTCTCTGTACAGAGAGGAGATCCTCAGCTGGTGCCATCTTATTACAGAATGGGGGAGGGGTTGGGGAGGGGTTGAGAGGGGAAAGGGGGACTCCGCCAAAAGAGGTTTACCTTAACCTCCTTTGTGACCAGTCAGCCTGCTAAGGGAAATGCCATTTTGCCCCTTGAGATCACTTTCTGCTCTTTTGTTCTTGTCACTTCCTGGCATCTCTGCCGCAACCTGCCTCAGTGAGAATTTCTGGTTCTGTTACATGTGTGGTAGATAGATTTATCAAAAAACCTAGTTATGCTTGAAGTAATCCCCTTTTTATTTTGGGCCTATATGATTGCGATAACATGAGTAGTTTGGAATAGATCAATTTATTTTACGTAGTTTTCACCCAACCCTTTACATATTTCTTTAGATTCAGAGTTGTATAATACCATGACGTAGGGAAGTTTTCAGGCTGATCCGCCACCCTTTTGGCAAAGCTAGATACACATGGGAGAATATGCTTGGAGTTTGGAATGAAGGCTGACAGAGCTCCCCTCCCAACCCACCCTAATCCCATCCCAGAGTGCACCCACCCCTGACCTGTCCTGTGGCCCGGTGCATGTTGGGTTTCTGACCAGCTACTTTGTGGTCTGTGGTTGGATGCTGTGTGAGCTGGGGGCCTGTCAGCTTGTGTCAGTCACCACACCTGGACACGGCTAGCCCTTTAAGGGCTGCATAGTGCTTCAATGTGCCATGCCCTTTGTCAGCATTTTGCATGAACTAGTCTATACTCATCAGGGTGTATCAACCCTGCATTATTGATATGATGCTTAGCGCAGACCTGGTACATTACAACAATAAATTGAATAATACATTAAAGCACTATACAGCCCTAAAGGATTTAGCTACTGGTATGGAATGGATCAGGGTGGATGGGGGACCTATCTGGATGTATTGACAACATTTTCATTACTATGCAAACACTTGTCTATCATTTGTAATTTCCTGGAAACGTAGATTTGAGCCTAACAAAAGCCACTTTTCTGACAGACGGCCTCAGTTCACGTGCAATCAACAAGTTAAACTGAAGTATGATTGAAATATATATCGACGTGTAAGCTTTTGTCTTTATTATGCCCATATATAGTAATGAGGTCAAAAGCAAAAATTATATATAATTTAAAACCTGTACCATGACATTGCTTAGTATTTCTGTTACAGAAATGAAAGAAATTTCCATTGGCACCACAGACATAGAGTACTAAGAAGCAGGAGATACCAAGTGGTGAAGCGGGGAGACAGTGAGGAAAGAGGAGGAGGGGAGACGGGGTAACAGGTACGGCCACTCTGGTAAGCTGATACCAGCCGGACGTCTACATGTGGGGCTTCCCACAGGACAGCACGGCTTCTGTAGACGACCACCGCCCGGTCAGCAGCGACACCAGCCACTGCCTCAACCAATCAGCTGTCAGCATGCATTTACTGCAGGAGGCTGCTCTGGGATGGGGGAGGGGGGCATGTGGGTAGGGATAGGGGGAGGTGACGGGGTCTTGGACCACAGAGGAAGCCAAAGAACAGTCAGAGTCGGTGCTGTATTGTTTTACATTGGTTGGAGTCCAGGCATATCACATACATATATAAGGCTGTAGGCTTTTCAGGAAGGAATGGAGAACGATGCAAATGTATCATGCTGGGGAGAATCTTGAATTTCTTATTTATCCCTACTTTCTAGTAATGAAGGGCTGGTAATGGGGGCATGGAATAACAATGATAATAATAAGGTTTAACAGATAGAGACTCTTGCATCAGCCACATATTTAAGGAGGCTGCAGAGGGGCAAATAGTGACCTGGTGACATGCCATGCAACATTTTGACCTGGTACAATAATTTAAGCAACCTACCAACTTTTAGACTCATTTGTCTATATAGCAAAAATGATCTCAAGAGTGACTTCGTAACCTCGGGCCTTTGATTTTGGCAACTCTCTTACCTGATGGGGCATGCCCATGAATAGTAAGGCCCCATGTGGCCATGTCAGGTTGTGGCCACCTCCAGGTGTGGTCAGGCTGCACAGTGACATGTGGTGGGTGGGGAGGGCAGAACGTGCCTGCACCACTAACCCTGGCACATCATTTACCCTTTAAGGACGGATGTTTCTAAAACATTGCATTTATCGTTATAATGCACCAATGCAGCCCCGGCAAGTAAGTCCGCAACAGTGCTGCATTGGTGCATCATGCTGACCCTTTGGGACTTACTCACCAGGCCCACATTTGATGATACAAAATGAAAAATAACATTCAGGCAGTGGTTAAGTGGACCATTTGATGCTGGTTGATATCTTTGCTAGGGCAGAGAGTCTTAACCTTTAAAATTGGAATAAGAAGTTTGGTTCTTCTATTGTGAAATACTGCATGGGTGTTTGCAGGAGCCAACACTAAAGACAGGACAAGCCCAAAGCCTAAGGTTACCTCTACTTAAACCAAGTTTCTTGGTTCTGTTTCCAAAATGTGCCATGCCTAAGTAGTACATGAGAAGCAGCATTGTTATTTCACCCTTCAAGAACAGCACATTGTCCATCTGTTCAGCATTATGTATCTGTGCATCATGCGTGACCTTCAAGAGTGTGTATCAAGTCCACAGGGTTGGCAAGATACATGATTGCAGCACTGTTGAGCTACCTGCAAGGGAAGTATCAATGCATCCTGATGACAAAGAGCAGAGCACATTTATCAAAGCACTTTGCAGTCCCTAAAGGGTTAACCAACCATCTGAAAAGCCTGTTGCAGCTAACATTACACAGATTATAGTCTGATGAGCCACACATAGTGGTATAGCCTGTAGATGTGTCTCTTCACGGACACCAACCACCAACATCAGAACAACACCCCCACCCCCAGCCACTCCCTCTCCTACACATGAACTTTATCTCAAAGGTGGTATCAAAAGTGGCAGAAAATAGATGTGGTCTTTGTATAAAAAGTCATCCCTTTGACACAGATTATGACACAGGGTGACGTAATGCCTGCCCTTTATGATGGCCTCAGCACTCTGATAAGCACTTAAACTTATCTAATATCAATTCGCTTCCCTATTTTCAGGGGTCTACACTAAGAGTTAGGCTATACTCCAAAGGAAAAGCTTGTTTCTCATCACCATCTTATTCAAAATGGTTAGATTGATACTTATGTGCATTTTTTAGATGGCGTTTAGATGGCAAGGTTGGCTCAGTGACAACGAAAAAACACAGCCTGAGCAAGTAGGGGTTTACATAAATCTTGTAGCAGAGACAATGACTCCCATTCTTCTTACATAAAAAAGCTCACACCCTATCTAAGGAACGTACATTATTAGCACAGTGCATCAGAATTTGTCAGAATTGAATTGTATTGTATTGTAATTTCATTTATTTATACTGAATGTAACAATGTGAATGACCTGGCTTTAAGATACATTCAGTTTCTCAGAATAGATGTATGTAATGCACCTAACACCCTCCCCATAGTGGGATATAAAACACACACACACACACTCGGTAATGGAGCCTTTCACATGGCTGGGAACTCAAAACACTGGGACATTAAGATAATATTATAATCTACCCTCTATCTATTCTAAACAGAGAACGAGTAAAATGCACCCAAAACCCTCCCCATAGTATGTGAAGTGGGATATAAAGCACTCACGCTGTACTGTAATGGAGCCTTTCACATGGCTGGGCTTTCAAAACACTGGGACTGGGAGCTAATGTTATAATCTACCCTAAAAATGCACCTACCAGCCTATTTCATATAGTGTGTGAAGATATAAAGCGGACACTCACTCAGGATTGCAATGGATCCCTTCACTCAAAACAACAGGTCTTGGAGATAATGTTATATTCTATAGGAATAGTAGACCTAGCAATTCCAGTAAAACCGTATCATAAATTAAACAAAGCAGGCACAGCATTTAGGATTAAATTTAAAAGAATTATATTTAATATGATTGTAGGCTCAGTTGCCATCTGGTCATTTCATATCAACTTGATTTTAATGAAAAATGCCCTTGATATGAATGGGCAAAAATAGACTGCTTCAGAATGAAGTTATTTAATCATGGGTGTAAAATCCAATATTGGTGTGATGAGTGAGCTATGTGATGTACAGTATAGGAATCTCTGGAGGGCCATATCTGAATTCAACATCAGATTAGGGATATCAAATGATATCCCTTGGTGAAGACTGAAGATGAGACAGGGGGAGGTGGTTTTCATTTGTGGATTTATAATGTTTTAAAATGCTACACCTTTTGGTCTCATGATGCATGAATGTAGCGCTGATGAATCTACTTGCCATCAACTGATGCATGCATGATGCATCTACTCGTTGCATATATGCATCATGAAGATAAAGAGCATCATATTAAAGTACTATGTGGCCCCTAAATGGTTACATAAAGACCTCTCCCTCATAACCGTATCATGAATGTTATTATGAAATGGATCAAAAATCTATTGTGAGTAACCTATCCATCTTGTACCAGCGATGGAATTTGGATTATTGCATTCCATCTGATCTAATTACAAATGTACATAGAGAGTGGATATTCTGAATTCACTGGCACCTGTTGCGAAATTAGTTATGGGAATGGATGAAGTAATCAGGATAAAACATAGACTGAAACACTTATTATATCACTTATTATTCTGAAAGTACTTATGTAAAGATTGACTGCATTACCATTGGGAAAACCACTTTGAGTCCATGAGTGATTGATATTTCATTAAATTGAAAATATGTTCCCTCTGTGGAGCTGCATAGTTTCTGTATGTGACATGTATAGGAGTCAATGTACAGAGTTATAAAGAATAACATTATAATGGAACAAAGGTCTACCTACAGAATGCATTTTACAATAGAAGAGTGGTTATAAAACAATCCCAAATATTATAGTCACAAGGTATAGGGTCTCTGTAAATTCCCAAAGAATCAGAAAGCTGATTCAAAGGGCTAATTAACATTTTCCTATCCCTTATTGAGGCACTTGTGTTGTGATGATACATCAATAGAAAAGCTGCGAAAAGCTTGAGAGCATGGTTAATGCATTACACTGCCCACAAAGTGTTAAGAAAGGCAAACTTACCCCATTGTAAATCATTAATTGACCTAATGCCTGTCTCTTGCTGAAAGACAGTTGCTGAGTACGGAAATATAAATGGCATGTTTTATCATTTATAATTGGTCTTTGTTTTGTCCATAGCTACAGCTAGAAGCAAATGGAGCTTTCAGGCACTGTCAGAGGAGGACTGACAAGTATTTAGATGGACATATGGACTACAGTAGAATGGTCTGTAAATATGTGTATATATCGTTTTTCGGTAGTGTGGTTGTCAATCTTTTTTCATCGGTCACTATTTTGTGTTCTTTGCTTAAACCCTAATGAGCCGCTTTAGGAAACTTCACAAGGGTTGGCATGATGAAACGATACAGTGCCAATGAGTTACACACTCACTCAACGTAGTTCCATCATGCCAACAAATAAACATAAAGACTTGAGACATTATGATTATGTTATCTCAAAGGACGTATGTTGATATGTCTGCCTCCAGACAACCTAAGGAGGAGGTTTTTAAATGAATCTAGTTTCTGGCACAAGGACTGTCATACGTCTAACTAAATCCATACATATCTAGAAACATATATGTCCTACCTTGTCTACAGTAGGGTTGAGTAGTCCTCCATTAACAAGCATCACACAAGTGTAACCTCATAGGGGCAGCATAATGCTTAAATGGCCTATGTCCTTTGTTGGTATACTGCTTAAATGTTGCCACGGTTAGTTACGATGTTATACCATATTAGAGCACTCTTTGGCCCTTAAAGTGTCAAAACAGATCCAATTTATAATGATTTTCACCTGAAGAAAATTAATAATGAATACTGGACACTATCAGGCAACAGTTATTGCTAAATTCTAAGACCTATTAGTAACAACATTTCTGTTTAGTACAGAATCTACCTGAGTTATCAACTAAATGTGAGTCATGCTTTATGTCCTTTTCCTTCCTCCTCTTAGTATATAAAAATAGAACACCCTAAGTAGTTCCACCATAGCCCTCTAAGGAAGGCATAACTTGTCACAGCTTCTTGTTGATTTGCTGCTATAGTGCATAGACAAAGCACTGCTATATAACTTACAAACACTGCCTTCAGGAGTGCATCAAGCTGGTAGGGTTGGCATGATGCATGCATGTAGAGTTCTTTGTTACGGTTTTAGTCATGTATCATGAAATAAAAGCTATGCTGTCCCTAAACGGTCAGCCTCTCTGATGAAGATTACCTATCAGCACAATTTAACTGTTAGTGACCGAGTCACATGAGCGTATCTGATCCCTCTACACCTGTGAGCAGACAATGGCTGATTCCACGTTTCTACAACCAATATAGTACATTATATTTGTCGTAGTTGTTCTGTCATTTATATTGAGTGGTTTGTACTTGTTTATTTCCCTCTTCCATTCACATTGTTAATACTATTTGTACTGTGTATCATGCTGACAAAGAGTAAAGTGTGTTAAACAAACCAGCAAAGGGTTAGTTACATCATAACATGTAGCTCAAAGACTCTGTTGGGAGGACATAGTTCTAACTTGATTGCTGGTATATGTAAACGGAAGATAACAAATACTCAGCTTGGAGAGGGTAGCCACAGTACACCTGGTAATTGAGGAGTGAAGCAGGTGGTGTATGATGTCATCATCAGACATTATGGAATGTACAACCAGGAGACATGCATGGAGACCAGGTGCTGCCGTACTAGTGCATTATGGGTAAAACAGATGCCACTTCCTGTGCCAGATATGACCTGCAGCCTCTGAATTAAGTTTTTGTATAGGAATGATGTTTTTATTGCTTTTCTTGTCCAACAAAGAGATTGCATTGTTATAGTCCCAGAGTAATTGTATAGAGTGGTTGACAGGGATTTCTCGTTCAATCAAAGCTTCATCAAAGGTCATGCACCATGTAAAGGTAATTTTTACAGAGGAAGAGAAGATTTAAATGTAAGGGGCACAGAATGCTTTACTGTATTATGCCCTGTATTTGCATTTGACATTAATGCAGCCCTAATTATTAAATTGCAGACATCCATACATCCATAGACCTATTTATTCATCAAAACAGCTCTTTGGGAATGTATTTACTACATAAGTTTAACATAATGCATGTATGCAGTCCTAGCAAGTAGACTCACAAGAATTGCAGTCATGCATCATGATGACAAATGGTTACGTTGCCTTTAAAGGCTTAACAACTAATACATTTATTCAGGTATTTATCATTGCACACACATCCCTCAGCCAGGTGCACAATAAACACCTTCTTACAAAACTTCACAAGCCACAGCATACAGAGTGTCAAGGCAGCCCTCCATCAAGGTATTACTCTTTGAAAAGAACATGATGCTCATTAATGTATTTACCGTATTCGAAGTAATACACACACAGTGCCCTTATAAAATCATTTTGAACTAAAGATATACATTAAATAATTACATTCTATTGAACGCACATCCCCACACCAATTTTCCCCAATTATTTGGCTATTAGCTCCAAAACGGTATTATGATAAATAAACTATACCAATGCAGTGCAAGTACTGTATTTGTTCAACATACCAACCCTTTTACAGCATGTAGGTATCAATCCTGTAGGGGGGGCATAATGCATAAATGCAGCCCTGGTGAGTTACTTACCATGGCTCAATCTGGTTGCATTGGTGACTTACTCAAAGTGTGAAGCCAGTACCAAGAGCTCAGTGCAGGCAAACTTCCCCCAACCTTGAACCCTCTAAAGTGCCAAACAAAGGCCAGAACATATGCCTTTCATCTGGCTCTGAGCAGGAGTTGGTGCCTGGTTGTCATTTATGTAGAGGTGTTATAGTGGAGGGGTGTAAGGGATGTAATTTGTGAGGGATGGACTGGGTATTCAGCCCGGTGGAAGGACACTTGGGTACACATTGGCTACCTTCGTCTTTGCTAATAATTGGTTTGTTATGTCTATACCTTGGACTGTATAGTGCTCAGATATTTCCTTACATTTCACTCAGCTTACAATGTTGACTGTCAATTATAAGTATGGAGAAATATTCAATTGTTGACGAGTACAATGCTAGGGTGTATTCTGCTTGTTATCTGTCTTGTTATGTTTTACAGTTTATAATTGGTCCTTGTTTTGTCCATATCTACGGCTGTAATAACATACGGTGCTGCCAGGCATTGTCAGACAGCACTAACAAGTGTGTGGCATCTGATCCGTACTTAGGCTGATAACAGTACAGTGGTTTGCAGATATTACATACAACAAATAAAGTGTGGCTGCAGAGGGGTCAGAGGTGACCTGGCAGCCTGGCCTGTTTTCCAGTTGCCCTAGCGATCTGGCACATTAATCGACTTTCTCACTTTTGAACAAAATTGAATGCAGGAATTTCGATCCAAAAAGAGACTTTGTGACCTTTAACCATTTATTTTGGCGACTTTCTCACCTCAGGGGGGATCTTCATGCACCCCCCATTTTCAATGTTATTAGCCCTCAGTTTGTTTAAATCATATTTTAAACCCGTTCTAGCAGTATGAAGTTTAATTGTGCCTCAAAAATTACACATTTAAACTGGGAGTATGAAGCTGAGTATAATGTTATGAGTGTGGGGGTTTGTGGTTATTCTAGCTTAAGGAACAACGAGAACAGCAGTTTCCAGGTGCGAGAATACCAGACTTTTATTACAAAAAGCGAATCACGTTCCTGAATAGGGGAACACTCTGTGTGAAATCAGCACACAAATATAGTCATGTTTCTATATGAATATAGGAAACAGCCAGTATAGTCAATATACCACATTGTCCGCACAGTTGGACATGGTGAAGTCTAACGTCAGTTGGGCCTGCATTGACTGCCTTCCCAGGTAAACACATGGGTCTTATATAACCACCGGCCCTTTGATCATGTGGCCAGGTGGGTGGGTCGGCAGCCCACCTGAGAGTGGCACACGGTAACCTAGAGAGGACCTGAGTCCTCTCCCGGGAACTGTGTGCACTAGCTCCAGGTAGAGAATCCAAGTAAACAGTAGACGTTACCTGGGAATACCGTGTATGAGATTAATATGTAATATTATGCCCCTAAATGAAAAACACTTGATGATATAATCTCTTGATGTTTCTTCACAGGCACCTCCCTCCAAGATCAGAACGACCCCTGCCCTCCGAGCTGCTCTCCCTCCTCCCAGGTACACATGAGTAGTATATAATGTATCGGAACGGGACTATGCTTAAGTACTGTTTATTACTCAATCGACATGCAGCCTCCATTTGGTCACGTGACCGGAAGTGACCTACTAAGGGGATTAGTGGTGTTGTCACGTGACCTAGTTAGCCAATCAGAGGCCGCCATTTGGTCACGTGACCGGAAGTGACGTCATATGACCTACTTATGGACCGGAAGTGACGTCATATGGCCTACTTAGGGGACCGGAAGTGACGTCATATGACCTAATTTAGGATCACGTGACCGGAAGTGACCTGATGAGTCACGTGACCGGAAGTGACGTCACATGACCTAATGGCCAACCGGAAGTGGGTGACCTCATTGAGGATCACGTGACCGGAAGTGACCTGATTGCTCACGTGACCGGAAGAAGAAGTGACGTCACGCGACTTAATGAAGAGATGAGCGTCTTTAAGGGGTCACGCGCTTTAAAATGTGATATATATTTTTTTTGGAGGAGGAGGAGGAGGAGGCGAGTCTCTTATTTTTTTTGGTAAACCAATAAAAAACACAACAATATAAGTTTGTTTTTTCATTTTTATTTTTTTATGAGCGACTGGAAGTGACTTATTGAACTAGGTAGAAGTGTTCTTTAGAGTGTATAAGGGGGGAGGGGAGGGGAGGGGAGGGGAGGGGAGGGGAGGGGAGGGGGGGAGGGGGGGAGGGGAGCGTTTGTCTCTTTTAAGAAAAAAAGAAAAGAAAAGAATTTAATTGAGAGACACACTTCTTCCTCTCGAGAGGAAAAAGTGTGTCTCTTAATTTTTTTGTTTATCACATGCCTTGATGAGGCGATCAGCCGCGACCGGAGGAAGTGACACTTTAAGAGGACACGCGACTTAATTGTTATAATATTTTTTTTACTTACTAATAAAGAAGACGTATGAAAATAAAACACAACAATTCACATGTCCGTTGTTCTCATTGTTTCTTGCTTGATAAAGTCAAGTAATATCGCGATGCCGAGGTCAAACTTTCCCATGTCCTCAGTCAACACTCGAAGGAGTTCAAAAGGTGTACTGCCGGCACCGTCATCTTCAGCTTGCCACATTTTCAACACTCGGAAGGCCCACTCAGCGGGACTTCCTCCGTATTCGCATTCTTCAGCGATCTTATCTAACCTCTCAGGCGACAATTTTAAATGTCCCCCAACCTCTTTTTACCTGCTACCTAGGCGTCTGCCGAGGGCGCCCAAGTGCTTATGCATCGCGTGCGAGTCGGGGTTCTCGAAATCCAACCCCTGCCTGTGGAGAAGGGTCATCCACTGAGCCAACAGTTCCACTCGTCTAATGCGGGTGAAGACGCGGCCGAGCTCTCCCCATCTATGACGATGCGGGGTTTCACCTCACCAGACTCGGAACATCGCCGTACACAGCTCCTCCGGTGTCTTGACACTGCGCTCTACTAGAGCATCCATACGGGCGGCGGTTACTTTTACGCTACTGCCCAACTCTCTCCAAGATCCGCTCAACTCTTTACCTAGTTGACGAAGCAAGGCGTCGCTATATGCTAAGCGCAGCTGTCCTACCTCTCTTTTCTCCCCATCGGTCTGCACCGCGCGTCTCACGTCGTCAAGCCGCATTAACTTTTCAGGTGGACAAGGGGGTGAAGGCGAGCTTGAAAGTGGAATAGCTTGAGCCATCTCGTCTCGTCTTGGCGGCGGCGGCGGCGGCGGCGGCGGCGGCGGCGGCGGCGGCGGCGGCGGCGGCGGCGGCGGCGGCGGCGGCGGCGGTGGTGGCGGTGGTGGTGGTAGTAGAAGTTACTGTGGTCAGAGGCGATATGGTTTTTTTCCAACAGAAATCAGAGCTTTTATACAGAGGGAGTTTAATCCTATTTCCAACAGCACCCCAGCTGTCTAGCGACCTGTCCGCATGACGCTTTTCAGCCGCTCCGCTCCTTAAGAGCTTCTTAAGAGCTTAGATGACGAGGAGTATGTCATCGCTATCGGTGCAGACCAGCTGAAAATGGTGTTTTTTCCTCATCCATAGCCTTACCTCCTACCCCCTACCTGAGGACGACTCTCTCTCCCTCTGACATTCATTGTAACAAACGTCAGAGGTCAGGTGAAAATCGGATTTTTTCATCCACAGCCTTAGTCAGCTGTCACCCCTATTGAACAAGCTGGCCGCCGCCGGCCGGCCCGGTCTACTCACCACGGCTGGAGGCGGTGATTTTTTTTTGTTTTACACTTAAGTTGCTCACCACATGCACACGACTCTACTCACAGACAGACACGCTCGTCTTAGGGGGTCCTGCTTCACGCCAAACGCCTCCTGTAGTTTTTTTGTATACACACTCTAAGCTCATGACCGTTAATCCTTTATACAGCTAATGCGCGTTGAATTGCTGAACAGGGTGGTAAGTAGCTTAGCTCATGACAGTTGATCTCTCAAAAGGGGGGAAAGGGATCCAGCTGAAAACGTCATGCATTATGTCTTTTGTTTCTCTTTGTGAATGGCCGCCGGTCAGCCGGCGGCAGCAACCGCTTAATCCTTTATACAGCTAATGCGCGTTGAATTGCTGAACAGGGTGGTAAGTAGCTTAGCTCATGACAGTCGATCTCTCAAAAGGGGGGAAAGGGATCCAGCTGAAAACGTCATGCATTATGTCTTTTGTTTCTCTATGTGAATGGCCGCCGGCCAGCCGGCGGCAGCTGAACAGGGCAGTAAGTAGCTTAGCTCTAGAAGCGAGAAGGCTTATATAAGGGGACTGGAAACCCCCATTCACTCACTCAGTCTTTTGCTGCTCTCTACAGTCACCACCATGAGCAAAAGACAACACCTAGCGCCGTCCAAGGATCTAAGCAAGTTCAAGAACAAGAAGACTACGCGGAACAGCGCTCGTTTAGCGTCAGTGCCTCCTCTTGCTACTGAAGATGAGACTACCGCCGCAACCGCTTGGTCTTATCACCCTCCCGCTGTAGCGAGCGCTCGCAGCAGCAGTAGTAGTAGTAGTAGCGGTAGTAGTAGTAGTAGTAGTAGTAGTAGTGGTAGTAGTAGCAGTACTACTGGTAGTAGTCATCGTGCTAGCGACGTTGTTACACTCGCGACGGTACACGTTGCTGCTAAGCGCGCTGCCGCTGCTACTGCTGCCCCGCCTGCTGCTGCTGCTGTTGCTCCTCGTGCTGCTGCTGCTGGTGCTGGTGCTCCTCGTGCTGCTGGTGCTCTTCGTGCTGCTGCTGCTGCTGCGCCTGCTACTGCTGCGCCTGCTACTGCTGCACCTGCTGAGGCTGCTGCGCCTGCTACTGTTGCGCCTGCTGCTGCTGCTGCTGCTGCACGTGCTGCTACCGCTACTACTACTGACGACAACGCTCCTGGCACAGCGCAGTACTGGCAACCGGGTTTTTACCTCCCCACTACTGTTGCTGATTTTGATGACCTGCCGCACGTTGCACAGCCCCTCTCCACCACTACATCAACCGACGCCATCGAAGCCGCTCGCGCTGAGACTTACAGCTATTCGGACACTCAGCCCCAAAACCAAGAAGAAGAGGAGGAGGAGGAGGAGGAGCAGCAGCAACAGGGTGAGACAGAGAACGACGCTGACGACGAGGCGTACGACGAACCCGAAGGGCAAGGGGTGGACGGTACTTTTTTCGGCTTCCCTCTTCCACTACTTTAGACCTCACTTCCACTGGTAGCGCGTCCGGTCCGTGGCGACTGCCCTCACCGCCACCTTACGAGGGCGGCGGCGCTTCATCTTCTACCGCTACACTCAGCACCGACGGCGTGTGGCTGCTCTGTTCCAACAACGAGTCGTCGGATACCAGCGCTGACGCTGCTCCTGTTATTGGTTCTGCTGCTGATTCAGCTCACGCTGATGGTGTTACGCTTTTTGCGGGTCTGAAACGTTCTAAGGCGGGTTCCAGAACAACAAGGCCTACTAAGAAGAGAAAAATACAAGAAAAAGAAGAAGATGGACGAGAAGAAGCAGAGAAAACCCCCCGTCCTCTCGGGTTAGAGTTCTGCTTAGACGGGACTTTGATGCTGGAGATCTGGGAGGACGAAGCTAGACTGTCTAGGAGGCCGCGCTACACAAAAGACGGCCAGGTGAAAGAGGTATCTCTGACCAGAAGCAAGCGAGTGCACTTCACTGCCGACGCGCTGCGCGAGCTAATAGCGCGCATCGCCGAGATCCGCGTAGTGGTGCGCATACGCGACACAGCGTCCGCGCAAGGAAGACCTAATCACACCCCCTGGTTCACAGTGCTGGATGAGGAGGGCGAAGTGTACGCAGCTGTGAGCTACTACAGTGGTAAGAACCTCATCCACGTGCGCAAGTACGAAGGTCCTGACAAAAAACCCACACAGCAGGGGTTGATGCTGTCCGCCAGAGCGCTCAAAGAGTTGGATGACAAAACAGAGATTATTCTCAAATTTCTCGGTATAGATTTGGAATGAGAGAAGCTCAACGCTCACGCGCGCACACACACAGTGTTTGACGTACGCTGTATGAGACAGACAGATGGATACACAGACAGCAGACAGATAGATAGATAGATAGATAGATAGATAGATAGACAGATAGATTGATTGATAGATAGATAGATAGACGGCTAAGTAGTTGGGAAAAACTTTTTTTAATTGGTAACTAAGTGAAAAAACAAAAAAAAACAAAAAAAAACATGACTGAGTACTTCTGCGAAAAGTGTTTCAAAATTTTTAAAAGACCGTACAATCATGAGAGCCACGTAGAAAAATGTAAAGTAATACCTAAGTTTTGCCCTCTATGCGGCAAAGGCGATTGCCGAAAGATCACCTGTCAACGCGAATCTCTGGACGGGGTGACTATCCCTCCGCGCATATGTGCTGTACCGAACGGTGAGGAAACGTTCACGGCAAATTGGCCTGCAATACAAACGGGCGTCAGGATGCACGGGACTCGCGTGAGTGTAACAAACTTCAGGCTACCAACCGGCGAGTTGAGTGATGCTGTAGATACTATGCGTCGCATTCACTTCACGCAAAGATTCAGATACAAAGTGGGTTTCTCGGTAGGCTTACTCTTACAACAGAGAGAAGACAAGAGCAAACTGCGCTACTTTCACGCCTCCCAGAACAACCGCTCCCTACTATAACTAATTCAGAAACTTTGGAAGAGCTCCTCTCAAACATGGAAAACACTGTCGCTTGCGAGGAAGTACGGAAACTTTGCGATGCTGACACCAAGTGGCACGTTCTTTTTCCTACCAATTTGAACATTTGCGTTTACATGGGACCGGGGGAATTTCCCATAGGCGGTAGGATCACTCAGGCCGGTCGAATTGGAAAGAGAAGCGGCGTGTTAGATTTTCCCAACAAGGACAACCTCTGCGTCTTCCGCTGCATTTCCTTTCACTTATACAACACCAGCAAGCGCGCTTCAGATTTGTTACGTCAGTTCTGTCCCGCTGCCACACCTGAAACCTTTCCGGGTTTGAACATCCGCGACTTACCCGCGTTAGAGAACTTGTTTGACGTACAAATAGCGGTTTACACCGCGTCGCGTCAGGTGCCGGGTCGGAAGTTGAGAAGACGCGTTACTCTGATCAGACCGCCTTCCAGAACTCTGGCCGCCCGAGGTAAAGTCAACCTACACCTGACGGCGAAAGGCGGTTTGCACGTCTCTCTGGTCACGGACTTCAACGCGTACGCGGGCATATACGAATGGTGCAAGTGTAAGGCGGCGTTCACCACCGAGTTCTTGCTGAAGAGACACAGGAACCAGCTTTCCTCTTGCCGACAAGTCAAGTTGCGCTACGTAGGTGGCATCTACCAAAATTCGAGAACGATTTTCGAAGCGCTAGCAGACTTCTCCATTTTTCCTCCCGACGGACATTCCGGAATCTACCCTTACAAGATCACCTTCGATTTCGAGGCTTTCTTCAGACCATGCAGAGAACCGTCGACGGAACACGTGTCCCTGCTGTGGGATCACGTCCCTTTGTCGGCTAGCGTCGCATCCGACTTTCCGGGGTGGAAGGGGCCAGTCTGCTTCGTCAGAGAATCCGACGCAGATTCCGACCCCTTGTTGGACCGAGTTTTAAATCACATAAACGAGAACGCCAAAGTCATCGGGGAAGCTGTGCTAGAACTTTACCGACCGACATTAGCAAAGTTAGATGCGGCGATAGGTGAAGCTCTCCTGCTGGAGGAGGCGACATTCACCCCTTCTCCAGGCGGCTTCGCTGCGGCTCAGACCAGACACCCGTTAGTTCAACTGAAGAAGCGGCTTCTGAGATACATCCGTCAAGCTCCAGTCGTGGGCTTCAACTCGGGGCGTTACGACTTGAACCTGATCAAAATACGCCTTCACTCGTTCTTTGCCTCCGGAGACCGAAGAAACCAAGAATTCAGCGTCATAAAGAGAAGCAATCAATACTTGGCGGTTTACACACAGCACACGGTTTTCTTGGACGTAGTCAACTATTTGGCACCCGGTTACAACTACGCGAACTATTTGCGAGCTTTCACCAGAAACGAAGAGAAAGGTCACTTTCCTTACGAATGGATGACGTCTACCAGGAAACTGGGAAACAGAACACTGCCACCGAGATCGGCTTTTGACAGCGAACTGATGGGTGTCAAAATGTCCGAATCCGACTACGCCGCATGTCAGAAAGTTTGGTCCGACGAGAAGATGCAAACTATGGGAGATTACTTGATCCACTACAACAACAAAGACGTCAAACCTTTCATAGAAGCTCTGAAAAATCACGCTAAATTTTTCCAAGATCGCGGCATTGACATGTTGAAAGACGGGGTTTCTCTCGCCGGTTTGACTTTACGGTTCCTCTTCCAAAACCTAGAAGACGCGTTCACAACGTTCCCCCAGTTCGACGCCGTCCTCCACGCTCTGATCAAAGAAAATCTAGTCGGCGGTCCTTCCATCATCTTCCATAGATTTCACGAGAAGGGCACCACGCGGATAAGGGAGCACAAGTACGGCAAAGAAGCGAGACCGTGCCAGCACATCCTAGGCCTAGACGCTAACTCTCTGTACTTGCACTGCATGAGCGAAGCGCACTGCACGGGCTATTACGCCGTGAGACGACCTGAGACCGAGTTCAAGCCCGAAATTAGGCAAAGAAACTCTCACAGCGCTTTGGAGTGGTTACGCTTCGTAGAGCACGACCGCGATGTGAAACTGCGCCACGCTTTCAACGGCGGCGAGATGGTTCTAGGCTGTCGAAGAATTCGCGTCGACGGGTTTCACGCGGCCTCTAATACGGTTTTCCAGTTTCATGGGTGTTGGTTCCACGCTCACGAGTGCATACCGTCGCACCGATATCAGTGCGCTTCACTGAGGGAGGAGAGACGCGACAGAACGGCTAGAGTAAGCGCTTACTTGAAAGCGCTAGGTCACAAGTCCGTTTCAAAATCAGACATAGGACCTCACATGTCAGACTTTGCGCAGGAAGAAAAGCTGTTGAACACGCCTCAGAGATGTCTGATAGGGAGTTACCACGGAAAAAATATTCTCTTGGGAACGCCGCTTCTCAAGTGGTATTTAGAGCACGGTTTGATAGTCACCAAAGTGCAGCTGGTCGTAGAATACCTACCTAAACGCTCCTTTGCCGGTTTCGCGGACAAAGTAACGGCGGCGCGAAGACGTGGCGACGTGAACGAGAACGAGAAAATTCTGTCAGACTGTTACAAGTTAATGGGAAACGCCACGTACGGTAAAACAATCTGCAACAAAGGAAAACACACGGCGGTGAGATACACTGACAGTCGGAAGTTCGAACTATTGGCCAATTTGTGGCGCTTCAAAAAGGCGTCCGAGTTGAGTGCTGCTCTGTTTGAAGTCGAACTACGACCAAAAACAGTCAAGAACAACTTCCCTATTCAAATAGGGTTCATGGTATACCAGTACGCGAAGTTGAAAATGTTAGAGTTCACATACGACTTCTTGGATAGATTCGTTGATCGGCGCGATTATGCCCTTTGTCAAATGGACACCGACAGTCTTTACATGGCTCTCAGTGGTGACACGTTGGATGACCTAGTCAAACCTCGCCTGAGAGAGACGTACTTCAAAGAGAAACGAAAGTGGATTCTGACAGCGGTGTGCGACGATCACTTAGAGCTTTTCGTGAAGACAAAAACGGAAAGAGTGCGAGAATGGTGTCCGCCGCCCGGCGGATGTTGTGAGAGACGTTACCTTCACGATCTGAGAACTTCGGGGCTTATGAAAGCGGAGTGGGAAGGTGCGGGATCCTAAGTCTCAACCCTAAGACTTACATTTGCTACGATCGAGTCAGCGGCACCGGTGAAAGAAATCCAAAAAATGGAGTGCAAAAGGTGTACAGAAGAAACAAAACCCTAAAGAACCAGACGACTTCTTGGATGTTCTTCGCCAACGAAAAACTCTCCTTGCGGTAATAGAAATTTCAAAGTGGTGCGAAACAAAATGGTCACCTACACCATAGAGAAAGACGGCGTGCGCTACTTGTATTATAAGCGTCGCGTGCATTCTGACGGTGTGACAACGAGTCCTTTAGAGATATGAAAAAAAATAATAAGCGTGTTATTGATTGATTGAGTGCATCTTTTCAAAAATAGAGTGTTTATCAAGATTGAAAAAAAAAGAAATAAAAAAATGAAATAAAATTATTGTTGTGTTTTTATTTTCATACGTCTTCTTTTATTAGTAAGTCGCGTGGCCTCTTAAAGTGTCACTCATGTGACGACGTCACTTCTAGTCACGTGCCTCATCAAGTCACTTCCTAAACAAAAAAATTAAGAGACACACTTCTTCCTCTCGAGAGGAAGAAGTGTGTCTCTCGATTAAATTCTTTTCTTTTCTTTTTTTCTTAAAAGAGACAAACGTCCCTTAGAGTGCCCCCCTACCCCCCTAGAGTGCCCCCCTCCCCCCTCCCCTCCCTTCCCCCCCACCCGCCCCATGCATCCTAAAAGCGCCCCCCTCCCCATGCATCTTAAAGGGGCCCCCCTCCCCCCCCTCCCCCCCCTCCCCTCCCCTTCCCTCCCCCCTTATACACTCTAAAGAACACTTCTACCTAGTTCAATAAGTCACTTCCAGTCGCTCATAAAAAAATAAAAATGAAAAGACAAACTTATATTGTTGTGTTTTTTATTGGTTTACCAAAAAAAATATGAGACTCGCCTCCTCCTCCTCCTCCTCCTCCTCCTCCTCCAAAAAAAAAAATCACATTTTAAAGCACGTGACCCCTTAAAGACGCTCATCTCTTCATTAAGTCGCTTGACGTCACTTCTTCTTCCGGTCACGTGATCAATCAGGTCACTTCCGGTCACGTGATCCTAAATGAGGTCATATGACGTCACTTCCGGTCCCCTAAGTAGGTCATATGACGTCACTTCCGGTCCATAAGTAGGTCATATGACGTCACTTCCGGTCACGTTACCAAATGCGACCTCTGATTGGCTAACTAGGTCACGTGACGTCACCACTAATCCCCTAAGTAGGTCACTTCCGGTCACGTGACCAAATGGAGGCCTCTGATTGGCTGCATGTCGATTGAGTAATAAACAGTACTTAAGCATAGTCCCGTTCCGATACATATTATACTACTCACATGAACTTTACCTCAAAGGTGGTATCAAAGGCAGAAGAATAGAAAGGTCGTCTTTGTATAAAAAGTAATCCCTTTGACACAGTTTGTGACACAGGGTGACGTAATGCCTGCCCTTTATGATGGCTTCAGCCCTCTCAGTAGCACTTAAACTTATTTAATATCAATTGTGTTTCCAATTGCCAAAGGAATCTACAGTCTCAAGGAACAGTGACTTTTGTATGACAAAGCCATTTAAATGAGACAAGGGTAATTTCTTTTTTGTGATTTTTTCCAACTTGAGCAATTCTTGGCATGTCTATGAGTAAATAGTAAAGAGATTAACTGGTAAGATTTTAACAATATGTAAATTATACTGTTCATAGCCAGCGGTATAATTCAAAGATCAGTCAGATTTACAACACTATGGGGGCTTTATCAACTTCCCTTGTTCTGATAGAATACAGTTCTTCTATATAGTGGTCTTTAGTTGGCTCATTGATTGCTAAAAGGCAACGGCTAGCAAAGAGAGTTTTTATTTGAACCACTTTCTGAGACGGGAACTCTCATACTTCTAACAAGACTAGTCCATAAATACCTAAGGATCACTTGTGTATCAGTACTTTGCACCATCACCTTTTCAAAAAGACTTATTCTATGCAGGGAATGTGTAAAATGCACTTTATAACCTCCCCATAGTGTGTGAAGCGGGATGAAAAAAACACATGCTTAATCTGCATTGTAAAGGAATCTCTCACATCACTGGGAACTAAAATACGGGGACACTGAGATAGTTCTATATTCTGTAAATCAGTAAAACTAGCTCATTAATTCTCTGCTCATAGGGACAGTGATTATATCATGATTTATATCTACCAGCTACAGCTTCTAGGTTATAATTTATATCATTTATATTTATCATTAGGATAAGCTCAGTAGCTGTCTGGAAATTCAATATATAGCCAGTATTGTACGACGGGGTCACGTACATCCCGTACCAACCAGAGGTGGGTCTGGCTTTATAAGCCAGACCCACAGAGGGTTGGTACGGGATGTGCGTGGCCCTAGCGTACAATACAAGCTTTATTACACGAGCAGAAGACGATTTTCCAACCCCCCTACCTTTTACTTGTTGTTTACATCGCAAATTTAATTGTTTATATTGTTAATTAGCAATGTTCACATCGTCGTCTGCTTTGTTTACATCGCCGCCATTGCCCTGTCACGTGACCAAAATGCTGCTTTCTGATTGGTCTAGAGCAGTGAAAAGCGTACCACACGGCCAGGTGGTACGCAAAAACGTACCACACCCCCGGGTGGTACATTTTTTAATGCTTAAACAAATACAGGATCGTACTTGTAACATTAGGTCGTGTAATAACAATCAATACCTCCATAGCTTTGCAAAAATAGACTGCTTTAAAATAAATGTATTCAATGGTTGATTTTATGTCAAACATTGGGGTTATGAAAGAAATATATATTATACAAAACTGGAACCTTTCCCAGTGGGCACAATATTCAGGTCAATGTTGAATCAATGTTGAATCAACATTGAATCAACATTGACAACTGTTTATCAATGTTCTGTGCCCACCGGGTTGTAGTGTTTTAATATGATATGCCTTTTGTAACTGTCTTGTAACTGCAACCATCATTTTATCTATGCATCATGTTGATCCTTACAAAGCGTACTATGCTGATGTCAGCATGATGCCTGAATCAAGCCCTCGTTGACCAATGGCAATGAAACAATATGCTTCAGAGGGTAGATAGTGACTGATCCCACAAGTAATGGGTGAGATAATGACTGATCCCACATAACCTTATCATGAAGGTTATTATGAGATAGATCTTATTGCAAATATACATAGAGAGTGGATATTCTTAATTCACAGGCGGCACCTGTTTGTAATTTAATGATGGGAATGGATGTAATCAGAAAAAGATATAGACTGAAACACTTTCAATTATATTTTTGATGATGAAGATTAATGGTATCACCCTCAGGAAAACCACTTTGAGTGTCTGAAATAACAGACACTCAAAGCCACCAACACCACCCAACCAGGCAGAACCCACATAAAACTGACCGGAGTCAGCCACAGGTCCAGATTGTAGTGAGTTAAAATACAAAGCACACATCGACACTATCTCACTATAAATCTTTAAAAATATTATATCAAATAATAAAACAAAATAATTCAGTGTAGAGTCCCTGAGATTACACCTGATGATTCCCTGAAAGGGATGAAACATTCCAGAAAAATACCAAACTAAAATACCACCCCAATGTTGGCACCAAGAAGACAGCACCTTGAGACCATACCATATATGGCATTTAGAACTTTTCGCATAAAATGAAAAGATTTTCATTTTGTAAGGAAATTATTTTCCAAACCAAAATTCATGTCCACTGAAAGAGAACAGGTGCAAATTAATAAACAAAAGGGAAAAATTGTTTGACCTGCATTTCCCCTCAGCCAATCACAAGGGAGTATAGGTACCACATGACCTGGGAGAGCCAAAGAGTGGCAAAACTGAACCTACCTGTGTCATTCGGAATGTAGTGTTGGGACATTGTGCCTCGTCCACCGAACTCACACTTTGAGTCCATAGGTGATTGGTGCCTTCATTAAATTAAAAATGTATGTTATCTGTTGTGCTGGATAGTTTATGGATGCAATGTGTATTGGAAGCCATTCTACAGTGAATGTGCAATGGATCAAAGTTGAGACCAAAGTCAACCTATCTGTTTTTATACTTTGACCATTGATTTTTGTACTTCCTATATGAGAAATGTATCCATATACATGTATAGTAAGAATTACAATACAGCATTATGAAATGTACAATGGAAATCAGACAACAATCTGCGTACTGGTATTTGTACATTTCACAGTAAAATATTAGATGCATATGGTGTCTTTTACTCCTATACTATAACGTATGATCCCTTATACTCTTATATTTTATCGATGCTTTCCACGATTGGTAAAGGACTATATCAGAACTATACATAACAACTGTCCGTTTGGACACAGAATGCACAAAAATTCTCAAATAATAGTAAGTCAATTCATGATACGTCCCTGGTTCAGGAAAGTTATATATATCCTTTTCCTTTATCCTTTTTATATAAACTACACTCAAATGTAAAAAGACAACCAAAGGCTAAACATGCAAACTGCTCATGTGGTTGGTATGGGTGGCACCAGGATGCCTCTGAACAGCATTGGCGACCAGATTACCACCTGATACCACCAATGTAGAATACCCTCAGTAGTCAGACACTAGCACTTTGAGGATCAAACAATGCTTCAAGTTAATATGTCATGATGCACAGACCAAGGACTGGCAAGTAACTCTAGAATTACGCTGGCACTTCAAGAGGCTTCAGGCTTGCATTACACCTGTATCCCTGGCATAGTGCATCATGCATATGAAGCATGATGTATATAAGCACCATGTTGGCCTAAAAGACTCTCTATATACCAGGAATCAGATTAGTTCAAACAGTAAAGGTGGTAGAGAGTGACATGGCAAATTCCTATCAGCACAATTTGGCTGTTAGTGATACTGATTTAGTCATAGGTTGGTTTCTGATCATTCTACACCAAATGAGAATGACTCATTCACAAGTACCATATTGTGTAGTGTGAGCAGCCACTGAGCTTGTTCTGTGCAGCTAGATGAGCACTGATGAGTAAATTAACATGTTACTGAAATCAAATAGAAAAGCATTTTGCCAACAAAGGGCTTAAAACATTAAAGAACCATACCATCCTTTGAAGATTACTATACATTATTACCTCAAACACTCTGCTTGAAGGACCAACTACTGATATGATTAGTGGTATATAAATGCATCTGGTGATTGAAGAGTGTAGCAGCTGGTGTGTGACGTCATGAACAGACATTATGGGATGTACTCACTTCCTGTGCAGATACAGCTGCCAGACTCAGGGTTTGGTTTTTATAAAGAAGTCACTTGACTACTGTCAAAACAAAAGGACAATCGAGTGTCTTTTTAAACCAGTTAATATAAAGGAGCTATGTCATGTTCAAATGGAACACAGAAGTACCATTATTAATGGCTTATGGCAATATGTATGATACAAAAGTAGTTAAGTATAATATTTAGTTTGTAAGGGCTGCATTCAGGTAGTTTGCCGACACTACAATAATGACATTTACTCACCAGGACTGCATTCATGCTTCAGGATGATGCAGACTGCATTGAAGCACTATGTGGCACTCAAAGGGTCTTTAACACTTTAATGAGCAAAGACACTCCTTTGACTGTTTAAATTATATCAAGGTCTTAGGTTACATATACCATGCCTGAGCTAATTCTAAAGATGGAAGAAAGGCTTGATTTGTAAATAAAATAAAGTAATCATATTGGTAGGGCAAAGGATTTTGTGAATTTGATGGACTAAAATAATAAATCCCATGCAGGTTAGGATAATTGAAAGGGTCCGGTCCCTATGCCTCATATATTTATATATTGCAACAGACTCAACATAAAGAATATATATATGCCTACACTACTGTCAAGCTGACAAGAAAACACCTCAAATGTATAAATTCCTACTATAACCATCTGAGAGTTGTATAGTCCTGAGATACGTTATGCCCTGTATCCTTATGAAGCCTGAGCGCAGCCTTTGCAAGCAATTTGTCAGTGCTGCATTCAGCCATTATGATACCCCTGTGGGTTGGTACACTCTCCAAAGTTTGGCGTGATGCAGCTGTAATGAGTCCACTGGCTAGAGCTGAAGTGATGCATCATTACCACAATGGGTATATGGCATTAAAGTGCTATACCACCCTTACAGGGTTTAGACTAATACATGTTTTTATCCCTTCAGCATTCAACACACATCCCTCAGTCAGGTCCACAATAAGCAGCTTCTTACATCTCCTTCACAAGGCACAGCATACAGAGCGTCAAGGCGGCCCTCCATCAAATGTTAACCCTTTAAGGACAACATGACACCTCAATGTTCATGTTTATCTATTGTCATTATGCATTAGTGCAGCGCTGACAAGTGACCATTACTGTATTAATAGAACATGTCGATCCTTCAGGGGTTAATATATCTATCCAGTTCACATCAGCAGGGCCAGATCTGGGGGGGGGGGGTTAGGGGGCGCTCTCACCTCTCTATTTTACTGTACATTTTTATGTAGATGGTTCTCCCCCAATGATGGGGGAATTACACCCCCTATTCCCCAAATTCAATAAGTGCAGGACTGGTGATGACTTGCCATGGCCGTTTCATAAATCATCAAGACCAAATGACACTGTTGGCCTTAAAGGGTTCAGCCTACACCAAGGGTTTGGTGCAGACAAACTGCAACTGGAATACAAAAGTGCCACAGCTAGTACCAGGAGCGGTGGATTTTTCCAATTTTACCAGGTGTTATGCTCATCTTTCCTACCTGTATATTTACAAGATCCTTTGGTAATTTGGCTGCAATCATAGGTGACTCGTCAAGGTTGCATTCATGCATCATGACAACCAAATTACAATGATATCTTTAAAGGGTTCAGCCTGCACCAAGGGCTGGGTGCAGACAAACTGTCCCCAGCCCTGAACCTCTCACAGTGCTGTACAAAGGCCACAACACATGCCTTACAAGTGGCTACCAGCAGCAGGGGTTGGGGCCTGGTGGGGGCATACATCCAGGCCTTCACAGAGAAGTGTTGTACACTGATAATCTAAATACTCCAGCCCTTAGTCTTTAGTGGATATCCCAGGTTAGTCATATGGACATTGGTCAGGCATGATCCAGTGCTATTTAAAAATAACTAAGACAAAACAAAATATGAGTAATGCCTTACCAAAAAGGACTTAATACTCATAGAAAAGGAGAATACTAAGATGACTCGGTCAATACTGACCAAGCTGACAGTATCAACTAACATAGGTTTGTTGTATAGGGAACCAGAAAATTACTTACTAGGTCAAGTGCTATTGACTGATTTGTTAGGTAGTACTGGCAAAGTTCTTGAGTCTAAAAATTATATGTGTAGGGGGGAGGCAAGGGGAGTGAGTGGAATGTAATTCGTGAGGAATGGACCAGCTATAGCACTCTATACACTGACACTGGCAATCCTGTGACATCTTGTTTCCACTCCGACAACTTCGCTTGTTCCTGGCCATGTATGGTGTGTAGGTGTCAGGTCAGGGTAGAAAGTGCAAGAGGCTCAAAGACACAGGGTCGTGTTTGAAGTGTGAATCACTGTAAAGCGTCATAAGGAGCTGTTTGTATTTGTGTGCACTCAGCTACACACACCAGACCCTGTGTTGTGTGTGATGTAGGCTTAACTCTTCAAACACAGCTTTCTACCATAATACTATGCCCTTGTCAGCATGATGCATTTAGGTGAGTAACTTACCTGTGCTGCATTCACGTATCTTGATACACTCAAGCAGTATGGCATGATATTCTGATGCTGCACTAGGGAAAAAGATGCGATAAATCAACACAAAAAATGTACAAATGTGCCATCACACCGCCCTGAAAGGGTTAAACATCAAGTGGCTTTGATCAGTTGGAAGCTGTAAACCTAAGATGTCCAGTGAGTAGTATAAAGACAAATGACCCCTCCCCCTCCATACACACACATACACATACAGGGACCCATCAGACCAGTATTGTGCACTTTGCTCCACTCCCGCTTCCACCAAAGGCAGCTTAATGAAGCGTGTAGTAATACACTCAAGGGTGGGCAGCTCTCCAGCCACCCATGGAGTCTGCACTTCTTTCATGCTGAGCCCTGGGCACTCATCAAGGCCCCAGGTTTCAATACACCTCAGTCCTCACCCTTACACCTCCTCTACTCCCGCCCAAATCACCACAGCGCCCTCCCCCTTCAAAGCCCTACACTGTACCACCCCCACCCCAATCCATTCCGGCACAGAGGCCAACTAAGTAATTCCCTCTCTGAGAGGTTCATTTCTGAATCAGAGGTCTCACTCTTCTAACACATTATTGGTCTCTAACCTAGTTTTTTAAAGTTTTTTTTGTTTCAACTTGGTCACATCATTTTCATGATTTTACGTGACTGCTGAAAATTGCATTGATGTACCGTAAAACCTGATGTACAAATTCTGCGAAAATGTATACCCAGCGAAATAAAGTACAACCACAGAAAGTTATTTCCATTTCTATGAGTATATGGGTAGGTCTCTTTGAGTAAGGTATTAGCCATATTTTGTTCTGTAAATTTATCAGTTTGTCATTCTGACTAATACCCCTAACTAACCTTGGATAGCCATTTCTGACTAAGCCCTGGAGTGTAAAGATTATCAGTGTACACCATATACTGAGGGTGAGGCCTCTGAGGGCTACTCTCCCACTAGGAAACTTCCCCCTGTGGGTTCGGTGTTACCTCAAGGGAGGCATTACCTGGGTGTGAGGTAAGCTTGGTGATTCCCTGTGCCTTTCCTCTGCATTAAAAACGTGTTAGCTCCACCATCTACCATATATCTTACATACTGCATGTTATATACCCATTCTCTCCTCATTGGCCTTGGTTCTTTGTAAGGATGGTACGGTACAAAATACTGCATGTATGCATTTTAAAGTGACATCGATTTCAAGAATTGAAAGGTTTAAATATTGATTGATGAAAAATAGTTTCAGCAACAAAAAACAAAAGTCCAATTTGTTCAGCCTTCTAGCTCCACCTATATAAACAACACACATATAAAACTTAGACATAAAGGCTGTATGCAATACACAGGGAGCATTTACAGAAGCAGATTCCCCCTGAATTAGTCACTTTGCTCCTATATCTATGGTTAGTTGAGATCTTCTAGCCCAGAAATAGACACAGTTCAGAGAACAACGGAAATGGCACCTACATCGACCAAGGTGCTAAGAGCTTTTGCCGCACCTCAGCCAAGTACTCAGTCTCTCTCTACTCCAGTTCTTCCTGATTTCCTCGGCAAACGCTATAAGTCTTGCTCCAGTTTCTCACCCTTCCTATATACTCTTTAACCCCACTACAGACCTCAATCTCCTTATATTACTTAGTCCTCTAGACACTTTCCCTTTACTACTCACACTTTCTCTCAGATTCTAACTCTCCATAGCCTCACTTTCATACAGGCACTACTTCCATATCTGCCTAAACATGGTGGATTATTTACCTACACCATGCTTTAAGAATATGTATACACAAATTTACCTATTCGGATATTGTGAAAACCGATCTTATGTAATGACAATCTAGCCTATGAATTTGAGAGACCACCCAATAGTCATCAATACCAGTAGATCAACCAATTGTAAATGGTAAACAAAGGAAATATGCCCTCTTGGACATGGAAATACAAAACCAACTAAGGATTCATTTCCCATTACTATTCCAGCTGTTAATCTAGGTAAAGACATTTCCTAGTACATCACCCATAGGAATTCAATTCACTGAAGATCTATAATTAAATGTTCCCACTTTATTGGAACCAAAAATACCCCTCTTATAGTTAACATTCACTGCGGCATTTTATACTAGTTTTCTGCTAACTGACTCTAGCGGTGGCAGTAATCAAATGTGCAAATAAAACATGTAATACACTGCCTGTAATGACATCTGGGCAAAAAGCTATTACTGTAATTGTACATATCAAGGAGACTGCCGTGTTTAAGAGACCTAAGCAGGCTCAGGTTCTGATTTCTGATTACTGTCAGTCAACCCTTCAGGGGCGGCATGATGCCCAAGGTTTTATGCCCAGCAGTAGCTTGTGAGTAACTCATGCATGCTGCATTGGTGCCTCATACCAAACGTTTTAGGCTATATCAATTGTGTAGTGTCTGCATGATGCATAAATGCAGCATTCATGCATCATGCCAATAAGGCAAAATACAATTAAAACACTATTTTGCCTTTAAAGGGTTAATCCCCCTCTCTGTAGATGAACAGAGGGGGAGACGGGGGTCTCTCATAATGTCTAGATTCACTAATGAGAAGTAATAACTACAACTTGTGCAAAAACACCAGCAGCAATGAGGATAGTAAATACTTTCCTCTTTATTGTTATTTCGCATGTCACATGATTGCAGCACAGTCTCTATATCAGCAACAGAAACTCCCGTCAGCCAAGACATTAAGCGCCGACCTGCGGGGTCTTTCATTCATCAGGGACCTGCCTGCTACCTGTTTCCTTAACACTTTAAGGGGCGCATAGTGCTCTTATATACTATATATCCTTAGCACTGCCATAGCCAGCCAATGCGTATAGTCAAAAGGGCCCCCTGAAAGCCAATATTTTGCATTTGCATTGGAAACAATACGCTTTGGCAGTGCGCCTCCAGAAAGTACCGGCAGTCCTAAGGATATGCCCTTTGTCGTCAGCAAATGCAAATCACAGGCCACAGATGCAGTCAAGCACCATGCTGATCATATAGGGGTTGACGTGATACATGAATACAACCTTGGTGAGTAGGATAATGAGGGCTGTGTTCATGCAACATGGACAAGAACGAGCATGGTGCATTAAAGTACTTTGCGGCTATTAAAAGGGTTAAGCCTGCTGGGTGTGGGCAGGGAGTCACAGCCACTGAAAGACACGCTCAACACAGGGGGCAAATAATGGCAGTTGGTAACACATGAGCCGGGCATTTTGTCAGTAGACACGTTATTACTATCTGGTGAGGTGCCATAGCTAGCAGGCAGGGATGGGGAGGCAGGCAGGTAGGGTGCTAAATGAGGGGGCCGGGAGGCAGGCAGAGACCGAGAAAAGGAGGGCAGCAGGAAGAAAAAGAAGGAAGAGACAGGGAGAAGAGAGTAAGAGTGACAACTAGCAGGCAGGAAGGAATCAAAAAAGGATTACAGCAAGGGATCAACAGAAAAAATACAAACTGAAATCAACTATATTTGGCTCAGTGCTGATAATGGCTTCTCTCCTTGCATAAAATGTAAAGCAATGTACATACACACTTGAGCTATCTTTGATATGATTTGCACACTTTTCCCGGTGGGAAGTTTGTCATTCATGTGACATAAACTATAAGAAAACTTCCGTCCTACTTTCCACTTTAGGATTATACCTAATCTAATTTGCCTGCTGCTCTCAACCCAGCAAAATCATCAAGCGTGTCCCACTCACAATTCTAGTACTGTTCTAGTCTACTATGTGGTAAGTGCAATTGGTGAGAATGCCCCTTTAAGAGATGGATAGTGTTTTAATGTGTTAAGCCATTTCTCACTATAATGCGTGAATGCAGTCCTGGTAGATTTACTTGTGACAGTTACATTCAGACATCACGCCAACCATTCATCAACCTGGCATGGAACCTGAATGCAGCAGTGGTGAGTTACATGCTAGAGCTGCATTCATTGATGATGGTGATAAAAGCGTAATGAAGCATTAAAACATTAGGCGGTCCTTAAAAGACGCGCAAACTGGCAAAAAGGAACCTAAATCCTTTACATCCTAGTCCAACAGACACCTTTATTCAATTTCCTTGCTCTTACCAATTCTATACCTTGAGATGGCATCACTTAAACTGATTACCTCTCTGTCCCGTTAAAGCCATATTTAGCCATCGTCGACTAAAGTATGGTAATCTAGCTGCCTTTGGGTTTCAGTCTTGTTTTGACAACTTAAGCTTCAGGCTTTTACAGCGGGTGTTTTTGGGGTAGAGGGGTAAATGTTCAAATTCCTAAGGGAGAAATCCAAGTGAGCAGAGCTAGAAAAAACAAAAATTGCAGTGTAATAATCTGCCATTCAAACTATCAGAATAAAACAACCATGTAGTGTGGTAGGAGAGTGACACCATTGCTTTATATTTGGTCGATCAGAGAGGTAATTCCTGCGTCGACCTTTGTCCGAGAATGGCTATACCGTGGGGTGGGCAGGAGGGGTAGACAGGAAACAGGTGGCCATTGGGAGCTGGTTCTACCGCTCAGTGAGCTGCTCTGCTCTGTATCAGATTGAATAAAAGCTACATGTGGTCCTGAAAAAGGGCAAAATATTGAACTATACATGTCATAGAAACAAATTTGTACAGACACAGTCCTACACATTAGTGAAATACCAATAAGGCTTTCTGCAGAGATGACCCGCCACACACCTTGTAAATGAATGTGTGGTGAACACAGAAAGTGGTGAACACAGAAAGTGATCTATTACCGCCCGAAAGTGAAGTCAGGCTCCCAGCACCCACACACACACATACAGTCACACACACATGTACACACACACACACAAACTTTCATAACCACACACATCCCTGAGAGATGCCCCACTGACCGCAGCTCTCAGGAGAGGGAGAGAAGACATACAGTAAGGTAAAGACAGGGAGGGAGGGAGGGATGTGGTGAGAGGGAGGGGCATTAGGGGAGGGAAAGTGAGAGACGGTGATGGACCACAATGAACAGCAATGAACCTTGAGAGACCACAAGGAACTGCATGGGATGGCAAGGAACTACAAGGAAATGCAAGGCACCAAGGAATGGACCACTAGGATTAATGCTTACAGAGAGGGGGCAGGTAGAGAGCTAAACCCAGGCCAGACAAGCCAGGAAGGGAAGAAAATCCCCAGCAGGGACCTTGGCAGCTCGTAAGACCGGCCGGCCTACACGTGGCAGGGAGAGTATTGGGAATTGAGAATGGTATCCGGGGGTGTTGATGTTTTGACGGTGAGCATTAAACTTTCAGCGGGTCAGCATGGGCGGCTGGGAAGCATTCTACCACAGACCGAGTATAATCAGAAGGCCTCTCTACAGGGTTAGAAAGTCCACTCTCCCAGCAGAGGCATGTGAAGACACCAAGAGCCAGCCTCTGTGTGGATTGAGCCATTTTTAGCCTCAGGGTGCTACACATATGTACTATATTGCCATGAAGACCTACCCATAAAACTTTGAGAAAAAAGGCAGAGGCTAGCTTGGAACAGTACATGCCTCTGCTTGGGGCCAAATCACAAACAGAAGTGCAATTTTCCAAGCATGAAGCATATGCTTGTTCTAGACTGCATAAATAAACAAACATCATCCATCTAAAAAGTAAGATGGCTGCATCTGTACAGAGAGGTAATTGAACTTAGTTGTTGTTGCCGTCCATTTCTACAGAATGTCCTCGGGGACTGACAGGGATGATAGGGTTGCAGGTGGCAGAGGAGGGAGTAGGGGCCAGGGGAGGGGCCTCAGGGGCATTAGGGGCCTGGGACGATATGTTTCATAGGTGGCCCAAGGGGACCCATCCAAACCAGGCATTGTCTTATACACGGTGTAAAATACTGATGCATAGGGCAGAAAAGCAGGATTTCGCAACGTTTAGAGGGATCAATAGCACATTGTTTCTACAGGAATTAAAGGGGTTGTTTTCACCGGGCAGAGTGTAATGGAGCTGCTGAGTGCCTAGTGAGGAGGCCACAGGTAAGGCCACTGCAAATAACTGTAGTTGTATCACAGTGAATACAGCAACCCCATTGATATATCCAAGGACAACAGTATCAGTACATCTCACACACCCTGGTTTGGGGATGTCCTTGACATCCAATTTATTTTAATTTCATTATCACTATTTTGGTCTAGATTTTTCGATTGTATCAATTTATTTTAATTTTATAAAAACAGTAAGTATCTGCTTTAAATGAAATAAAAAAAATTGTCTGTTTATGTCTCGCCTCATATATATGAGTATATAAAAATAAACATTCCGTAGCACTTTGAGCAAAATATGATGGGCTTTTCCCTCTATATAATTGGTTTATGAGTTACAGAGTTTTTTGTGGTATAATTTTCTACTTGGAATCGACTCTTCAGTAGGCTCTCTGTTGATCACATTTGCAGCAATAAAGAGTTTAAGAGTGTCCAAAAGTTGAAAATATGCATGTTTCTGAAAATTATTGATAATGTAAGCCTTAATTCTCTACCAAATATGCATTATATCATGTTTTTCGTTACTAAATATAAAAAGAAGAGAACCAATTTTAAAATTGGAATAAACAACTTTCTTTGTTATGTGCATTAATGAGAAACAAGCTTTATTGTGGGTTTGCTATAATGTGCTGAGTGAGGTGCAGGGTGAAGGTCAATAGTTGGGTGCTCAACACTGGTGTGTAAAGCTTTCTGAGGTGTGACCGTCCAATTGTTGGTGTTTTAAATCAACCAAGCGGTAATGGGAATAGCTGAAAGTGCTTAAAGTGAAAGAGGGGGAAGTGTCAGAGGCAAAAAGGTCCATGACCGGAGGAAATGGAAGAGAAGATTTGGCAAAGAGAAGAGAGAAAACCATCTATGACCTGGAGACAACCTAATGGAGGAACGTGTCTGGCAGCAGAGAAGGAAATTATGCATATTTGAGCGGTGTGTGTGAGTGAGGTGAAAGGGGCAGCTCACAGCACTATACAGCTAAACTGACACCATCCTCGTTTGTAAAAATGTGAATAAAGTTTCAACTACTAATAATGTTTTAGCTTATTCCCAAAAAGGTATTTGGTATTAGTAAAAGGGGCCCACTTTGAAATATATTATACCAAAATCTTAGATCAGATTTCAATCAGAGTGAAGTCCCATAGTCATTGTCTTCCACAAGAAAAGAAATGTCTTTTAGCCCCGAAATCTGTGTTTTCAAAGAAAATTGGATGTTTTTCAAACAATTGTCTGTAAGAGAGCGGTTGTATATAAAGGTTCTGATGAGGATGGTGCCACATTTGCCTCTGGAGTGCAGAGACTGGGATGCCTGGGGGACGCCTGGTGGGGAGAGATGGAGATGGAGAGGCCATGGGGCAAGGTGGCAGCACACATATCTATATTTCTGACAGGCCTATTGCTGCCCGCCCCAACTCATACTGACCCACTGACACTTTATGAGGTGCTCTACACTGATAATCTGAATGCTCTGGGCCTTAGTCTGTAGCGGCTATTGCAGGTTAGTCATAGAGTTTTGTTCAGAATGATTAACTAATGTTCAAGAACCACTGAGGCAAAAGAACATATGCCTAAGGCCTAATACTCATAGGAATGGAAGGACTAAGGTTGGCCAGTCAATACTGAATTTACCTGGTAGCATTAACTAACCATGGTTGGTCATATAGGCAACCAAAAAATGACTAACTAGGTATTGACTTAGTTCTTGAATTCAAAGACATCTGTGTATTATTGAGCAGGCACTGCAGCAGTTCACCATGACTGTTGGCATCATGTCTAGGGGTAACATTCATTGATTTGGGATACAACGGTTTTCCATCTTTGCATTGATTCCTATTTTTAATTAAGATTTCTGTGTAAAATCCATATCAATGTTCCACTGCTATTTGAGCAAGATCAGAGGATCCCCTTTTTTTATCACCTTTGATTGAAGTCGGGAAGGGGGATGAATATTGCGCTTTCATTTTTGCCACATTTGCCATACCCAGATACAAGTAACAGAAAATGTAGTCCCCTCTATTACCAGTGTTTGTCAGACCCTCTGTCCCTGACAATGTCTTCTTAATTGTTGATGTGTCCTGTTGAATGTCAATTTAAAAAGCAAACATTGCAAGTCAATGCTCACCATATGAGGCAAATTCTGTTTAGCTTGTCTAAGAAATCACTGGTGCAGCATTGGTTCATCATTGTGACAAATCTTCCAATAATATTTTACTCCTGACTTAACCTAATAAATGAGCTCTAGCTCACATTGAAGTCTCATTTGTCTGTATGTCTCTATATTACTCAGTGTATAGTCAGGTTGTCGCACTTCAGTAGGGGTGTATGTGTGTGCTATATCTCAGTCTATTCAATATGTTATTGGAGTCATCTCTTTGTGCATCCCTCTGTAATTACAAGCAATCTGAGTCAGGCTAGAATTAGCATCCCTCTCACCCTCACCACCACCTCTTGTGGTGAGGTACCGAACCACTCAATAAACAATTTAGCCTTTAAGGATGAAAGGATACATCAATGCTTCAGATGAATCAACATTGGTGCACCACACCCCCCTGCTGGAAGTTCATCAACCCTGCCGGGTCGTTTTAATTTGACAATGCATGACTGGCAAATAACTCATCATGACTGCACTATAATGCATCATGACAACAAAAGACTGCAGTGCATTAAAAGACTATGAGGCCCTTAAAGGGATACCATCATAGACAAGCACACCCAAACCGGCTACTATTACCAATAACTAGCAAGAATCCTGATTATGCCCCCTTAATCTCTCATCGAGCCAAATCAAGTTAGATCTTTTTCCCAAGTCATTAGTGATTGTTAATTAATAATGCAGTTTGTCAATGGCAGACTGTCTCCTTTCCATTTACACAGTTTTCTATAAGGATTAAAAAGATCAGCACGGGTGGTGGTGCCTGCTAGCAGGGTTGTTGATGCAGGGATGGCAGTTATAGCATTCTGTGTGATGAATCTGTGATTGGGGCTGTCACTGACCTAGACCTTAACCCTTTAAGGACTGAATAGTGTTTCAATGCGCTGTGCCCCTTATCATCATGATGCATGAATGATGAGGAACAAGCCAGGGCTGCATTCATGCATCACGACTACCTTAACCCTTTAAGGGCGGACACCGGCATCTTCTCTGCTGCCTACCCGGGCAGGTCTGGCTGCTGCTGATATAATTGCCTTCTTACGTCTTCTCAGGTGTATTAGCCCTTTAGCTCTTTAAGCATGCATGTCGCTAAAAAGTTACATTTGTCATCATGATGCACCGATGCAGTCCCAGTGAGTAACTCGCTGGTGCTGCATCGGTGCATCAGGCCCTGTGGAGTGTCTCAAGTCCATAGGGTTGGCATGATACATGAATGCAGTACTGGCATGATTGGTTTAGGTATCTTAACATCCTTAAAGGGTTAATGTGTTGGCATGATACATGATGCTGACCTGTCCATGATGCATTTATTACTAAGAATACAAGTTTTCTTCCTTTTCAATCATACATTTGACATATGACTATCATATGGCCTGTTATGAACATGTATAATCAACAGAACTTATAAAGAAATAAGCTTGGATTTTCACTGAAATATTCAGATACTTTTCATTCTATATCTAACACCCTAACAGACACCCGTAGATTCTGTAAGAACTCCCATTCACTGAGGCTAAGGGCTACATGAAAGCAAAGAGCAAAGAAAGCATGGATCTCTCCCTTCCTCTTCATTACCCCCACCCCACCCTGCCCAATGGTAACAATGGTAATGTGACAATGTGCATTGACTGGGGGAATTAGCCTGGTCTGTAATGTATACTGTAAATACTAGGGCAGCAATATGGCCTGCTGCCACACTGATAGTGTGTACTCCCTGTTGGGTGGGCTACTGAATAGTTTGATAACCCTTTAAGGGCTGCATAGTGCAAATGTTGCATCCCAATTGGTTCTTATGCTGCATGAATGCAACCCTAGTGAGGCTACTCCACAGTGCAGCATTCAAGCACCATGAAGACCCAATATGCTCCAGATTGGTCGGCAAATATACATGATTGCATGATTGAGTAGCCTTACCAGGGCTGTATCATGACAACAAAGGATATAGCACATTAAAGCACTATGATACCCTTAGATGGTTAGATTGTGGGTTGGGGATTGAGGAAGGGGTGGAAAGAATCAGGGAGGGGGGGGGCTATTGAGACCTTATGAGGATATCATCGCTCCAGTATGGTGTCAAAGAGCTGTGGGTATTGACTATTGGGAGTTGACGGTCCCTGTGGACAGGCAATAGACTGGCAGCTATTGTTGGGCCTATAGACATGTGGAGAGAGAGGCAAAATCACTTTCTGGGCAGCAAAGTGCTTCAACAACAAAGGTGATTTTGTTATTATGATGCATGAATTCAGCCCTGGTATGAAGGAACATGTATCCTTGAGGTATCATGCTATCTTTAAATGTTGTAGGGAATGAAGGGCTAGCAACATAATATTATACATCTGATTTACCAGCAAACAATTTATTCCCAGGGACACAGTAGTTGGGTGGTGAATGTAAATTTTTAAAGGCACAACTGGGGTATTTCAATGGCATCCTAGCTACATGTTGAAGCCAACTCTATTTTCTCCAGTGGGGCTAGAATTAGTTTGGCTTTTAATGCTGTTTGGGTAAGGGGAAAGGTGCAAGGCAGAGATACATATGTATTTCGTCCCTGCACCCTACATATATGTAAATCCATCTTCCCAGTGGGCAGTTAACATTGAATCAGAGGTAAAAAATTCTGGTTGATCAACATTAAATTTTATGTGCCAACTGGGTTAAGTATAGGGATACTTAGTGTGTGAGACTATTCATTCCTCTGTATAAGACATTTCTTCTATACCAATTTGTAATATTCAGCATCATAGAAAACGTAATAGATAACTGATTTCTTTAGAACAATACATCTAATCAGTCTGCAGTCCTTAAATGATAAACCTGGTTGTCAAGGGTCGTGATTGAATGCAAATAGACCCAGGACAGTATCCACGGCTGGTACCAATACTGATACATGCTCCCAGCGGCCCCATCATCAAGCAATGTTTGCTTTTTAAATTGACATTCAACAGGCCCCATGAACGATGATAAAGACATTGTCAGGGACAGAGGGGTTGGCAAACACTGGTAATAGAGGAGAGCACATTTTCTGTTATTATTTATATAGTGTCCCAATCCCTCCAACCAGAGGCGCCACTGACTGGTTTTGATTTTGGTCAATTTTCTGAAGTGAACTACTACGAATTAAAAATGGTAATTTCATTCCATCAAAAAGGTAGGTATTTCTGCAACGGCAGAAGTGACATCTCTATATCACACAGCACAGCACTCTAACCATCCCTACAAGTAAGTTTGTTTGCTACTGCTTGTTCCTACTTTTACCCTCTAAAGATGGCTTTGTGTCTATATTGTGTCAGGGCTTCATTTCAATGCATAGTAACAACAAAAGCACCTACACTGTCAGAAGTAACTGTAGCTGCACAGTCAGTTATACTGTAGAATAACAGTATAGAAGGTATCTAAACCAAAAATACCTCATTTTATACTGTAGTTCTACAGTATAAATCACTGTGCAGCTACAGTTACTTCTGACAGTGTATGTTGTAAAAGCACTATGCTTCTCTTAAAGGGTTAATGCCTCTCTCTCCACTCCCCTACAACCCCTACTATAGCTGGCTCAATACCCACAGCCCACAGGGACCTCTATTGTCAGTCAGTTGTATCTGCAACTCCCAATAGTCAATACCAACAGCTCTTTGACACCATACTGGAGCGGTGATATCCTCATAAGGTCCTAATTGGCCCTTAACCCTCTCCCCCAAAGTTTTCTCTCCAGCCCTATCTCTATCCCGGACCCACATCCTAACTTTGTATGAGTAGCATAGTGTTTTAATCTGCTATGACCTTTGTGTGATGCAGACATTTTAGTGTATTAATCAAGAAGAATCTTTCTAGTGGTTGAATACCGAACTATGGTCAGACTCACCAAAGCAGCATTTTGCAATCAAGAATAATCTATATGATGATTTAATGCAGAACTAGTTCGACTAACCAAAGCGGCAGCTTTGCATCATTAGGATAAATGGGCATGGCACATTATAGCACTATGGAGCCCTGAAAGGGTTAACAAACCATTCAGTAAGCGACTCAATAGGGAGTACACACCATCAAAGTGTTGCGGCAGGCCAGATAGCAGCCTCAGTATTGACAGTGTACATACCCTGCCAGGCTAATTCCCCCAGTCAATGCACATTTTTGCATTGTATCCCTGGGGCTGCTGAGGTATGGAGAGGAAGGGAGGGATCTGTGCTTTCATGTGGCCCTCAGCCGCAGTCAATGGGAGTCCACAGGGGAACTACTATGGGTGTCTGTAAGGCATCTTAATATAGGATCCTGTAGTGACATATCTGATAGAAAGACAACCTCTTTTTATGATGACCACTATTGATGAAATAATTGTTCTCAAAGTCATATGCTAAATTACCTAATGTTTAATTTGCAAACTGCAATATTAAAAAGAGAAACAAGATGAATCCTGAAAATTAAATTTATAGACAAATAGGGTCAGCAAGGTTGCTTTAATGGGTTATGGCATCAAAGGGCATTATTCATTCAAATGCATAATGCATTAAAGGGCATAGATGATTAAGGCAATATGCTGTCTTTAAAGGGTTGAGAACTAAGTTGATGACAGCTCCAATCAAAGACAGACTGATGACTCATCACAAAGAATGCTATAACTGCCACCCCTACATCAACAACCATGCTAGCAGGCGCCGCCATCCCTGCTGCTCTTTTTAATCCCGATTAAAAAACCTGTGTGAATGAAAGGAGAGGGGCCGGATATTGACAAACTGAATTATAAATTAACAAATGCTAATGACGCAGGAAAAAGATCTAATTTGATTCTGCTCGATGTGAGATGTGAGGAGCAGTAGTCGGGTCTCTCACTCATTATTGGTAATAGAAGCTTATTAGGGTGTGTTTGTCTATGATGGATACCACTAGGGGCTACATATTGATTTAATGCACTAAAGCCTTTTGTGGTCATGATGCATGAATGCAGCCAATGTTTATGCATCATGATGCCAAATTAACTCAGGCATCATGTTAGCCTTAAAGGTTTTTTTGAGTGGTTCAGCACTTCACCATCAGAGGGCGGTGAGGATGAGGGGGATGCTAATTATAGCCAGACCCTGATTGCTTGTAATTACAGAGGTATACACAAAAACAGGGAACTAAGTGCATCCATAACATACTGAGACTGAGATATAATAGACACATACTCCCCCTCCTCCGCCACAGTTTGTCAGTAAAATATGACATGGTCACAATATGCTTGACTATATTAGATGATGAAAATACAAGTTCATGGGAGTGGTCAAATAATAAAAATATTGTCTGGTGGTAGTTTACCTGGTGGGTAGCGGGGTGGGGGGGCAAAATGAATGTTAATGTCCTTGCAGGGTGGATTGAGCAAATAATAAAGGCAATACACAAAACAATTTTTGATCATCTCAAACTGTCATCTCATCAGGTTAAAATGGTACATGAATTTAGCCCTGCCAATGCATGTAATACTTGCATGTAATACTTATGATGATAACAGGGCATAGGGCATTGATGTACTCATCCTGCATGGATTTCTTTGAGCGAGTTGCAATAAGTTTGCCACCAGACTGGGACCCAAGGTAAGACTTAAATCTAATTAGAAGTCAGTTTCAGTACACACAGAGGCTATACCTAATTTACATATATATACTTCTACTCTTCTTCTGTTGGCGTACTATATGGTTTGATTATGCATGCCAAAGCAATATTCATGTATTTGTAGGCAGGAAATGAGCACCTGGGCACACAAGCATATATACACTCCCTCCCCCCTCCCCCACCGTCCCTCTTTCATGTACAGTAGCACGCACCACCAGCTGTTCAGCTGGAGGATGTAGTCCTTATCAAAACTCTATAATTAAAAACAGATCTGGATGTAGTGGTGAAGTTACAACACCACGTCCTCGCACCTTTAGTCCTTATTAAAACTCTTTAAGGACACTATGTTGCTAAAAGATTTGTATTCATGATGCACCAATGCAGCCCTGGTGAGTAACTCACCAGTAGTGTATTTGAGCATCATGCCAACCCTTACTAGGCCTTAGGGAGTGTCTCTACCCTGTAAGGTGGTCATGATGCTGGAATGCAGCACTGGCGAGCTACTCACCAAGGGTATGATGCATTATTACATTATGCCATCCTTAAAGGGTTAACCTGTATAAGGCCACTTAAAAAAGGACTTTAGTTAAAGTTTTTCTAAAACCACTTTTCTATTATGTGTGAGATGATAAGACACCAGTTAGACTTTTTGGCAGGGCTTGATGCTTGTCTTGAATAAGCTTCTGGGGTAAAATGGCATTGTGATATATAAATACACTGCTGGTATAAACTATGTCTTAAATAAGAGTGGGTCATGTAAAAGCACTAAGGTAGAACCCCAGTGCTTGTACAGACTAATACAGTACCTACTCCACACATCTGACTTACATGGAGCATCTCAAGGACTCTATGTTTACCTTCTGGCGAGGTGAGGTAAGCATTTAGATTCTGAATAAATTGGTGTAGAATAACAGCTGTAGGTGTGAATTAACAAAAGTATGCAAAGAATTTTATATTTTAGTCAATGTCAAAGCTTAGATGTTGCTACCCTTACTGTAGAAGTGGAGCTAGGGCTGGTACTCAGAGGCATTTTATATCCCAAAATACACCCTTAAGGCCCACATATCCTAAATGCACCCTTAACCCTTTGAGGACAGATGTTCAGCTATAGTGCAAATGTTGCTTAAGGATTACATTTGCCATCAACAAGGGTGGTGGGTCTTCACACAGGTGCATGGGAGTTCTAGGAGAGTTTCCCCCCTCCACCAATGCCTCCACCACGACTTCCCCACTCTCAAGAAGGTCCAAATTCCTTTGGTCTCCCCAAATTCAACCCCTAGGCTACTCCCTTAAAGGGTTTACATAGAAACGATACATGTTGTTTCTCTGTTTTTACAGTCATCTTCCCACATGGGCTTTTCTACAGAGAATACCTCCCAAACCCCAGCAGAAGAAAAACCTATTTACTATCAAGAAAGTATTCCCAGATGGTGGAGCATGACTCAGCATGGGTGATAATGAGAGAAAGTCCCCATTGTTATACACCGGGAGGCAATGGGAGATAAAAGTGCCACAATTCTCAGCTCTGACTTCCACCTCATTCTATTTGTAGTCCTTTAAAGGACCGCATGGTGCTGCAATATGCCTTTGATATATCCTTTGTTGCCATAATGCTTGAATGTAGCTTTGGTGAGTCTACTTGTCAATGCTGGAATCACGCATCATGCTGTCCCTACCTGGTCGATGCACTCCTGAAGGCTTGGCATCATGTATAAATACAGCCCTGTCAAATAAATTCCAGGCTACCACATTCATGCATTACAAAAACAAACATAGCACATTTAAGGACTATGACGCATATGACTATATGCAGTAAGGTTTCATGCCGCCCCTAAAGGGTTACAGAGTTTTTTTCTTTTTTCTCTCTAAGTTCATCCCTGTAGGTGACAAATCTAAGGTTGTTGAACAACATTGTGGCCGCTGTCTTACACTGCAAACAACAAGATGGAGACTCTACATATTTTATCAACGCTCAAACACAGCCTGTGCCCACATACCACACTCTACACTGTACAGCAACATACAAGTAGATATGCCTCTGCCCACAAGGAAGATGGGGCAAAAAGAAATCTTTCCTTTCATTACCTTTAACTTTGATCAGATTTGGGCATGGTTTTAGGGTCGTCAATCATAAAATCCTCAATAATTATCCGATTGACAAACTGTGCAAAGGAAAGGTAGAACGACAGCGTGTTGTGTCTTCTGGAAATAATGACCTAACCTCACGTGTAATTATTGTATCAATTTGGAAAACATGGCATTTTGTATTGGTAATAAGCAGTCAATTGCCTTCATTTTAAACGTCTTCTCCTTGCTACCTGCATGTATGGGAAACAAGGTCAATTTCGTCATATTGTTTGAGGGATTAGTTTTAAACCCATAAAAATACTGCTTTAAAGCAGCCCCAGCGAGTAACTCACCGGTATTGCATTGGTGCATCTTGCTGAACTTTTGGGAGTGTCTCAACCCCTTAAGGTTGGCATGATACATGAATGCAGCACTGGCGAGTTACTTGCCATGGCTGCATTCATGTACCATGATGACCAAGGCTATAGTACATCAAGGAAAGGGTTAATGCATGTTGTCCTTTATCGTCATGAGAAGTATCATGCTGACCCTGCATGGGGTTGATACACTCCTGTAGCATTAGCATGATGTATACTTGTAAGCCATGTATAATTGCCCAGGATGTATGGATGCAACATGCCAATAGAGGGCATAACACATTAACTCTTCCTTTACCACGCTCCACATAAAGATATCCCTCCTTAGACCAGATTTTTTCAAAAAAAATTCAAATGGGATATTGTTCTTTAGGGGATGGCCTAACCTTTTAAAAGAATTTTGTAAATATTCAAACTAGAAGTATGTCTATGACAAAATGAACAATATTGAAAATCGAAAAAGTAAGATACCCAAATGGCCCTAAGTGTTTCAATTAGGGAGATAAAGCCCTATTTGAAAGTAAATATGGTTTATTCTTATATATATGTTGCCATTGAAAATTACATTTAGGCAAGATTGCATCAATATAGACCTATACCTTTGATACCATCTTTTTCAGCATGAAAAATTGGACAAAACTATTTTTCACTCCAAAAAAAATTAGATATTGCTCAAATCATATTGAAAATGAGTTCAATATCATCCGAGTTGAGATGCCCAGCATTTCTAAAATATTGAATGTATGTACAAACCAATTAAGATATGCAGAGACATTATGCCGTAGACTACTGTCAGAAAAAAATCATGGGATACTACCAAATGTTAGGCAAACCACAGGGGCTTAAAAATCGGCCAAATCGGCCAGAAATCGGCGAGTGACTCGCAATAATGCGTGTACGGTCCTGTACTGTAAACTCGCAATAATGCGTGTATGGTAAAGGAAGAGTTAAAGTACTTTGCACCATTTTAGAAACCCTTCCATATTCCTTAGTAAGCCAAAGTCTTAATTTGATGATTGAAGTCGCTAAAAGATGACATTTGTCAGCCTGATGCACCAATGCAGCCCTAAGCCGGTGCTGCATTGGTGCATCATGCCGAGTTTTTGGGGGTGTCTCAACACCATAGGGTTAGGGGGGGGTGTTAAATGGCTAATTTTGCCGTACGGTTTCAGGGACAGGCGCAAACTATGCATTTGGGACCCAAAACTCGAGAAATCACAAAAATATTTTTTTCGGACCCCTGTGATCCCCCCCGTACGTGGGGTCCGAAGATCACCCAAATAGTGAGAAAACAGCCCAAATTCAGGCTTTCAGATTCCTACTCAAACCTCACCATGCCTTCATGAAAATGGTCAGAAACCTTCATTTGGGACCCAAAGAGAGCATTTAAAGTCATATTGTTGTGATTATAGGGGTGTTTCCCCCCTCTGGAGAGGAGGTGCGTCCATGGTAAAATACGATAAATCAGCTTTTTTGAAGGCATTTGCTCCTATACAATCACATCCCTAAACTGCCATAAAACATCATCATGAACCACTCTGGAGGGCCCCCTGTTTCTGTTAACTATCCCCTATGACCCCTAAGCCCCCCCCCCCCCATAGCATGCACCAATAGCCATCAGATAACTCCCTTCCGCCCTCTGCCGTCGCCTCTATATTCTATACTGTACTCAGAATGTCAGGATCTTTGAACATCAATAGTCATCCACTATCAGACCTCTTATAATTTATTTATCATACATGCATGAATGACTTTACCATACACCTCAACAGAAAACTGATAAGGGACCCAAAGAGACTATTACAGGTTATATTCTTGTGATTGCATGAATATAATCCAAATTTTGGAGGGCCTTTGCTTTAATATATTTGAATTGTCAACATATTAAAATGAGTTTAGATCAGATAGATAATACCCTTTTCAAAGGTTTCTATATTCATTTTGAGTTACCCTACCAATGATCACAGCCCCCCGCCCCCTCCATTCTATGCCTAGTACCTCACCCCATGTGTATTCATAGTCAAGATGACTGCTTCATGTTGTTACACTTATTATACATAGTAGATCTATAATAGATATAGCAGAGATCTAATATTAACATCACTAATCACCTGATACTACAATAAATAAAAACCCTGACTCTCCTCCTTAACCAAGTGGTTAAATGCATAGAATGATGGATGGTAAAGGGTGGTGTGGGGAGGGAGCCTGCAAATGACTCCAAATAAGGACTGGTGTCCATATCTCTTAGTCTACACCTTGCATGGTTAGTATCCTAGACATAAGACAAGAGATAATTATTTAATTCAATTCTCTGAGGTGTTAAATAAATACTCTGAACCCTAAATATTATTGGAGCCAATAATAAACCCTGCAATTAAATTATGGGGAGGGGTAGGTAACCCTGATACCTCATTTGCAATGCTAAAGATCAGATTTTGTCAAAGACGGGCATACATGCAACATCTGAGGGTGCTGCTATAATATTCAGATATATGAAAATATAACATAGGCATGGTGCTTCGTAGATCTATGCCATCCCCTATATGGGGTAAAGGGTAAGTTGGTAGAACCTAATATCAAACTTTGAGGACAAATGAATACATATCTTGATATTAAACCAAATATTGAACCCAAATTTGACTTGAAGTACAGTATCCCTCTACTAGCTGTAGTAGATACACCTACCAGGGTGATCTGAAGGGCCCAGCTCACTCATTCTCTTTTTTTTTTATAGGGGGGGGGGCTCTTTTAGCCACACCACTGTCCCACATGGAGGGAGGGTTAGGCTGATGGTTGTACTGAGTATAATGGAGCCGAGGTGGGGGGGGGGGGGGTTATTTCATGCCTGTTAGTTTGGGATGAGGGTGGGGATGGGGTGGAGGGGTGTCATAGGGGGTGGTTAACAGGAACAGGGAGCCCTCAAGAAAGGTTCAAACTATCAGACAGGTCTTATGTTAATACATTATTTCAGTATAGGGTAATATAGAGGCGAAGGGGGGAGAGTTATCTGATGGCTATTGGTGCATGCTGGGGGGGGGGGGGGGTCATAGAGGGGAGTTAACAGAAAGAGGGGACCCTCCAGAAGGGTTCAATCTGCCTGATTAGGTGTCCTGATGATGTTTTATGGCAGTATAGGGATGTGATTGTAAGGGAGCAAATGCCTTCAAAAAAGGTGCGTCCATGGTAAAATACGATAAATCAGCTTTTTTGAAGGCATTTGCTCCTATACAATCACATCCCTAAACTGCCATAAAACATCATCATGAACCATTCTGGAGGGGCCCCCTGTTTCTGTTAACTATCCCCTATGACCCCTAAGCCCCCCCCCCCCCCCCCCCATAGCATGCACCAATAGCCATCAGATAACTCCCTTCCCCCCTCTGCCGTCGCCTCTATATTCTATACTGTACTCAGAATGTCAGGATCTTTGAACATCAATAGTCATCCACAGACACCTTAGCCTGTCTTGGGAGTAAGACAGTGGTGTGTTTAAAAGAGGGGCGGGGGATATGGAAGGGCCCCAGACCTCCTCCCTTACCCTATCAGACATAAGAGGAGGCCTACCTCAGTCCATCTAAGAACTCCAACCATCAGACCTCTTATAATTTATTTATCATACATGCATGAATGACTTTACCATGCACCTCAACAGAAAACTGATAAGGGACCCAAAGAGACTATTACAGGTTATATTCTTGTGATTGCATGAATATAATCCAAATTTTGGAGGGCCTTTGCTTTAATATATTTGAATTGTCAACATATTAAAATGAGTTTAGATCAGATAGATAATACCCTTTTCAAAGGTTTCTATATTCATTTTGAGTTACCCTACCAATGATCACAGCCCCCCCCCTCCATTCTATGCCTAGTACCTCACCCCATGTGTATTCATAGTCAAGATGACTGCTTCATGTTGTTACACTTATTATACATAGTAGATCTATAATAGATATAGCAGAGATCTAATATTAACATCACTAATCACCTGATACTACAATAAATAAAAACCCTGACTCTCCTCCTTAACCAAGTGGCTAAATGCATAGAATGATGGATGGTAAAGGGTGGTGTGGGGAGGGAGCCTGCAAATGACTCCAAATAAGGACTGGTGTCCATATCTCTTAGTCTACACCTTGCATGGTTAGTATCCTAGACATAAGACAAGAGATAATTATTTAATTCAATTCTCTGAGGTGTTAAATAAATACTCTGAACCCTAAATATTATTGGAGCCAATAATAAACCCTGCAATTATATTATGGGGAGGGGTAGGTAACCCTGATACCTCATTTGCAATGCTAAAGATCAGATTTTGTCAAAGACGGGCATACATGCAACATCTGAGGGTGCTGCTATAATATTCAGATATATGAAAATATAACATAGGCATGGTGCTTCGTAGATCTATGCCATCCCCTATATGGGGTAAAGGGTAAGTTGGTAGAACCTAATATCAAACTTTGAGGACAGATGAATACATATCTTGATATTAAACCAAATATTGAACCCAAATTTGACTTGAAGTACAGTATCCCTCTACTAGCTGTAGTAGATACACCTACCAGGGTGATCTGAAGGGCCCAGCTCACTCATTCTCTTTTTTTTTTTGGGGGGGGGGCTCTTTTAACCACACCACTGTCCCACATGGAGGGAGGGTTAGGCTGATGGTTGTACTGAGTATAATGGAGCCGAGGTGGGGGGGGGGGGGGTTATTTCATGCCTGTTAGTTTGGGGTGAGGGTGGGGATGGGGTGGAGGGGTGTCATAGGGGGTGGTTAACAGGAACAGGGAGCCCTCAAGAAAGGTTCAAACTATCAGACAGGTCTTATGTTAATACATTATTTCAGTATAGGGTAATATAGAGGCCAAGGGGGGAGAGTTATCTGATGGCTATTGGTGCATGCTGGTGGGGGGGGGTCATAGAGGGGAGTTAACAGAAAGAGGGGACCCTCCAGAAGGGTTCAATCTGCCTGATTAGGTGTCCTGATGATGTTTTATGGCAGTATAGGGATGTGATTGTAAGGGAGCAAATGCCTTCAAAAAAGCTGATTTATCGGTACTTTACTGAGGACAAACTACCACCCCAGAGGGGGAAACACCCCTATAATCACAACAATATGACTTTAGATGGTCTCTTTGGGTCCCATATGAAGGTTTCTGACCATTTTTATGAAGTCATGATATGATTTTAGAAGGAATCTGAAAGCCTGAATTTGGGCTGTTTTCTCACTATTTGGCCGATCTTCGGACCCTATGTACGGGGGGGTCACGGGGGTCCGAAAAAAATATTTTTGTGATTTCCCGTGTTTTGGGACCCAAATGCATAGTTTGAGCCTGTCCCCGAAGAAAAGTAGATTTATCACCCCCCCCTAATAGGGTGGGCATGATGCTTGAAAGCAGAACTGGAGAGTTACTCACCAGGGCTGCATTCATGCATCATGGTGACCAAGGGCATAATGAATTAACGTATCATGCCATCCCTAAAAAGATAAAGTACAATGCACCCCTCCAGAAATTCTTTAGAAACCCTCCCATGTTCTCATAGTAACCGAAAGTCTTAAAAAGAAATACTGCTTTACTCCATTCTGCTAATATCTTGCCCCTCGATACTTGCAACCTCTCGTTACCCAGAACTCCACAGTGCATCCTCTAGTTTTACACATCAGGCGTTAATCAGACACACAAAGCTACCATCCTGCCCACAACAAGCCTTCCCCTCACCAACACGGGGGAATTCATCAGCCCAAATAACCCTTCAAAGGGAGAGGTACACAAGATGTTTAAGTTGTTATGATGTATAAATGTAGCCCTGGTGTTTGTGCCAACCATTTATGGGGTTGATACCCTCCCATAGCATCAGTGTGATGTATACTTGCAAGCAATATATAATTGCCATGATGTATGGACACAACATGACAATGAAGGGCAAAACACAATAAAGTACTATGCACCCCTTCAGGGATCTTCAGAAACCCTTCCACATTCCCATAGTAACTGAAGGTCTTAAACAGAAAAAGTAAGTTCCTTTCACCAAATATCTTGCCCCTAGAAACTTGCACCCTCTCGTTACCAAGAACTCCATAGTGCATCCTTTAGATTTACCACACACCAGGCGTTAGTTAGACACACAAAGCCTGCCTTCCTGCCCACAACAAGCCTTCTACTCAGCAACAGTGGACAGTCTTCAGCCCAAATAAGGATAGCATAAGGCAATTTACTGACTAGGCCTGCATTTATGCATTAAGACTTATGAAGGGGCATCAAACAGCTATGCGACCCTTAAAGGGATAATGAAGAGGAAGATGAGAAAGTACTCTTTGTGTCGTGAACCGGGAACCAGCGAGAGACGAGGGAAAGGCGCGAGACGACACTGAAGCTGACAGAAGGTGGTGACATTTACACTCTCCAACATGTTCTTGGTGCTATTACTATTATGTTAGGTCTCTGCCCTAAACCATAAGGGACTGCAGGTGAAAACAGGTGAGCTCCAATACTGCATGCATGCATCATGTCAACATTTTGTGAATGTTTCAACCGCATAAGGCTGGCATGATATTCTTCTTGGATATTATTGTATGTGTAGTGGTTCGATATCTCAGAAAAGAGAACAAGGATATCAGTTTCCAGGTGCAAAGTAAAGCCTCAACCTGAAGGAGGAGGTAAAAGCAATGCTGCTTATGCAATTGTACATCTTAGGGTAGGGTAGTGGGGGAGTCAGCCGGGCCTGCACTGACTGAAGACTATGCGAGCAGGGGAGGTTTATATACCCCCTTCCAACGTGAAATGTACATGATCACGTGGTTGAGTCGTTCCACCCTGAAGCGTGGTGCGCAGTACCCGAGAGAGGACAGTCACCCCCTCCAGGATACCGCACACACTAACGGCAGGCAGAAACAACCTGAACTAACCCACCTCGATCGCCTGGATGGAAATGTATTTACCGTATAAAGTAGTAAATCCCTACATATGCTTAAGGGTCTAATATCTAACTAAGCAGTCTTGTACTTTGGTCCTTATTCAGATGATGAGAATAATTTGCAGACAATTGTACATTCCTAGATGGTAGAACAAATCAATTAATAACTGTGCATTTTTCACTGTAGGCCTACACTGTAAAAGTAAATGTTCAGTTTAGTGTATGCACACAGTTGAATCGACTGTAGGTATACAGATTATTGTAGGTAAATGGTAGAAACAATTTACCGTGTAAGTAAGTGCAGTGATACAAGTTGCTTAACCCTACCATAGACACTGTACTCTTCGTCCATATCTATTGTGAACAGGCAGTTTGGGGCAGAGACACAGCTGAGCAGGTAAACCAGTGCCAGTAGTCTGTGGGGGCAGAGTGTGACGACACAGGCAGCAAACAAGAAAACACCATCTCTCCTGATAAAGCTGAGCTATTTAACACTTTATGGGACATATAGTACTTTAATGCACCATTCTTCTTATCAGCATGATACAAAAATGCAGCTCTGGTCAGTAACATGTTAGGGCTACATTCATGCATCATGCCGACCCCAGAAGATAGATACACAACCAAAGGGTCAGCCTGATACATGAATGGGGCCTTGGTGATCTAACTCCTAACTCATCACGGATACATTCATGTATTATGATGACAAAGGCTAAAGCACATTAAAGCACTACACAGGCAGTAAAGGGTTAATTTCAGTTTTGAATTAGAGCTGACATTAAGCAGATGGAGCGAGTCTCGAGCTGTGAGATCCAATTAAGGAGCTAGGGGTCTAATGCCTGTAACGAGTCACCTGGAAACCACCACTGACACCATCCGGGGATAGGCTGTGTTGGGGGAGCTAGTAGGAGCAGCCAGCTACACATAATTTAACCAAATGTCTTAACCCTTTAATTGTGTCATAGTAACAATATGTTATTGTATTATTCCAATTTGTCATAATAGTGAATTAATGCAGCCTTTGAGAATTAGTCGTGAGGGATGCATTAATGCATTATAACCTACACTGTTAGACTTTAATGTAGATAAGCATTAGAATCTTGTGTAGTTTCAAAATATATACTACATGCTATTAGTGTACATGGGCAGTAGAGAGTTATAAAAGGTGATTTTTTTTTTTTTTTTCAAGTGTAGGGCGTTGATAGGTTTCTGAATTGTTGGCAATGATGCATGATTGCAGTCTTGGTTCGAATGCACTCGTCAGGGCTGCATTCATGCATCATTGCAACGAATATTCCGATGAACAAAAGCGCTCTTTGAAATTAAAGTGGTAGACCACTGAACAAGTGGCTTTTTGCAGTGTGTAAAAGTCGCTACCTAAGAATAGAAGACAATGAGAGTGAATCAAGGTGCTCTATGTGCTACGGATGGTGCTAATTTGGGACAATATCAGTCAGGAAGGACTTTTAACCCTTTGAGAATGGCATAATGCATTAATGCATCATGAACTTTGGTTGCCATGATGCTTTAATGCAGCCCTATTAAGTTACTCCTCAGGGCTGAATTCGAGCATCATGCTGACCTTATGGGGTTGAGACACTTCTAAAGGGTTGGCATGATGCACCAATACTTGCCAGGGCTGCTTCGGTGCATCATGACAATAAATACCATCTTTCAGCTACATGCCATCCATAAAGTTTAATTAGAATGATCCAAGGCCAAACCTTCAGGGCAGCCATGAGGTGTTGCACAGAGTGGGAAGCCGCCAGGGTGTGATAGGGACCCGATCTGGGGGAGCAACAGGGGGTGTTGGGGCGGAAAAGGGGCTGCTTCTTTCTGGCTGATTGATACCTGCATCTGGTGAAACAATCAGCCCGTCGTCAGACCTCTCCCAGCACTCGCCTGAGAGGGCTGCATAGCACTTTAATGCACTAAAGATAATTTGTTGGTGTGATGCATGTATGCAGCCTTGACATTTAGCACTCAGGTATTATTTAACACAAAGGTTCAATATGATGTACAAATACAAGGTCCATTTTGACCTTTACATGAACCATTAATCAATTTTTTAAGTTGTTGATGAATGAAAGTTTGACAAGTATGGCAGAACTTTGCTTTTGGAAGTGGTCACATTCTCCTAGGCGCTTTATCCCATGATGAGTAATTCTTTGGAAATAAATACAACAACATGTGTTTATACTACCACCTATTGACGCCCTCAGTATTGATGGAAATCAAATTCTCTGGAGTTGCCAATTTGTTCAGGCCAAAGTCGTCATTCAGAACAACTTTGAAACATGTCTAAAGACCACAAGTAACAAGAATTGCGGTTGTTGCCGCGTTAAAAAATGCCTCAGGCATTTTTATACGCGTAAACATAATGTCTACATGGTTGGTATGTTTGAAGGGAACCCATTCAAGACACCAAAAAAGCAGGGCCAGGAAGGGGTTATCAGCGGGAAGGATGATATTACTTCAAATATGGCATTTCCTTGGGTCCATGTTAGGGGGTAAGGAAATGTGTGTTGCTAGGCAGATAAACAATTACAATAGATGTTGCGAGGCAACCAGCTGGATTAGCAACTAACCGAAAGAACCATTGAAATCCTTGGGTCCATATTAGGGGGGGTAGGTATGATTATAATCAACCTTAAGACCATAGAAATGTGTGTTGCTAGGCAGATAAACAATTAGAAGAGCCGTTGCTAGGCAACCAATTGTATTAGCAACAACTGAATAGAACCATTGAACTCCTTGGGTCCATATTAGGGGGGGTAGGTGTGATTATAATTAACCTTAGGACCATGGAAATGTGTGTTGCTAGGCAGATAAACAATAAGAAAAGCCTTTGCTAGGCAACCAGCTGTATAAGCAACAAACCGAAAGAACCATTGAATTCCTTGGGTCCATATTAGGGGGGTAGGTATGATTTTAATCAACTTCAGGACCATGGAAATGTGTGTTGCTAGGCAGATAACCAATTAGAATAGCCGTTGCTAGGCAACCAGCTGTATGATCAACAAATGGATAGAACCATTGAATTTCTTGGGTCCATATTAGGGGGGGTAGGTATGATTATAATCAACCTTAGGACCATGGAAATGTGTGTTGCTAGGCAGATAAACAATTACAATAGCCGTTGCTAGGCAACCAGCTGTATAAGCAACAAATGGATAGAACAATTGAATTTCTTGGGTCCATATCAGGGGGGGTAGGTATGATTATAATCAACTTCAGGACCATGGAAATGTGTGTTGCTAGGCAGATAAACAATTAGAATAGCCATTGCTAGACAACCAGCTGTATGAGCAACAAATGGATAGAACCATTGAATTCCTTGGGTCCATATTAGGGGGGGTAGGTATGATTATGTCAGAGAGTGGAGCCCTGATCACCAGGTCCTGCAGTACAGAAAGCAAAACACAGTTAACAGGTTGAGGAGAATGGGGAGGATCATCATTAGCAAGAGTACCCTTATAGGGTCACATAGTTCTTTAAAGCGTGGTTCTGCTTGTAGGTATGATACTAGAATGAAGACCTGGTGAGTAACCAGTCAAGGCTGCATTCATGCATCAAGACAACCCTACAGGTTTGATACACTCCCACTGAGTTGTCATGATGCCTTCAGCAAGTCATATATTATCATGATGCCACAAGGGCATAGCACATTAAAGCACTCTGCAGCCCTTAAAGCACTCTGCAGCCCTTACAGGGCTAATAAACCTGAGAACCTGAGAAGACATAAGAAGGCAATTATATCAGCAGCAGGCAGACCGGCCTGGGTAGCAGCAGAGAAGATGCTGTGTAGATGTTGAAGGCCTGGGTAGCAGCAGAGAAGATGCGGGTGTAGATGTTGAAGGCCTGGGTAGCAGCAGAGAAGGTGCGGGTGTAGATGTTGAAGGCCTGTTTCTGTACAGTAGCAGCCAGACCAGCCTGGGTAGGCAGCAGAGAAGATGCGGGTGTAGATGTTGTAGACCTGATCCTGTACAGACTGCAGAGTACCTCCCCCAGTCACTGCACTCAATTCTCCAAGCACAGTCTGAAAAAAAACTCTTCCAAGAGGCTGGGACTTCAGGAAATAGTTTGTGGAATAAGGGAGGAAAGTGATACTGCTTGTATGTTCTGCTATACACCAAATATAGTTCCCATGAATTATGTTCAAACCCTACCATTAGAATATGACCAATACTTCTGTAATTCTATACATTTGCTCTTCTCCTTTCCCTTAACATAGTTGAAGTGAGTCAATAACGTATAAATACATGTCTTAAACTTATGGCTAAGGTAAATTTTTAGGTTGATTCGATTCCTTTTGGCAGAGAAGGAAGTAGTACTGGTATAAACTGATGTGAGAATCTGCTGGGAGATTGTGCCAGGTTGTTATCTGAAGGAATCTGCTCCTAACAGTGATATCAATTTGTCGGAATGAGGGCAGAATCCTGCCGGGCTTGTCTCCCTGCCCTCTTACCAACACCTTAGAGCCACAGTGGATTCTTTTATCCCACTGTCTGTCTGATTCTACTCCCCCGTGCTCCATCTCTGAGTGATTTGAAGTAGCGGACTGAATCCTGTAGTCCATATGTAGTGGCTCGGCCTACTAGCCATGATGTCATCTCCAGTAAAGGTCCATCACGCACCGTTAGTTGTACATATTTTCCAACTGAATTGATAATGCTATATTTCCTGCTGTCTCAAAGGGCATATCTCCCATAGAGTTACTGCTCTATCTCTCTAGATACAATGTCTCCAAATAGACGATGCAGAATTGCTTTTTTTCTGTATTTAACATATTTTTCATTATGATAACACAAATATAAAAGACTACCAGATATTTATCTTATGGGAGATTTTTTTCATCTAAAGCAATAAGCCTACAAGAGACACAACACCAGGTATGCCATTTATCAAGGCACAGTTTCCAGGTCATCCAATGTTGCATATTGTGTAATGTCCTCAGTCTATACGACAACTTTTCACCATGCAGGACATCGGTCTCGCAGCTTTTTTATTTTGTAGGCCCTGCTAAATTTCTGCAGGTCCAGGATATGACATTTGCATCTCAAAATAAAAAAGATAAAGCAAGTGTTTGTACTAACAATTAATGTCAATAGGGTTCCCCTTATGTTCAAATCATATAAACCATCTCAATATCAAAATTTTAGAGAATATTATACCAAATATTTATGCCATCCTTTTCATACTCTAGAAAACTTGAAAACCTATGACCTCTAAAATCTAGCATGTAAACATAGTGAACTTAGGATTTGGGCTGGCAGAAGCCACTTTCTGCAGGGGCTGGCAGAAGCCACCTTCCTGCAGGATCTGCAGCCCTATAGACCGTGTTGAGTGTAGTTGACTGTAAATGGCTTGTGCTGCCCCCTCTAGACAGGAGACCATGTGTGTAGGGCGTCATTAGTACCCAGCTCTGTCTGCTTGATGCCCCTCCAGTACAGGAGATGGATAGTGCCTGGTAATGCCGCAGATGAAATTAAACCCAGTAAGCACCACATCATGTTTTAATGCATTATGACATTTGTAGTCATGAAGGCAGGTCTGGAATGTAACGTGCCAGTGCTGCCTTCATGCATCATGCTGACCCTACGGTGTTGATGCAATATCAAAAGGTTGGCATGATGCATGAATGCTGCCATGGGAAGTAGACTTGCCTTGGCTGCATTTATGCATCATGACACCTCAGGGCGTAGTGCTTTAAAGCATGTTGTGGCCCTTAAAGGTGTGTTGTCATGATGTGCCAATGCTACACTGGTGGGTAACTTGCCAGCACTGCATTAAGGCATAATGCAGACCCTTCAGGAGTGTCTCGAACACATATAGTGGGCATGATATTTGAATGTGAATGTCGAAGTCACCCACCAGGGCAGCATTCATGCATTATGATGACCTACCTAATGATGCATTAATATATCATAACATCCTCAAAGGGTTAAGCCAGTGGAAAAACTCATTACAGGCCAAGGTTTGTGGTCTGAAGTTCAAGGTGTCGGTTTGGGCTCATCCCTAATTAATAATACCAGAACCAATGACAAGGCTGGGTTGACCTAATCCAGGGAAAGGTCGGGTTAAGGTGAACCACATTGGAAGCCACTTCAAATTGTGGTACAGTGTCAGTAATGTTGTTTGAGTTTCGAGTACGGCAATTAAGTTTTGTTTTTGTGTTTTTAGCTTAAAATAATTCATGAGGCATGCTGTGTGCTTAAATTACTGTTTTCGGAATGCCAGGTCTTTGTAAAAGCATATCTAAACCCTTTCATGACCTGATGCATGAAAGCAGCAATGACTGGTCCTTATGTGACTCCCTCAGGTGAGCCAGGGAGATATGTGACTCCCCTAGGCTCCTCCCTGTGGATAGGCCTTGGAGTCACCTAGGCTCGCTTAGAAAAGGCTCCCTTAGAAAGGCTCTCCTGGTGGCAGCCTGGGTCCCTTTTGACCCTGTGCTCTTAACTGTTTAACGATGTTATGTCACCTGGCTTTATTGGTATATCATGCTGAACCTCAAAAGAATGTCTCAACCCCGTAGGGTTTGCCTTAAGCTTGAATGCAATACTGGTGATTTACTTGCCAGGGCTGCATTCATGCATAAAGATAACCAATGACATGATGCATTGAGGCATTACACCATCCTTCAAGTGTTAAAGGGCTAAAGTGTGTCAGTATCATCTACAACCCTAGAATTAGGCTCATTACAGCAGAAAACACATCAGTAGAACCAGGTAATCAACACCCGGGGGCACACTACGAGAACTGGGTCAGGGTCTCAGGTCATTGTGGCAGGTCCCACATGGATAGTTTACGCTGCCAGGATGGGCTTGGCAGGGGTGCTACATAGCAGTCATTCTGCTGCAATTTCTTCATTGATCTCTAAGCTGGTGGCAAGATCACCAAAACTACCATGAAAAGGGGGAGGATATGAGCTTACAACACAGGCTTGTATGTGTGTGAGTAGTGTAGAAAATGGGCCTACATGTAGGTAGTTCAGGAAACCAGCCTTCAATGCAGGCCTGCTTTCAATAGTGTAGAAAGTTAGCCTATAATTCAGGCCTATATGTAAGTAGTGTAGGGAATCAGACCACATAGAGACCTTTATCGCGTGTTAGTGGAATGCATCTACAGGCCTGCTGTCCTATATCTAGCTGTCTGTGCCCCATACACAGTGACATGACGGATGAGTCAGGTGACCGTCCCCAACTCCCCTCCACCCGGGGATGCATACCTGATGTAAAATGTGATTTTATAAAAGCCATAGGAATAAGGCATTAACCCTTAAAGGGCCAAATAGTGATTTAATACACTATGAGCCTTTTTGTCATATTGAATGAATACAGCACTGGCAATTCTACTTGTCATTACTGCCTTCATGCATCACACACGCCCCATAGGGTTTATGTATGATTTCACCACAGTTGGCTGAGAGAACAAAAGAAATGGCCTGACTGTTTTTTACATACATGGCTGTATCTTGAATAAGGCCCTCCAGTGCTTAAGCATAGGAGATCTTGTATTTCCAAAAAAATAATGTCCTGTATCCCATACACAGTGACATGATGGAGTCAGGTGACCGTCCCCTGCTCCCCTCCACCTGGGGTCTGTACTGGAGATACCTGATATAAAAGGTGATGCTAAAGATTCCATAGGAAACAAGGCATTAACCCTTTGCCAGGGCTCCACGAATGTATCATGACGACCCTTTGGGTGTATATACCATTTTGAACCTAATAAGCGCACATCCCCTACAGCAGCATTTATTCATTATCAGGCATAGCACATTGATGCACTATGGGGCTCTTAAAGGGTTATGTGCGGGGACTGTCTAAAATTAAGTAGGGCTGTTACCCACCCACACTTTTTCAACATCTTTTTTTCGCACTAAAGAACAATTTAAACACCTATACCCCCGAAGCTTATACAAGAAGACATGCACTCTATCAAGACTAGGCGTTTTATCACAAAAGTATGCTTTATGTATTTGCACAGGCTTTGACTATGAGCAGACAGATAGGCCTTAGTATACCTATCCTCGGGGCGTAGGCATAGCCTACAACCTGACACATGGGACACAGCACATGAAGCACTATGCTGAACTTAAAGGATTAAGTTTTTGCCCAGGTTTTGGCTATGAGCAGACAGATAGGCGTGCAATATTAATGTGTGGAGTTTGGTATCACAGCCTCCCGTCTCCTGCCTGCACGGTTCGAGAATCAGAAACATCTTTTGGAAACTCATTATTATTCACAGTACGAATTGAGCCCAGGGGAGTTGGCATTGGTGTTACAGGCCTTAACCAACTAATTCCGAACTTCTCAAAAAACTCCCACCTTTGGGAATTAATGTTAAAAACCAAGAGGAGATACAAAAGCAATTTCCTTTCATATTACAGTGGAATCGCATGGTAAAAAATGGACTGTAATGCCATTATCCGTTATCTGGTGGATGCTTTAATTATTCCCACCTCGTGCTGGGCCAGGTAAAAAACCGCTCCTGTTGCTGGATGTGTTTTGGGTGGAGGAGATGCCAGGTGAGGAAGGCAGCCTGCTTCCAATGCAAGTCGTTCATTGTTTTTAATGTGCATAGTTTGATTTAACCCTTTAAGGACCACATAATGCTTTAATGCACTATGTGATTTGGTCATCATGACCCATGAATGCAGCTCTAGCAGATCTGCATTCTTTGATCATTTCACTCTTTAGAAGTGTATAACCCCCAAAGGGTTGACATGATACTTGAATGCAGCATTGGTAAGCAGACTTGCCAGGTGTGCACTGATGCATCATGACAACAAAGAGCATAGCAAATTAAAGCATTCTTCAGCCATTAAGGAGTTAAGTAGTCAGAATACAATCCGTCCCGGGATATGAGGTTTACAGAGGGGTGCCTGGTAGTGTTACACTGGATGTAGGTGGCGCCAGGGGCTACAGGTGCACACACTAGCTGGTTGTGACGAACCTTCCAGTTTGCCTGCATGCTGATATTCTTTTCTCTTTTTCATAATGACATCGGATTCTCCACAAAATAACCTGTGTTGTCTGGAGCCTGAGCCCCCCATTATATGTATTCAGACCATGAAGGATATTTAGATTTCAGACTTCGCAAGAGACATCCGTCAATCCACCACAGAAGGTCCCCTAAAACGGCAATAAAAAAAAATGACTGGGGAAAGGGAAAAGGGATCTGTCGATCCATTCAATCCATGTCTCCTGAAGGGAGGGGGATGCAACAAGTTTTGAGGTACCGGTCATCAGGGGACAGTATGCTTGTGCTCCTGACCTAGTCAGTTAGGGGCCTACTGGAGGGATGGGTGTGTGGTGTAAGGGGGGGGGGGCTGTGTGTAGGGGGGAGGGGTCTCATTCTGGTCACGTGTGGGGGATGGCACAGGATAGGGTAAGTCTTAACAAGACAGGGTGGGACATGGGTGGAGGCATGTTTATTCCAACTGGTTTCAATGACACTATTTTTGCATGCTGACCTCCAATAATGGTACTTATCTTTTAATGTTTAATGGAATATGCTAGCACCATTGGTTTAAAGAAGATACCCTGTATTTTGCCACCTCATTGAATAACCCACACCGGTATTCCATAGTCGTTTGACCAAGGCTGTGAGGTCCATTTACATCTTCTCCATTTGTTGTGATCCTAGCCATATCACATAACTCCAATTTCATTTGGAGTTCTCCCCGATCTTATAGATTCTATCATGCTTATTGTGTAGCCTATTAACAGCATTATACGCCTGCCTAACACTACACATTGGGGTATAAAACAAATCATCAGGCCATAGGCCGAGTGTGATGTGGCTTGGATCACATCATGAAGCATGAATTCATGCAGTCCTGGCGAGTAAAGCATGTGTCATTCATCATGGTTTACCACCTCATTACAGCAATACAATTATAATTAGGACTAATAAGCCAAACGCTCCCACGCCACCATTCAGGAGATGATGAGGTCAAAATATATTCCCATCAACCTTTTCCGCCTAACCTCATACCCTGGACTCCTGAACCAAGGAGCTGGCTTTATTTTTATCACACAAGAGTTGGTCTCTGAGTGGCTTCTGTAAATTATAATGATCGCTACTAATACTGTAATGAAAGCATGATGCCTCAATGCTATCTGTCCATCTGTCACCATGATGCATGAATGCAGTGCACTGTGTTTAGACATTGTGTCTACCCCACTAAATTTACCTCAGCGGATCAGCATGATGCATGAATGCAGCACTGTGAGTTACCAGCTTGCCGACAAAAGGGTATCATGCATTTAAGCACCATGCTGGCCTTAAAGGGTTAAACCCACTGCTGTAACTGCTACATCCTTTTCTATTCATACCCAACGTGTTGATCTCCGACACCTGCATGCCCATTTTTCCTGCGACCAGGAGCGATGCTCAGGTCGTTGCCCTTTTCTTGCATTGGTAATGGCAAACCAGGTCTTTTTTCCCTTTTTTCAGGAACTTAATCTTGTAAGGGCTGCATAGTGCTTTAATGTGCTCTGCTCTCTTTCGTTATGGTGAATACCCCCCCCCCCCCCAACGTCCTTGTCAGTGCTACTTTCAAAGTATCATGCTGACCCTTCAGAGTGTGATCCATAAAACCAGTTGCTCAAATAGACGTGCCAGTGCTGCATTTATAATAATGAAGGCCATAATGCATTAAGTCATGCTCAGCCCTTAGAGTGTAATTTCCTTGATTGCCTATTAGGTGTGGAGTACCTCCTGTCACCATCCTGGTGTAATTGTGGCATCAGTAACGGTGTCTCTGCAGTTGGTATAAAAGTCTAGCGAGCCAGTAGTAGGGTAGCCTGACCTCGAGCCACCCACTACTTTGAGATGTCCACCTCAATTATGTAGTTATTCATGCATCATATCCTCTCTTCTTGCCCTTTGCTGGATATAGTGGTACTGTAGTACACAAAGATTTATTTTTTCCATGCATAAATAACTACAAATTTAATTATTGAGGTGGTTATCTTAAGATACGGGTAACTCTAGGTCAATTTACCTGAGTGGGAGAGAGAGCTAGTATACCTGCTCTTTGTTAACAATGTCTTTTAGTCCTTGCTGGAAAGAGTAACACTTGAGTGTAATACGCATGAATGACAAAATTGAAGTGGATATCAAAGTCTGTGGTCGACTCTAGGTCAAGCTAGCCTACTTCATTAAACATAATGTGACCCTTTAAATGGTTAAACTAGACGTTAATTACCAGACGACATTCAAACAGATGCTGCCTTAAAGCAAGAATAGAGCAGGGAAAATGAAGAAGGTCACACCTTCTTGCTGCTAGAAGAGACTTTAACACTGAGTTTAGTGTTTAGCAGCTAAGTGAGGATCTGATTGTCACAGTCTATAGTGATAAAATGGGAGGCCACTTGTTCCCATGATCGTGGCAAAGTTTTGTCATACTCACCATTGCCACTGCAAATTTAATTCAAATCCAATTTAAGCAGTTGGAGAAGTCATTGGATCAGCCCAGAATCAAAGCACATACCTCTTGCACTGGTGACAAGCGTGTTAACCATTACACTACCAACCCATGTCTGACTGGTCTCTGCTCCCTATGTTATTGAACTGGTATGGTACAGAAGGGGAAGGATTACCAAGGTTCATGCAAAAGTCTTCCCTGGATCAAAGTTACTTAAAGATGCCTTAAACAGCTTAAAGAAGGCCATTAATCAACTTTTGTTTTTGCTTAAAGCCTAAATGTGATGGCTCATGCAATACGCCCACCCCCTCATTTTGCTAGAAAATGAGGGCAGGTGTCGGGGTGCTCGAGGAGGGTGGGAGGGGGAAGGGGGTAGAGGTGTGGGTGTCAGCTGGCACATTATTTGTACAAAGGTCACGGTTCACACCGGCCTGCTGACCACATGGAGGTCTTGTTGGCCTCCTCAGACCTACATGTATACACACCCAACCCCCCCCCCCCCCCCCCACACACACACAGACAAACGCCCCCTAATCCCAACACACGGTTCGCGCTAGCCATTCGCAAAATCGCTAGTGGCAAATCAAACTTTGGATAATACTACCCCCTGAAAATTCGCCAAATTGGCTAATTGTGGCTAAGGGACTAATCTTACCTAATCACCATAGCCATGTTATATATCATTGAAAAGGGGAAATTGTGGGGAAGCCAGTCAGATATATTATATTCTGATGTAACGTAATCATGAATTTTCCCAAAAGAAAAACATTTTGCCAGGGCCACAGATTTAGATCTTTGTTACTCATCATTGCCTTAGCTAGGTGATAGTGTCAAAGGGGGGGGGGGTTGGGCTGAGAAGTAGGAAAGAAGGAGTATGTGAGACTGTAAGAGGAGGTGCAAGATAAGCTTGAATTATTATATAGCTTTTTACATTTATTCTTGGAAATTTTAATCAAGTGCAAAAGGGTCCTTCGAAACACTCATCAAAGCTCATCAAGCCATAACTCCTCCCCTCTAAGGAAAAATCAAAGAAAATAATTGTATCCGTTTTCAAGATTAGAAGATACCTTCCCATTTTCAAATTTTCACAGACTCTATTTATATATTGCCATATTATGAGCTGCGTAAAAAAAGTCATTAGAATTTATAGTTCATATCTCATGTAAGAACGCAATTTATATGGGTGAGTAGGACTGTGTTCAATGGTATGAAAACTAAATTTTAAATGATTTTAAACAAGCAAAGAAAGTTTGGCTAATCAATGTTGAATTTGGCTAATCCAAACGAGCACAAATTCGCCAAACTGGCTAATAGAATACATGCACTAGCGCTTACCCAGAAACACCTACCCCAAAAAAAACTTATCTTATCCTCCACCTTCCCCACGTCCAAACACACCCGCCTGGTCTCCCATTATCTTTAAGGGCTGCAAAGGGCATAGTACATAAATCTCCTATGCCCTTTGACATGGTCTTTTCTCATCATTATGCATGAGTGCTTTTCTGGAATTCATGCATCATCCCGACCCTAGCAGTGTATTAACCAAAAAGGGTCGACATGATGTATGAATGCAACATTGGCGAGTTACTGACCGGTGCTGCGTTTATGCATCATGACAACAAGGGACATTAAAGCATTAGAGCACTGTAATGCATTATGCATTAACCAAGGTCATGATGCATGAATGCAGCCCCAAGAGTTACTCGCCGGGGCTGCATTGGTGAATCATGATGATAAATTCATTTTTTAGTGACATGCCGTCCTAGAACGCCTCTCTGTATGCTCTGCATGAATGTATCCATTCAAGAAAACTCTTTATTTCTTAAAGTCACACTTTGAGTGACTTTAAGTTCAGTAAATGCCTTGTTAATGTCCTGGAAAGATTTTTCTCCCTTCATTGATACTTGGACTGTTTCACACAATATGTTGGTCCATTGTTTACCTGCAATGCGGATTTCTTAACAGTGGTGACAGCGGAGCCCTCTTTCACTGGCCTAGTCGCCAGTGTCTTGACCAAGAGGTCAATGATGCTCCTGACACCATAATGAGGACCCTGACTTTAGAAGTTATCAGTCTAAGGGTCCAAGCAGACCCAGCTACATGCTACCAGGACATCCCCATTCCAATACTGAAACATTTGCATGAAAAGCTGGTATCTGTAATTGAGAGGTCACATTCAGTTTTGCCCAAAAAAGAAATGTCAAAATAGATTTCCCTCCCCCCACTCATCGCTAAAAAGACCCCTTATATAGATGCACTGCACACTGGACCACTATACATAATGCATTCTCCAATACTCAATGGCTTTCATACAAGTACAACAGTCTACTGGGACTTTCTGTTTAAGTTGTAAGCCCGATCAGTATCCATTAACCTATGGCAGCAGACCTTCAAAGCTTACACAGTGCTTAATAAGGCCACCAGCTCGCAGAGCTTAGGGACCCACAAGGGGTCACAATTGATTTTAGCCAATCACACTAAGCCAGGGTTAAGTATAGTGTAGGGATCTATTCCCATCTACTACCTTGTGTCAAAGGTCTCCTGGGAGGAGGGGCTGTGGGAACTTAGTCCTACTTAGTTCAATTAACTTCAGACAATTACTAATGATTCCTAACCAAGTGGGAATAACCACTTATAGGCCACATATATATATGATTGTTTAGATTAAGTACAGTTTTTGATGAGGGGAATCGGAGAAAGAAACGGTATTAGTTCTAACTGATAGAAACAGTGAGAGCGTACAATTGGTAGCCCCCAGTGCCCATATCCTAGGGGAGTGATGTAGGGAGATTACAGCAAAGTGGCTTTACTGGCGACCCACACAGACTCAATAAGCCAGCACAACGCCCTCTGAAGTGATCACCCTCAACCATTTTAGCATGACTCTCATTTATAGTCTGGGATTTAAACAAGTGGCCAAAAGGGCAAATTCAGCAAAGAGGTGCCCTCACTGTCCATGTTGGATCAGTACAGCCATGGAAAAAGGGGCAGACAAAGGGAGGCACAATACCAAGGAAAAAAGAGTCACATCATGTGTTTCATAATTTGAAAAGTTTTTTCTGAGACTGTAATGTATTGTGGATTTCTCACATATTAATGAAAATAATAAAGTTTCAATTGTATTTTTCCCCAAATTGAATTTCGTTATGTCAAATTGGACTTGAAGCAATTTGATAACTGCCCATGGATTCATTGTCACTGCTGGAGGAGGAAAATTTCCAAAAGGTAATTTTGTTTTTGACCCAATGCTGTATGAAACCATCTTTAATCTTTAATTATTAGATCTTCTTTTCCCCATAACTCCACATGTTTCATTAGATAAACCCAATCATTGATCGAAAAACCATGGTGTGTTTACCTCTTCTGAACCAATGCAACATGACGAGCTAAGGTGATTTTCTTCACAAATGCAAAAAAAAACATTCATATCCGGAATAATAGTTCCCTGTTCATCAATTCTCTTAGATACCTATGCCCAAAGTAGGTGTGAAGCGACCTGACAAGGTGTGGAGGAAATGGGAACTAAAGCGTCTAGGTTCCATGGACCTAACCAAAACAGGTCATGCATAATTCCCTCATACTGCAACAGTGCTACATATGGCAATTATTGTATTGGTACAGTCACACTATTTAGGAATTCTTCCATCTGTCTGGTACAGTTCTGGAGATATGTAAGCTTATACAGATGCAGAAATCTCACATGACATTTGCTCTTCTGAGACCCTAAGGTCAGCTAACTTTGAACATGCCCTATACACCTATTATTGGAAGTATATTCAATATGTTACCATAAATGAATAGCCAGATGTGTGATGTCTAATAAGGAGACCGGACACTTAGAGGAGACACATTGTTTGTGGATTAAAATCAAATATATACGCTCAACTACACATATGAAATATCTCTGGGCCCTAGTAGTATAGTATGTATCGGAACGGGACTATAGTTAACTACTGTTTATTACTCAATCGACATGCAGCCAATCAGAGGCCTCCATTTGGTCACGTGACCCGTTGCCATGGTAACGTGACCTACTTAGGGCTCTCAGCCAATCAGAAGCCAGCATTCTGGGTGACCTACTGACCTACTTAGAAGCTCTCAGCCAATCAGAGGCCGGCATTCTGGTAACCATGGTAACGTGACCTGCTTACGTCACGTGACCTACTTAGGCTCAGCCAATCAGAAGCCGGCATTCTGGTAACTAGGGTAACGTGACCTACTTAGGGTTTGTTTGTAAACAACACCACGTGGCTCTCTTGTTTGTAAACAACACCACGTGACACGTGACTGTTTGTAAACAAACAACTTATATATAGAAAATAAACACAACAAGTTCCATGTTATGTTAAAATATATTTTCAAAAAAAAAGCACATCTGTTACAGCGTCTATGTGTAACTACGCGCGTTCTCATTCAAACACTATAACACTATCATACCGTAGCAGCAGCAGGTAGGACTGGAAGAAAAGCAAGCGCACGAGCAGAAGCGACGACACCAGTTGCACCATCCGGCCGTCGCGTTGGTAGCCCTACTACTCGTCGCGCGTTCAACTGGAGGTTTAAGAGTGACAAATGACGATTCTTTGTCGACGCGACTGCTAACATCAGCATCGGCAGCAGCATCGGCAGCATCGGCAGCAGCATCGGCAGCAGCGGCAGCAGCCTCGGCAGCAGCGGTAGCAGCAGTAGCAGCAGCTGTAGCAGCAGTAGCGTGAGCATTAGCAACAACAGCAGCAGCGACAGTAGCAAGGGCGGCAGAGCGGGCACTAGCAGCGTTATCAGCGGCGTCATCGGCAGCCGCAACAGCATCAGCAGCAGCAGCGTCGGCATCGGTGGCATGAGTAGCTGCATCGGCGGCAGCAACAGCAGCAGTCACAGCCGCAGCGGCAACAACAACAACGTCATCACAACCAGCGTCACTAACAGCCGCAGTAAATGCAGCAGTAGCACTAGCAGCAGCAGTAGCAGAGGCTACAGCATCAGCTTCACATTCGCGCGCCGCTTCGTCATTCCGCTTCATGTCACGGTAGCAACTTTCCATCATGGGGATCTGCAAATTGAGGCGCGGTGCTGGTGGTGGTAGTAGTAGTAGTAGTAGTAGTAGTAGTAGCGTGAACGATGATGACGATGCCGAATACGGTTTCACTCCCCCTTATATACCCTTACTCCCCCCTTTTTTTTCAAGCCACCGGCCAGCTGCCCCCTCACGGCAGGTCTTTAGATCAGCCTTAAGTCGCTTACTACGCGGCTCATCATCCCTCTAATCGCATTTTCCAGCCGCCGGCCGGCTGACTGCGGACGACAGGAGAGGGTGATTTGTTTTTCTTTAGATTTAAGCCGCTTACCACACGCACACCCTCTAGTCACAGACAGAGTGACAGAAAGGGAGGGGGTCGCTTTGTTCACGCTACCTGTAGTTGTTTTTCTATACACACGCTGAGCCCATGACCCGCTAATCCTTTATACAGGTAACACGCGTTCAACTAATTACTCTATTGTATGACAGTCGGTACACGGATTTAATTTTAAACCACCTTCCCATCTGGATCCATGTCTGGCGGGGTGGAAGGATCCAGCTGAAAAGCGTGATTAGGGCTTTTGTTTCTCTTATGATAGCAGCAGGTCAGCATGCGACAGCTGAAAATGTCAGACTCGCCGCTCCTATAAAAGACTGAGATGCGTCTCTCTTTCCACACACCCTTCTACCATCGCCGCCGACACCGCCACCGCCGGCCAGCCGACCGCCGCCACCGCCTGCAGTCACCGCCATCACGCCAGCAGGGAATTTCGAGCTGAGTCTGCTTATTGCTTATTTTTTTTGTTTGAGCTTTTTTTGTTTTTTAAATTTTTTTATTTTCACTCAGTCTTTTTTGTTTCGGAGGAAAGAAATATGGCGCTGCAGAGGGCGCGAGTTTCTAAAAGACGGTCGCGCGAACAAAGTGCTCTCCTCAACTGCCCGGCTATTTTTTTATCTCAAAGGAGAGAGCGTCACGTAGTTGAGGTTCACGCTTCTCTTGAAGCGTACCGAATTCTCGAGAAATGCAAAGCTGAGCGCCATCGTCGTTATACAAGAGCGGAAAAGGAAAACGTAGCGACATGGCCGAGAGCCGTCTTCTCAGAACAGCATTTACTCTACCATTGCATAACAGCCGCTCTCAGCGCCCCCACTCGTTGGGCGTTTCATGAAAAGAAAGAGCGCCGCTACTCTCCTCACCCTGCCTCCTCTTATAAAGTGAGAATAAGTGCTATGAAACGATTCGACAAGCCGATCGGTTTCTTGGGAGCGACTGCAGCTCCCACTCGGTGGGCGCGCGTTGTGGCCGACGTGAACACGCTCTCTAAACGTTTCGACGTCGCCACTTGTTATCCCGCATATTGCAACGCAGCCGAATTGAAGAAGATAGGGACGCACTATTTTAAACCATACGCTCCAATATGTATTTGTCACCGCCGCGCTCACACGCCTTATTGCTTTTTCGAGACGATCTTGTCACAACACAGAAATAGAAAAAAAAGCGGCAAAGCGACGAGCTTTGCCTAAATGATCAAAAAAAAAAAAAAAAAAAAAAAAAAAAGAATTAATCTCCTCCTCCTCCTCCTCCTCCTCCTCCTCCTCCTCCTCCTCTTCTTTTTAAAAAAAAAATAAATATTTGTATCAGACTCCTCTGGAGTCTGATACAAACATTTATGACTATTGAGTGAAAATAGAATTTTATCGCAAAAAAAAAAAAGAAAAAAAAGTCACTTCTGCGGCCACTACTGTGACACCGGCCGGTATCAATAAAAAGGTCGGCTGACTTTTCTCCACAACCATTCACTACCGACCGTTCGAGTGAGAAACACAGCAGACAGTCAGACACACAACCGCTCTCTGACGCGTCCTGAAAAAAAACAAAAAAATGTCCAGTAGTAAAAGCAAACTCTTCACAGAAATTCATTTCGACGCTCGACTACAAGGACCCTTTAGTTGTATCATTAGCGGTCCGTCGGGTTGTGGAAAATCGCGCTTGGTGGATCAATTTCTGAGCGACGTGAACAATTTGGTCACGCCGCCGGTGGAAAAGACTTTTTACCATTACGGCGAGTGGCAACCTCTGTTTGAAAAAATGCAAAATCAGTACGGTGTGGAATTCAGAGAAGGTCTTCCTAGCAAAGAGTCTATAGCGGGAGACGTGGAAGTAGCAGAAGACGCTTTACGACCCCACACTCTACTGATATTGGACGATCTGATGAGCAGTTCCAATCAGCAAGTGGTAGCCGACATTTTTACTAAATACTCGCATCACTGGAACGTGAGCGTCATATACATCACTCAGAACCTATTCCAGAAATCACCCGACTTTCGAACTATGAGTCTGAACGCTCACTACATGATCGTTTTCAAGAACCCGCGCGACATGGGGCAAATAGCAAGTCTGTCTCGCCAGGTGTTTCCGTCCAACGCGGCGGCCCTCTCTAGTATATTTACCCATGAACTCAAGCGACCTCACTCATACCTCCTTCTGGACTTCAAGCAGTCAACACCTGACGATCTGAGAATACGCTCCTCTTTGACGTCCATACACTCTCAGCTAGTGTTCGTACCGCTAGACAAAAAAAAGAACAAGAGAAAGCAGTAGCAAAAAAATGTCTTCTCATCTACTCGAAAGACACTTTGGTACTCTCAAGCACTTAGCTAAGTGCTCGCCAAAGGACTGCTCGCATCTAATAGACTCTGGAAGCGACGATCTGATCGCAGCGTTAAGTGAGATCTGTCACAATTTACTGGTAGGGAACATCCCGCTCAGCGACAAACAACTGGACAAGCTTCGAGAATCGGCTGATGTGTTGAGGGAGGTTGGCAAAAAATCTACGCCCATCAAAAAAAAGAGACGCGTCTTGGTACAAGAGGGAGGTTTCCTCATTCCGGCTCTCATAGGGATGGCCTTACCGCTTATAAAGAGCATTCTCCGTATATGAGACACCTCATTCGACACCTACTCGCCGACAGCACCACCACCACCACCACTACCGCCACCACCAGCGTCATTGCCACCGTCGTCCCCATGACGGACTCAGAGCAGCAACAACACTACAAACGTTTAGCGCTCGTGGATCCTGAGACGCTCTACAAATCATCACGAGCAGGTCTACTTCATCATGTGCCCGCTGCTGCTGCTACTACTAGCGCTGCTACTACTACAGTCGCTGCTGCTAGTACTTCTACTGCTCCAAACCTTCCTCCTCTTCCTGATGAGCGCACTGAAAAGAACGAGAGTTCCGCTCCTGCCACCGCCGCCCGCCTACCTGCCGACATGGCCTATTACCACAAGCAGGCAGAACAGTCCCTTCATCCCGACGCGGCCTTGCACCAGGTGCTACAGTTTATCTACAGGGACTTGGATTTAGTGTTGAACGACCCCACTTTGGAATCGCGCGAGAAAATGTTGAAATACCGAAGGTTGTTGAATAGATTGCAATTTTTTCTCGCGAATCCCCACAACAGCAACATCTCTTCGTCCTACTCTTCTTCGCCCCCGGCTCACCTCCGTCAGTCTGCTGAAGAGGCCAGCGCGTCCCTACTCGAGCGGTTGGTGAACCAAGTTCCCAAGAGGAATCGCACTCGGACCGTGGCGCTGTACAAACAATTGGAGAAATCCGGTGTGATCAAGTGGAACGAGGACGGTGCGGTGCGCGAGATGTCGGGTCGGAGAATACCACCTGAGCATCGCATCAACATAGTGGACTTACTGAACGACGCTGCCAGGTTCAGGAAGACGGCGCCCAGACCGGCGGGCTACTCGCCGTTCACGAAAGCGCTGCGCGAAGCAGTTCCCACAGACTCCTTGATCGGAAACCATCTGTATAAAGCGAGCGGACCTGGCCGAAGTTTGGACACACGGCTTGCTGACAGAGGTCGGAAACGACCGAGCTTCGACTCGGAAGAAGGAGAAGCAGCAGCAGCAGCAGCAGCAGTAGCAGCAGCAGACTCTTCTCTCCAGGTGGACGATCAATCCTCTGACGACGAGGAGGACGACAGTGAACTTTTCCAAACTCCGACTTCCTATAGGAGCGTGGAGAGTAAGAAAAGGAGAGGGCGCAACCGCCTAGCGGCGAGCTCGTCGTTCACGCCCTCAACAGGCCCACCATGGGCAAACCAGTGAAGAGACTGACCAAGAAGGAAAAAGAAAAGAAGCGCGTAGTAGCTAGATATACCGACGTCAAAGCGCCCTCCAGTTTCACTAGCGTGACTAAACTCCAGAAACATCATTTTCGCCACCTGAACCCGGCCGTCATCCGAGATGCTTTGGTGTCGCTGGACGCCTACACTAAACATAAACCCATTCGGAGAAAATTCGCAAGGAACAAGACTATAACCGGCGCAATCGATCAGCAGTGGCAGATAGATCTGATGGACATGCAAGCTTTGGCGTCTCACAACGACCGCTTCCGGTACGTGGTGACGGCGATCGACGTTTTCTCTAGGTACGCGTGGGCCGTTCCCATTAAATCCAAGAGCGGCGCTGATGTCACCGAGGCCTTCCGAGAGATGACAGGCACTGGCGAGAGACGACCGCGCACTGTTCAGACAGACAAAGGGAAAGAGTTTTTGAACAAGATCTTTCAAGATTACTTGAAGAGCGAGGGCATAGAGTTCTTCACTGGCGAGAACGACGACATCAAAGCTAGTCTAGTGGAGCGCTTGAACCGCAGTCTGAAGGAGAAGCTGTGGCGTTATTTCACACACAAGCGCACGTATCGCTACGTAGACGTACTGCACCATGTAGTGTCTTCTTACAATCGCACTCACCACAAGACGTTGAAAATGGCGCCGGCTCAAGTCAGCTCGGAAAACAGCGAAACAGTTTTCTACCGACAAGATCTCCCAACTAACAAACAAATCGACGAAATATGGAAAAAGAAGAAAAAAACAAAGACGTCCACCGTCGACGTCATCGCTCCGGGTGACAGAGTGAGGATGTTGAGAACTAAAGGCGCCTTCGACAAAGGGTACGAGGGAAACTGGCGCGAGGAAGTGGTCGACGTTGCTAAGACGTTGGGAAGCAGAGGGTTCGAGCTGAAAGACGACAAGGGCAAGGAGATAAAAGGCGTCTTCTACCCGGAAGAGGTTCAGAAGGTGTACAAGAGTCGTTACGACAACAACTACCTGATAGACGAGGTGTTGCGCCGCAAGACCGTCGACGGTAAAGAGTTAGCTTTCGTACGTTGGTTAGGTTACGACGACAAGTTCAACGAGTGGATCCCCGTCAAAAAAATAACGTAGAAAAAAAAAAAAAAAAAAAAATGAACATCACTCTACCTAGCAACAGCTCTATGGAGTATTATCCTGACAACAGCTTGACGTCTTTCCGAACTCACTTCGACTCGCCGCTCCTTTTGCCCGAAGCGTACGAAGCGGCTCTGACTGAGATCATCCTCCCTACAGAATGGACTAACGTGCACGACGACGACTTGATCATCGTTGTTCCTCTGCGCACCAAAGGTTCGCTAGAGGAGGCGATCCAGGTTTTAAAAGAAACTAAATTCTCCGAAGGAAAAAAACCACAGGTAGACTGGAGGGGAATGAAAAACGCGAACGGTCTGAGCAAGCTAACGTTCAGCTCAAAATTCCCGCTGAGCTGGAAGGAAGCGAGCTATGTAACGGTGGAAGAGATATCAGACACGTCGGAAGAGCAGCAATTGAAACCGGAAACAAAAAGGTTCAAGAGAGAGGTCGACTTGAGACAGACGAATGCCGTATACAAGCAGTTCTTGTCCCCGGCGGTGAAGAAGAAGGCGATCAGCGATCAAGCAAGACAGATGATCGAAGAGATGGAGAAAGACATGGGAGTGCGCAGTTTCATGCCAAACATATTCGAGATACCTCCTATTTTCACCGGAAGCAACCACACCCTAATCGAGCGCTTGAGTGAGACGTTGCGAGATGACAGACTAGAGGGCGACAGCTTCTTGCTCAAACCGATGCGGATCTTATCGTACGACGCCAAGACGAAACGTGTCACCATCAAACCGCCGAGACACTGTGCTGTCCTGCTGAGTCAGCATCTCGCATGCGTTCTAGGCTTCGGAGAGAAGACGTGTTTCGCGTCGCCGACTACCGGCGCCTACTCGATGGATGTTTACATATACACCGACATGATCCAGGAGAGACGTGTGGGCGACATGCAAGTGCCGCTGTTGCGCTGCGTGGCGGTGGACAGAGGCGGAATGCGTCGAGGTGGCGTGCAAGCTATCAGTTTTCCCCATTTGGATTATTTCCCCTTGAAATCCAAGAGGTTTACCGAGGTCGGCATCTATTTAAGAGACCGATCCGGTCATTCCATCCCATTCGGTAGAGGCGAGGTGACCGTGACACTTCATCTGAGACCTATTGAGCGCTGAAAGAGAGAAAAATGATGCGTCAACGCGTTCCGTACTTTCCACCCAGGCGCACCGTCGGCAGAGGGTACAGCGATTACTACAACGCGCAGCTGGGCAACGGCGTCAACGTGTACAGCGGGCGCTCTTTCCAGAGCGGGCACGGTTTGGGCGGCGCTCTGTTAGGTCTGATGCGCTCGGCTACCCCGCTATTGAAGTCGGTGGGAAAAACGCTGCTCCGCGCCGGTGTGGGCGTAGCTAAAGATGTGCTGGCGGGTCGGACTTTAAAGAGCAGCGTGAAAGACCGAGGCGCAGGCGCTCTGAAGAGACTGGCAAGTACGGCGTTCTCGGGAGGAAAGACGCCTGTCGCGTCTAAGAAAGGGTCGAAACGTCGCCGGCATTCTCCTCAGACGGGCGGTGGCTCTTGCAAGAGACGTAGAGGGGAAGTATTCGACCGGTAAGCGCCTAGGCGTTCAGGTATAAATAAAAAGACTGGAGGCGGCCGGCGTCAGTCTGTCGGCCGCGTGAAGAGAGAACACAATGGCTTACGTACACGAGAGCAGCAGCGAGTGCGCGCTCTCTGAGCTCGACCTGCACACCGTAGCGCCGACTCAGACTACTATCTTAAAGTCGTCTTTCCTGGGGATAGAAACAAAAAACTCTTTAGAGGATGGAGGTAACATAAATTTCACCATCAACAAGTCGCAAGAGTACACAGACCTGAACGAGAATTACCTTCATCTGGAATGTCAAGTGCTGAAAGCGAACGGAGCGGCGATCGAGGACACCGACGCGGTAGCTCCGGTGAACAACTTGGCTCACTCGCTCTTCAAAGACGTCCAAGTCTCCATCGGCGGTTTCAAAGTGTCTGGCAACACCGAGACCTACCCTTACCGAGCTTACTTGGAAGGGTTACTCAACTACAACAAAGACGTGAAGGACGGCGTCATGAGCGCCCAGGGGTGGCATGAAGATACGCCCAGTCAGTTTGACACGTTGACTGACGCGAATGCGGGGTACAAAGCGCGCAAGAAGCTAATCTCCAACAAGCGCTTTTCGCTGATGGCGCAACTGCACTTTGACCTGGCTCATCAACCGAAGCTCATCGTTGGAGAGACAGAAATCAATCTCACTCTGAAACAAGCGGCGCCCTCTTTCTATCTGATGTGCGCCGCTGACGGAGGCTACAGCTTGAAGATCTACAAAGCAAAGCTCTACGTGCGACGCGTGCTGGTGGCGGACGCTGTAGCGGAAACGCACGAGAGAGCGGTGATAGAACACGGGCCCTTCGACTACCCGGTGAACAGAGTGGAGGTGACGACGTACGCCATCCCTCAAGGTAACAGAGATCACAGCTACACGCACTCCAACACAGGCCAGCTTCCCAAGTCGATGATGATTTGCTTCCTTGACCACGACGCCTTCAACGGTAGCTACACCAAGAACCCGTTCGAGATGAAGCATTACGACATCAGCTCGCTTCAAGTGATAGTGAACGATCAGAAAGTGCCCAACGACGCCTACGTGCCCGACTTTAAGACCAAAGCGGCCGTGAGAGAGTACTTGGCGCTACACACGGAAACGGGGATGTACGAGGGCGCGCGCTCCTGCGGTATTTCATACGATCAATTCCTGAACGGTTACACGGTGTTCCCCCTCGACTTAACCCCAGACAGATCGCACGACGGGTGTCGCGTGAACCTTATAAGAGCGGGTCAGCTGAGGGTGGAAGTCAGTTTCCGCTCGGCGCTACAAGCGACAACAACGGTGCTACTCTACTTGGTGTACGACAACGTCGTCGAGCTGACCCGAGATCGACACCCCGTCACCGACTACCACATGAACTGAAGACAAGACGGCGGTACTTGGCGTATCGTATGAACACGCTTGAAATAAGCAGAGTGTTGAAGGAAAACGTTCACACAAAACATCGTTTCCTGGGCGTTTCCTCTTGTGACACTATTCCGAAGCACCCTATCAAAGACACTTGTTTCGTGAGCAACACAGATCCGCAACATTTACCAGGTCAGCATTGGGTGGCGTTTTACGTGTCGAGCACGGGTGAAGTGTACTACTTTGATTCCTTCGGCTTACCGCCGCTGAGTGCGGAGTTCTTGTCTTTCGTGGAACGCTCTGCTCCGTTCAAGTGGCAAAGAAACCGCATTCAACTACAAGACACTTCTGCTGACACCTGTGGACCTCATTGCGTTCATTTCCTAATTGAAGCATGTCGAACAAGAAACCCCAAGAAGTGCGTCATGCGCATGAGCAAAATCCCAAAGCTGAGCGACCGGGCCGTGAGTCAGAAGCTATCGATGATGCTGTTGTGACGGGTTGTTGCGATGGCGGCCGTTTCATGGAGGCAAAGATTCTCTGCCTTGCCGAAATGGTGTTGGATTTATCCAAAGTCGTGCAATGTCTATTGGAGAGAAGTTGTCCGGGGTGTGGTGGTGCGAGTGACGGCGGCGTGAGACTTTGCAGCCTGTTGAGTTGCTGCAAATCGAAGAAGCAAGCTAAAAAAGCATAAACTTGTGTGTTTTTTCTGATTGAAATGAAAATAAAGAATAAAATGAAAAGAAAAGAAATTATCTTGTTGTGTTTTTATTTCTATATATAAGTTACATAACTTTTTTTTGTTTGTTTGTTTACAAACAGTCACGTGTCACGTGGTGTTGTTTACAAACAAGAGAGCCACGTGGTGTTGTTTACAAACAAACCCTAAGTAGGTCACGTTACCCTAGTTACCAGAATGCCGGCTTCTGATTGGCTGAGCCTAAGTAGGTCACGTGACGTAAGTAGGTCACGTTACCATGGTTACCAGAATGCCGGCCTCTGATTGGCTGAGAGCTTCTAAGTAGGTCAGTAGGTCACCCAGAATGCTGGCTTCTGATTGGCTGAGAGCCCTAAGTAGGTCACGTTACCATGGCAACGGGTCACGTGACCAAATGGAGGCCTCTGATTGGCTGCATGTCGATTGAGTAATAAACAGTAGTTAACTATAGTCCCGTTCCGATACATACTATACTACTGGCCCTGTCCCATAGAACTTGTATGCACATTTAGTTCCTCTAACTATCACAGGGGGTCAGTATTGTGCTCTTGAAGGCTACATTGAGAACCAATTACTCATCGTTTTCCCTCTAGAGGCAGGTCGCTTCTATCCTCCTCTGCCTATGCAAGATTGCCTAGGTAACCATGCAGTGTCAATCCGTGTGATCTGCTGTGAGTGGTCCTTGAACCAACTTGAGCTATCTGAGTACGGCCTCCTGGTAGGGGTGGGGGCTCTTCTTACAGGCGCTAGGGGAGAAGAAACACCAGTCTGTCCTTTAGTACCAAGCAGACTTAGTTCAAAGGGTCACTGCCTCTTGTGTGATCAACGGCATGGTTTAAGTAGAAGAAGCTTATGTACTGGACCATGCTAACCCACATACTCCTTAATGGGTGATGTGTTGAGACCCTGCACCTAGTCTCCTCACTTTTAAAAGGACATAAGGTCTATTCCCTGAGTCATTTTTCTGGGTTGTGACAGCTATGAAAGTGGCCTCACAACTGTCAGACAGTTTAGTATGAAATACAAGTATAACATTTGAAAGACCTGCATTGTAGATTCATAAAATAAAGCTTTAAAAGCTTGGATTTGAATTGGAATGGACAGAAGCTCAGAAATATGGGTAGGCCTGTCATCAATAATTTGTGTGTACAGAGCAGAAAGCGGAGCAGCAGGCAGAAGTTGTTACAAATATTGAATCTCACTAAAACAAATTCTTGTGAGATCAATCCATTTGAGAAGGAGTAACTGAGTCATGACTTGGATGCCCAGATCTGAGGAATTTCCATGCTTTTGCACAATCTTCTTGGTGGTTCATTGAGTTTCGAAGGCTTTTATCATAATTTAAGAACCCCCCCCCCCCTTGATCTTGAAGGAGATTTTTTTTCTATAGTAAAATTTTTGGCTGTTCTATCTTACAATGCTTTGATATCAGATGACATTTCCCACTCCAGATTCTTTTTCACATCATGCAGGCACCCCCCCCCCCCCCCCACGATTTCCCCAACGCCTGATCATTCTCACTCCAATATTGATAATCAAACTGGGTAAGAAGACTTTATAAGGCTTTGATGGATTTGGAAGAAAATCAACCCAAGTCTCTTGCACACTGAGCCTATTTGTTACACCAAAGAAACATTGAGTTGACAATGGGTAGGGATGACATCAACAGGGAGGGAGAATCACAGGGCAACAATTAAAGGAACCATGAAAAGGCTGCAAATTTGAATGTGATCAATTTCAAATCCAAAGTTGTCCAATGGTGTTTATACATTGAAATAAAGCTACTTTTCTCCTTTCTATTTAGGCAAGGAAGGAATGGCACCTTGCAATTTGATCAGCCCATCAGAAATGAAGAGGTGTGAAATAAGTTTGTACCCTGTAACATGAGATAACAATGACACTGGCACTCGCTCCGATGACAATTAAATAGCACACATCATTTTTGCCCAACTCCAGATGAAGTGCCCCAAGCAGATGACTAAGGCCACGTTTTATTGTGATACGATCTGCTGGCAGCTAAGATGGAATCCAGCAGTAGATTCCTTCTTTACAATGGTCCCTATTACGTGGGAGTGTTTCTTTAACAAATTTACTGCAACTTTCCTGACCTCATATAAATCCTGATAACATGAAGTATGGAAACTATTATGTCTTAGAGCAAGTAGCATGTACTTGCAGTAATACTTGCAGTATCATAAATGCACTAATAAAAATGCATCAATGACATTTACAACAAGGTGGAATTTGATAGACTATACTTCACATGAGTATTACTATGAGTATTTTAGTGGTAAGCTGTCATGGCCACTCACAGCCTACACCAACAGTGAAAACGTACAATCTATGGCTTTGCAAAAATCCAAGATTGCCACAGACTGATAAGAAATGCCTTTCCCATAGCAGCAGACAGGTACCCCATAGTAGGATCTTTTCATAAGATCTTGCAATTTGTAGTGGGTCAACCACATACATGTCCTGAAATGACTATACTCGCTGTGGGTTGTTCTAATGACCAAGTCATGACCAAGTCATTCAGTTAGCACGTAGCATGCTGGGCCTTGCCTGGCACCCTGCTGCAATTCCTGCTGTTGTGAATGTGTTCTTGGAGACCTGCAGAGAAACAATCAATGCTGCCTGCTGCCTTGGTGACACAGGAAGACACACCTGTGCATGTGGGTTGTCATGGCAACATACAGGAACGAGGCTGGTGGTGTATCAGCATGCATGCCATCTGCTTCTCTACTTGTTTGTCTACTTCATCTGATCTCACTTGATCACTCATTATTTCCTTTCCTTTTATTTTCCTCCTTTTTTTAGCTGCTTCCCTGCCTTACTATTATCAAGTTTGCATGGTACATGCTGTTCTTAGGTAGTAGCGGTGGATATAAGGGGGGCTAGATATTTGTACATAAATGCAAAACAATGTCATCTGCCTTCAGCTAAAAGGTTATTCTCAAAACGAATCTGGATGCTTGGGTGTGATTTGTATATGGCCCTGTCTTACCAAATTATGAAGTTTATGACTGGGTGTAATCTATGACCAGGTGCAATCTATGACTGGCAGGAAAGAAAAATAGATTTATTCCTGCTTGTCTATCTCCATGCATGCATACCACATTTAGACCTCTTTGGGCAAATAGAACTTATTCTCTAAGTGTAGCCATAGCTAGCATCAAAGGACACCCACCTGGCAGTGCACATGTACCGGCTGCTCACTCTCCCAGCACAGTACAAATACATTAAAGTGCCCTAATTGACCTTATAGGGTATGTGCTTGGAGTACTAAGCTGGCACTCATAGATATCCTTCCCTCCAGACATGTCAGATTCTAGTTCCTGCTTATCAACCCTGTGAGGAAAATTGACTTATTTAGAGCCAGAAAATGACTTCCCAGCATTGCATTGTGGCATCAATCCAGCCCCTTAGGAGTGTATCAATCGTGTACATAGTCTGTATGATACATGAATGTATCACCAGGGCTGAATGATAATGACAATGGCCATAATGCATCAGGGCAGTATAATACCCATAATGTGTTAAGGAAGATATCAATCAGAATAGCCTCTGTCCTTAGTGCATCAAATATTTAAGGCTTATCTGGTACTTGAATCAGATAAACCGCTTAGGTGTAATAGAATCTTCCTAGGCTCACAGTACATTGACCCTTTCTGGTACTGCAAAGCATTTTACTGCCATCAAGATGCATTAAAGCAGCTCTCAATTTCCGTGGCTTCATTCGAAAATGACCCTTAATGGTATTCATCCATAAAGTCATCACATGATCCTGAAGAAATAAGAAAAAAGGTTTAATCGACCCATGTTAGTTACTCTTCTCTTTTAGTTGGCAAAAGGGCATAAGATACCCCCCTTCCTCCCCTCCCTCTTCCACCCCTCACCTCCCCCACCCTTCAGCCTCTCAGCTCTCTTAGATCAGTCACTCTCACCCTGATGACCTTCCAGGGTATCCAGAACCAGGGCAGCCGACTCCCTGTGTCATCTGGGGACCAAGATGTTGCCTATAGCTCTGAGGGAGGGCATGCTGGGAACCAGCACTTTTTGCCACAAACTTGGCCGTTTGTCGTCTGCTTTGAAGAAACCTTGGCGTCTGGAGGTTTTAAATGGCTATTGGTTTTGTCTGTTACATGTGTCGGTCCCCTACCCCCTCCTCTTCCCATCCATAGGAGTGTACAAGGTTACCTGCAGCGCCATGGTGGCAGTAGCAGATAAGGGAACTTACATGTAGACTGTAGCACCATGTTCACAGTAGCAGTGGTAGACAGGGGAACTAAGAAGTAGACTCCAGCGCAATGGTGGCAGTAGCAGTGGCAGCCAGGGGAACTAGATGTAGACTGCAGGACCATGCTGGCAGTAGCAGTGGCAGAGAAGGGAACTAACATTTAGACTGCAGCACCATGGTGGCAGTAGCAGTGGCAGACAAGGGAACTAACATTTAGACTGCAGCACCATGGTGGCAATAACAATGGCAGACAGGAGAACTAACATATAGACTGCAGCGCCAAAGTGTCAGTAGCAGTGGCAGGGAAGGGAACTACTATATAGACTGCAGCACCAAGGTGGCAGTAGCAGTGACAGAGGCATATTATTACTGATTTCTAATGTAAAAGATGTCTCATAATATATTCCCCATTAGCAGCCTTCTTTTTTTCACAAAGCTTGTTGAACCCTCCCTCCCCAGTTATGTGCATTAATAACCATTCTCTTCCCACATCACCAGCCCCACCCATATATTGCATGGTACACCGCCATTAGTCATGCACAGAAGCTCCTTAGATGAGTGGAGTCTGGTGTCATTTAAAGGGCCCCAGATGGGTAAAGTCGCTAAAAACATGTTGGAACCATTGTGACAAGGGATAAGACCTATTTCTTAAAATTGACATGGAGCATTGGCATTTCTTAAATTTGACAAATGACAAGATGGCTGGTGACAAGGGACAGAACTTATTTCATATAATCGACAAGGGACATTGGCATTTCTTAAAACTGGCAAGTAACACAGGAACCCCCTCATCTGGGGCTCTATATAATATAGCGTTTCATATGGAGAAGGAGAAAGTGAAAACAACAGTGACGTCACACATGCCCTCACTACGTCAAACACTTTGTTATTGCCAAAGGATTCGTGTGGTGTTTTAATTAAAACACAGACATGTCATGTACAATGTCATGATATTATGTTAAGCAGCTGAGAGGGGTCATTCAGTGCTACTTACAAAATTAATTCTTTAATTAATAGAGGAGAATTCAGCAAGACTTCCTCCATGGAGGTTATAATCCTCAATTACAGATGCTCATTAACATCATATACCATCACCTGATATCATTTCGACAACCCATTTAACCCTAGCAGATGTCACTAAAAAATGGCATTTGTTGTCATGATGCACCAGTGCTGCCTCAATGAGTAACTCGCTGGTGCTGCATTCATGCATCATAATGGCCATGGGCATGATGCATTAAGGCATGATGCCATTCTTAAAGGATTAAATTGTCGTGTAAAATGCAGCTTACCCTATTTTGACAATAATCCAGACATTTGGTTTACAGTGTTTAGTTATGACAGTGTAATTTAGGCCCGTTCCCCTCTAAAAGACTAACAGTCTTGTTATGACCACTTACTGTTTTATAAATTTTATATCTTGGTCAGCTTTGCCAAACTCTCAGTATTGACTGTACATGACCTGCTTTTCACGTGACAAAGCATTGATGAAGGATGATGAGATCTTGTAACTCGTAGAAAAATTTTGACATGCCAAATTTAGGGTACCAGTAAAAAAAAGGTTTTTAGAGTAAACTAGAATTGGGGGCTCATTCATAAGAACTACCATATCCATACCCCCAAATTCCTATTTGATGACCACTAAGAATCTACAACTTTGCCAGTCACTAGTGCACTTGTCATTTGCCAGCCACTAGTGCACTTGTCAATACACATATTTACACTTGTGGCTTGTATTGATGAATATCCAACTATGACAATTGGCGAGTCTGTTAAGGGGTCGCAATAGGGTGGTTCAAATTAACACATATGCATGCATTATTTGACACAGATATATTGAGACTGTACATATCATACACCAAATTGATCATATTTAATTTTTCTATCAAATTGGTTCCATTGTGGAAGGTTTAAGAAGCCCTGGAGTGCAAATGGAACAAAAACGTTATTTTTTCTTAGAACAGCATTATGGGATGGGAAAAGCACACTATTATATTTTTTATAATTGGAGACTAATCTAAGTGTCATTCCCTGGGACCCTTTTCTTTCTTTTAGCTATATCTCAATTATTAAGCTCTACAGAGCTGTTCAAAGTAGCATAGTCACTTACTAATTGTTGGAAATTGTTGAAAACAGGTGAAAATAGGGGATTTTGGTGATTTTTCATTAAAAATCATCAATTTATAAGTGATTATGCTACTTTGAACAGCTCTGTAGAGTTTAATAATTGAGATATAGCTAAAAGAAAGAAAAGGGTCCCAGGGAATGACACTTAGATTAGTCTCCAATTATAAAAAATATAATAGTGTGCTTTTCCCATCCCATAATGCTGTTTTGAGAAAAAAGAACTTTGCACTTTATGGCTTCTGAAACCTTCCAAAATGGAACTAATCTATGGAAAATAACTTGTCGGTGCTGCATTTGAGCAATATGTCTCAACCGCATAGGGCAGCATGATGCTTGAATGCAGCACTGTTGAGTTACTTTTTATTATGCATTATGCCAGCCTTAAAGGGTTGAGGACATGCATCATGCCCTTGGTCATCATGATGCATGAATGCAGCCCTTGAGAGTAACTTTTCACAGCTGCATTCAAGCATCAATCCTACCCTACGGGGTTGAGACACTCCTGATGGGTGTGTATGATGCCTCAATAATAGCAAAGGCAAGTTACTCGCCAGGGCTACATTGGTGCATCATGCCAAGAAATATGATTTTTTTAGCGATGTGTCATCTATAAAGGGAATCATTCTTTTTTGGGGGGGAGGTGGCACCAAATTAATTCAGATGACAAAGCATGTGCTTACAATAACTGCACTGACAAATTTCCATTCATCTAGGGATTGGGGACTAGAAACAATTTGGACCTATCTTGCATGCAATGGGGGTTGGGGGAAGCGTTGTTGTTAAAGAATTACAACTCCCTAATTCAATGTGGCCTTTGTTGGCATGATGCATGAAAGCAGCTCTGGTGGGTAATGCTGCAATGTTGTGTTTATGTATCATGCCGACCCAGTAGATCCACTTCAGGAGAGTCCACATGATGCAACATAGAGTTATGCTCGCTACTTACTTGTGCGTGCTGTATTGGTGCATCATGGCAATAAAAAACATTTTGATTGCATTGAAATTGAATCTTTAGAATCTTATATCATCCTGTTACAACAGACAACTTGTGTCTTTGATGAAGGTGACACTAATAAGACCAACTTAATCTGTCTGATCACCACATGGTGTCTGGTCCTTCATTAACCACAAGATTTGATTTTCTGCCAAAGGCTGGCCATGATGCACCAGTGGAGCACTGACAAGGTACTCCTTGGCACTGCATTGTTGCATCATAACAGAAAACATTGCCGTGTGGCAACAAGGGTTAAAGACTCAACTGTGCCTGGTTACCTCAGTCGGGGGGGGGTGTCCTAGTCTGTCCTTTTTCCGTCCTATTCATACATGTGTAGTTCAAAGGGTACTCCCCAGGCCATGGCCTACTGTTTGCACATCATAGTATGAACAACTAATGACATTAGGGATTAGTCATTATTTAACAGAGAGTTGTATCAGCAGTACTTGATATATCCGAGCCTCATCCCCGAGAGGGGTCACAATGTGGCTGTATCTATAAACAGTCCCAGCTAACAAAAAAACGTTTTCCTAACGGTCGGAAAACGTTTGCAGGAGGTTTGCAAACGTTTTGGAAAAACGTTTATAAAACGTTTATAAAACGTTAAAACGTTGACACAAAAAAACGTTTGCAAGAAAACGTTTTATAAACGTTTGCAAAAGGTTTGCAAAAGGTTTGTTTCCAAACTTTTGCAGACGACTTTGGATGGCAATCTAAAAGGTAGACCGAGGATCGAACCCCTGACCTATAGATTGGTAGTCCCAGGCTCTCCTTGATGAGCTAACGAGGCTTGTGTTAAGGGGAATATAATTATAAGCCTAAATCGATTCCTATTATGACAATAAGAGCATAGCCCATTAAAGCAATATTCATCCCTTAGGGCCTACTAATACGGGTTTTAAAGTATAGGTACTGTTATAAGGCTAAATAGTCTCAAAACTGGGAGATATTCTCAAAATACTATATAGTTTTGTTAGTACATGTATCTTGCAACCTCGACCTGTGTATGAAAAGCGTCTCCTGGAGACAATTTATGCAATAAACATAATAATAAATAATAACAAATCGAGATCTATTTCTAGTGCTTAAGAGTTATCCCATGTACCCCAATAGTCTCATAAAAGGACTCCCTTCCATTACCGTGACTGCAGATGGATCAAAAGCGACCTGGCGACCTGGGCCGTTTCGACCTAATGCAATAATAAAAGCGACCTGGCGACTTTTGGGCAAAAATGACAATAGGCTAAAGGGTCCAAAAAAGCGACTTTGTTACCTGGACCCCTTAATTTCGGCGACTTTCCGACCTCAGGGGGGGACCCATCTCACCCCCATTACCCTGTAACGACATGTAGGCTTCGTGGCCACATGGGTTAGGGGGCTGCCTTCAGATCCCAGGTTACAACCTGTGCAGGTTCGAATCCAGCAGGTACTTTTGTAAATAAGTGCTTTATTTCATTTTTTCCAAAAAGTTTTAGGCTTAGATGTTAGAGATAAAATATAGCCCTACAAAAGTGCTAGACAAGGTTTGTACAAAAATGTTTGTTTCCAAACATTTTAAAAACGTTTCAAAATGTTTGGAAACAAACGTTTTCCTACAAACCATATAAAAACGTTTTAAAACGTTCTGAAAACGTTTTTTGTTAGCTGGGGTGGCTTTACTCCTGAGGGCCGAGAGAAAAAATCAAGATATTTATCCAAGGCCGAAGGCTGAGGCTTATATCAATGATTTTGACAGCAGCACTAATCAAATAGCACTCTTAACTTTGTCTCATGGGACAATGCCTAACCAACATAGACCCTAGTTAACAGGCTCCAGCACATGTGGCTGTGTGGTCATGCTGCTAGGGTATAGGGTACTTCTAGTTGAGATCGAATCAAATGGGGTTTGAACCCCTCAAAGTACTCATTGAGCAGTACATATACTATTGGATGATTAGTATAATTCCATGAGTCCCGGTGGATCAGTTGGTTAGCTGTTGGGCTCAGTGCTCTGAGGTTGTAGGTACGGATCCCGGGCTCAAAGAGAAAAAGCGCTCTTAAATATAACCACCTCCTAGGAGTGTATAGAGAGGTAATCAGCCACAGAATTGTTGTAAACCTGCCCACTCCCCTACACCTGTCTCCATTATTCCCCGCTGTATCACCACCACCTGCACCTAGCTGCAGCTACACCCGTCCTGCTGACTACTCAGTATTCACAATAGAGTCCCCTGCTGGGTATCCTCAATCATTAAAGGGCAGCATGGTGCTTTAAAGCACTATACAGCCTTTTTTGTTGTCACAATATATGAATTCAGCCCTGTTGAGTGCACATGACATGGCTGAATTCATGCATCATTATGACTTATTTGGGGTGACATTTTTTTTCATTTCCACATATTGTCATGGCCTGATACATAAATGCAGCCACAGTGCTGCAGCTTATACAGATCATGAGGGGCATAAAGGGTCAACAGGACGCATGAATGCAGCCCTGGCCAGTAACTTATGAAGGCTACATTTAAGCTTTATGACACCAAAAGAGCATAAAAGTACAGCTACCGTAAAACCCCGCCTTTAAGACCGATTTATTTTGGGATTTATTTTTCCTACAAGACGGATTTTCATCTCAAAGTAGGGGGTCGTCTTAAAAGCGGGGTCGTCTTAAAGGAGGGGTTTTACGGTTAAAACGGGAGCCATTCATTTGTAGGTATACAGCGCTCCAACTACAGACCCCTGCTGGCTCCTTCCCCATCCCTTCCCTACTCTGGCACCACCTCCAGGACCTCCGCCCCAGCCCAGACAGATTGGAGGCTACCTCTCTGGTGCAAATACCCCTCCAATAACCTCAATGGCTAACTTTCAATTATGGCCCATTCTCTACCCAGCCCACCCTGCCTAGTCCGACTCCAAATAGCCCTTCAAGGGCCACATAGTGTTTTTGGCAGGATACACCTCTTAATCATGATGCTTGAATGCAGCCCTAGTGAATAGCTTGCCAGTGCTGCAGTCATGCTTCATTCAAACCTGACAGGGTAGATATACTCCTAAGGGATCAGCATGATGCATGAATGCAGTCATGGTGAGTCACTTGCCAGGACTGTGTCCATGCATTATGATGACAAAGGACATAGAGCTCAAAGCACTCTGCCACCCTAAACCCTTTAAGCACGCCATTAAGTATGAATTCATTATAACCACTGTCAGGATGCATGAATGTAGTCCTGCAGCATCATGCCAGCTCTATAGGATTGAGACATTCCCGAAGGTTCGGCATGATGCACCAATGCTGCATCTGTGAGTTCCTTGCCAGGGCTGCATTGATGTATCATGGCTTAGTGATATGCCTTCTTAAGGGGTTAATAGGCTAGTCGGGGGTAGTAGCGTGTTGGGGGGGGAGTAGTAAGATCTCAGTGACAGTAAAGTAGAGAGGACATGTCGTGGTGGAGTCTGTAGGGCGCTGTGCAGCCATGCGTGCTGAATCAGCATATAGACATAGCTTTGTAAATACTTAATACATGCTTATTGTCTGTATTTATTTCCTTAATCTGGCTGTCTGCAGCCAAAAGTATATTTGCCCCACAATTTCAAAATAGGAGCCCAACCTGAAATCATCAGAGTAGATAAACAGTATCTGTATAGAAATGTAATCCGGCTGTCTGGTCACAGAATGGTTGTAAACCCCCCCCCCCCACACCCTTACACCTGTCTCTATTATTCCCTGCTGTATCACCACTACCTGCACCTACAGTCTACACCAGTCCTGCTGACTAGGCACTGTTCAAATCCCTATCCGCAACCCTTTAAGGGTGGTAAACACTATGCTGCCTTTTTTGTCGTGACAATATATAAATACAGCCCTGTTGACTCCACACAACATGCACTATGACGACCTTTCGGGGGAGGGGTAACTTTTTCTTCCATTTTCCCTTCTTGTCATGGTATGATGTAAAAATACCGCGCCGTTGACAACCCACAGTGCAGATCACATGGGGCATAAAGGGTCAACATGACGCATGAATGCAGCCCTGGCAAGTAACTTATAAAGGCTACATTTAAGTATTATGATGACAAAGGAGCATAAAGGCACTACGTACAGCTAGCCCTCAAAGTGTTAAAATGGAACCCATTCATTTGTCTGTATACAAAGCTCTAGAGACCCCTGCTGGCTCCTTCCCCATCCCCTTCCATACTCTGCCACCACCTCTAGGACCTCCCCCTATCCCAGACGGGCTGCACCCATACCTCAATGGCTACCTTTCAATCATGACCCATGATCTACTCGGCCCATCCTCCCTCCTCCTACTCCAAATAACCCTTTCATGGCCGCATAGTGTGTTTAGCATTATGTACCTTTTCATCAATACGATCTAAGTCAGCCCTGGTGAATAACTTGCCAGTGCTGCAGTTATGCTTTATGCCCACTTGACGGGGCAGATATACTCTTAAGGGTCTGCATGGTGTGTAAATGCAGCCCTTGTGATTCACTCACCTGGGATCTATTCATGCATTGTGACAAAAAATAATAATACATAATACTTTAAGCACTCTGCATCCCTTAAAGGGATAGCTGAGGAGGGTTAGAGAGGCAAGCAGGGAGTAGTAGGATCTGAGTGACAGTGACAGTGAAGTAGAGAGGACATGTCCTGGTGGAGTCTGTAGGGCACTGTGCAGCCATGCATGCTGAATCAGCATATAGATACCGTGTAGCTCCCTGCACCCTACACCATGTAGTAATAAGTCCATCTTCACGCCCAACTGCCCCCGGTAATGCCTGCAGCGCTCCCTACACCCCACACAGTGCCCTCTGCAGGCCACCTTATCTTCTTCATATCATATTTCTTTATTGGGCCCTGGTGTGTGTGCATAGAGCACTTGGTTCCTATGGTGTCGTGAAATTATTATTTTCTCTTTATGGTATCTTGAATTTATGTCAGATTGCTAACCCTTTATGGGTGGCAAAGTGTGGTAATGCATTATTCCATTTTTTCTTGGTCCTAAGTACACCAATGAAGCCTGGCTGAGTAACTCACCAGTGCTGCATGAATGCATCATGCCAATCCCATGGGTATTTAAACTCCCGAGGGCCGGCAAGTTGTTGACTGGCCGTACATTGGTGCAAGGCAGTTAATGAATACCAACCTTAAGGCACTACGGGGTTCTTACAGATTAGGGGGAGGCAGTCTATTTTAACATCAACTTGTATGGGTTGTTGCTTTGATTGGCTTTACAGATGGTAGCTCTACATGACATAGAATTGATAGTAGCAGTGGTAAGAAATATATCTTGGTTACAAAAATAGTCATATTTTCAGATTATAGAAATATGATAAATTGAAAACCCAGCATGATACACTTTCATTGTGCTTCATGAGTTGGATCTACAACTTTAAATATGATTTTAAATCCAAATATGATTTGCATTTCATGCAAGCCATCCCTAGCATAAAGCACCAATGCAGTGCTTGTGAGTATTATTGTTACATTGTGCCTATTTGATTTCAGGGTTTGTATGAAGCCATTAACGCTACTTACTCACATTAGGCCATAAAGAGTTAAGCATTACCAATTCCTCTGTGTAAACTCAGAACTGCACCCAGTGTGAATGTTTCCCTGACTCATTAAACAGCAGGGATTCACCTGCCCCGCCCCCTCCCATCTTCCTCCCACCTTCCTGATGGTAATTAACAGCAAAGAAACCCTAACCAGAAGCAGCATTACTTGGTCTATCTTCCCTGAAACACTAACCCTCTAAAGATGACGTAAGGCATGGTTGAGTGTTCATTAGGGTGACTAGGCATCACTAGTTACCAGCCGCAAATACCGGTTAAATATCATCTGACATATGTCTATATGCCGGCTCTCTACTTCCCCATAAGCACCTGTCTGGTTTCATCCCTTCCCAAGTATAATTCCATCTTAATCCAGAATTTGCCAAATATTTTCCCTACTCCTCCTTCCACCTCTGACATATCTCTGTACTATCTTTATACATTTCTGGGTATTATATTCCTCTTGAAAAAATGCAAGCTACTGCAGCTTCGCAATTATGCATGGCTGTTGCAATTTTCACAGAATTGGTTCAATTGTTACAGGACAAGCTAACCTCTTAAAGAGAGTTTTTCAGCTTTCACAACTATCATAATCTTACCTGATGCAAAATAAGGAGATCCTATCTAAGTTTATAATATATTTACCCTACTTAAGTGAGGACACTGTGGAACCAAGAGTTAATAAGTAGGTATGTGGTTGGCTCATGGACAGTTTACCCTATAAGCTGATTAGCCTGATGACTTACACCTGCTCCTGAAATATCTCCTCTACCAGTTTCCTCCAAACCCAAACAGGGCCTCCACATGTGGCAGCTCAGATATTGGGTTGGCTCTGCAGGGTGGCGTCTGCGACTGGTTAATGAGTTAGAGTCCTTGTCATTAAGGTAAATAATGCAAAGGTCATCTACTGTCGGAAACCACCACTGGGACTCTTAAGTCCTTTAAGGGCTACATAGTATGTAAACATGCTATGCTCTTTATTGTTCTTTATTAGGTGTATTCAAGCAATATAACAACCCACTGGGCTGATAGGCCTGTGCAGATATTTCTTACTATGGCTGCATACATGTATGTATCATGCCAACAAAATGGTATAGTGCATTAGAGCATCAACTTAAGCTTCCTCTAATCAGTTATTGGCACTGAATTGTTCCTGATATTGGCCCTTTCTATGCACTATACTATTTGAGTCCTCTTCTGGAAACCTTACATTATTATTGTTTTTAATGTGTCTGATAATTGTTAATTTCAACACCATCTGTTGTCCAATCATGAGTCTGCTTTCTTGGCCAACTTTCCCCTGACACCTTGCACTGCCTCTTCCAAGCACATCTGCCAAAAAGCCTCCTCTGTTCTTTTTTTCATGGAACACCTAGCTGTATCCCTACTTCAATTTAAAATCTGGTTTGCACCTATTTCAGTGACCGCCCCCCCCCCCCCACAGCTCTTTTTCATATCTGACTGCTCCTCCCCTATTATTCCTATCTGATTTTTCATTGACTACACTTTCTCTCACCCAACCTCAGATCAGACTGTCCCGCGTTCTGCCATTCCCAGCTTGCACCTCTTCAACCCCCAGGCAACCTTGTTATCCTTTCACCTTTGGTTCCCCCACCAGCTATCAAGCCCCAATCCTTTTCAGATGCATCTTCATCATTACTTTAAATTCTTCACTTCCCTCTTCACAGAAATCCAACCCAGTCTCCCATCCTACCCCTCCCCTCCCGCTCCACTGTCCACAACCTACTTCCTCATTCCACCCTTTATGCTTGGGTTAAGGACTGAAAAAAAGTTTGGTAACCAAGGTCAAGCTTAATCCTGGAACTATGTTGTCTGGATGCAAACTGTGATGAGGTCTGATGCTTTTAATGGAAGAGCGGTCTTAGAGTTAAAAGTTGTCAACCAGGGCCGTCAGCAGACAAAGGTCATAGGCTGAAGACGGCTTATAAAGACACACTCTGTCCAGCTACCTGTTAACCCTTTAAGGATGGCAGAGTGCTTTAATGTCCCATGGCCGGTGTCTTCAGGATGCATGTATGCAGCCCTGGTGAATGACTCTGCACTGCTCGATTCATGTATGATGCTAACCACAAGAAATGATTTTCTGCCAAAGGCTAGCCATGATGCACCGATGGAGCACTGACAAGGTACCCCTTGGCACTGCATTCTTGCATCATAACAGAAAAGATTGCCGTGTGGCAACAAGGGTTAAAGACTCAACCGTGCCTGGTGACCTCAGTCCGGGGGCAGTCCTAGTCTGTCCTTTTTGGTCCTATTCACACATGTGTAGTTTGAAGGGCACTCCCCAGGGCATGGTCTACTGATTGCACCTCATAGCGAAAATAACTAATGACATTAGGGAGTGGTTATCAAAGGGGGAGATGTGTGCCATTAGAAGTACCTGACATATCCAAGACCTAAACCTGTATATCTTTCCACATTAGCTGTTGTTAACTACAGCTGGCTCTATCCATACAGAGAGGTAATCAGCCCTCACAGACTCGTTGTAACCCCCAACCCCCCCCCCCCCCCCCCACTGCCTACACCTGTCTCCATTATTCCCTGCTGTACCCCACTACCTTCACCTACACCTGTTCTGCTGACACTATTCAATTCCCTATCCGTAACCCTTTAAGGGCGGCATAGATCTTTAAAACACTATGCTGCCTTTTTTTTTGTCATCACAATATATGACCTATTGGGGGGGGGTGTTTTTTTCATTTTCCCATCTTGTCATGGCTTGATGCCAAAATGAGAATTCACAGTACAGATCATAGGGGGCATAAAGGGTCAACATGAGGTTTGAATGCAGCCCTTGCAAGTAACTTATGAAGGCTACATTTAAGTATTATGACAACAAAGGAGCATAAAGGCACTATGTTCAGCTAGTCCTCAAAGGGTTCGTCTGTATACAAAGCTCCTTCTCCATCCCCTTTCCTACTCTGGCAGCACCTCCAGGACCTCCGCCCCAGCCCAGATGGATTGGAGCCATGCTCTACCCGGCCCATCCTCCCTCCCCCTACTCCAAATAATCATTTAATGGCCGCATAATGTGTTTAGCATTATGCACCTTTTCATCAATACGATCTAATTCAGCCCTGGTGAATAACTTGCCAGTGCTGCAGTTATGCTTTATGCCGACTTGACGGGGCAGATATACTCTAAAAGGGTCTGCATGGTGTATAAATGCAGCCCTTGTGATTTACTAACCTGGGCTGTGTTAATGCTAAGAAAGGACATAATACTTTTAAGCAGTCTGCATCCCTTAAAGGGATAGTTGAGGAGGGATAGAGAGGTGAGCGGTGAGTAGTAGGATCTCAGTGACAGTGACAGTGAAGTAGAGACGACATGTCCTGGTGGAGTCTGCGGGGTGCTGTGCAGCCATGCGTGCTGAATCAGCATATAGATACCGTGTACCTCCCTGCACCCTACACCATGTAGTAATAAGTCCATCTTCACGCCCCACTGCCCCCGTAATGCCTGCAGCGCCCCCTACAGCCTCCCCCCCCCCCACACTGTGCCCTCTCCAGGCCACCTTATCTTCTTCATATCACATTTCTTTATTGGGCCCTGGTGTGTGCATAGAGCGCTGGGTTTCTATGGTGTGGGGAAATGATTATTTTCTCATTATGGTATCTTTAATTTATATTGGAAGATTGTCAACCCTTTATGGATGGCATAGTGTGGTAATACATTATTCCGTTTTGTTGTGGTCTTACATGAATGCAGCCTAGCTGAGAAACTCACCAGTGCATGCATGCATGCATTATTCCAATGCTACAGGTATATAAATTCCAGAGGGTCAGTGAGTTGTTGACTGGCCCTGCATTGGTGCAAGGCAATCAATGACCATCAAGTTTAAGGTACTACAGGGTTCTTACAGGTAAGGGGGAGGCCGCTCATTTTAATATCAATGTGCATGGGTTGTTGCTTTAAGCTGTAACATAAGCTGTAAGAAACAGATCTTTGATTTCAGGGCATGTATGAACCCGATAAGATAAATTTAGCCCATGCTAGTTACTCACTAGTATGACAGGCCTTAAACAGTTGAGCGTTACAAAGTCCTCTGTGTAAACTGCACCCAGTACGAATGTTTCCTTGAGTCATCAAATCAGTAGCGATTCACCTGCCCCTCCCCCATGTTCCTCCCAGTCCCACCTTCCTGGTGGTAATTAACATCAAAGAAACACTAAACAGAAGCAGCATGACTCGGCCTATTTTCCCTGAAACACTAACCCTCTAAAGATGGCATAATGCAAGGCGTGGTTAAGTATTTATTTCTTATCATGATACACCAACATAATATTTGTAAATATCCTGCCAGCGCTGTGTCAATGCATCATGCTAAATGGAAGTGTGCCAACCTTATAAGGTCAGCATGATGCATGGATGCAGTACAGGGGAGCAACTCATTATAGCTGCATTCATGCATCATGCTAGTAAAGGTTATTAAAGTACCATGCCATCCTTAAAGGTTAATAAGGGTGTGTGGTGACTACAGCACCCTGTTACCAACCGCAGCTACCAATTAGATGTCATCTCACATCAAGGCTATACCCCCACCCACTACTTCCCCATAACCACTTCCCTACTTTTGTCCCTTTCCAAGTAATCTTCTTTTACTACAGAATTTTCCAGGTGTTTTCCCTCCTCCCCATGCCACCTCCACCCCTTTTCTGTCCTATATATATTTTTGCTTACTTTCACATTGTCCCTATCATGATGCATTCAGTCCTTTCACCCTGCAAGACATTTGCTACTGCAAATTCCCAACATGTTTGCATGACCGGTTTCATTTCCACAAGACCAGCTCAATAATCAAAGGGCAAGCAATTCTCTCAAAACGGATGTATCACTATGATATCAAGACTTGGGTACCAGGTAGGTATGTGGTTCCTCATGGACAGTTTACTCTTTAACCCTGTAATATTTTTCGCGACATCCATCCTTATGCAGCCCTGGCTAGCAACTCAGATTTGGCTTATAGCATTGTCTCATAGAATGGGGGTCAGCTGATGAGGTAGGTATTTTATCAAGTATAATCACTAAACCATGTTTAAATGGGCCTAAATTTGGCTTATAATATTCTCCCAAAGAGGGGGTCAGCTTATAAGGGAAGTCAACATATTGTTTCATGGTAATATATGCTTTCTATAACCACTTATCACAACTGATTTGTTCCTAATATTGACCCTTCCAGTGCATAATACTCATTAGGCCCTTCTCTGGAAACCTTACATTATTTTGTTTTTGGTTTGTCTGATAATTGTTAATTTCAATCCAATCTGTTGTCCTACTTTCTTTGCCCGCTTTCCTCTGACCCCCTGCACTGCCTCTTCAAAGCACATCTGCCAAATAGCTTCTTTTTGTTGATTTCTTCATGGAACACCTGGCTGTATCCCTACCTCAATTCAAAATCTGCTTTGTACATTTTTAAGCAACTCCCACCTCAACACCTCTTTTTTTCAGTTTCTGACAGTTTCTCTACCTTCATTATATATTATATATGTGTCCTACTATCCTTTCAACTTTGGTTCCAGTCTCCTGCTCTCAAGCCCCCATCCTTTTCAGCTGCATCTTCATCCTTACTTTGAATTCTTCACTTCCCTCTGCACACAAATCAGCCCCGACTAGCTTCCCTTTTCCTCCCCCTTCCCTGCCCCCTCTACTGTCCACAACCCACTTCCTCCTTCCACCCTTTATCCTCCTTGCTCACTACCCCAGTCCCCGAGGATGCCCTCAATTACTGATAATTAATTTGCAAATATGCCCTGTGGGGGACTATATCTATGTAGGGTGTGTCCTGGGGCCTGCCCTCACCCCAAGTACCCCTCCAGAACCCACCCCATCCATTCACCCATCCGCACATCCCCAGCAGCTTCAATTCCTCAAGGATCGCAGCTTCTAAGGTTTGGCTTTTCAGCATTACACCACCAGGGGTTTGTGGTAAGGTTGTTGGACAAATATACCTAATATAAGAAGATGCTGCACTCACTGACTAACTTTTAGAGGAAATGTATCATTATGTCTCCTGATATATATTATGTGTCAAGTATAGCAAAGGATGCATTGAGATGTTAATTATTATGATTATGATTTCAGATGACAAGTAGTAGCAAATAAGATGTATGGTATATTGTTCGAAGCGACTTTGGGGTAATCTAAAGATTTAATTAAAAGCAAATCTTTATTAAAAGAAATAATTAAGTTCATACCTTCTGAAAGTCATCAACCAATTTCATAATATTCATAGTTTCAGTGATCTATGACCTGTTCATGGTACTCTTATGACATAAAAAAAAACCTTGCCTAACCTTTAGACAACTTTGTCTGAAACACAACTGTTTATCCGACAATGTTCAAACAACAACTGGTGTGTGAATGCAGCATTATAGGCCTTAGCAGGTTGAGCATAAAAATGCCTTTATGTAAACTAGGAATCAGCAGGTACGCACCTGCCCCACCCCCTCATCCTCCTCCCACCTTCCTGGTGGTAATTTACATGATCACAGTAAAGAAACACTAACCCTTTAAGGGTGGTGCTTCTTACTGCTTTGTTTTCATTACACACAAACACATTGTCTGCAAATATCCTGCCATAATGGGCCAGTGCATCATGTTGACTGTCTCATGAGCCTGTAACAGTCTCATAAGGCCAGGATGATGCATGTATCTAGTGCTGGTGAGCTACCCACAAGAACTGTATTCAACGAGGCATAGTGCATTAAAGCATTAGAAGGACCATCAAAGGGTAAATAAGGGTATGGGGTCACTACTGATGACTTGTTACCAACCACAGCTACCAACTTAATGTCATCTTACAACATTTGCAACGCCACTTACCAATAGTCACATCAATGTTTTTTTTACCTTTTCAAATTATCCAACTTTATCCAGAATTTGCATAGTATTTTCATTCCTCCCAAACCTTTCTCTTCCCCTGCTACCTTCACACTTTCTTATCATTCCTTCACCATCTCTCACATTTTACTATATAAGCCTGCTGTCCCACTTTCTCATCCCATCTCTACCCATACAATTTCTGAGAACCCAGTCTGCTATAAGGCAGCACAGATATTGGCTTGGCCATGTGGGGTGGCATCTGCGGCTCATTGATTAGTTAAAGTCCTTGTCATTAGGGTGAAAAATGCAAAGGTCAGGCCCTGTAGAAACCATCTGCTGGGAGGTGTAACCCTCTAACGGCAGAATAATGCCTTAATGTGCTATTTATATATGTTCTTTATCATCAGGCTTCATAAGTAGACCCCTGCATTTAAACTAATACTAACCTACTGGGTTAGGGCAATCACCAAAAGGCGTGGTGAATGCAACCCTGGCAAGAAGACCTGCACTCATCACACTTTGCCCCCCCCCCCCCCAACACAGACTCTCTCATGTCTGACTGCACGTCCACCCTCTGGCTATCCTTTATCCTTTCACCTTTGTCTCCCCCTCCCATTATCATACCACTCCCAACCTTTTTGGTTGCATCTTTGGGTTCCCACCAGGGGTAGACTAAATCGGCTGTGGGCCACCCAGGCCCGTAGCTCCAAAATTCTATGGGCCTGGATTTTCAGCTGTGGGCCAAAGAACAAAGTTCAAAGAGAAAATGGTACATATTCCTGATTTATAAATCTATGTCAACATTAGACCAAGTTGCTTTATTTGCTCACATTTTTCTCTTTCTAAAGACACATTACATGACTATACTCATCAATTATGTTCCTTCCAGATATTTTGCAAAATTTCCTGTGGGCCACCTGGGCCCATGGGAAGGGTATTCTGAAGAAAACTACGGGCCCGGACCCAAAATTACGGGCCATTGGCTCCTGGGCCAGCATTATGTGTCTACCCCTGCTCACTCTTTCCACCCTCATACTCCTTGCTCCCCTACAGTAGTTCCCCAGAGTGACCCTGATTCACTGATAATTAATTAGCACCAGCGCCCTGTTGGTGCATTTATTTGTATGTAGGCTGCGTCCCAGATGCCTCCCAATAACCTCTCCCCCCCTCCCAAACCCCCATCCCCATCCATCCACCTACTTGCTTCAATTCCTCAAGGATCACAACTTCTAAGGTTTGGCCTTTAAGTGTTACAGTGTCTCACCATTAGGGGGTTTGTAGTAAGCAGGTCCGGGAAATGAAGGGGAACCCTCCCCAGAGCCGTTCTTTACACCAGGGTTAATTTTCACAACGCAGGTAGGTGTGAAAACACTGCAGGGCTCACTGCCTACTGGGTGAAGTGGAGGAGCACAGAGGGAAAGTCTATAGAAAAAGCTTATTTATATGTGATTTCATGGCAATCCCATGTATGATTCACTATTCCCCATGTATGATTCAAGAGAATACTCTAATCTATCTTATGGGATATGTACATTTAACAGCAAATTGATAGAACATTCAGCAAATGGGTTATAAGAAAACCGTTGCTAATTTTAGCCCTGCAGTGTTTATGCTACAAGCAAAACCGTTGCTAATTCTAGCCCTGCAGTGTTTTCACACCTACCTGTGTTGTGAAAATTAACCCTGGTGTAAAGAACGGCTCTGGGGAGGGTTTCCCTTCATTTCCCGGACCTGGTAAGGTCACTCCAACATCACCATTCGGTGCAGTAGAGGAGGCTCTATTGGGTAATATAGGAAAATGCTTGGGGATTTAATATACATAATTATAACAGAATCAGTGACTGACATTTTGGTGTTAACGTGTCATTATGTGTCCCATTCTACATTTATAGTTATATCGACATTATTTTGGCCTCCAAACTTTGATTCATATGTTATACCATAATTTCATTGAAACAATCACTGAGAGTTTAGCAGAGGATGCATTCCAATGTTGGTTATAATGATCTCAGATATGTAGGAGGTAACAAATGAAATACCTCTGGGATAAATCTAACATGTCACAGATATTATGGATCTAAGGGTTAGAACTGGGCATGGTTGGAGGAACGGAGATGACATTGCAGCAATATGCCTTGAAGTCTTGATTAGATCCTGATCAAAGAAATATAGGATTTTCCTGGTTGAAGGTGGGACTGCGGTCAAATGCCCCCTTAGGTAGGACAGTGTTGTCAGGGGTCCAGTCATACCACCCGGGTAAAAAATTGAATCATTTGCCTCCTTCTTCCCAGGTGAGGACACAGGTCTTCATGTGGGTCCAGAACACTCCTGTAACAACTAGCTGAAGACCAACACTACCCTAACCCAACACTGCAGGTGGCTTCTCACCCCAGCACCACCCAGCACCAACACACACAGACTGGTTCCTCCTGCGGCCTTGGGACAAATTGCCTTCATGTATGGCATGCCTTGAATGTCAGATAGGTGGGTGTCGGGGGGAGGATTCTGAGACGACTAAGGATCTCGTTATGGCAGAGAGGTCACTGTCAACACATTCACTAGGCCAACACATCCTTGGCCTAGCCTCAAGGATAGCTTCATCAATTATTCTGCAGCCGGTGTCTCAAGAGGGCCGTATCCAGACAGAGAGGTATATTCAGCTCGGGTGGCACCACCTCTTGTTACATAATGGTGGTGACATATTGGGGTTGTTGGATGTAGGGGAGAGGACCGCCTAATGGCTGAGTTCCGCCCTTATGCTGCCACCCAGGGTCTGTGATTTCCTTTTATTGTTCAAATATTACCCCAGCTGAAGGGAGACATGCATACCAGACTAGCCACTGGGCCTTTAACTCAGTCAGTTATGAGCAGTATACATCACTCCTGGGGAGTAGGGAACATTATGGTGCAAATAATCAAAGAAATGTCCCTCGTCTAGTTTAGGCATCATTTCTCTCAATTTTGAGTCTGTAGCAAAAGAAAGACCGGGCATTTGCAGGTTAAATATGACCTTAGATTGTCACAAAAAATGCCTTTGGGCTGTGTACTTTAATGTATCATGGGCAGAGTTACCCCAGAAGTCAGCATGATGAGGGCAAAGGCCATTTCACATTAAAGCCCTCTGCCACTGTTAAACAGTTAAAGGATAATCATCAAATATGTGGCCCTATCAAGGTAAAAACTCTCTACCAATATATTACTGTTTTCTGATAAACATGCTGATACAGAGAATAGCAATCATTAAAACCAGAAAAAACATTTTTAAGTTGACCCAGTAGCACTGCGGTTTATTATTTGTTCTCATAATTCGGTTTATATTTATCATCTCTACTTCCCCTGGCTATGAATATCAAAACAGTGCTGCCAGAGCAAAACTTGGTTATAATCAACATTAATTAAGCAGCCGCACAATTGTCACACACCCATCCAGACTATGCTATTTATAACATAGAAGAAAGAGAACACACACAGAGTAATAGCACAGACTAAAAGGAGCAGACTGTGGTATAAAAGCTGGGACTGCACTACCCAATTCTTTCCTCAGATCAGAGCTATTCTCACAAATTACACCCAAACAGATGTAAGAAATTGTAAAGATAAACAAAGCCTAACATCATCTATGGTTAAATGATCTGACAGATTTACTTTACCGAGAATGGTCTGGAAAAAGATTGGTAGGCCTAGTGCAGGTCTTGTACCATAAAGTATTTCAGTTATTCTGCAGGCTCATCTTGGTATGAGCAGATATGATTATACAGGGGAGCCATCTATTGCATGTTGAGAATCTATATTGGTCTAAAGCTACATGTAGAGATGATAGCACATTGCGACCCCCTTGGAGAGGGGGCCGTGAATGGGCCTAGTTATGTTTCGGGCCACGGGAAAAATACTACACTAACGCAAACTGATGCACATCGAGGCACAATGCAAAATATTCAGTGATGAGAAAGCCATTTCACAAAACATGTTTCCAATCGAATAGATTTGGGCCAAGTTTGGGAGGCGTGGGGAGAGGGCTTCAACAACTTAATGATGGGTGTAAATGCCTCCTACAGGTTGTTGAGAACATGACGACTGCCTAAATGGTATCATATGGGTGGTTCTGACCAATCGTTGACATATCAGGATTTCAGTGTGTGGGAGACTATAAATCTATGGAAAGTCTATAGAACCAACTTTTATAAATCCTATCAGGTCGGGCTCATCTGGGGCTACAAGTGGTACCATAGTTTTACATATGTGCCATCAATATTTAAGCTGTCAAAGGCCGAAAATGGGCTAAATTTGGCTAAAAATGTGGATTTTTGTGGATTTTTTTCAACAAATTAGAGTTCTAGACTGTACCACAATGTAAATGGAAGAGGTATATGAACTTTGTCTTCATTTTCATATAGGAACCAAGTGAATGCAATACTGGAAATGTCTAAATCATCCATTCTACCAGAAAATGAAGGTCCTTAGAGACTGCAAAAGTGTTGTGTAGTTTTGAGGCTACGAGTCACTTATTGGCCTAATACACACACCCCCTGGCTTTCTACAAAAATACCATGAAACCTAACCAAGAGTTGTAATACATTACTCAGTACCTAAACCCATATGTACAAAAGAGAAATTGAAAAAGTATTGAAAACTCTTGACACAGTAGTGGATTGAAACATAATTCGGTAAAGTTGTGTACTTTTGCTGAAGCTACGAGTCACTCACAAATAATATATAAAATCATCACAGTTAACATGTTATTTATATTTAACTATCCATTTTACACTTGAAGTACCATGGGAATGTGGAGAATCGACCCGCAAAACGAAAAGGTTCAGATTGATATATCTACACTGGTAGACCAGCGGGAATTACGCATCACGCAGCTACGCATTACGCAGCTACGAATCACACACTTTAAGCCCAGAACTGTATTCCATGGACATATAGCTACATTTTGGTTCTTGTTGGGTGTAAATCGGACCATTATTAAGGGAACTGTGCTAGGGAAATGCCCAGGGAACAAAAAACATTATCTTCTGATGAATAAAGCGATTTCCGCTGTTACGCATCACGCAACTACGCGTCATGCGGCTACGCATCACGCATTTAAAGCACTAATCTGTATTCCTCAGACATGTAGCTACATTTTAGTCTTTGTTGGGTGTTAATCGGACCATTATTAAGGCAACAGTGCAGGGGGAATTGAAGGAACCTGTAAAAGGAAAGGATGCTTTATGAGAAATGTCATTGTCATTGATATCTACTGTATCAATACATGGGTATTCATGGAATTAGCTATATTATATTTTTACACATTTCTAAAGAATCTTATTAGCTGTATTTTCAAATATTAATTTTCTGTGGGACTATCTACTTGATTTACATGATTCAAACAGCAATAGGAAGCTTATGCTTCATGTACTACGACCTCAAAACATATGATAATTTCTCCCTGGATATTGTAGATGAATACTGTTTAACGGTTCATCTTTATGTATATATATGTGTATTTACTGGTGTATTAAAACTAAATTTTAAAATCAGATGAGTACAGTGTGAGGGTAGGAGCACCATTACCCAATTATAATTTACATGTGAAATCCATATGAAGGACTGGGTTGTCATGCAGGTTTCCATCATGTTGTCATGCATACATGTGTCAGTCAAAGTGATGTCATGCATTATGTGTTTTGTACTGCCCCATTGTATTCAAAATGATATCATTATGCTAATACAGTGTAATGAAAGAATAGATGAGTGACTCGTAGCCTCATGCAGAATCAAGTGCATTGACAGGAAATTTTGTCATATAGGCCTGGTAACAGTTTGATTCTTTAACCAGGTATGATTGATGGCTATATTAGGACGGACTAGGTCTCCACATAAATTGACTGAATAGCCTGATGATCTGCCCCTTTCCCCCACACACACACCCTCCTACATGTACATCACCACAGTACGCTAGCCAGGCAGGGCTCACACCTCCAACCCCTGTGCTACAGGGAAGCCTGGGCTCCTTAAGTTTAACTTTGTATTTCTCCTAAATGCACCATATATATATAGAACCAACTTGATACATCCACAAGTCTTTAGAAGTTATGCCTATCTATTGGCTTACATTGGTATAAATACCACTAATTTGTGAGAAAGATCTTTAATTATATTAGTAATAATTAAATTTCTAAATACAGTGGCTCATGTCTCTCAGTTTAACAAGACGCTGCTACCACAGTGCGTGTATAATAAATAGCAATATGGTTCCATCTCCTGCACTGATGAGTGTGCCCTGGTTAGCTGTAAGGTGTTAATTGTTTCAACTTTGTACACAGTTAGCACAAGAATCCTACTATACACAGGCAAAATGATTTACACCTGCTGATGTGTTTGAAAATAGCCAAATGGCAAATCTAATTGTTGTCCCAATAACCATAGTAAAGAGCAAATGACAAGGAGAATAAAGTTCAAAAACTTCAGTAAATCAGTCCTTTGACATATACCCCTTCATATTAAGCAAAAATACACAAAAAGAATAAAAGTAAAACACACCTGGATTACACTTTACACTAATTTTAGGAATTTTTGTTAAAACCAGCATGTGAGGCTACGAGTCACTCATAAATAAGCCCCCTTATCACAGACATGGCAGAGGCACTAAGAGTGTACAGAATCACAAAACACATCTACCAATGGATAGGCGATAAGGCTAACTATATATTTAAGTAGAAATTAAAAGTATTCTATAAGTTTCCAATGTGTAGAGATAATTGGAAGGCTACAGAGGAAAAACTTTCCCCTCTTACCCCAACATTGCACAACTGTGCACAATTTTGGCTATTTTCTTAAAGAATGAAAACAGTTTTAAAAAACATGAGTAGATACAGACAAAATATATAGATATTTCCATTAACCTCTTGTATATTCACCATGACTGCATTATAGCAAAGTATACGTTGAGTGGAGATGAAATGCTAAATATGGGACCCCCTATTATATTCAAAATAAGTGTGTGACTCGTAGCCTCATTGAGAATCTAGTGCATTGACATGGTAACTTTGGATGGTAACCATAGTAACAGTTTTAGGATTTAACTGTTCCAACTTGGTACACAGTTGGATCAATACCCCAACTATACATAGGCAAAATGATTTTTATCTGTTGAAATATTTAAAAATTATCCAACCCAGACGCCCCCTTGGCCAAATGTCAACGATTCGTTAGAACCACCCATAATATGATTTTACTGGCCATAAGCTGATAAGGCTCTAAGCTGGTACTGGTCGTTAGGTTGACATGATGTTGTCAGGGTAATAAACATATACATGGTAATATACATTGCCTTGGTTACATGGTAGTCCTGGTATTATCAGTCTTAGACATGAGATGAGCTGCTTTGTTAATCCACCATGACAACACTAATCTGCCATGCCAGACTAGAGGAGCCGCTCTGGGTGCTGCCAGGTGTTACCCCTGTAAGGATAGAATCATGCCTCAAACTTTCATGTACATCAGCCGCTATGATGCTTCAATCCCGGCAAGTAACTCGTCAGAACTAAATATATGCCCCATGCCAATGTTTTTGGACTGTATCAAACCCCAGAGTATCAGCATAAGGGACAAATGATGCACTTGTGAGTACCTCTCCAGTGCCACTTCCTAAACCGACCAAAGGGCCAATTGCATTTGAGCAGTATGCTACGACTTAAGGGTTAAGATAAGGGGTTCAGCGGGTGGTCATGTATGGGATGAGTACCTGCCGAGATGGACATGTAAGCTGTGATCTGATTGGTGCTTGTTACATACAGCTCTGTGTAACGAGGCCAATAGCAGCACGCCTCTCAGTATGCAGTTGTCTACAGGGGGAAAGGGGCTGTCACATCTCAAATGCCATTGGGTAAAAACTGTGTGCATAGACTGTGACAGTATTTCATTTGCAGCTAAACAATCAGGGTGAAGAAACATTTCATGCACGTTAGAAACTTACTTTCTTGAGATCCTCCTTTTTGAAGGTGGAGGGAAGGGGGAGTGCGCTACATCTGCAGGTTTCATTATTTGCATAAGTTTCCATTCAATGTATAGCACATCTATTAACCCTGACAGATAGTCATATGTGAGTTGATGGATAGATTGCCATAGTGATAGAACCTTTTTATTTAACAGATTCATATTCTTTTCGTCCTGAACTTTTCACTAAATTGAAATTTGTGCATTTTTTTACGACATCCGCAAAAAATCACGATCGAGTTTTTTATTTTTATAATTACTAAAAAAACATCTAAAAACATCTATAACATCATTGCCTACCATACAGCATAACGATGACATCCATATTTAATCGTATATTGCCATAATCAAGCATTTACTATCGTTCGACACGACGACAACGTAAAGTAAACAAAATGGCCATCTCGCGGATTCACGGGATTTCGCGAAATTGCGCCTCTCGGGAATGCTCGGGGTCGGTGCGGACATTTTATCTTCCGAAATAGAGCAAATTGCGGACATTCAAGGTAATATTATAACTCCTACAGGTAATATAGAGGCAGTTGCGGACATTTCGGACAGTATTACCGTCTTGATCAAAAAATAATTTGTTTATCGAGCGCTTCGGCAATCTCCGGTATCAAAATCCAACATGGCGGACCCGGGAACGCCGAGGGACGATGATTCGGTACCAAATTGGCTAATTTCATGGATTACAGCTCAAATATGAAAGGTAAGTCCGCAAATTATGTTGTTATCGCTAGATTAGGCTCCCTCCATTTGGGGGGTGAAATTGCAGACAGCTCAGTAGCAGGGTTATTCCAAAAAATGATATGGACGAGCACTAAACTTAAAACAGAGCCAATCAGCCCAATGATCAAATGATAGGTCAGCTGATCAGCTGATCGGCGCTGGGCCAAGCTTGAAAATGGCTAATATCAAAGGTAATTCTCAACCAATATTCACCTAATTAGGCTCGTTAGATGCAAAAATGTCATCTTTATTAGGCCCTAGTGTGTCAGCCCTCCATCCCCCCTACTTTTTGCGAAATTTGACTTTGTTTGGGAATTTTGGCGAGTAGAACGCTTCGACTTAGACTCTTTTGCATGGCGCCAAACAAAGCGTCTCGGCGAGAGGATTTCAGAAATGTAAAATTTGTCTCTCTATCATGTTTAGTTCTATAGATACGGGTATGTCTTTGACAAACATTTGGTTTGGGGCAGGGCACCCCCTTGAAGCAAAAAAAAAAAGAGCCCCCCCCCCCCGTGTCAGGTTTCAGGGTTGAGATGCTACCCGGTAGTGCTTTAACATAGGGAGTCTATGGGCGCCGAGTGACAGTGGCTCGGTGCAAACATGAAAACTGCTCTTTAAAATTGTACAAGGGGGGGGGGAGCCCCAAAATAATTTTTTCTGAACTCCCAAGTCTTAGGCCTTTCTAATGATACTATTTATTAAGAAATGCAACATGTAGAAGTCACTTTTCACATACGGGCACGACCCTTAAACATGAACAGTACTAGAATAATTTGAAAATTTGCTCAACGATTTTTTTTTGTTTGGGGGGGTTAGAGAAATTTTTGGGATCTGCCCTTAATATATATCAAAGATGACATGTTTAATATCCCAGATTGCGATATCCCATTAAAAAAAAATCTTTATGACCCCCCCAGCCCCCCTGAGTTTGGGTCAATTCATCACCCCAACCCTGTTGAAATCCTATATACGGCCTCGTCGCTGCTCAACTTGAGTTTGAGAAATGACAGCGCGGGTCAATGATCAGCTGATCGTAGTCTGTTCGTGCCAGACCATAACAGTAGCCGGGCTGTGTTCAGAAATGTTCGATTTATCTCTCTATCATGTTTAGTTCCAGAGCTATGTGCATGTTTGCATTCTATACTATACACATCTGTGGTGGTCCCCGCAAAAAAGAATTTCTCAAATATTGTGTCTAAGTACCTCAAAATTGAACATTTCCAAAGGGCCCATTGGGGGGGGGGGCGAAAAAATTTGCGCGCGCCCCAGTTAACACCAAACGAGTTCAGTTCATGTTTACTAAATAACTACTGCATATTATGCAATATCTCCCAGAAATTCTCATTCTTTGGACATTAGTGGTAGTCCCAGCAAAAGGAAATTCTCAAATATCATGTCTAGGTACCTCAAAATTTAAAAGAGCAGAATGAAGAATATTGTGAAAATCGAGACTAAATTATGGCTCCAAATGATGCGTCTCGGTGAGAGGAGTTCAGAAATGTTCGATTTATCTCTCTATCATGTTTAGTTCCAGAGCTATGTGCATGTTTGCATTCTATACTATACACATCTGTGGTAGTCCTCGCAAAAAGAATTTCTCAAATATTGTGTCTAAGTACCTCAAAATTGAACATTTCCAAAGGGCCCATTGGGGGGGGGGGCGAAAAAATTTGCGCGCGCCCCAGTTAACACCAAACGAGTTCAGTTCATGTTTACTAAATAACTACTGCATATTATGCAATATCTCCCAGAAATTCTCATTCTTTGGACATTAGTGGTAGTCCCAGCAAAAGGAAATTCTCAAATAGCATGTCTAGGTACCTCAAAATTTAAAAGAGCAGAATGAAGAATATTGTGAAAATCGAGACTTAATTCTGGCTCCAAATGATGCGTCTCGGTGAGAGGAGTTCAGAAATGTTCGATTTATCTCTCTATCATGTTTAGTTCCAGAGCTATGTGCATGTTTGCATTCTATACTATACACATCTGTGGTAGTCCTCGCAAAAAGAATTTCTCAAATATTGTGTCTAAGTACCTCAAAATTGAACATTTCCAAAGGGCCCATTTGGGGGGGGGCGAAAAAATTTGCGCGCACCCCAGTTAACACCAAACGAGTTCAGTTCATGTTTACTAAATAACTACTGCATATTATGCAATATCTCCCAGAAATTCTCATTTTTTGGACATTAGTGGTAGTCCCAGCAAAAGGAAATTCTCAAATAGCATGTCTAGGTACCTCAAAATTTAAAAGAGCAGAATGAAGAATATTGTGAAAATCGAGACTTAATTCTGGCTCCAAATGATGCGTCTCGGTGAGAGGAGTTCAGAAATGTTCGATTTATTTCTCTATCATGTTTAGTTCCAGAGCTATGTGCATGTTTGCATTCTATACTATACACATCTGTGGTAGTCCTCGCAAAAAGAATTTCTCAAATATTGTGTCTAAGTACCTCAAAATTGAACATTTCCAAAGGGCCCATTGGGGGGGGGGGCGAAAAAATTTGCGCGCGCCCCAGTTAACACCAAACGAGTTCAGTTCATGTTTACTAAATAACTACTGCATATTATGCAATATCTCCCAGAAATTCTCATTCTTTGGACATTAGTGGTAGTCCCAGCAAAAGGAAATTCTCAAATATCATGTCTAGGTACCTCAAAATTTAAAAGAGCAGAATGAAGAATATTGTGAAAATCGAGGCTAAATTATGGCTCCAAATGATGCGTCTCGGTGAGAGGAGTTCAGAAACGTTCGATTTATCTCTCTATCATGTTTAGTTCCAGAGCTATGTGCATGTTTGCATTCTATACTATACACATCTGTGGTAGTCCTTGCTAAAATAATTTCTCAAATATTGTGTCTAAGTACCTCAAAATTGAACATTTCCAAAGGGCCCATTGGGGGGGGGGGCGAAAAAATTTGCGCGCGCCCCAGTTAACACCAAACGAGTTCAGTTCATGTTTACTAAATAACTACTGCATATTATGCAATATCTCCCAGAAATTCTCATTCTTTGCACATTAGTGGTAGTCCCAGCAAAAGGAAATTCTCAAATATCATGTCTAGGTACCTCAAAATTTAAAAGAGCAGAATGAAGAATATTGTGAAAATCGAGGCTAAATTATGGCTCCAAATGATGCGTCTCGGTGAGAGGAGTTCAGAAACGTTCGATTTATCTCTCTATCATGTTTAGTTCCAGAGCTATGTGCATGTTTGCATTCTATACTATACACATCTGTGGTAGTCCTCGCAAAAAGAATTTCTCAAATATTGTGTCTAAGTACCTCAAAATTGAACATTTCCAAAGGGCCCATTGGGGGGGGGCGAAAAAATTTGCGCGCGCCCCAGTTAACACCAAACGAGTTCAGTTCATGTTTACTAAATAACTACTGCATATTATGCAATATCTCCCAGAAATTCTCATTCTTTGGACATTAGTGGTAGTCCCAGCAAAAGGAAATTCTCAAATAGCATGTCTAGGTACCTCAAAATTTAAAAGAGCAGAATGAAGAATATTGTGAAAATCGAGACTTAATTCTGGCTCCAAATGATGCGTCTCGGTGAGAGGAGTTCAGAAATGTTCGATTTATCTCTCTATCATGTTTAGTTCCAGAGCTATGTGCATGTTTGCATTCTATACTATACACATCTGTGGTAGTCCTCGCAAAAAGAATTTCTCAAATATTGTGTCTAAGTACCTCAAAATTGAACAATTCCAAAGGGCCCATTGGGGGGGGGGGCGAAAAAATTTGCGCGCGCCCCAGTTAACACCAAACGAGTTCAGTTCATGTTTACTAAATAACTACTGCATATTATGCAATATCTCCCAGAAATTCTCATTCTTTGGACATTAGTGGTAGTCCCAGGAAAAGGAAATTCTCAAATAGCATGTCTAGGTACCTCAAAATTTAAAAGAGCAGAATGAAGAATATTGTGAAAATTGAGACTAAATTATGGCTCCAAATATTGCGTCTCGGTGAGAGGAGTTCAGAAAAGTTCAATTTATCTCTCTATCATGTTTAGTTCCAGAGCTAGGTGCATATTAGTGACCTTTTGTTCCCCCCCCCCTTGGTTTGATACATGTTCGACCTTAAACTCCACAGTACTGCCTCAGAAAGATTATTAGAGTTGCCTGTGCTTTAAAAGATGTAAATACCCGGTATTTAACACTCAGAAAGGTTAATAGAGCTGTCTGTGCTTTAATACATGTAAATACCCGGTAGTAAAGGCCATGGTTCTTCAGAAATTAAAGTTCTTTTTCTGCCATTTTATATTTTCCAGTGAACGTGAGCGGTACGAGCAGGAGTCGCACAAACGGGAGCCACGGGAGTGGGAGTCGCCGATTTGCAGGAGGGGGAGCCTTGGCCAAGTGGACACAGCACTCAGAACCTTGATCAGGGGCTCTTCAACACGTCTAGAGGCTCCAACCACTCCTCCTCGGGTCAGCATTTACCCAATTTTTGACTTCAGGGGGGGTCTCTGCAATTTGGTCTTCAGAGCAAATCTTAAACTCCACAGTACTGACTGAGCGCCCAATGTGACCAATTTTCATGGGATACTTTCAGGGGGTAAGGCCTAATTCTCAGTACTGCCACTATCGCACTGCTAAAGATAGACCTTGAATTTATATAAAAAACAATTCCCAGGTCATTAACCCAATTTTTGACTTCAGAACCTTGATCAGGGGCTCTTCAACACGTCTAGGGGCTCCAACCACTCCTCCTCTGGTCAGCATTTACCCAATTTTTGACTTCAGGGGGGGTCTCTGAAATTTGGTCTTCAGAGCAAATCTTAAACTCCACAGTACTGACTAAGCGCCCAATGTGACCAATTTTCATGGGATACTTTCAGGGGGTAAGGCCTAATTCTCAGTACTGCCACTAACGCACTGCTAAAGATAGACCTTGAATTTATATAAAAAAACAATTCCCAGGTCATTAACCCAATTTTTGACTTCAGGGGGGGGTCTCGGAAATTTTTCTTCAGAGCCAATTATAGTGCCAAACGAAGCGTCTTGGCGAGAGGAGTTCAGAAATGTTCAATTTATCTCTCTATCATGTTTAGTTCCAGAGCTAGGTGCATATTAGTGACCTTTCGTCCCCCCCCCCTGGTCTGATACATGTCCGACCTTAAACTCCACAGTACTGCCTCAGAAAGGTTATTAGAGTTGCCTGTGCTTTAAAAGATGTAAATACCCGGTATTTAACACTCAGAAAGGTTAATAGAGCTGTCTGTGCTTTAATACATGTAAATACCTGGTAGTAAAGGCCATGGTTCTTCAGAAATTAAAGTTCTTTTTCTGCCATTTTATATGTAAATTCTTATATTTTCCAGTGAACGTGAGCGGTACGAGCAGGAGTTGCATAGATGGGAGCCATGGGAGCTGGAGTTGCCGGAGTCGCACGTGTAGGGGCTCCACAACACGTGTAGGGGCTCCATACAATGCCTAGGGGCTCCACAACATGGCTAGGGGCCCCACAACACTCATACTAGCCCTTTAAATATGGACTTCATGAGAGGGAATTTCGGATACAAGTCGGGCGTGAAACCCATCTAGAAACTGTTCCACATATCTAGGAAACTCATCCACATGTTTAGGAACTCTTCAACATGTGTATCTAAACTCATCAATGGGTCTAGAAACTCTATATCTAGGAATTCCACTAGACATTTAGAAAGTCTAGGAACTCTTCAATATATCAATCTTCATCCAAGTCAATTGATTGCTGCCCTTTTAATTATTAATAAAATCAGTTTCCATTATAACAGAAGGAATTCCTTTGTTGTCATTTATAACCTCTATGTCATCAAGTAAACAAATTTCCTCACCAGCTTTGAAATAAATCCCAAACACACCTCCAAATGCCTAATGCGTTTCCAAACACAACCCCTTCCAAAATAGTTAATCCAGTATCTTCTCAAACAAGTCAGGGCTAGCAAACAGATGGAATCTGTTTGCGCCCTCACTTGTATAATGATTTATATTATTCTCTATCATATATTTTTCAATTAAAAGCTGAAAAGGGGGGGCAGTGAGAGGGGGCCAGAAGTATAAAATGTATTTAAAAAGGTTGGTGAGGAAGAACTTTTCTGATAGCGCCCCCCCCCAAACTTTTCAGGGTCCTGGGAAGGAGATATGAGACAAATACTAGTGGGCAGTGATATTGAAAGGCATATATTAATGCATAAATACCTCACCTATCTCAATTAGTATGTATGAAGATTAGTTTAAACCACATTGCATGTGGCATACTTATACCTCATGTGTTATTCACAAGATCAATATTGAAGGGCTAAGCTTATTGTTTGACCGTTTTATCATAGAGTCCCTCACTTGTGAGTGACAATAACCAGTTATTGTGAGGACAATAACCAGTTACATGTATTAGGATACACTAACGCTTTAGTGAATGCATTGTAATGCATAATGCCCTTTGTCGTCATGAGGACCTTGTATGGTTGATAACCTTTGTATGGTAATCATGTAGCATTAATGCAAGTCTAAGCAGCAGGGCTGCAGTTTTGTTTCATGACGATAAAGGATATAGCACATTAAATCAGTATGCTTACCTTAAAGGACTAACGTGCACTTTACATATGCACATCTATCATGGTGTGTGTGGCATTGCTGATATCAGGTGTCATCACATTGACACCTATACAATAACACTGTATACAAGATTGATGTTGTGACTGTCAACCCTCAGAGGATATCTCATCAATATTCATAAGAGTGGCGTCTCTGTGGTGGTATTATACCAGTGTCCTATTGTCACTCAAATTTGTACACAATGAACATTATATATACAATGCCTTCTAAAGAGCCTCCACAAATGCCTTGGCATAGGACCTAAATGTCCGAACCTTAAGGGTTTTGGCTATGAAATGTAACAACAATACAAAGGCCAGTTTTGTAACCAGGGTTTGTTGTTGGGATCAGTCTATACTTTTTCATACCAATTTTCTATAGTGTCAGAATTTTGAGGAAATGTTTTGTTGAGTGGTGGAAACATCTTTTAAATTAGATTTATTATACTCAAGGCTGTGTATTTTAAATCATTTATGCCTGTGATAATAAATCACCCACTGGTCCACTATCCAAGTTTTATCGTCTGTCCAAAATCAAGTTTCTTCTTAACCTTTGCGCTCGACCTGGCTACATTCCAGGACACTAAACCTGTGTTTTAAATCTCATTAAATTCAACTCCACTCTAGCAGACTAGCCCCGGCTGTGTCAATGCATCATGGCATCAAAGGGCATAGCCTACTAAAGCACTATGCAGCCCTTAAAGGGCAGCCTAATGAGCACCAAACCAGTTAATTCAGCACTTTTCTTCACCTGTCAACACTTTTACACCGGCTCCCTCTCAGTCTAAACCCAGACCTTTAAATGCGGCCACCTGACTCTTGTGGTCTCCGCTCTCTGATGTTAGCCGCCACATTATAGTTAGCAAAAATTCAAAGGTGACCAGTCTCTTGATTTCTGACCTGTTGGGGAGGATGCCCAGTCAAAACACGCCTACACCGTTAACCCTTTAAGGATTAATGTCAATAAAAAATGACATTTGTCATCATGATGCACCAATGCAGCCCTTCCGAGTAACTAGCCGGGGCTGCATTGGCGTGTAATGCCAACCCTAAGGGAGTGTCTCAACCCCATACGATCAGCATGTTGCTTGAATGCAACACAAGTTACTCATCAAGGCTGCATTCATACATCATTACGACCAAGAGCATAATGCACTTAGGCATTATGCTGTCCTTTAAGGGTTAACTTTGCAAAAGTAGGCCTTATTATATTTGCCACTGGTGGTTAGACAATCAGGGTCTTTCTCTATTGTCCTTGAGAATGTTGCATTCTGTAGAGAGAGATTGTGCCACTCATTGATGTCAATATCCTTGCTATACCACTACAGCTATTCTAATCCAATGGCCGATAGCTTATGTTAATTTATGCAATTGGGCCTGGTGCATGGCCAATAATCTGCTAGAAAAGTGAGATCCGTACTTACAGAGTAGGTTGGCCTGTGCCCAATGCCACTTTTCTTACACTACTACCTAACAGCTGTAAGTAGTGTAGTCAAATCTGACATTGGTTTAAAGTAAGGTTTTCCTGTCAAAGACCATCTTAGTATTTTAGTTGAAAAATAACTGACTAACAATTCCCATTTAGAAAGTCAAGACTCTGTGAGCTACACAACATTATCAAACAATATCAAACAAGTCTGTTTAAACTGCAGTTAATTCTAGCAATCCAATCACATTTATCTTTGCCAATCTAATTGGGGAGTGAGATTGGCCAAAATGTTCGAAGATGAGCATAATACAACTAAGCTTATTAGGGAGGGCAAAAGAGAGCTCATTGCAGGCAGTTTGCTTTACAGTCCTTGTAACGGGAAGTCTGTTTGTGATGTTTAATTAAATGACATCTTTTACATTCATCGAAAATCTAACAATTAAGTGATTAGAATACTCGACATTATTCTAGATGGTTCAGTGAATTAGGCTGAAAGAGTATTCGCCCTTCTAGCAAGTTTGATTTAGGTAAGTGTTAATGCGATAATCCATAAAACCCCCTAGAAGCCCCTTAAAGGGTTAATTATACTTAATCAAAGGAGAGGAAAACATAACAAGATGTAGAGAGACCCTTACAGACCTAATCAATTTGACACAACATTCAATATACACACAATTTGATGAACATCAGAATAGCCAACTCCTAAGATAAATAAGGTTAGTTACTGCAAAACTTTAAGGACCGCATAGTGCTTTGATGCATGATGCCCTTGGTCATTATGATTGCAGACCTGGCTTATATCTTTCCAGGGCTGCCTAAATGCCTCACAACAACCCTTTGTGAATATATCAACCCCATTGGATCACCATGGTCTTTGAATGCAGCACTGACAAGTTACTCACTAGGGCAGCATATTTACAAAATGATTGAGGACATAATGCATTGAAACGCCATGCAGCACGTATAGAGTTCCAAAGTAATAGAGAGATCCATATAGAGATATCTAGGTCTATGTTCTGATGGAGGTTCAAAGGCTTCGCTGTGTTATCAGGTCTGTAAGGAGATGCTCAAAGGCCACACTAGGTGGTCATTGGTTTTAATCAGAGACAGTATTTATATAACAGGCTTTAAGAAAGTCTCATGTGAGTTTTATGCCATGATCAAAACACTGGATCAATAGATACCCCACAATTATGGCCAGTCTCAAAGCAGGATTTACCCTATAAAGCTTTATGGACAGGTGTCGCTAAAAGATTAAATTTGTCAACATGATGCACCATTGCAGCCCTAGTGAGTAACTTGTTGTATTGGAGTGTCTCAACCCTGTAGGGTCTGCATAATACTTGAATGCAGCACTGGCAAGTAACTCACCCTGGCTGCATTCATGCATCATGACAACCAAGGTCACGGAGTAAAGATCAAATACTTCCTACCCGTCTAGTTACAGTGTTAATGGAGGGAGGACTGACATTCTGAGCCCTATGATGAGGCAATTCAACAGAACTGTAACTTTCCATAATCAAGATGTGTTAAGGTTTGATTTAACAGAATACTTGGATAATTATCTTCAATGTTTATATAGAAAAAGTCTCCGGTAGGATATTCACATGACAATTGCTGTTCAAATCATGTTTATCGTGTTAGTTGATAGATACAAAGCTAAGGGGGTGAAAACTTGATTAACCCTTTAAGCACAGCATGATACCGTAATGCATCATGTGCTTTATTGTAGTGATGCATGAATGCAGCCCTGGCAAGTAACTTGCCAGGGCTGCAATCAAGCATCATGCCGACCCTATGGTTTGGAGACACTCCCATAGGGTAGACATTATTTACCAATGCTCACCAGGGCTGCATTGGTTCATCAAGACAACAAATGTCATCTTTTAGCAACATGCATCCTTAGAGGGTTAAATATCCATTTATATAGTGGGTGGTTTCTTCACCAAAGCCACAGGCCAACCTCTTCTGCCTTGTCTCTTGAATATTTATGTTGCACATTAAAAATCATGCATCATGACAACTAAGGGCAACAGAGTACACTAATGCACTAAGCACATTGTTGTCATCGTCACGTATGTCATACATATGTATAGGCTGATGATAATGCATGAATGCTTCAATACAACAACACATGACACACAGTGGTTATACCAGTCCTCATGCTGCATCCAAGCAGATGTCAGCATGAAGCATTATTGCAGCCCTGGCCAGTAGATATTTTTGCATCTTGGCGACAAAGGACATATCATCTTCAAGCACTGTTGCCCTCATGGGGTTACATCTCCCCATGCCTCCACTTCTGAGAGACATCCACTTCACAGTACTAATGTAGGCTCCACAAATCCCATAAGGCCTACTTCAGACCCACGTGAGAACAAATCACAAAAGATGCCTTTGTTCTGTCCCCCACTTTACAGCCTGCTCAGCCACAATAGCACCAATAGCAATCTACATAAATCTCACAACAACCCATCCTAGAAGCTAGGTAAAACCAATCCTAAGGATAACTGTTTCCCCATTTCTTTTTCGGAGACATTCATCTTGGAAGATAATAGAAGACTTGACTGTGCATCCTATATAAAAGCAATCCAAGCGTCAACTTTTTTCTCGTTCTGTCTGCTTTGGATGGAGCTGGTGGGATATGGTAGGAGACAAATGCAGGTATATATCTTCTCACGCTCAGCCATCATTTGACATTCTCATTTCCTGGAGGGGTATTACATTACAGCTGAGAAGCCGTTCCTGTGCCTCCTCTCACCCCCCTTCTCTGTATATACACCCGCAAATAGGCCACGTGGCTCAGACTGTAGGGCCATGTCTCACCTGTCAAAGACTGGTAGAAATTGGAGGGATGCCAGTTTTGGCCCTGAATAAATCCCCTAATGAACTCATTTCATTTTATGACATTTGGACAAAGCCTCCGTCATAACAATTTGGGTGATTATCCCTTTATATGAGGGCAGGTTGATAAAAGGCAACATTTATCGGCATGAGGCACAAATGAAATTTGTAAAATCTAAATCATTTGCTGAAATTTGTTTACTCAAACAGCACCCACACCCCATCACACTGGTAATGTTTAAAATAAAACACCACCCTATTTTTTATGATGACTTCAAATGGTAGTCTTCTGGCACATTTAGTGAAGCATAGGCTATTATAAAGGAGACAGATAGGGACAGAGATATAGTGAGAGAGTCAAAGTATCAGCGATAAGTAGAGAGAGTGTAGGAAAAGTGCTACAGGTCAGTGGGGGAAGGGAGAGGCAGGGGGAATGAAGGCTCCTCCCGACCTACCCTAATCCCATCCCAGAGTGCACCCACCCCTGACCTGTCCCGTGGCCCGGTGCATGTTGGGTTTCTGACCAGCTACTTTGTGGTCTGTGGGAGGATGCTGTGTGAGCTGGGGGCCTGTCAGCTTGTGTCAGTCACCACACCTGGACATGTTTAGCCCTTTAAGGGTCTCATAGTGCTATAATGTGCTATGTCTTTTGTCAGAATGTTCCATGAATTAGTCTATATATATACTCATCAGGGTTTATCAAGCCTGCAATATTGATGTGATGCTTAAATGCAGACCTGGTGAGTTACTCGCATCCATACATTACATCAAGTTCAAAAACTGAAGTATAATTGAAATATATATCAATAAGTAGGCTTTGGTCTCTATTTTGCTAAAACCGTATAATCATGAAGAAAAACAGCAAAGATCAATGTCACCCAAAGCCTTTCTAAAGCATCACTGTTCCGTGTATATTTAGCATTTCCATACCAGGATTTTCCTTTCTTGGCACCGCATAGAGTACTGAGAAGCAGGATATACTGCATGGTTAGGCAGTGAGGAGAGGTACAGCCCCTCAGGAACAACAAAAATCAATGTTGCTGAAGACCTGTACTATGGCTTTACTGTTCCATGATCAGCTTTAACATTTAGGTATTGGAAACAAATTTCCGTTGTTGGTGCCTCATACATAGAGCTCTACTGAGAAGCAGGAGATGAGGTACCATAGGGGGGAGACGGGGTTACAGGTATGCCCCTCAGGTAAGCCGATACCAGCCGGACGTCTACATGTGGGGCTTCCCACAGGACAGCACGGCTTCTGTAGACGGCCACTGCCCGGTCAGCAGCGACACCAACCACTGCCTCAACCAATCAGCTGTCAGCATGCATTTACTGCAGGACGCTGGTCTGGGAGGTCGGGGCAGGGGGCATGTGGGTGAGGATAGGGGGAGGTGACGGGGTCTTGGACCACAGAGGAAGCCAAAGAACAGTCAGAGTCGGTGCTGTATTGTTTTACATTGGTTGGAGTCCAGGCATATCACATACATATATATAAGGCTGAAGGCTTTTTAGGAATGAATGGAGAATGATGCAAATGTACCATGCTGGGGAGAATCTTGAATTTGTTATTCATCCCTACTTTCTAGTAATGAATGGCTAGTAATGGGGGCATGGAATAACATTAATAATAAGGTTTAACAGATAGAGACTCTTGCATCAGCCACATATTCAAGGGGGCTGCAGAGGGGCAAATAGTGACCTGGTGACATGCCATGCAACATTTTGACCTGGTACAATAATTTAAGCAACCTACCAATTTTTAGACTCATTTGTCTAAATAGCATAAAATGATCTAAAGAGTGACGTCGTAACCTAGGGCCTTTGATTTTGGCAACTCTCTTACCTGATGGGGCATGCCCATGAATAGTAAGGCCCCATGTGGCCATGTCAGGTTGTGGCCACCTCCAGGTGTGGTCAGGCTGCACAGTGACATGTGGTGGGTGGGGAGGGCAGAACGTGCCTGCACCACTAACCCTGGCACATCATTTACCCTTTAAGCCGTTTACTGCTTAAATGCATAATGCTTTTTGTTGTAATGGTGCCTGAATGTAACCTTGGCAAGTAAGTCAACAGGCCTACATTTGACGGTGAAATGTGACGTTCAGGCCGTGATTAAGTAGAATGCAAGTTAAGCAAACTTATACCACACTTTGCCAGCAGAACATTGCCTATCTGTATAATACATATAAATGGGGATAAGACACTCACCACTGGTGTGACTTAAGTCAGTTAAACCACATCCAGAGCCCTGTACAAACAATATTGGCTTAGTCACAGTTATGCATACATGGGTCTTGCCAAAAAAAAAAAAGGTTTGTTTCAGGTCACCCGACCTACCCTTTCAAAACAGGGCCGACCCTACGTTTTTTTATGCATTTTTGAAGAAATTTCCTTATTTTTACCCTTTTTTGGACATTTTTTGGGTCTTTGGAGAGGCCGGGTAGTACTTTAATGTTTAAAAAAAAAAGAAAAAAAAAGAAAAAAATCGGACCTACCGACCCTACATTTTCTTACCATGTTACCTGAAATAAATCTTTTTTTTTTTTTGGCATGTGGTAAAACTACTACTTTTTTATGCTGATTGAAATCTATCCTTGGGTCAGGAATCTTACTTCTCCTATTGTGACATACTGCATGGTTGATAAGAGCCAACACTAGAGACAGGACAAGCCCAAAGCCTAAGGTTACCTCTACTTTAACCAAGTTTCTTGGTTCTGTTTGCAAAATGTGCCATGCCTAAGTAGTACATGAGAAGCAACATTGTTATTTCCCCCTTCAAGAAGAGCACATTGTCCATCTGTTCAGCATTATGTATCTTTGCATCATGCATGACCTTCAAGAGTGTGTATCAAGTCCACAGGGTTGGCAAGATACATGATTGCGGCACTGTTGAGCTACCTGCAAGGGAAGTATCATGCATCCTGATGACAAAGAGCAGAGCACATTTATGAAAGCACTTTGCAGTCCCTAAAGGGTTAAACAACCATCTGAAAACCCTGTTGCAGCTAACATGACACAGATTATAGTCTGATGAGCCACACATGGTGGTATAATCTGTAGATGTGTCTCTTCACGGACACCACCCACCAACATCAGAACAACCCCCCCCCAGCCACTCCCCCTCCTACACATGAACTTTATATCAAAGGTGGTATCAAAAATGGCAGAAAATCGACGTGGTCTTTGTATAAAAAGTCATCCCTTTGACACAATTTGTGACACAGTGTGACGTAATGCCTGCCCTTTATGATGGCCTCAGCACTCTGATAAGCATTTAAACTTATTTAATATCAATTCGCTTCCCTATTCTCAGGGGTCTACACTAGGAATTAGGCTATACTCCAAAGGAAAAGCTTGTTTCTCATCACCATCTCATTCAAAATGGTAAGATTGATACTTATGTGCATTTTTTAGTTGGCGTTTAGATGGCAAGGTTGGCTCAGTGACAACGAAAAAACACAGCCTGAACAAGGAGGTCTTTACATGAATCTTGTAGCAGAGACAATGACTCCCATTCTTCTTACATAAAAAAGGCCACACCATATCTAAGGAACGTAAATTATAAGCACTGTGCATCAGCATTTCTCAGAATAGATGTATGTAATGCACCTAACACCGTCCCCATAGTGGGATATTAAACACACACACACACACTCAGTTCTGTAATGGAGCCTTTCACATGGCTGGGAACTCAAAACACTGGGACATTAAGATAATATTATAATCTACCCTCTATCTATTCTAAATAAGAGAATGAGTAAAATGCACCTAAAACTCTCCCCATAGTGTGTGGTTTGGGAAATAAAACACTCACGCTGTACTATAATGGAGCCTTTCACATGGCTGGGCATTCAAAACACTGGGACTGGGAGCTAATGTTATAATCTACCCTAAAAATGCACCTACCAACCTATTTCATATAGTGTGTGAAGATATAAAGCGGACACTCACTCAGGATTGCAATGGATCCCTTCAATCAAAACATCAGGTCTTGGAGATAATGTTTTATTCTATAGAAATAGTAGACCTAGTAATTCCAGCAAAACCATATCATAAATTAAACATAGCAGGCACAGCATTTAGGTTTAAATTCAAAAGAATTATATTTAATATGATTGTAGGCTCAGTAGCCATCTGGTCATTTCATGTCAACTTGATTTTAATGAAGAATGCCCTTAATATAAATTGGCAAAAATAGACTGCTTCAGAATGAAGTTATTTAATCATGGGTGTGAAATCCAATATTGGTGTGATGAGTGAGCTATGTGATGTACAGTATAGGAATCTCTGGAGGGCCATATCTGAATTAAACATCAGATTAGGGATATCAAATAATATCCCTTGGTGAAGACTGAAGATGAGACAGGGGGAGGTGGTTATCATTTGTGGATTTATAATGTTTTAAAATGCTACACCTTTTGGTCTCATGATGCATGAATGTAGCGCTGATGAATCTACTTGCCATCAACTGATGCATGCATGATGCATCTACTCGTTTGCATATATGCATCATGAAGATAAAGAGCATCATATTAAAGTACTATGTGGCTCCTAAATGGTTACATAAAGTCCTCTCCCTCATAACCGTATCATGAATGTTATTATGAAATGGATCAAAAAACTATGGTGAGTAACCTATCCATCTTGTACCAGCGATGAAATTCAGATTATTGCATTCCATCTGATCTCATTACAAATGTACATAGAGAGTGGATATTCTAAATTCACTGGCACCTGTTGCAAATTTAATTATGGGAATGGATGAAGTAATCAGAATAAAACATAGACTGAAACACTTCTAATTATATAACTGATAAAGGCAGTTTATTCTAAAAGTATTTACATAAGGACTGACTGCATTACCATTGGGAAAACCACTTTGAGTCCATGAGTGATTGATATTTCATTACATTAAAAATATGTTCCCTCTGTGGAGCTGCATAATTTCTGTATGTGATGTGTACAGGAGTCAATGTACTGAGTTATAAAGAGTAACATTGAGATGGAACAAAGGTCTACCTACAGGATGCATTTTACAATAGAAGAGTTGTTATAAAACAATCCCAAATATTATAGTCACAAGGTATAGGGTCTCTGTAAATTCCCAAAGAATCAGAAAGCTAATTCAAAGGGCTAATTAACATATTCCTAACCCTTATTGAGGCACTTGTGTTGTCATGATGCATCAAAAGAAATGCTGCGAAGATCTCGAGAGCATGGTTAATTAACGCATTATACTGCCCACAAAGTGTTAAGAAAGGCAAACTTACCACATTGTAAACCATTAATTGACTTAATGCCTGTCTCTTGCTGACAGACAGTTGCTGAGTACGGAAATATAAATGGCATGTTTTATCATTTATAATTGGTCTTTGTTTTGTCCATAGCTACAGCTAGAAGCAAATGGAGCTTTCAGGCACTGTCAGAGGAGGACTGACAAGTATTTAGGTGGACATATGGACAACAGTAGAATGGTCTGTAAATATGTGTCTATATCGTTTTTCCGTAGTGTGGTTGGCAATCTTTTTTCATTGGTCACTATTTTGTGTTCTTTGCTTAAACCCTAATGAGCCACTTTAGGAAACTTCACAAGGGTTGGCATGATGAAATGATACAGTGCCAATGAGTTACACACTCGCTCAACGTTGTTCCATCATGCCAACAAATAAACATAAAGACTTGAGACATTATGATTATGTTATCTCGAAGGACGTATGTTGATATGTCTACCTCCAGACAACCTGGAGGAGGTTTTTTAATGAATCTAGTTTCTGGCACAAGGACTGTCATACGTCTAACTAAATCCATACATATCTAGAAACATATATGTCTTACCTTTTCATCTACAGTTATCAACTTAATGTAAGTCTATATTTCAAAGGCTCCGGTAATGCATGCTGTATGTCCTTTTCTTTCCTCCTCTTAGTATATAAAATGCTAAAAAGTAAAGGACAACCAAAGGCTAAACATGCAAACTGCTCATGTGGTTGGTATTGGTGGCACCAGGATGCCTCTGTACAGCATTGGGGACTAGATTACCACCTGATACCTACAACATAGAACACCCTAAGTAGTTCCACCATAGCCCTCTAAGGAAGGCATAACTTGTTACAGCTTCTTCTTGATTTGCTCTATAGTGCATAGACAAATCACTGCTACATAACTTGCAGACACTGCCTTCAGGAGTGCATCAAGTTGGTAGGGTTGGCATGATGCATGAGTGTAGAGTTCCTAGTATCATGTATCATGAAATAAAAAACTATGCTGCCCCCAAAGGGTGAGCCTCTCTGATGGAGATTAGATCCTATTAGATTGGTTCATAAGATTTAGCTAGTAGGGAGTGACATTGCAAATTCCTATCAGCACAATTTTACTGATCCAGTCACAGGAGCGTTTCTGATCCTTTTACACCTGTGAGCAGAGAATGGCTGATTCCACGATTCCACAGCCAATGAGTACATTATATTTAATACAGTTGTTCTGTCATTTATACTAAGTAGTTTGTACTTATTTTTTCTTTAATATTTTTTGTACTGTGTATCATGCCCACAAAGAGTGAAGTGTGTTTAACAAACCATAAACAGCTTAATTCATCATCACATGTCATTCAAAGACTCTGCTGGAAGGGCAAACTACCTACTTGATTGGTGGTATATATATAAAAGGGAGATAACAAAAACCAAGTACCTGCTCGGAGTGTGTAGCTCGAATGCACCTGGTGATTGAGGAGTGTAGCAGGTGATGTGTGATGTCATCATGAGACATTATGGGATGTACAATCAGGAGACAAGCGCAGAGACCAGGTGCAATCTTCCTAGTGCATGATGGGTAAAACAGATGCCAATTCCTGTGCCAAACACATCCAGCAGCCTTTGAATTAGGTTTTGGTATAAAAATGATGATTTTTTATTGCTCGTATTGTCCAACAAAGAGATTGCATTGAATTAGTCCCAGGCTAATTGTATCTGGTTTATAGGGATTTCTCCTTCTATCTATGCTTCATCAAAGACTGTAGGTTTCATCCACTGCTAAAAGGTAACTTTTACGGAAGAAGAGAGGACTGAGATTTAAGGGTCATCAAATGCTTTATTGCATTATGCCCTGTTTTTGCATTGGGCATTAATGCACCCAGATGATTAACTACTACATAAAATCCATACATCAATAAACCTATCTATTCATCATAATCTCCTTCACAAGGCACAGCATACAGAGTGTCAAGGAGGCCCTTCATCAAGGTGTAACTCTTTAAGGACAAGATGACCCTTCAGTGTTCATGTTCATGTCATTATGCACCAATGCAGCAGTGACAAGTGACCAGTACTGTATTTATACACAGGAGTCATTGGGCTATGGAGACCACCATCTTTACTTAGTGTAATGTATTATGGTTAGCCCCCAACTCCAGATCAGTGCATTATGGATGAATTTCTTACCAGTCCCTTTGTTCCAGGTGTGAGAGGAGGGGATTAACCTGATAATGAGATGGGGGTGAAGTCCCCCGAGGTACATTGATATGCTAGTCCAGTATGTATCGATCCTGTAAGGACTGCAAAAGTGACAAGACTCACCAGGGCTACATTCAGAAATCATCAAGACCAAATGACAATGTTGCCCTTAAAGGGTTCAGCCTGCAGTTTGTCTGCACCCAGCCCTGAACCTCTCACGGTGCTGTACAAAGGCCACAACACATGCCTCACAAGTGGCTACCAGCAGCAGGGGTTGGTGTCTGGTCGGGGGCATTCATCCAGGCCTTCATGTAGAGGTGTTGCAAGGGGGAGGGGGAAGTGAGGGATGTAATTTGTCAGGAATGCACCAGCTATTGAGCCGGGGCCACTCAGGTATAGTTTAACGGACAACTGCTGCACCACAGGAGCACGAGCAGTGGATTTTTCCAATTTTACCAGGTGTTATGCTCTTCTTTCCTACCTGCCTTTGAGGCGTGTAATTTAAACAAAGTCTTCAAAATGCCAATTTTTAAAAACAACATCATATATATATATATATATACATATATATGTATATATACATATATATATAATTATATATAATTATATCAATGAACTAAATGAGTAATTTGATTAATAGAAATAAATGTACAAAGTACATCATTGTCACTGAAGATGGTCTTTTCACTAAGAGGTACGTTTAAAAAATGTAGAAGTTTATGGGTCATAGTGAACTGATCTTTAGAAAGAATGTGTAAGTGAATGAGCAAGTGAATTACCGAGTTAGTGAGTGAATAAGTGAGTGAGCAGGTATGTGTAAGAGGGTGAGTGAGAGTGTGAGTGTGAGTGAGTAAGTGTGCAAGTTGGTTAAATCATAAGTGATTAGTGAGTCAGTGAGTAAGCATACACATCAGAGAATAAATGAGTGGGCGTCTCTCAAGGGTTGGGTAGCTTCAGGACAGGGTATTAAGTACAAAATGTAAGAGACTCACATAAACAGGGTCGTGTTTGAAGACCAGGTCGTGTTTAAAGTGTAAACCACCGTGAAGCGACATGAGGAGCTGTTTGTATTTGTGCACTCAACTACACACACTCGACCCAGTGTTGTGTGTGATGAAGGGTTAACTCTTAAAACACAGCTTATTACCATAATACTATGCTATATTACTGCAATACTATGCTATATTACTGTAATACTGTGCCCTTGTCACCATGATGCATTCATGCAGGACTGGCGAGTAACTTACTAGTGCTGCCTTCATGCAGTATCATGATGCCAATATGCTGCACTAGAGAGATAAATGTGACTTTGATGAGTTGGTAGCTGTACACTTAAGATGTCCAGTGAGTAGTATAGAGACACATCCCTCCACACACACATACACATGCTGAGACCCATCAGACCAGTATTGTGCACTTTGCTCCACCCCCAGCTCCCACCAAAGGCAGCCAAATGAAGCGCGTAGTAATACACTCATGGCCGGGCGGCTCTCCAGCCACGCATGGAGGCTGCACTTCTTTCATGCTGAGCCCAGGTAGCTCATCAAGGTGACAGGTTCCCATACAACACAGTCCTCAGACCTTCCTCACCCTTACACCTCCCCCACTCAAGCCCAAATCACCTCCTACCTCATAAACACACGTCACCCCACCCCACCCCAATCCATTCCCGCACAGAGGCTAACTTAGGAATTCCCTCCCTGAGATGTTCATTTCTGTAGCAGAGTTGTTACTCTCCTAGCACAGTTTTGGTCTCTAACCTAGTTGAATTTATGTACTGTAAAACCTCATGCGAAATAAAGTACAACCACAGAAGGTCTATCTATTTCTATGTCTATCTATTTCTATAAGTATATGGCTAGGTCTCTTTGAGTAAAGCATTAGCCATATTTTGTTCTGTCATTTTATCAGTTTGTCATTCTGACAAATATCCTTAACTAACCTTGTAAAGCCATTTCTCACTAAGCCCAGGAGTGTACAGTTTATTAGTGTACACCATTATACTACGGGTGAGGCCTCTGAGGGCTCCTCTCCTGCTGGGAGATGACCCCCTGTGGGTTGGGTGTTACCTCAGGGAGGCATTACCTGGGTGTGATGTAAGCTTGGTAATTCCCTGTGCCCTCTTCTGCATTAAAAACGTGTTAGCACCAACGTGTACCATATATCTTATAGACTGAATGTTCCGTACTCGTTTTCACTCCTCATTTGCCTTTTTCCTTCCAAGGACGCTATGGTGCAAAATGTTGCATGTATGCATTGTAAAATGACATGGATTTCAAGAAGGTTTAAATATTGATTGATGAAAAATTGTTTCAGTACACAAAAAAATACAAAAGTCCCAGTCCTAGTTTAACCTTCTAGCTCCACATATATACACAACACACATATAAAACTGAATGCTCTTTGCAATGCACAGGGGGAGACATTTGCAGAAACGGATTACCCCTGAACAAGTCATTTTGCTTCTATCAATGGATGCTTTAGATTTTCTAATCCAGAAATAAACTGAGTTCCGAGAACAACGGAAATGGCGCTCACATCGACCGAGGTGCTGAGAGCTTTTGCCGTGCGTCAGCTGAGTAGTCAGTTTTCTGCCTCAGTCTCAGTCTCTCTCTACTCCAGTTCTTTCTGAGCTACCGCTATAAGTCTCTATACGCTCCTGTTTCTCACAGTTCCTACACCCTCCTTTACCCCTCTACAGACGTCCATCTTCTTATACTACTCATTTCTCTAGACACTTTCCCTTTACTACTCACAATTTATCCTAGACTTCAACTCTCTCTAGCCTCACTTTCATACAGGCACTACTTCCAGATCCATCTAAATGTGGTGGATTTACCTAAGCCATATACACATATTTACCTATTCAGATATTTAGAAGAAATCATCAAGAAGCCTCACATCTACTAGTGATTGTGAAACCAATATCATGTGATAATTATTTAGCCTACAAATTTTTAGGTTGTTCTGAGAGACCACCCAGTGGCCACAGAAACCCATAGATTAACCAGTTGATGATGTTAAACTAAAGGGATGTGCTCCCTTGGCATTTGAAGAACAAAACCAGCTAAGGATGCATTTAACATTATTATTCCAGCTGTTAATGTAGGTAAAGACCTAGTACATTACCCGTAGGTATTGAAGTCACTCAAGAACTATAAATAAATGTTCACATTTCATTGGAACCAAAAATATGATTCTAATAATTAACATTCACTGTGGCACTAAACTAGTTTTCTGTTAACTGACTCAAGTGATGGCGGTAATCAAACATCCAAGTAAAAACATGTATAACTCTGTCTGTAATGACATCTGGGCAAAAGCATTCACTGTAATTGTACATATTAAGGAGACTGCCGTGTTTAAGAGACCTAAGCAGGCTCAGCTTCCTGCTTCTGATTACTGTCAGTTAACCCTATAGGGGTGGCTTGTTGCCTCAATGCTTAATGCTCAGTAGTCATCATGATGCACCGATGCAGGTGAGTAATTTGTTGACACTGCAGGGGTGTCTCATGCCAAACCTTTGAGGGTATATCAATTGTGTAGTGTCTGCATTTATGCAGTACCAGCCACTGCTTGATTGTGCTGCATTCATGCACCTTGCCAACAAAAGGGAAAATTCAATTAAAACATTTTGCTGCCTTTAAAAGGTTAATCCCACTCCCTGTAGATGAACAGGGGGGAGATGGGGATCTCTCATAATGTCTAGATTCACTAATTAGAAGTAATGACTACAACTTGTGCAAAACACCAGTGGCAACGAGGATAGTAAATACTTTCCTCGTTATTGTTATTTCGCATGTCGCATGATTGCAGCGCAGTCTCTATATCAGCAACAGAAACTCCTGTCAGCGAAGACATTAAGCGCCAACCTGGGGCGTCTTTCATTCATCAGGGATCTGCCTTCTACCTGTTTCCTTAACACTTTAAGGGCTGCATAATGCATGTGTCATTCATGCTTGAATGCAGTCCTAGCAAGTCACTTTTCGGTGCTGTATTCATGAATCATGCTGGCCCTACAAGGGGCAACATGATGCATAAATGCCGGCGAGTCTCTCGCTGGGACTGCATTGGTGCATCATGACGACAAATGTCATTTTTTAGCGATATGCCTTCCTTAAAGTGTTAACAGTTTAAGGGGCGCCTGGTACATTAATATGATATATATACCCTTTGTCGACAGACATGTCATGCCACAGACCAGAGCTGCATGCAGTTAATAAATCACGCCAATTATATGTAGCTGACATACTCTTGAAAAGTCAACATGATCCATGCAACCTTGGGGAGTAGATTTACCAGGCCTGCATTCATGCAACATGACAAGAACAAGCATGGTGCATTAAAGCACTATGGGGGCCTGAAGGAGTTAAGCCTTCTCGGTATGGGCAGGGTTGTCGCAGTGGCTGAAAGACACGCTCAACACAGGGGGCAAATAATGGCAGTTTGCTCCACATGAGGCGGGTGTTTTGGCAGTAGGCACGTTATTACTACCTGGTGAGGTGCCACAGCTAGCAGGCAGGTAGACAGAGGGAGGGGTTGGGGAAGCAGGAGGGTAGACGGGGGATGGGGGAAGCAGGAAGGCAGGGGGTGAAATGGAGGTCTGGAGGGATGCAGAAAGGGAGAACAGGAGGGCAGCAGGGAGAAAAAGAAAAAGAGGCAGGGAGAAGAGAGCTAGGGAGACAATGAGGCAGACAGGAAACAATCAAATAAGGACTACAGCAAGAGATCAACAGATAATAAAATCCAAACTGAAATCAGCTATATTTAGCTCAGTGCTGATAATAGCTACAGATTTTCAAAAGTCCTTTAGTAATATGTAGAGCTATGTACATGAACACTTGAGCTATCTTTGATATGATTAACACACTTTTCCTAGTGGCAAGTTTGTCATTTATGTGACAAAAACTATGAGAAAACTACAATCATACCTCCCATTTCAGGACCATACATAATCTTATTTTCCTTTTGAAGTCTGACATGAAACCCTTTCAGGACCGCAGAGTGTTTTAAAACCATTTGTTGCCATTAAACACAAATGCAATGGTGAGTTACTTTCCAGGGCTGCATTCATGAACCATGCAGATTAAAGGTTATGTTGCATTAAAGCATTATGCGGTCCTTAAATGGAGTGCAAACTGGCAAAAAGGAACCTAAAACCTGTACGTCCTAGTCTAAAAGACACCTTGATTTAATTTCCTTGCTGTGACCCATTCTGTAACAAGAGTTGGCGTCACTTCAGCTGATTAACTCTCTGTCCAGTTACAGCCATATTTGGCCACTGTCGACTAATGTATGATAATCTAGCTGATTCTGGATTTCAGTCTCATTTTGACAACTTCAGTTTCAGGCTTTTACATTGTATGTTTTTTGGGGTAGAGGGGAAAATGTTCAAATCTTCAATGAAGAATTCCAGGTGATCAGAGCTAGAAAAACAAAAAAATTGCAGTGTAATAATCTACAGTCCAAACTATCAGAATAAAACAGCCACATAATGTGGTAGGAGAGTGAATGCTTCATATTTGGTCCCATCAGAGAGGTAATTCCTGTGTCGACCTGTGACCGAGAATGGCTTTAGGGCGTGGTGGGCAGGAGGGGTTTAGGGGCAAGAAACAGGCGGCCATTGGGAGCTGGTTCTACCACTCAGTGAGCTGCTCTGCTCTGTATCAGATTGAATTAAAGCTACATGTGGTCCTGAAAAAGGGCAAAATATTTAGCTATTCATGTCACAGAAACAAATTTGTACATACACCATCCTACACATTGGTGAAATGCCAATAAGGCTTTCTGCAGAGACGACCTTGTATCTGAATGTGTAGTGAACACAGCACAGAAAGTGACCTATTACCGCCCTAAAGTGAAGTCAGGCTCCGAGCACACACACACACACAGTCACACATACATGTACACACACACACACACAACCCCGAGAGCTGCTCCACAGACCGCAGCTTTCGGGAAAGGGAGAGAAGACACACAGTAAGGTAAAGACAGGGAGGGAGGGATGTGGAGTAAGGGAGGGACATTAGGGGAGGGAAAGTGAGAAACAGTGAGGGACCACGATGAACTGCATGGGAGGGCAAGGGACTACAAGAAAATGCAAGGGACGATGAAGGAGGGACGATGGGCAACTAGGATTAATGTTTACAGAGAGGGGGCAGGTAGAGGACTAAACCCAGGGCAGACGAGCCAGGATGGGAAGAAAATCCCCAGCAGAGACCTCAGCAGCTCGTAAGACCGGCCGGCCTACAAGTGGTAGGGAGAGTATTGGGAATTGGAAAGGTATCTGGGGGTGTTGATGTTTTGACGGTGAGCATTAAACTTTCAGCAGGTCAGCATGGCATGAGATTTACAGTTCCGCTGGGGACTGGCGGCCGGAAAGACGTGATCAGAAGGCCTCTCTGCTGGGCTCAGATCCACTCTCCCAGCAGAGACATGCAAAGTCACTTCAAGCTAGCCTCTGTCTGGATTTAGCCATTTTCAGCTTCAGGGTGCTACACATATGTACTATGTTGCCATGACAACGTACCCATAAAACTTTGAGAAAAAAGGCAGAGGCTAGCTTCAAACAGTACATGCCTCTGCTGGGGGCCAAATCACAAACAGAAGTGCAATTTTCCAAGCATAAAGCATATGCTTTTTCTAGACTGCATAAATCGCCCAATCAAAAAGTAATATGGCTGCATCTGTACATAGAGGTAATTGAACTTAGTTGTTGTTGCCATCCATTTCTACAGAATGTCTTCGGGACTGACAAGGGTGATAGGGTTGGAGGTGGCAGAGGAGGGAGTAGGGAGTAGGGGCCTGGGGAGGGGCCTAAGGGGCATTAGGGGCCTTGGAAGATATATTTTATAGGTGGCCCGAGGGGACCCATCCAAACCTTGAGGCATTGTCTTATACACGCTGTAACATACTGATGCATAGGGCAGAAAAGCAGGATTTCGCAACATTTAGAGGGATCAATAGCACATTGTTTCTACATCAATTATAGGACCCAGCATATGTCTTTCACCCAATGCGTCTGCATTCATTCATCATGCCAGCAAAAGCACTATCCTACACATGAAGGTTTATGGACAAGATGAGTAAGTGATCGGGGTTGGGGTTGGTCACTAAAGCTTTTTGCAGTGTGAATATTGGGTGGGGTTGTTTTACTGGGGCAGAGTGTAATGGAGCTGCTGAGTGCCTAGTGAGGAGGCCACAGGTAAGGCCACTTCACATAAATAGACAAAGGTTCACAAGTTTTAGTCTTTTGGTCTTTTTGGGTTTTTACATGCATTGACTTCAGGCTGTATTTCACAAGGCCATAGGCCAAGTGAAATACAGCCTGAGGGTCAACAAATAAGTGCATCTATGTGTTTATTTTGTATGTTTTTTATTCAAAATACTGGAAGTTGGGGACTAAATTTGCTTCATTTTACACTGTTCAAATGTAAACCAACCACAATTTTAATGATGTTATAGAGCCATTAAATACGAACATGGGATATTTCAGGGGGGTGTGTAAAATACAACTTATTTTTTGCTAAGTCTCTAGGGTTGGTAGATTCCATAAAAAACGTATTTGTTTCAAAGTGAATACAGCAACCCCATTGATATATCCAAGGACAACAGTATCACCACACCCTTGTTTAGGGATGTTATTGATATAATGATGGAAGAGAAATTTTCGGAGCCCATAGAATACAGAGGCACATTGTATTCCATGGGGGGGGGGGGGAGAGGCAGTGCAAAGATTGAAAATGTTTCATCTAGGTATTGAAAATGGAAGCTTTAATTCTATACCAAATATGTGATATATAATGTTTGTCATTACAAAATGTAAAAATTGACAACAAACAAGCTTATTTTGTGGATTTGCCTAACCATGCTATAAACTCCTGAGAGGTGCAAGGTGAATGGGTGGGTGCTCAACTCTGCTGGTGTGTAAAGCTTTCTCAGGTGTGAATGTCCAATTGTTGGTTTTAAATTGACCAAGCAGTAATGGGAAAAGCTGAAAGTGCCTACAGTGAAGTAGGGGGAGGTGTCAGTGGCAAAAGGTGCATGACCAGAGGAAATGGAGGAGACAATATGGCAGAGAGAAAAGAGAAAACCTTCTTCAACCTCGAGATGAGGTAACGGACAAATGTGCCTGGCAGCGGAGAAGGAAATTATGCATATTTGAGAGGTGTTTGTGAGTGAGATGAAAGGGTGGGAATGGTCGACCCAGGGGGCGGGTCTTGGTGCTACTCAGCGCAACTGACATCAGCCTCGTTTGTAAAAATGAAAATAAAATAACAATTGATGGTATCTCTTGGCCTAGCCACAAAATGGTGTTTTGTATTGGAAAAAGAGGTCACTTTGAACTATATGATAGCAAAATCTCAGATGAGATTTCCATCCTAGGGAAGGCCCATTTAAGCCCTTTAAAAGAAAATGAGGTTTTCCAAACAATTGCCATGGGAGTTTTTAATTGTTCTGGGAGGTATTTCAGAACAGAATTGTTGGTCTTCATAATGTTGCAGAGGGTGTTAATAAATGACATTTGTAATTATTTTTGTATAGATTTAAACAAGATTTCTTTTGAAACAGATATTACAACCCCCTGCCCAACACTTGATACTTTGCCTATAAATTTGTCACTTGTCCTGAAAGAGCACTCTGATGAGGATGGTGCCACATTTGCCCATGGAGTGCAGAGACCTAGATGTCTTCAGGCTGCCAGGGGGATGCCTGGTGGGGAAAGATGGAGAGGGAGAGGTCATGGGGCAAGGTGGCACGACACATATCTATATTTCTGACAGGCCTATTGCTGCCCGCACCAACTCATACTGACCCACTGACACTTTATGAGGTGCTCTACACTGATAATCTAACTGCTCTAGGCCAAAGTCAGGTTAGTGATAGGGATATTGGTCAGAATGATGAACTCATATTTAAAAAAGACTGAGGCAAAACAACATATGGCTAAACCCTAATACTCATAAGAGTGGAATGAGGTGGGTCGGTCACTTCTGACTCGTTCTAATAGTATTAAATAACCATGGTTGGTCGTATAGGGAGTGGCTAATTAGATTTTTTGCTGGTGACTAAGTACTGGATTTCAAAGAATATCTGTGTTCTATTGGACAGGCCCTGCAGCAGTTGACCATTTGAGGGTCGCATAGTGATTTAATGCAATGTGGCCTTTGTCATCATAAGACATGAATGCAGCCCTAAGCAGACTTAAGTATTCAACTATCATTCGGGCCTTGTAAATGAGAGTTGGTATACATCAGTACATTGTCTTTAACATGTCAACATTTTATTCCCAATTTGTTAGATATGTATCAGTAGCTTCTATATAACAATTTGCTCATCACCCCCATGAATTATGAAGGCATGGTTAACATTGTGAAGGAATGCCTAAGAAATCCAATGTAATTATATTGTGTATCATGTATGTGCGTGACACAGATATGTCACCCCTCCTGACAGATATACCTATCTTTTACAGAGATAACCATATTTAATTCATACTAATTAACTTCTGAGAAATGACCAGAAAATGAAGATTTCCGAGATTATCAACAAGACGGCTGCAGCTCTGGTTGATTGGGGTGGCGGGGCAACATTGTGTTTATCTATTTTTTGCCACATTTGCCATACCCAGATACAAGTAACAGCAATGTTTCCTCTCTCTTATAATTGTTTGCCGACCCCTCTGCCCCTGACAATGTCTTCATCATCTTTGATGCATCCTGTTGAATGTCAATTTAAACATTGCTTGGTGGCCCAGTGGCTGGCAGTGTGTACCAGTATTGATACCGGCCTTGCATACCAGCCCATGTCTGTTTGCATCCAATCACGACCCTTGACAACCAGCAGCAGTTCACCCTTTAAGAGCTGAAGAGCGATTTATTCATATTTCTTTCCATTTGTTTTTATAGTGCATGAATTTTTTTTGCATCCAACTCAATGGCATCCAGGCTAGAACAGTACTTCAGTGTCCAATTCCTATATAGTGCATGAACATGGCAGTGTCGAGTAACTCACTCAGTCAGTGCTGCACGCACATCAGCTGGCAGATCCCCAGAGTTGCACTTCTACATCATGTTATTATTGTGAAGCTGATACCATTCAGTATTTCAGTAGTCTAAAAAAGCACTGGGGCCGCATTGATTGATCATAATGGGCTCTAGCTCCCATTAAAGTCTTATTTTTCTTGCTGTCTTTAGCATACTCAGCGTATAGTCAGACCAGATTTTATCAATTTGGCGGGGGTGTATGTGTCTATTATATATCATGTACAAGCAATCTAGTCAGGCTATAATTAGCATCACTCTCATGCTCGCCACCCTCCATGCTGGGGAAGTGTTGAACCACTCAATAAAGCAATAACCCTTTCAAGATCAATGCTTGAGATGAATACACTTTCGTTGACCCCACCCCGCTGCTTAGAGTTCATCAACTCTGCCAGGTCGCATTGATTTTGAAACTGCATTACTTGAAAATTACTCATCATGGCTGCACTCATGTGTTATGACAACAAAAGATTGTACTGCATTAAAACACTCTGCGGCCCTTAAAGCAATACAAACATAGACGAGCACACCCAAACCGGCTACTATTACCAATTACAAGCGAGAATCCTGATTATGCCCCCAAAATCTAGCATTGAGCCAATCAAATTAGATCTTTTATTGCAAGTCATTAGCAATTGTTAATTAATAATGCAGTTTGTCAATGGCAGACTGCCTCCTTTTCATTTACACAGTTTTCTATAAGGATTAAAAAGATCAGCACAGGTGGTGGTGCCTGCTAGCAGGGTTGTTGATGCAGGGATGGTAGATATAGCATTCTGTGTGATGAATCTGTGATTGGGACTGTCATTGACTTAGACCTTAACACTTTAATGACTGAAGAGCGTTTCAATGTGCTGTGCCCCTTATCATCATGATGCATGAATGATGCCCAGGTGAGGAACAAGCCAGGGCTGCATTCATGCATCACGAATACCTGACACCAGCAGCTTCTCTGCTGCTACCCAGGCCGGTCTGCCTGCTACTGTACAGGAACAGGTCTTCAACATCTACACCAGCACCTTCTCTGCTGCTACCAAGGCCGGTCTGCCTGCTACTGTACAGGAACAGGTCTTCAACATCTACACCAGCACCTTCTCTGCTGCTACCAAGGCCGGTCTGGCTGCTGCTGATATAATTACCTTCTTATGTCTTCTCAGGTTCTCAGGTTTATTAGCCCTTTAGCTCTTTAAGGATGCGTGTCGCTAAAAAATTACATTCGTCATCATGATGCACCGATGCAGCCCACGCGAGTAACTCGCTGGTGCTGCATTGGTGCATCAGGCCCTGTGGAGTGTCTCAAGCCCATAGGGTTGGCATGATACTTGAATGAAGTACTGGCATGATTTGTTAAGGTATCCTAACATCCTTAAAGGGTTAATGTGTTTGCATGATACATGATGCTGAACTGTCCATTATGCATATATTACTAAGAATACAAGTTTTCTTCATTTTCAATCATACATTTGACATATGACTATCATATGGCCTGTTATGAACGGGTATAATCAACAGAACTTATAAAGAAATAAGCTGGGATTTTCACTGAAACATTCAGATACTTTTCATTTCAAATCTATTTTGCATCAGACACCCAGATATTCCGTAAGGACTCCCACTGACTGCAGCCATGGGCTACATGAATGCAAAGAGTAAAGAAAGCACAGATCCCTCCCTTCCTCTTCATTACCAATACCCTACCTTTGCCCTATGGTAACAGTGGTAATGTGACAATGTGCATTGACTGGGGAAATTAGCCTGTTCTGTAATGTACACTGTAGATACTGGAGCAGCAATATGGCCTGCTGCCACACTGATGGTGTGTACTCCCTGTTGGGTAGGCTGCTGAATAGTCTGATAACCCTTTAAGGGCTACATAGTGCGCAAATGTTCCCTGCCTATCTGTTCTCATGGTACAAGAATGCAGCCCTGATGAGGCTACTTATGAGTGTAGCATTCAAGCACCATGAAGATCCTACAGGGTTGATACTCTTTGGATGGGTTGGCACGATGCATTGATGCATCCCTGCCAAGTAGACTCACCAGGGCTGTATCATAATGACAAAGGGTATAGGACATTAAAGCACTATGATACCTTTAGATGGTTAGGTTGTGAGTCTGGTATGGAGGAAAGGGTGGTGAGAGAACTGGGGCCAGGGAGGGCCAACCTTATGAAGATATCACCACTCCAGTATGGTGTCAAAGAACTGTGGGTATTGACTATTGGGAGTTGAAGGTAGAACTGACTGACAATAGAAGTCCCTGTGGGCTGGCAGTAGGCTGGCAGTACAGGAGCAGCTATTGTCTGGGCTATAGTGGTGTAGAGAGAGGCATTAACCCTTTTTGGGAGGCATAGTGCTTTGTCGTCATGATGCATGAATTCAGTCCTGGCGTGAAGAGACTTGCATCGATACCCCTGAACTGAAATTTCTAGAATGCTGATTATCGCTTAAAAAAAACTCTTAAATCGATACAATTTTCATATTATATGTAGCCCATAAATTGTCCTTTCTAAAAATGTGTGTAAATATTCTATCTGGAACTAGCTTGTCATTCAGTATGAAAATGGTGTAATTTGTAGACCATAAAATTGAGAAAAATTGATTTCATATCGTGCTCAAAGTGTTACCAAATATTTATCCTTATATATTCTACTATGAGGATGGATTAAAAATCGATTAAATAGTGATATTCAAAATCGAAATAAATTGGATACCAGTGACATCCCTAGGTGGAAGTAAGTGGTGGCTCCAGACAATAGAGGAGTAGAAACATAATATTATCCCCTCTTTTACTGATTTACCAGCAAACAATTTATTCTTAGGGACATAAGGGTTGGTTGAATTATATGAATAAATGCTAAAAGGCACAGCTGTGATATTTAAAGTGGAACCCAGCTACATTTTGTAGCCAACTCATTTTTTGCCTGAAGTGCTAGAAGAAGTTTGGCTTTTAATGCTGTTACGGTAAAGGGAAAGGTGTAAGGCCGTGATACTTATGTATCTCATCCCTGCACCCTACATTTATGTAAATCCCTCTTCCCAGTAGTTAACATCAGCGGTAACAAAGTTCTGGCTGATCAACATTAAATGCTCTGTGCAAACTGTAGTGTAGTGATACTTAGTATGTGAGACTATTCATTCTTCAGCATAAGACATTTATTCTATACCAATTTTTAAAAATCAGTGGCAAAGATAACATTATATAATAACTTATTTCTTTAGCATAACACATTAAATCACTCTGCAGCCCTTAAAGGTTTGACTACCACTGGTTGTCAGGGGTTCTGATTGGGTGCAAATAGACCAAGGACAGTATCCACAGCCAGTATCAATACTGATACATGCTCCCGGTGGCCCCACTGCCAAGCAATGTTTGCTTTTAAAATTGACATTCAACAGGACCCATCACAGATGATGAAGACATTGTCAGGGACAGGGGCTGACACACACTGGTAATAGAAGAGGGCACATTTTCTGTTTTCATTTTATGCAGTGGTGAACACCCTGTCCCAATCCCTCAAACCAGAGGCACCACTGACTGGCTGAAAAAAACACAAGAAATCTGCAGATTTTGGTCAATTTTCAGTAACAATTTCCCATGAATCTAAAATCATAATTCCAATAAAAAAATAGGTATTTCTGCAGAGGCAGGGGAAGTGACATCTCTGCATCATATAGCACACAACTCTTACCATCCATACAAGTAAGTTTGTTTGCTACAGCATGTTCCTACCTTTACCCTCTAAAGATGGCTTTGTGTCTATATTGTGTCAGGGCTTAATTTCAATGCATAGTAACAACGAAAGCACCTACACTGTCAGAAGTAATTGTGGCTGCACAGTCAGTTATACTGTAGATTTACAGTTTAGAAGGTATTTTTGGTTTCTAAACCAAAGATACCTCATTTTTTACTGTAGTTCTACAGTATAAAGCACTGTGCAGCTACAGTTACTTCTGACAGTGAATGTTGTAAAAGCACTATGCTTCTCATAAATGGTTAATGCCTCTCTCTCCACTCCCCTACAGCCCCTACTATAGCTGGCTCAGTACCCACAGCCCACAGGGATTTCTATGGTCAGTCAGTTCTACCTTCAACTCCCCATAGTCAATACCCACATCTCTTTGACACCATACTGGAGCGGTGATATCCTCATAAGGTCCCAATTGGCCCTTAACCCTCTCCCCCCAAGTTTTCTGTCCATCCCATCTTCGATCCTAGATCCACAGCCTAAAGGTTTATGGATATAGCATAATGTTTTAATGTGCTTTGCCCTTTGTATGATGTAGAAATACTTCTTGGCAGGACGGCAATCATGCATCACACTAACCGACCTTTAGTGTATCAACCAAAAAGAACCTTTGTGATGCTTGAATACAGAACGAGTCCAACTGACAGGAATAGCAGTTGTGCATCATTAGGACAAATGGGCATGGCATATTAAAGTGCTATAGAGCCCTTCAAGGGTTAACAAACAACTCAGTAGCCTACCCAATAGGGAGTACACACCATCAAAGTGTTGCAGTAGGCCAGATAGCTGCTTCAGTATTTACAGTGTACATACCCTGCCAGGCTAATTCCCTCAGTCAATGCACATTGTTGCATTACCATTGTTACCCCAGGACAGAGGGGTGTGGAAGTTGGGAGAGGAAGGGAGGGATCCGTGCTTTTATGCCGCCCTCGGCCACAGTCAATGCGAGGCCTCAGAGGAACTACTCTGGGTGTGTAAGGGATCTTAATATATGATCCTGTAGTGACATATTTGATTGGTTGATAGAAAGACAACCCATTTTTTTTAATGACTTCTTTTGACTAGATACTTATTCTTAAAGTTACATGCTTAATCTTATAATGTTGAAATATATGTAAAATGCATTATTGAAAAGAGAAAGATAGAAGGAGAGAGAAGATAAATCTTGAAAATTCTTTTTATGGCTGAATAGATTCAACAGGGTTGCATTAATGGGTCATGGCATCAAAGCTTATCATTCACCTAAAGGCATAGTGCATCAACAAGCATAGATAATTCAGGTAATATGCTGTCCTTTAAGGGTTGAGATCTAAGCTGATGACAGCTCCAATCAAAGACTGACAACTCATCACAGAGAATGCTATAACTGCCACCCCTGCATCAACAACCCTGCTAGCAGGCACCGCCATCCGTGCTGCTCTTTTTAATCCTGATGAAAACCTAGAAAAAGCTGTGTTAATGAAAGGAGAAGGGCTGGATATTGACAAACTGAATTATAAATTAACTAATGCTAATGACGCAGGAAAAAGGTCTAATTTGATTCGGCTCGATGTGAGATGTGAGCGCCGGTAGTTGTGTCTCTCTCCTGTTATTGGTAATGGTAGCCTACTTGGGTCTGTTTGTCTATGTCAGTACCCCTTTAAAGGCTGCATTACGCTTTAATTGACTACAGTCTTTTGTCATCATGATGTATTAATGCAGGCACTGTTATGCATCATAAAGCTAAATGCATGCATCATGTCAGCCTTAAAGGGTTATGGGTTTATTGAGTGGTTCAACGCTTCCTCACCAGGGAGGGTGGTGATGATGAGAGTGATGCTAATTATAGCCTGCTTCAGATTGCTCGTAATTACAGAGAGATACATAAAGACAGACAGTCCCATAACACACCCATAACATACTGAATAGACTGAGATATAGTAGACACATAAACCCCCTCCCTGCTACAGTGTGTCTTTTAAATATCACATGGTCACGATATGCTTGAGTATATTATATAATGAAAATACAAGCTTATTGAGAGTGGTCATGTAATGCAAATATGGTCTGGTGGTAGTTGGTCTGGTGGGGAGTGCTGGGCAAAATAAATGTAAATGACCTTGCGGGGTTGATTGAGCAAATAGAAAAAGCAATTTAACCACATTCAAAACAATTTTTAGTCATCTTAAACTGTCATCTCATCAGGTTAAAATGGTACATGAATTAAGCCCTGGCAAGTTACTTACCCGACTGTTGAGTTACTTGACAATGCTGCTTACATGTAATATGATGATAGCAGGGCATAGGGCATTGACGTATTCATCATGCATGAAAAAGAATTCGACCAGAATGGGACCCAAGATAAGAGTTAAATCTCTGAAGTCAATTTCAGTACACACTTAGAACTATGTTCTTCTTCTGTTGGGGTATCATTTATTTTCATTATGCATGCCAAAAAAATTATGTATGTAATTGCAGCCTTGAAATGAGCACCTGGGCATACAAGCATATACACTCCCTCCCCCCTCCCCCCGTCCCTAAGGACACCACATGCTCTGTCACGTACAATAGCACGCACCACCAGCTGTCCATATTAAAACTTGATAATCAATATAATAACTCGACAGATCTGGATGTAGTAGCGGAGTTACAGCACCAAGTCCCCACACCTTTAGTCCTTATTAAAACCCTTTAAGGACAGGATGTCGCTAAAAGATGACATTTGTCATCATGATGCACCAATGCAGCCCTGGCGAGTAACTCACCAGTGCTGTATTTGATGCATTATTACATTATTCCATCCTTAAAGGGGCAACCTGTATATGCCCACTCAAATAAGGACTGGTTTCTCATTACCAAGCACTGACAAATATGACCAGGGAGCTTTTTTCATTCTTTTATACTGGGATGCTAAAATAGCTTTCATCCTTTCAGTTTATGTTTTTCTAAAACCTCATTTCTATTATGCACAAGTTAATAAGGCACCAGTTATATATTTTGGCTGGCCAATGTGCTGGTCTTGAATAAGCTTCAGGGATAAAATGGCCTTGTAATATATAAATACACTACCGATATCAACTATGTCTTAATCCTTTAAGGATGGCAAAGTGCAAAATGCCTTGGTCGTCATGATGCATGAATGCAGCCCTGGCGAGTAACTTGCCAGTGCTGCCTTCAAGCACAGGGTTGAGACAGCCCCGAAATTACCATGCATAGTAGACACAATTTTAATGATGAGTGCAATGTGTCTCTTCGCATTAGCGATTATCGGACCATTTCTGGATGGCTCAGAAATCAAAGCAGCCTTTGTACACCTTCAGCAGGACACAAAACAAACCGTCCCCCACTGCTGTGTTTTATCAAACACCAAACACAAAGACAAAAACACCTGTTCCACCCTCCACGTCCCTTCTCCTCCTCCTCCTCCACGTTTCGTCCGGTGAGGGAGGAATCATTGATCAGTGCAAATGGTGACAAAGAAGATGCCGAGGGAGCAGTCATTATCAACAAGGGTGGTGGTTCTTCTTGCAGGTGTAAATTATTGCACCCCCTCCTGTTGTTGCTAGATTACCACTCTTGAAAATGTCTCTTCATTTTACACGTCAGGAACAACGCACAGACTAAATTATTCTGTAACGACAGATAACACCTCTCAAATACATCTCTATAATAACACAGCCAACCAATAGGAACAGACACTTAATCCTTTAAGGACCCGTTTCCCTAAAAAAAGACATTTTTCGCCCCTGCCAGTAACTCACTAATGCTACATTGCTGACCCTTTGAGAGCGTGTAAACCGTGTATGGTCGTCATGATGACCAAGGGCATTATTGGTGTACCCCCTGCCCCTTGCCAGTTAGTTCCAAATTGAGCTATAAGAACGTGCTGGTTTTTTTGCTAATTGGGGTGAAATTATTTTGGCTTCCCCACCCTCAAATCCACCTCCTGGATTGTTAGAAAAATGACTCTCCCTTAAAGGGTTTACATAGAAACAATACATGTTGTTTCTTTGTTTTTACCTTCATCTTCCCACATCAGTTTTCTACAGAGAATACCTCCCAAACCCCAGCAGAAGAAAAAACTATTTACCACCAAGAATGAATTACCAGATGAAGGAGGATGACTCAGAATGAGTGATAATGAGAGAAAGTCCCCATTGTTATACACCAGAAGGCAATGGGAGATAAAAGTGACACAGTTCTCAGCTCTGACTTCTACCTCATTCTATTTTTAGTCCTCTAAAGGGTTGCATAGTGCTTTAATGTGCCTTTATTATATCCTTTGTCATTATGATGCTTGAATATAGCTTTGGTGAGTTTACTCGCCAATTCTGGAATCACACATCATGCCATCATTACCGGGTCGATACATTCCCGAATGTTTTGGATGATGCATTAATACCAATTGAGTAGACTTCCTATGTGGGGCTGCATTCATGCATCACAACAACAAGCCCAGCACATTAACCAACCATTCAGCCATTAAAGAGTTTATTTTTCTCTCTGGGTTCATCCCTCTAGGTGACAGAGCTGATGGTGAACAACACTGTGGCTGTCTTACATAGCAAACAACAAGATGGAACCTTTACATATTTTATCAAAGCTCATACACAGCGGCCTGTGGCCACACACTGCACTCTACACTGTACAGGCACATACAAGCAGGTATGCTTCCAACCTCAAGGAAGAAATCTTTCCTTTTATTACTGTTTGTTTTGACTAGTTTTATGGCACAGCTTTAGGGTCTTCACTCATAAAATCCTTCATGATTATCCGATTGACAAACTGTGAAAGGAAAGGAGAAAGAGCAGTGTGTTGTTTCTTCTGGCAATAGTGACCTTACCCAATGTCATATTATTGTTTATTATCACTTGAGAAGACATGGCATTTTGTATTGGTAATAAGCAGTCAATTGCCTTCATTTTAACCATCTTCTCCTTGCAACCTGCATCTGAGAGGAACAAGGTCACTATTGTCATAATGATTGAGGAATTGGGTTTTAACCAATAAAAATACTGCTTTGATGCATATTGCCTTTCATCAATTGGTTTTTAAACCAATACTGACCACAAACTGTTTTAACCCTTTAAGGAATACATGTTGCTAAAAGATTACATTTCTTGACATGATGCACCCAGGTAGCCCCAGCGTTTAATTCACCAGTGCTGCATTAGTGCATCATGCTGAACTTTTGGAAGTGTCTCAACCCCTTAGGGTCGGCATGATGCATGAATGCACTGGCGAGTTGCTTGCCGGGGCTACATTCATGCATCATGATGACCAAGGCTATAATACATCAACGCATCATGCCGCCCTGAAAGGATTTATGCACTTGGACCTTTATCATCATGAGAAGCATCATGTGGCCTGAGAAGCATCACGCCAGCCCGTAGCATCAGCATGATCTATACTTGCAAGCAATATATAATTGCCCAGGGTGTATGGATGCAACATGAAAATGAAGGGCATAATGCATTAACGTACAATCAACCCCTTCAGGAATTCTTTAGAAACCATCCCGCATTCCCATAGCAACCGAAAGTCAGAAATAAAAATACTGTGTTCCTTTCAGGCTCCATTCAGCTAATATCTTGCTAGATGCTTGCACCCTCTTGTTACCCAGAACTCCACAGTGCATCCTTTAGTTTTACCACACCAGGCGTTAATTAGACACACAAAGCCTGCCATCCTGCCCACAACAAGCCTTCCCCTCAGCAACACATGACAGTCATCAGCCAAAATAAGGATGGCATAAGGCAATTTATTGACTAGGCCTGCATTTATGCATTATGACGTATTAAAGGGCATCAAAGGGCTATGCGACCCTTAAAGCGATAATGAAGAGGAAGATGAGAAAGTACTCTTTGTGTCGTGAACCAGCAAGAAGCAAGGGAAAGGCGCGAGACGACACTAAAGCTGACAGAAGGTGGTGACATTAACACTCTCCAACATGTTCTTGGTGCTCTTACTGTCATGTTAGGTCTCTGTCCTAAAGCACAAGGAACTGGATGTGACAAAAGGTGAGCTCCAGTGCTGCATGCATGCATCATGTCAACATTATTTTAATGTATCGACTGCAGAGGGCCAGCATGATATTTATCTTGGATATTATCATATGATTAAGGGTATAATATCTAACTAAGCAGTCTTGTACTTTGGTTCTAATTCAAATGATTAGAATATTTTGAAGAAAATTGTATATATTCCTATTAGAAGGTAGAACAAATAAAAAAATAACTGTATATTTCTAAGGTATCTTTATAAACAAGTATGCTGTAAAAAGTCAGTTGTTTATTTTGTAAGTATACAGAAGAATCTACTGTAGGTATATTATAGGTATACAGTGGAATCTACTTTAGGTGTACAGTTTAGTGTATGCATACAGCAGAATTGACTGCAGGTGTACAGTTTAGTGTAGGTAAATGGTAGAGACTATTTACTAGGTAAATGGTAGAGACTATTTACTGTGTATCCTAGTGCACTGATACAAGTTACTGAACAATAACATACACACTGTATTTATTGTGAACAGGCCGTTTGGGGCAGAGATACATCTGATCAGGTCAACCAGTGCCAGTATAGTCTGTGGTTGCAGAGTGTGACGACACAGGCAGCAAACAAGAAAACACCATCTCCTGATGAAGACCAAGCTATTTAACACTTTATGGGCCACATAGCACTTGAATGCATCATTCTCCTTATAGGCATGATGCATGAATGTAGCCCGGGTCTAGCATCATGCCGATTCGACAGGATTGGTGCAAAACCAAAGGGTCAGCATGATGTATGAATGCAGCCTAAGTGACTGGACTGGGAAGGGATGCAGTCATGCATCCTGACGATAAAGGGTAAATTACATTAAAGCACTCAGCAAGCAGTAAAGGTTTAAATTTTGGTCCCCACAGCTTTTTCAGTTTTGAATTAGAGCTGACATTAAGCATACTCCTGCTACAGATGGAGCACGTCTTGAGCCGTGAGATCCAATTAAGGAGCCAGGGGTCTACGGCAAGTAACGAGCCATCGGGAAACCACCACCGACACTGGCCAGGGATAGACTGTGTCGGGGCAGCTGGCTACAGAATGACTGTGTCCTAACCCTTTAATTGTCAGGTAGTGATATAGTGTATTCTGCCCATCCTTTGTATTGATACATTAATGCAGCCTAAGAGAGTAAACTAGCAATGCATTAATGCATTATTATAACATACACTGTTAGAATTTGATTTAGCTAAGCATGAGAATATAGTGTAGTTTCAAAATATATACTACATGGTATTAGTGTACAGGGGCAGTAGAATAGACTGTTGGTTTACAGTATAAAAGCATGAATTGTTGGTGTGATGCATGAACACAGTTCTGGTTTTTATGAACTCACCAGGTCTGCATGACTTCATGCATCATTGCAACCAATATCCCAATGAATGAAAGCACTCTTCAAAAATTCAAGTGGTACACCACGGAGCAAGTGGCTTTTTGCAGATGAAAAAGGTTGCTACCTATGAATAGAAGACAATGAGTGTGAACAAAGGCACCCACATCTATGTGCTACCTTTGTTGCTAAATTTTTGGACAATATCGGTCAGAACACACATTGAGTATCTACCCTTTGAGGATGGCCTAATGCATTAATGCAACATGAACTTTGGCCGTCACAATGCTTGGATACAGCCCTAGTGGGTAACTCACCAGAGATCATGTATGATGCAGATCCTATGGGATTGACACACTGCAAAAGGGTTGGCAAGCTGCATCATTGCAGCACTGGTGGGCTATTTGCAGGGGGCTGTGTTCGTGTATCATGATGACAAATGTCAACATTCTTGAAGTGCTGAGGCTTAACCTCCCGTGAGGCCTTGCCACGAGCTGCTGCACAGACTATGAGAGCCCCCGGGCTGTGATGGGGACCCGCCATGGGGGAGCAACACGGGGTGTTGGGGCGGAAAAAGCGCTGTCTCTTTCCGGCTGACTGAAACTGGCATCTGGTGAAACAATCAGCTGGTCCTCAGACCTCTCCCAGCACCAGAATGAGAGGGCAGTATAGTGCTTTAATGCAGTGTATACCCATTTGTTGGATGCATGAATGTAGTCTTGCCATAAACCTTCAACAGACAAGGCCTCATGCTTACCAGAAGGTTCAGTATGATGCACAAATACAGCAACGGGCCCATTTTAACCTTTTTTTAAATTTTAGAACAAATTTGACTTTATTGACCTCAATATCTTAAATTTTAACAATTTCTTCTTTTGCATATTCATTCGGGCATAAACCTTTACATGAACCATTAATTTATTTTTTAAGTTGTTGATGAATAAAATTTTGACAGGTATGGCAAAAAGTTTCTCTTGGAAGTGGTCACATTCTCTTAGGCATGACATGACAAGTAATCCTTTGGAAATAAATACAACAATATGTGTACTACCACCTATTGATGCCCTCAGTCTTAATAAAAAACAAATTCTCTGGAGTTACAAATTTGTTCAGGCCAAGGTGGTCGTTCCGAACAACTTTGAAACATGTATAACCACCACTAGTAAAAAGTGTTTCAAAAGAATTCCTGTTGAAACCTATAAATAAAAGCAGTAAATACCATAATTTGCCACATAGAAATACGTATGTCAATTACAAATATTGTAATATTGACAATAATCTCATCAAGACAACTCTCGAATCTGTTCTGAAAGACCTTCAGGACTATATTTTATTATCATTTTGTGACTTGTGAGAATTTGCATTTGTGGCATATTATGATTAAGGTAGAGAAATTAGCTTCCTGACTGAAATTCAGATTGTCTGACTCGCACCATGGAAGATAGATAGATGTGTCAGAGAGTGGAGCCCTAATCACCAGCTCCTGCAGCACAGAAAGCAAAACACAGTCAACAGGTTCGGGAGGAGAATGAGGAGTATCATTATTGGCAAGAGTGCCCTTTTAGGGGTTAAATAGTTCTCTGAATTGCTATTCAGTTTGTGCGCATGATACTGGAATGGAGCGCTGGTGAGTAACTTGCCAAGGCTACATTCATGCATCAGGACAACCCTACAGGTTTGATACGCTCCCAATGAGTTGTCATGATGCCTTCAGCAATTCATATATTATCATGACGACACAGTAAAGCACCCTGCAGCCCTTAAAGCACTAGGCAGCCCTTAAAGGGCTAATCAACCTAAGAACTTGAGAAGACATAAGAAGGCAATTATATCAGTAGCAGCCAGACAGACCTGGGTACGCAGTAGAGATGCTGGTGTAGATGTTGAAGACCTGGGTAGCAGCAGAGAAGGTGCTGGTGTAGATGTTGAAGACCTGGGTAGCAGCAGAGAAGATGCTGGTGTAGATGTTGAAGACCTGGGTAGCAGCAGAGAAGGTGCTGGTGTAGATGTTGAAGACCTGTTCCTGTACAGACTGCAGAGTACCTGCCTCAGTCACTGCACTCAGTAGGCACAACAAAACCACTAACATATGACTTTCCCTTTCTTGTATTTTACATGTTCTCTTTAAAGGCCAACATGTTGGTACACCTACATTAATGTTCAGTCAAGTGGTACTCAAGTGTATAACAGGTACTCAAGAACATATATATAGGGTGGGTGGGGGCTTTCATGGGGACCCATAGTGTTTTAATGCATTATGCCCTTCAGCTTCATGATGCATGCCCAGGCAAGTTCCTTGCCAAAGCTGCATTCAAGACTAATGCTGACCAACTATGGGGTCAGAATTCTGCATGAATGCAGCCATGGTGAGTAATTCAATTAAATAATAGTATATAAGTACACCAGCTTATGTAACTAACTTTTTTGGTTGAAATTTGACAATGGAGTTAAATCTGACCCAAAAAAGCTGCTGATTAAGAATTTTGATATTGCCAAAATAACAATTTAGCCAAACTGGGTGTAACGGACCAAAATCCAAGATGGCCCGTTTTACCGTTTTGAAAAAGTGATTCTTCTCTACCATTAGATCAGGAAGGTGTTTTTTGAGATTGGACAACCCATGTGTGTGTTAGTAGTAGTGCCTGAGTGCAGGTAATGAGTATGCCCCCCCCCTCCTCAATCACCTAGGCACTGCTGGGTGCATTCTCCCAGCACAGTCTCAAATAATACTCTGCTATTCCTTTTGGCTGAGAAGGAAGTAGTGCCCGTACAAACGTTTGGGAGAATCTGCTGGGAGATTGTGCCAGGTCGTTATCTGGAGGAATCTGCTCCTAACAGTGATATCAATTTGTGGCAATGAGCGCGGAATCCTGCCGGCCTTGTCTCCTCACCCTCTTACCAACGTCTTAGAGCCACAGTGGATTCTTTTCTCTAACTGTCTGTCCGATTCTACTCCCCCTTGCTCTATCTCTGAGTGATTTGAAGTAGCAGACTGAATCCTGTAGTCTATATGTAGCGGCTCGGCCTACTAGCCATGATGTCATCTCCAGTAAAGGTCCATCACACACCGTTAGTTGTACATATTTTCCAACTGCATTGATAATGCTATATTTCTCAAAGGGCATATCTCCCATAGTGTTACTGCTCTATCTCTCTAGATATATTCTCTCCAAATAGACGATGCAGACTTGCTTTTTTTCTGTATTTAACATATTTTTCTTTAAGATAACATAAATATACCAGATATTTATCTTATGGGAGATTTTGCATCATCTAGAGCAGTAAGCCTACAAGAGACACACCACCAGGTATGCCATTTATCAAGGCACAGCTTTCAGGTCATCCAATGTTGCATATTGTCCTCAGTCTATACAATAACCAGGACATCGGTCTCGCAGCTTTTTTATTTTGTAGGCCCTGCTAAATTTCTGCAGATCCAGGATATGACATTTGCATCTAAAAATAAAAAAAGATAAAGCAAGTGTTTGTACTAACAATTAATGTCAATAGGGTTCCCCTTATGTTCAAATCATATAAACCATCTCAATATCAAAATTTTAGAGAATATTATACCAAATATTTATGCCTTCCTTTCCATACTCTAGAAAACTTGAAAACCTATGACCTCTAAAATCTAGCATGTAAACATAGTGAACTTAGGATTTGGGCTGGCAGAAGCCACCTTCCTGCAGGATCGGCAGCCCTATAGACTGTGTCGTGTGTAGTTGATTGTACATGGCTTGTGCCGCCCCCTGTAGAAGGAGACCGTGTGTGTAGGGTGTCATTAGTACCCAGCTCTGTCTGCTTAATGCCCCTCCAGTACAGGAGATGGATAGTGTCTGGTAATGTCGCAGCCAAATTAAACCCTTTAAGGACCACAGAGTGCATTAAAGCATCATGCCTTTGGTTGTTATGATCCATGAATGCAGCTGTGCTAAGGAAGTGCGTTCAAGAATCATGCAGACTGTACAGGGATGAGACGCTTTGTCTGAATTGGCATGATGCATCATTGCAGTACCAGCAAATTATTTGCCGTGACTACATTGGTGCATCATGAGGACAAAATCTCATCTCTAAGCAACATCTGTCCTTGTAGACTAAAGCCCTTTAAGAACCACATTGTGCTTCAATGCATTATGTCATTTGTTATCATTACTCATGAATGCAGGTCTGGAATTTAACTTGCCAGTGCTGCATTCATGCATATATGCTGACCCAAAAGGTCAACATAATGCATTGATGCAAGCATGGGGAGTAGACTTGCTTTGGTTGCATTTATGCATAATGACAACTAAGGGCATAATGCTTTAAATCATGTTGCAGCCCTTAAAGGGTTAACGTGCATCATTAGCTTACACCTCACACAAGTGTGTCTGTGGTCCAATAGGGATGATCAGTAAGATCTGGCGGCATTGATGCTAACTCACTTTTACTTAAGTCAAATTCAATTTATCTGTTCCTTTTACTGAGTATAATGTCTTGAAATGAATGCAGATATCAAGTGCATACTCAGCCGCATATTAGGGACGCACTATGCTTTTACATAATCATGTGTTATGCAATAACGGGCATCATGCAGACCCTGCAGGAGTGTATCCACCCCATAGGGTCAACATTATGCATAAATACAGCAGTAAAAGAGGACATTTGTCATCATGATGCACCAATGCAGCCCTGGCGAGTAACTCATCCCCAATTAATAATCCTAGATCAAGAGCCAATGACTAGGCCAAGTTGACCTAATCCAGGGAAAGGTCAGGTTTAGGTGAACCACATTGGAAGCCACTTCAAATTGTGGTACAGTGTCAGTATTGTGGTTTGAGTATCGAGTACCGTAAAAGTTTTGTTTTTGTTTTTTTAGTTGAGAATAATTCATTAGGCACACTGTGTGCTTATTACGTCAAATACCATACTGGGAATGCCAGGTCTCATCAAGATGCATCGGTTTTTGTAAAAGCATATCTAAACCCTTTCAAATCATGATGCATGAAAGCAGCAATGACTGGTCCTTAAATGTGACTCTCTCAGGTGAGTCAGGGAGATATGTGACTCCCCTAGGCTACTCTCTTAGCCTTAAGGAGAAGGCCTTTGAGGCTCACTTAAATAACAAGGGCTCCACTAGAAGGCTCCCCTAGAGAGGGAGTCATTCTGGAGGCAGCATAGTCTTGCTTTAAACCCTCTTAGAGGAGTAATATGTGTCAGTACTCCATAGAATTTGAAAAATGCAAGGAAAAATATGTGTGGAAGCAAATTATCCGAGGGAAATAAGTCTGAATATAATGGAACATGATTTATAAGGACAGTTACAGAGTATCGATCTGTCTGAGAAAGTGAGGGTTTAGAGGTAGTGAATGTTTGAAGAAGTGAGGGTCGACCATATCATCTACAACCCTGAGCTGTGGCCCTGAATTAGTCTTATAACAGCAGAAAACACATCAGTGCAATCAGGTAATCAACACCTGGGGGCACGCTACGGGAACTGGGTCAGGGTCTCAGGTAATTTAAATCACTCACGCTGTCAGGATGGGGGCAGGTTGATGCTACAGAATAGGCCTGCTGCTAGAAGGATCGCTGCAATATCATAATTAGTCTCCGTAAGGATGGGGGTCGGGGGGGGGGCAGGGGGTGATGCTACAGAATAGGCCTGCGATCCAGTTTTTTTAGTGTTCTTATAACTGTTTTTCCTAAAGCTTTCTCTTTTCTTTGATACCTGGACTGTCTCACACAATATGTTGGTCCATATTTTATCTGCAACAGTGATTTCTTTGCAGTGGACACATTGGATCCCTCTTTCAATTACCTAGTAGCCAGTGTCTTGACCACCTGGTCGATGATGCTACTGACACCATGATAAGGACCCTGACCTTAGTAATGATCAGCTAATGGTCCCTAATGATCATCTAATCAGTGTCTGTAGCTACAATCTACCAGGACATCATCCCCATTTAAATACTGAGACGACACTGAAGCATTTGAATGAATAGCTGGTATATGTAATTGATAGGTCACATTCAGTTTTGCCCCAAAAGAGAAATATCAAAATAAATTTCCCTCCCCCCACTCATCGTTAAAAACATTACACCTCAATTATAAAGATGTACAGCACACTGGACCACTAATAATTACTGATTCTCCTTACTCAATGACTTTCATACAAATAAAACAGTCCCTTCTGGGACTTTTTGATTAGTTATAAGCCCCATCAGTATCCATTAACCTATGGCAGCACCATCAAAGCTTACACAGTGCTTCATAAGGCCACCAGCTCTCAGAGCTTAGGGAACCATCAAGGGTCAGAATTGATTTTAGCCAATCGCACTAAGCCAGGACTGAGTATAGTGGAGGGATCTATTCCCATCTACTACTAGTGTCCAAGGTCAACGGGGAGGAGGAGAAGAGGCGCAGGGGGTACTTAGTCCTACTTAGTTCAATTAGCTTCAGCCAATTACTGATGATTCCTGACCAAGTTGAAATAACCACTATAATTCACATACATGATGATGCAGATTAAAGTTTTACTGTTTTTAATAATCAAATCAGTGCCCATACCCCAGGGGAGTGATGTAGGGATATTACAGCAAATTGGTTTTACTAGCGACCTACACAGACCCAAAAGGCCAGCCAGACGCCCTCTGAAGTGATCACCCTCAACTGTTTTAGTGTGACTCGCTCAATTATAGGGCAGGATTTTAACTAGCAGCCAAAATGGCATGGCTAGAAATTCAGCAGCTAAATGGAGCACTCACTGTCAATATCGGATCAGGGGCGTACAAGGGTCAAAATACTAAGAAAAAAAGGGTCACATTATGTGTTTCATAATTTGAAATTTCATTACATGATATCAAATTGGCCTTGAAACAATTAGATAACTGCCCATTTAAAATTTTAAAATTTTCATTTTCCCATAACTCCACATGTTTCACTTGATGAACCTGCTTATTGATCAAAAAAGCATGGTGTGTTTACGTTTTGAAACATTGCAGATGAAAGTGATTTTTTTTTGCAAATTCACAAAGAAAGCAATGTAATAAGCAATAAAAATTCCACATTTCCTTCATTTACTTAAATTCAGATACCAGATTGCCTTTAGTATAAACCCCTGTGATCTGCTGCAGGTCGTCCTTGAACTTCCTTGACCCATCTTAGTTGGGCCTTCTGGTATGGATAGGGCTCTACTTACAGGCACCATAGAAGGAGAACCCCAATTCTGCCTTTTTTATAAAGGGACAGACTCTAGATACAAAGGGTCACTGCCTTTTGCGTGATTAACCCTTTAAGGGTAGATGTCGCTAAAAGATGACATTTGTCGTCATGATGCATCAATGCAGCCCCGGTGAGTAACTCGCTGGTGCTGCATTGGTGCATCATGTCTACCCTTCTGGCGTGTCTTAAGCCCGAAAGGTGAGCATCATACATTAAGGCATGATGCATTAAGGCGTGATGCAGTCTTTAAGCGGTTAATGGTATGGTTCTAATAGGAGGAGCTAATCTGCTGGACCTTACTAACCAACATACTACTTAAAATATATTATGTATAATTCCAACATAAAATCCCAATTTTACCAAGATAACCTGCACATATTGGAAAGTCCTTGGTCTTTTTTCTCTTCACTTATACAAAGACATAACCTGTAGTTACTGACTGGGTAAGAATCTTCATAAGATTTCAGTGGATTTGGAAAGAAAACACCCCGTGTCTCTTGCACACTGAACCAAAAAATAACACTGGGATGATAATGGGTTGGGATGATATCAACAAGGAGGGAGCATAGCAACATAGCATAGCAACCATGAAAGGCAGGCGTGAAATTTAAGTGTGATCAATGGCAAATCCAGATTGGTCCAATGGTATTTGTCCCTTGCGCTAAACCTACTTTTTCACTTTTCTATTTATGCAGGGCTGGAATGGCATCTTGCAATTTGATCAGTCCACCGACAGTGAAGATATGTGAAATAAATTTGTATCCTGAGATAACATTGACATGAGATAACATTGACACTGGCACCCACTCTGATTACAATTAAATAGCATACATCGTTTTTGTCCAACTCCAGATGAAGTGCCCCCAGCAGAGGACTAATACCATGTTTTACTATGATCTACAAGCAGCTTTTTTTTAAAGTGTTTTATTTCGGGAAAATAATACAATTACATCAAAAGATAGTAATGCATTAAACCTAGCATGTGCGCGTTGCATTCCTTCCGCTAGGGCCCCTATGATTACATTTATTACAACAACGTATACAATTCAATGGTATGGCTATCACTGCGTTATTACAAAATCACATAAATTTCACCAATAATGGTGCGACTAGTCTGAACAAATTACATTACATTAAAGATAAGAATTGTTTGATGAGATGAGATGAGTGATGAGAGGGGATTGGGTTTGAACAGTTATAAGGGGGGGGTCTCCGGTGAAATAGATTACACAAAAAAGGTATGATAGTGTTTTACAGATACGCTAAGTACCTATAACTACATGAAGCAGTTATTATAATTTTTCTTAATGGCTAATTTAAACTTGTTTAGGTCTTCTATGACAGTGTATTCAGTTTTTAGCATGTTCCATCTGCTGATGGCTCTATACAGGCAACTCCTAACCACAATTGGCTTTAACGATCTTAGAACAGTTAGCCTAACACCACGGTGCCTCCTTGTAGGTAGCATTCTGTTATCAATATATTTACCTTGTGTTTTAAGGCTAAAGGCATAAAATAAGAGGTGCATGTCTCTCCTAACATCTAGCTTGACACAGTTAGCTAAAACATGCAATTGGTCTGTATTATGAACAGGATCCTTCTCAAGTTTGACTTTATAAGCTTGACGTAACGCCTTATTCTGTAGTAGTTGTAATTCTTTGTTTTCACCTATATTGCATCGGTCCCATACATAATCAACATAGTCAAAGCACGGTAGTACCATTGACTTATATATGTCTACGGCAGTGGGGATATCTATAAAAGGTCTGGTTCTAGCTGACTGTATTACCTTATGTCTAATGTTTCTAACAGTATTTTTCCTGTGCTCGATAAATTTTAAATCAGGATCCAAAATAAGTCCTAGATACGTAAAAGCATATACACGTTCAATAACAATATTATTCAGAATAAAAACAGGTACTATGGCATTTGAATTGTTAAAAAGCATCCATTTGGTCTTTTTTTCATTAATAGTAAGGCTATTAACCACACACCACTGTGAAATAAGATGTAAAGAGTCTTGCATATGAGCCGCCGAGGTGGTAGAGATGACCGCATCATCAGCGTATAAGGTTTTGTCAAAATTGCTAACTTTAGGTAAAGAATTTATATAAATAGAAAAAAGTACAGGACCCATTACAGACCCTTGAGGAACACCATAGGTAATCTGTTTAAATGTAGAAAGAGTGTTATTAGCTATTGTATTCTGTTTTCTTTGATGTAAATAACTTTTGAACCATTTTACTGAATTTTGACTAAGTCCGAGAAGTAATAATTTTTCTATTAATTTAATATGTGAAACTGTATCGAAAGCTTTCTTATAGTCTAGGTAGAGGCAGTAGGTAGGTTTATCATTTATAACATTATTAATAATAGTCTCTAGGTGTTCCCCAATAGCGGACTGCGTCGAGTGACCTTTTCGGTATCCATGCTGTCTCGGGCTCAATAAATCACATTCCGTCATATAGGACTGTAGTCTTGTACATACAATTTTTTCTAAAATCTTACCAGGGAGAGGCAATAGACTAATAGGCCTAAGGTCATTCACATCAAGAGAATTTGGTTTTTTATGAAGGGGTACAACAGTAGCTGACTTCCATTTCATGGGGAAAGTTTGCGTTGATAGACACAGATTATACATACATAAAATTACATCAGGCACGCTCATAAAGGCATCTTTTAATACAAATGACTTAAAGTGAATAATAGATGAAGACTTTTTAATATTAATCATTTTAAGGAACTTAATCAAGTCCATATACGATAGTGGATGAAGCAGATCATGGCTTTCTTCAGGTGTACCGTATGGGTTGGTTTGGTTAGGTAGGTCTACACCAGGTGGCGGCAGTGACTCAGCCAGCTTAGCGCCCACAGTCGAAAAGAAGGAGTTGATATATTCGGCACAGTCCTCAGGGGGGACCAAAAGGTTGGTTGTATTATTCCTTAATTTAATAAGTGTAGCAGAAGTCTTATTAGGCAATAGCCTCCTTATGGCTTCCCAAAATTTGGCAGGGTCATCCTTACGATACACCAGTAGTCTTTGAATCTCATGTTTTCTACTGTTAAAAATAAGTGTCTCAACCCGACGTGAATTAAAATTGGCAATTCTCCAGTCATCAATACACATGGTACGCCTAGCTTTTCTATACAATTCATCTCTGATTCTCATAGCTTCGACAATAGGAGGGGTTAACCAGTCAGGTGTGTACTCTGGCAGGGTGAGTCTCCGGATAGGACACATAGAGTCAAGGTTCAACTTAAAAACAGATAATATTTTATCCCACATCAAGTCAGGATCCTGCATGTTAACTACATTAGTCCAGTCAAGTGCCGTTAATTTATTCTTATAGGTAAAAAAGTCATAATATCTATATGACCTAGCTAGGACAGTTTTTTTCTTTATCTTAGTTCGCTCACATTTAACCAGCTAAGATGGAATCCAGCAGTGAAATCCTCCTTTGAAATGTCACCTATTAGGCATGGGTGTTCAAGCCTGGAAAACCCTGCTCTTCATACCCTGTAGGGGAATTTGAGAGTGCTGGTTTTTCTCCCCATTATCTTGAACCAGCTTACATGTTATTATTATAGATTTTTATTAGGGTATGTTAGACATAGTATGTGAATACATACAATCCAATTCTGAACTCGGATTAATCCGATCTGCCGTTCAGTCCTTCTTTATAGCCCGACTGCAATGTTAAGCTATGTCATATGTAATGATTTTTATTATAAAATATAGTCAAAATTAAGTATATTTATAGGTGGACACCCCCCCATTCACCCCTCTAGGGAAGCCCCGCGATATACTTTGCCTGGTGTTTCTTTGTGACCTTTTACATTTGTATTACAATAACATACTATATAGATCCTAAGAGAAATTAATGAATAAAATGCTGGAATTGGATAGATAATGACAAATTCTATTTTACATGATCATGAGTATTATTGTGACAAGCTGCCATGGCCACTCACAGCAAAGTCCTATCACCAACTGTGAAAAGGTACGAGCTGTTGTTTTACAAATCATATGAATTAAAATACCACACAAAACCAGGCAAGTTGAAATTGGGTTTATAACTTTTATTGGGGGTTTATGTACATCGAGAAGGGACATGTGATTGGTATAACTCTCCCTACATTTTGTCTACTTCTTTAGGTGGTTTTACAAATCCAAGATGGCCGAAGACTGATAAGAAATACCTGTCCCATGTTACATGTAGCCCATAGTAGAATCTTTCCATGAATTGTTGCAATATATGGCAGGACAACCCCACATATGTCCTATAATGACTCTATTTGCTGTGGGTAATGACCAAGTCAGCCCATTCAGCTAGCATGTAGCATGTTGGGCCCTATCTGGCACCCTGCTGCAGTTCCTGCTGTTGTGAATATGTTCTTGGAGACCTGCAGAGAAACAATCAATGCTGGCTGCTGCCTTGGTGACACAGGAAGACACACCTGTGCATGCATGTTGCCATGGTAACATATGGAAACGAGGCTGGTGGTTTAGAGCAGGCATACCATCTGCTTCTCTTCTTGTTTGTCAACCTCACTTGATCTCACTTGATCACTCATTATTTCCTTTCCTTTTATTTTTTCATCTGCCTCCCTGCCTTACTATTATCAAGTCTGCATGATCTCTGCTGTTCTTTTTGGTAGTAATGGTGGATATAAGGAGACCTAGAGATATGTACATAAAGGCGAAACAATGTCATGAATTTGCTTTCTGCTGAAAGGTTATCTTCAAAACAAATCTCGATGCTTGGGTGTGATTTGTATATGGCCCTGTCTTACCAAATTATAAAGTTTATTACTAGGTGTAATCTATGACCAGGCGCAATCTATGACTGGCATGAAAGAAAATTGATTAATTCCTGCTTGCCTATCTCCCTGCATGCATGCCACATTTAGACCTCTTTGGGGGAATAGCAAATCTACTTATTCTTTTACTCCTTAGCTAGCATCAAAGGACATCCACCTGGCAGTGCACATGTACCCACTGCTCACTCTCCCAGCACAATACAAACACATTAAAGCACCCTTAGTGACCTTATAGGGTATGTGCTTGGAGTACTAATCTAGGGTACTCATAGATATCCTTCCCGTCAGATTTCAGTTCCTGCTTATCAACCCTGTGAGGGCATGTTGAATTATTAAAGACTAGAAAATGGCTTGCCAGCATTGCAATGCGACATTAATCTGACCTGTATGTTCGATATAATAGCTGAATGCATCACCAAGGCTGAATGCATGCATCATAATGACAATGGCCATAATGCGTCTGGGGAGTGTGGAGCCAATAAAGTGTTAAGTGAAATATCAATTAGAATAGCCTCTGGCCTTAGTGCTTCAAATATTAAAGCGTGTTAGCCAGACGAGATTCAAAAGGTTTATCTGATAAACCGCTAAGATCTAAGGGAATCTTCTAAGGCTTAGAGTACATTGACCCTTTATGGTACTGCAGGTTTTTTTACTGCCATCATGATGCATTAATGCAGCTCTCTGTTTGGATGGCTTCATTCATGCATCATGACAACCCCACAAGAGTGTATCAAACTCTGCAAGCTATTCCTGTCACACCATAAATTGTCATTGACTTTTCCTCTTTAAAAAGATCTTGGCACCAGTTATGATAGATCCACAAATAGGTTGGTGAAGTGTTATTAACCTGCCTTAATGCAAAATTTGTGATCATGATTTGCCAGTACAAGTGACTAACTTGCCTGCATTGCATTGTTACTAGCAGATACATCATCCAGACAATTCTGCAGTGTATCAACCCATAGCTTTTCCATGATACATCAATACGGCAACTGTAAGGGAAGCATTCAAGATGGCCATCCAAAGGCAATGACAAAGTAAATTAGTTCAGGATGAACGATGGTACTAAGGCTGAAGCAGCCAATACAAGGCCCGTCACAGCCCAATTTGGATTGTATCCCGAGTCAAGGGGCTTCAGATGAAGTCCATGTTAAACTCAGGGTCAAGTAGGAGCTTCCCCTCCCTGCATTCAGCATCAAAAGAGAACATCTCCTGTGTTATCAGGCGCAACATTCCCCCTTATCTATCTATTGTCCTTTAGGAGGAAAACTCTCGCAGTTTCCTTTCAATAAAGTTTTCATATAGTTTCAAGGTACTTCTTCTTTGCTTATGCCCCCATTTCTACCAGCTCACCCTATCATCTTAACACTAACCCAATTATGAATATAGTTATATATCTTTTTATCCAGAGTGGATTTCATCAGTTCAACTCTTTTCCATATATATTTTTTTGCATTTCACCAACCTCTTCTCTCATTCAAAAATTACCTTAAATGATATTCATCCATAAAGTCATCACATGATCCTGGAGAGATAAGAAAAAAGGAAATACGATTTAATCGACCCATGTTAGTTACCTAAAATATCTCTTCTCTTTTAGTTGGATAAAGGACTTTATATGTCCCACCCACCAGCTCCCCCTCCCCTTCTCTTCACCCCCCTCCCCTTCCCACCCCACCCCCGCCTGTCCCACCCTTCAGCCTCTTGGCACTCTTAGATCAGTCTCTTCCACCCTGATGACCCTCCAGGGTATCCAGAAGCAGAGCAGCTGACTCCTTGTGCCGTCCGGGGACCAGCGTGTTGCCTATAGCTCTCAGAGAGGGCACGGTGGGAACCAGGACTTTTTGGCGGGAACTCGGCCATTTGTCGTCTGCTTTGAAGAAACATTGGCGTCTGGAGGTTTTAAACGACTATTGGTTTTGTCTGTTACATGTGTAGGTCTCCTACCCCTGCCCCCTCCTCCTCCCAGCCATGAGGGTGTACCAGGTAGACAGGGAAACTAGTGTGTAGACTGCAGCACCATGGTGGCAGTAGCAGTGGCAGACAGGGGAACTAACATGTAGACTTGAGCACCATGGTGGCAGTAGCAGTGGCAGACAGGGGAATTTATATGTAGACTGCAGCGCCAGGGTGGTAGTAGCAGTGGTGGAGAGGGGAACTACCATGTAGACTGCAGCGCCATGGTGGCATTAGCAGTGGTGGAGAGGGGAACTAAAATGTAGACTTCAGCACCATGGTGGCAGTAGCAGTGGCAGACAGGGGTATTTATATGTAAACTGCAGCGCCACGGTGGTAGTAGCAGTGGCAGAGAGGGGAACCAACATGTAGACTGCAGCACCATGGTGGCAGTAGCAGTGGCAGACAGGGGTATTTATATGTAAACTGCAGTGCCACGGTGGTAGTGGCAGTGGCAGAGAGGGGAACCAACATGTAGACTGCAGCACCATGGTGGCAGTAGTAGTGGCAGACAGGAAAACTAACATGTAGACTGCAGTGCCATGGTGGCAGTAGCAGTGGCAGAGAAGAGAACTAACATGTAGACTGCAGCACCATGGTGGCAGAAGCAGTGGCAGAGAAGAGAACTAACATGTAGACTGCAGCACCATAGTGGCAGTAGAAGTGGCAGAGAGGGGAACCAACATGTAGACTGCAGCACCATGGTGGCATTAGCAGCGGTAGACAGGGGAGCTTACATGTAGACGGTGATGTCACAACAGTGACATCACAAATGGCCCCACTCCATTTATTACTATGTTGTTGCCGAAAGACTTGTTTTGCGTAATAACTAAAACATTGTCATGCAGATATATTGAGCAGCTCGTGGGGTTGTTCAGCCCTTTAAGGAAGATTGTTGCTAAAAGTTGACGTTTGGTTTCATGTTTCACCCATGCAGCCCCGGTGTGTCAACCCCATAGGATCGGCATAATGCTTGAATGCAACACTGGTGAGTTACTTGCCAGGGCTGCATTTAGGCATCATACCATCCTTTAAGGGTTTATGTTACTTGCATAATAAATTCTACAAGTGGTTTAGGGGGCACTTTCATAACATACTTGTGATTCATGGAAATCTGGTTTTAATGCATATATGTCACTAGTGCACTCATCCTTTTCAAAATTTGTCAATTGCAAATATTGCACAATAAACAAAGGTTTGGAGAAGAAGAGGCAATGCCAACAGAGAAGAAGGGAATTTCAAAAACTCGTAGGCAAATTTTGACATGACAAATCCTGTTTGATGATGATGAGCAGAGGTGTATTTCATTAAAAGTATATATGAATACCACATATTGCAGTTCACAAATGCCCTTGTTGATTGCAAATATAGCACTATTGACAAAAATCCAATTATTATGACTGACAAATTCTTTCTGAATGAGTCCCAGGTCTAGTCTCTCCTCCATGTGTTGTTGAGATGGAGACTAGACCTCTTCTACCCTGTCTGCCATGGCTGTCATGGCGCCGGTTCAAATTTCACATCAACAAAAAGTGGCAGGCCTGTGGGGCAGACACGCAACTGTCATACCGTCATGTCTGCTGTGTGACGATGGTGTAGGATGGTTGTACCTGTCACTGATGTCACACACCCTGCACAGCCAGACAGGGGGAGGTAAAACATTTTCCCTTTAAGGATGGCATTCATGCCCTTGGTTGTTATGATGCATGAATGCAGTCCTGGTGAATAACTCATCAGAGCTGCATTCATGCATCATGTCCACTCTTTGGGGTTGAGACACTCCCAATCGGTCAGCATGATGCACCAATGCATTCTCACTATAGATGTCACAATAAGTTAAAAACAGTGAGGACTTTTGCAGTCAGAGGTCTGGGTATGTTCTCATCTGACTTTCAACTTGTTACTCGACATGGCTGCAATGGTGCATCATGTCAAAAAATGAAATCTTTACAAGGTGCCATCTATAAAGGGACTAGTCATATTGTCAGGAGGAAAGGCACCAAATCAAATTCACATGACAAATCATGTGTGTTACAACAACTATGAGGAGTAGGCTGTGACAAATTTGAACTTAATTAGGGGTTCGGGAACAGAGTCAAATGTAGACCTCTTGAGCATGCAAGGAGGGGGGGGATTCTAGAGAGCTCCTTCCAATATTCACCGGCCCACCTGTTTTAAGAAAATGACCACTTCCTAGGAACTGTAATTCCTTATGGCCTTTGTTTGCATCAATGCATCTGTGGCATGTAACTCTGCAATGTTGTATTTATGTATCATGCAATTCAGAAAAGTCAGCATGCGATGTGAAAAACTCGGCATCACTTGGTCAATTAACCTGTTAATATCCAACTGACTGCTATTTAGTTGCAAAGCTTGGTGGAGTCAAATGAGAGCTCTCTTTGAACCTGTTGATCCTTTCTTTGTTTGTTCCAAGAAGAGATCTCGATTTGGAGGCCTAATCTTTTTGGAGTCAAAGCCAGCATCTGCCATTTGGAAACCGACCACCAAACTGTCTCTTTTCCAAGTAATCTTATTGAAATAGCATCAGCCTTGCCATCCGATGTTATGATAAATCATTAATTTATCTGCAAGGAACTGTCAACAGAGGCCAATAGTTATCTAAAATTAATAATCGCAAGATGTAACCCTTTTTGAGCAGCACAGTGTTTTAATACACCATCCTGGGTACTCTAATTTCTTGTCATATTGCATGCTAACTTACTCTCCATCGCTGCATTCATGCATCATGCTGACCTATTGGATTGTATAAACCCCATAAGTAGTATAGTATGTATCGGAACGGGACTATAGTTAAGTACTGTTTATTACTCAATCGACATGCAGCCAATCAGAGGCCTCCATTTGACCGGAAGTGACGTCACATGCCCATATAAGGGCATACCGGAAGTGACGTCACGTGACCTTGACCTAGTTAGAGGTCAAGGTCATGACTCAGCCAATCAGAGGCTTCCATTTGACCGGAAGTGACGTCACACGCCCATATAAGGGCATACCGGAAGTGACGTCATGTGACGTCACACGCCCATATAAGGGCATACCGGAAGTGACGTCATGTGACCATCACATGTACATATAAGGGCATACCGGAAGTGACGTCAAGCGACCTTGACTTAGTTAGAGGCTTCTGATTGGCTGGTACACCGGAAGTGACCCATTTATGCAAATGAGGGGCCTACTTCTGGTCAAATGGAGACCTCTGATTGGTTGGGTCATGAAGAAATGTGTCTCTTAATTTAATTTTGTTTAGGAAGTGATCGATTTTAGGATCACGCGACCGGAAGTGACCTGATGAGTCACGTGACTAGAAGTGACGACGACACATACCTTAATTAGACGATTCAGCAGCGACCGGAGGAAGTGTCACTTTAAGAGGACACGCTAGTTAATTGTTATATTTGTTTTACTTACTAATAAAAGAAGACGTATGAAAATAAACACAACAATAATTTTATTTTATTTTTTTATTTTCTTTTTTTCAATTCTAATAACACTCTATTTTTGAAAAGATGCGCTCAATCAATCAATAACACACTTTTTTCATATTTTAAAGGACTCGTTGTCACACCGTTAGAATGCACGCGACGCTTATAATACAAGTAGCGCACGTCATCTTTCTCTATGGTGTAAGTGGCCATTTTTGGTTCGTACCACTTTTGAAATTTATATTTACCGCAAGGAGAGTTTTTCGTTTTCGAAAACATTTTAAGAAGACGACTACTTCTGTACACTTTTTTTGAGATTTTCTTTCACCGGTGCCGCTGATTTGATCGTAGCAAATGTAAGTCTTAGGGTTGACACTTGGGATCCCGTCACCTTCTCACGCCGCTTTCTTTTCTTTCTGAAGTATGTCTCTCTCAGGCGAGGTTTGACTACACACAAGCAAACATCAGAGGCACCCAATAGCGCTAATTCTACCTTCAGACAAAGGTCAGGCACGGCTGGCCTATAATAGATGGGTCAAGGGCTATTCTAGTGAGGGTCAGGCTACGCCGGACATTCAATAAAAAGCTGGAGTTTGGCAAACTTGCTTTTGAAAGTCTGACCATGCGGGATCCTCATGCCATAGTCTGGCAATGCTGAACTCTTGGGAGAGTATGCCGGACTCTTGCTGGCCAGACTTTCAAGCAAATTTGCCAAAGTCCAGCTTGTTATTGAATTTCCGGCATAGCCCGACCCTCAGTAGAATAGTCCTTGACTCATCTATTATAGGTCAGCAGCGCCTGACCCTTGTATGAGAGTAGTATTGGCGACATTGGCCGACTCTGATATTTACCTGTGTGTACGGCGGGAGGAGGGGGTTCACAGCTACTGCTTGCGCTTATAGAGCGCTACTAGCGGAGGTCTGGATGAGGAGACTACGGTGTTTGTCTTTTGCTTGTGCAGCTGCTGCTGCTGCTGCTGACGATGTCACGGATGCCGCTGACAGATACTGCTGCTTGTGCTGCACGAGACTGAGTAGCCGCTATTACTAATGCTACTAATACTAGTATGAGAAAATACATTTAGTCAATTGATTAAATCAAGGAGGTTTTCTGACTTCAGTGGATCGTTTAGCCATCGGCCACGGGCAAAACTTGAAACCATTTTATACATGGGACAATTGGCAGACTCGAAACGTGTTGGTACCATAGGGTCGATCATGTTCATCATCAGTTCAGGCAAAGGAAGTGTGTCGACAGCACGCGAAAACTTCATGTCTGAATGTTTCAACACAAGACTTTTTATCACACTCACACAGCTGCTTTGAAGAGTGAATCCTTGACCAAACTTGTGCTTTTCCAACACAGCTTCGGCCTCTTTCTGTGCAGTAAGGGATCTCTCTTTCGGGTTCATCTCAGTGCTGTCTAGCATGTCCTCAAAGTCTTTAACATAATGTTCCAACGGACTACAAATGATGGACTCCAGATCATCGTCCGCATATGTCGTCTCCTCGCACCATATTGTGTCTTCGCCTGTTTCGAATTCCGTCATTTTCTTGACAATCTCCTCCTGAGTGCCTTGCATATATCGAAGCTCCTTCAAGGAGTTGATAACTTGTATGGCGAAGACTGACAAACTTGAAGGAATTTCACCACAGTCAGGCCAAGTATACGGAGCTAAGAAAAATAGCTCTAACAAAATCTTCTCCCTCTGTCCAAATGAAACTACTGTTCCGATGAAGTTGAAGCATGCTTCTATCCATTGCTCCTTGGTGACGTCCTTCCAATGTTTCTTTACCTCACATGCATCATAGGGCACCGTTTCTCTTCTTGCTTCAAGTGGGAGTTGCTTTTTCTTTCTTGGACTCATTTCGAGAGGGTTTCGATGCTCTGTAGCGTCAACACTTTCATAAACAAAGAAAATAGCAGAACTAACCATCGTAACGTGCTGAGCGAGCGTAGAGTGGACGATGCTACGAAGATGAAGGGCGGGTGGAGAAAGTGTGACTGGTGACAGGGGCGTTTCACTCCTTATGTACCCTGTCCTAGATAAGCCTCTTAAACGGCTGAAAAGACTCTCTAAGTACAGAGCTTCTACCGCAGGTGGGTTTAGACTTAAGCAGCTTAGTTCACACACATGTCTGTTAGAAAAAGCTACTTGCACACGCGCCTTCCTTTTTTTTCACTAGTATTCACCCTCTGCCGACTTATAAGACACCTATACACTCTTTCTCGTGAAATCTATGGAAGATGATGGAAGGACCACTGACTACATTTTCTTTGATCAGAGCGTGGAGGACGGCGTCGAACGGAGGGAACGTTGTGAACACAGCTTATAGGTTTTTTGGAAGAGGTCTTGTAAAGTCAAACTGGCGAGAGAGATGGCGTCTTTCAACATGACAATGCTGCTATGTTGGAAAAAAATAGCGTGATTTTTTCAAAAAGCTTCTATGAAAGATTTGACGTCTTCGTTGTTGTAGTGGATCGAGTAATCTGTCATAGTTTGCTTCTTCTTGTCATACTAAACTTTCTGACATGTGGCGTAGTCGGATTTCGGCCATTTTGACGCCCGTCAGGTCGCTGTCAAAAGTCGATCTCGGTGGCAGGGGTTTTTTGTTTACTAGTTTCTTGGTATACGTCATCCATTCGTAAGTAAAGCAACCTTTCTCTTCGGTTGTAGTGAAAGCTCGCAAATAATTCGCGTAGCTGTAACCAAGTGCTAAAAAAGTTGACTACTACGTCAACTATTGATTGCTTCTCTTTATGACGCTGAATTGTTGGTTTCTTCGGTCTCCGGAGGCAAATAACGAGTGAAGGCGTATTTTTTGATCAGGTTCAAGTCGTAACTCTCCGAGTTGAAGCGTACGACTGGAGCTTGACGGATGTATCTCAGAAGCCGCTTCTTCAGTTGAACTAACGGTTGTCTGGTGTGAGCTGCAGCGAAGCCGCCTGGAGAAGGGGTGAATGTCGCTTCCTCTAGCAGGAGAGCTTCACCTATCGCTACATGTAACTTCGCTAAGGTTGGTCGGTAAACTTCTAGCACAGCTTTCTCGATGACTTTGACGTTCTCGTTTATGTGATTTTTAAACTCGGTCTAACAAGGGGTCGGAATCTGCGTCGGATTCTCTGACGTACGCTGCCCTTCCTACCCCGGAAAGTCGTATGCGACGCTAGCCGACATCGCTGCATAGAGGGCAAAACTTAGGTATCGTTCTTCATTTTTCTACGGGTCACTCGTGATTGTACGGTCTTTTAAAAATTTTGAAACACTTTTCGCAAACGTCCTGCGGCATGTTTTTCTTTTTTTTGTTTTTTCACTTATTTACCAAATATTAAAAAAATAAACGTTGTTTATCACTTCGAATACTAGACGCCTCTTACCACACGATGCTATTAGCATAGTGAAAGACGTCTGTAGTGTAGGATCGATTTCAACAGATGTCCATCTTACTGCAGGGATCAGACGAGAGTCGTCAACACTGGAGTGTCACAGCTCACTTTTATTTCTTTGGGTACAGCTGCATACAACCCTTGAACATACATTGCGACGTCGCCGCGTCCCATGTAGTCTTCCAACACTTTCATCAGAGCCATAGGCTCAGACGTCTCGTTGTACTTCCAAGCTTTCAGCACTTCATACACAGGGTTCTTCACAGTCCTGTCAGAAGGCACAGGTTGAGAGATGGAAGTTACTTCATGAGAAGTCAACCCTAAGTAGATCCCTATGGTCTTCCAGTCTCTAGGGCAGAGCTCAGCTAAAAGAGAGAAATATTTCTGCACTTTCCACTCCATGTCTCCACTCTCTAAGCCATCCCACATGTCATGCTTGTCCATGTACTCACGTGAGAATTTGATGAGGTCCATACGGTAAGATTCTTCCAAGGCGGTGGCTAGGTCCTTCCACCTACTAGTACAACTTTTCTGGTACCAAGTAGTGAACATTTCTCTAGCTTGAGTTATGACACTTGTCTCACAACTGAGATATCCCATATCCTTCAAGTTCACTTCAAGGAATGAACCTAACCGTATGTAATCTGATGTCGGCAACTTACCACTTATTTTCAGTAGCATAGCGTCTGACAAGTATCCTAACGGCTCTGCTTTGAAGTATGATGATACAGGTACTACTGCAGCAGAACCAATAACAGGAGCAGCGTCTGCGCTGGTATCAGACGCCTCGTTGTCGGAACAGGGCAACCACATGACTTCGTAAGGTATTGGTGAGGGCAGGCGCCACGGACCGGACGCACTACCAGTGGAAATGAGGTCGAAAAACGGACTGTGCGCCCGTGACCCTTCGGGTTCCTCGTACGCCTCGTCGTCAGCGTCGTTCTCTGTTTCACCCTGTTGCTTTAGGACATGTATGTCTACTACGCGCTGCTGGGGCTGAGTGTCCGAATAGCTGTAAGTCTCAGCGCGAGCAGCGTTGATGGCGTCGGTTGATGAAGCGGTGGAGAAGTTCTGTGCAACGTACTGCGTGTCAGTACTAGTAGCGGTAGTCGCAGCAAGAGGTGTAGCAGCAGCAGCAGTAGCAGCAGCAGGAGCAAGCGCAGCGCTAGCAAGTGCAGCAGTAGCAGGCGCAGCAGTAGCAGGCACAGCAGCAGCAGGCACAGCCGCCTCAGCAAGCGCAGCAGTAACAGGCGTGGCAGCAGCAGCAGCAGCAGCAGCAGCAGGCACAGCAGTAACAGGCGCGGCAGCAGCAACAGCAGCAGCAGCAGCAGTAGCAGCAGCACTAGCAGCACGAGGATCACTAGCAGCCGCAGCAGGCGCAGCAGTAGCGGCAGCAGTGTGCTCAGCAGCAACAACCGTCGCGAGTGTAACAACGTCGCTACTACTGCTGTGTGCGCTCGCTACAGCGGGAGGGTGATAAGACCAAGCGGTTGCGGCGGTAGTCTCAATTTCAGTAGCAAGAGGAGACGCTGACAGTAAACGATCACCGTTCTGCGTATTCTTCTTGTTCTTGAACTCGATTAGATCCTTGGACGACAGTAGTTGTTGTGTTTTGCTCATGGTGGTGCCTGTAGAGAGCAGCAAAAGACTGAGTGAGTGAACGGATGTTTCCAGGCCTCTTATATACGCCTTCTCGCTTCTAGAGCTAAGCTACTTACAGCTCTCTTCAGCTGCCCGCCGGCTGACCGGTGACCATTCACAAAGAGAAACAAAAAGTCATAAGGCATGATGTTTTCAGCTGGATCCCTTTCCCCCTCCCCTTTGAGAGATCGACTGACACGAGCTAAGCTACTTACTGCCTTGTTCAGCAATTCAACGTGCGTTAGCTGTATAAAGGATTAAGCAGTTGCTGCCGCCAGCTGACCGGCGGACATTCCCAAAGAGAAACAAAAGACATAAGTCATGACGTTTTCAGCTGGATCTCTTTCCCCCCTCCCTCTTTTTTTTTTTGAGAGATGGACTGCCATGAGCGGGCGGTGTACCGACTGTACTAATTCAACGCGCATTAGCTGTATAAAGGATTAAGCAGTCATGAGCTTAGAGTGTGTATACAAAAAAACTACAGGAGGCGTGTAGTGTGAAGCAGGACCCCCTAAGACGGGAGTGTCTGTCTGTGAGTAGAGTCGTGTGCATGTGGTGAGCGACTTAAGTGTAAAACAAACAAAAATCACCGCCTCCTGCCGTGGTGAGTAGACTGGCCGGCGGCGGCCGGCTAGTTCAATAGGGGTGACAGCTGACTAAGGCTGTGCATGAAAATCCGATTTTCACCTGACCTCTGACGTTTGTTACAATGAATGCCAAAGGGGGAGAGAGTTGTCCTCAGGTAGGGGGTAGGAGGTAAGGCTAATGGATAAGGAAAAAAAAACACCATTTTCAGCTGGCCACCACAGATGGCGATGACATACCCCTCGGCATCTAAGCTCTTAAGAAGCTCTTACGGAGCGGAGCGGCTGCTGGACAGCTGGGGTGAGTAGACTGGCCGGCGGCGGCTAGCTAGTTCAATAGGAGTGACAGCTGACTAAGGCTGTGCATGAAAATCAGATTTTCACCTGACCTCTGACGTTTGTTACAATGAATGCTAAAGGGGGAGAGAGTCGTCCTCAGGTAGGGGGTAGGAGGTAAGGCTAATGGATAAAGAAAAAACACCATTTTCAGCTGGCCACCAAAGATGATGATGACACGCTCCTCGTCATCTAAGCTCTTAAGAAGCTCTTACGGAGCGGAGCGGCTGCTGGACAGCTGGGGTGCTGTTGGAAATAGGATTAAACTCCCTCTGTATAAAAGCTCTGATTTCTGTTGGAAAAAAACCATAGCACCTTTGACCACAGTAACGTCTACTACCACCACCACCAGCACCACCGTCGCTGCCACCGCCGCCGCCGCCGCCAGTCACAGCTGATCACCTCATTAAAAGCATGTGACGTCGTCGCTTCTAGTCACTTGCTTCATCAAGTCGCTTCCAGGCACGTGATCTTAAAGACCCTCACTTCTTAAACAAAAAAAACGAAGAGACACACTTCTTCCTCTCGAGAGGAAGAATGACGTATATAAGGAGGCTGACACGTGTATAGGTGCCTTATTAGTCGGCAAGGGGTAAATACTAGTGAAAAAGGAAGACAGGTGTGCAGGTAGCTTTCTAACAGACACGTGTGTGCACTAAGCTGCTTAAGTCTAAACCCCCCTGCAGTAGTCAAGTAGCATGTGAAAACTTACTTAACAGATCACTTAATTGAGTAGAGACTCTGTACTGAGAGAGTCTTTTCAGCTGTTTAAGAGGATTATCTAGGACAGGGTACATAAGGAGTGAAACGCTGCTCTCACTCATCGTAGCATCGTCCACTCCACGCTCGCTCAGCATGTTATGAGGGTTATTTCTACCTTTACAGCTTCTTTTCTTATCGAAGTGTCGACGCTACAGAGCATCGAAACTCTCCAAATGAGTCCAAGAAAGAAAAAGCAACTCCCACTAGAAGCAAGAAGAGAAACAGTGCCCTATGATGCATGTGAGGTAAAGAAACATTGGAAGGACGTCACCAAGGAGCAATGGATAGAAGCATGCTTCAACTTCATCGGAACGGAAGTAGTTTCATTTGGACAGAGGGAGAAAATTTTGTTAGAGCTATTTTTCTTAGCTCCGTATAGTTGGCGTGACTGTAGTGGTGAAATTCCTTCAGGTTTTTCAGCGTTCGGCATACAAGTTATCTGGTCTTTGAAGAAGCTTCGATATATGCAACGCACTCACGAGGAGATTGTTCAGAAAACGACGGAATTCGAAACAAAAGAAGTATGGTGCGAGGAGACGACATATGCGGACGATGATCTGGAGTACATCATTTGTAGCCCGTTGGAACATTATGTTAAAGACTTTGAGGACATGCTAGCCAGCACTGCGATGACCGCGAAAGAGAGATCCCTTACTGCACAGAAGGAGGCCAAAGCTGTGTTGGAAAAGCTCAAGTTTGGTCAAGGATTCACTCTTCAAAGCAGCTGTGTGAGTGTGATAAAAAGTGTTGTGTTGAAACATCCGGACATGAAGTTTTCGCGGGCTGTCGACACACTTCCTTTGCCTGAACTGATGATGAACATGATCGACCCCGTCGTACCAACATGTTTCGACTCTGCCAATTGTCCCATGTATAAAATGGTTTCAAGTTTTGCCTGTGGCCGATGGCTAAACGATCCACTGAAGTCAGAAAACCTCCTTGATTTAGTCGACTGACTAAATGTATTTTCTCATACTAGTATTAGTAGCATTAGTAATAGCGGCTACTCGGTCTCGTGCAGCACAAGCAGCAGCATCTGTCAGCAGCAGCTGCTGCAGCAGCAGCACGATCAGCACAAGCAGCAGCTGCTGCAGCAGCTGCACAAGCAGCACAAGCAGCAGCATCTGTCAGCAGCATCCGTGACATCGTCAGCAGCGGCAGCAGCAGCAGCAGCAGCAGCTGCACGAGTAGCACAAGCAGCAGCATCTGTCAACAGCATCCGTGACATCGTCAGCAACTGCAGCAGCTGCACGAGCAGTACAAGCAGCAGCAGCTGTCAGCAGCTGCAGCAGCTGCACGAGCAGCACAAGCAGCAGCACCGACAGCAGCAGCAACAGCAAATCAGCAGCAGCAACAGCAGCAGCAGCGGCAATGTGGACCGCTAAATTCGAGATGGTGACATATCTGTTTCTTAGAATCGACATTCGACATGAGGTCTAGTGACATTTGACATGAAGCTTGAAAAACATAGTGACAGGTGACATGAGCAATTCTTAAAATCGACATGAGATATGAGCATAATTAAGCGACATCGACATGCGCCATGGCTATTTTTTATTTTTTTTGAAGACAACCGCCATAGCTTCCTTATCCAGACCTCCACTAGTAGCGCTCTATAAGCGCAAGCTTTGCCTTAAGAGAGCTGTGGCTGTGAACCCTCTCCTCTCTCCGTACACACAGGTAAATATCAGAGTCAGCCAATGTCGCCAATACTACTCTCATACAAGGGTCAGGCGCTGCTAGACTATAATAGATGGGTCAAGGACTGTTCTACTGAGGGTCAGGCTAGGCCGGACATTCAATAACGGGCTGGACTTTGGCAAATTTGCTTGAAAGTCTAGCCAGCAAGAGATGCACATCATCATAAACGCGATCATGATACCTTTCATGGTAAGTAGACTCGCCTCTCTGCCCTCTCTTTTAGAGAGGGCAGAGAAGCGAGTCTCACTCTTAAAAAACCCTGCCCCTCCCCCCCCCTCCCCCCCTCCCCCCCCATGCATCTTAAAGAGTGCCCCCCAGAGTGCCCCTCCCCCCCTAGAAAAAAAGAGCCACATTTTTAAATTATTTTTTAGCAAGCTTTTTTCAGCTTGCTTTTTTTTTCTTTTTTTAAATTTATTTATCCATCAAAATCTCAAGTGACTTATTTTGAAAGCCAACCTAGTAGTCACGTGACCCCCTTAAGTAGGTCACTTCCCGTCACGTGACCTATTTGAATTTCCCGCCAACATGGTGGTCACGTGACCCTCTTAAGTAGGTCACTTCCGGTCACGTGACCTATTTGAATTTCCCGCCCAAAGGTCACGTGACCGGAAGTAGGTCACTTCCGGTCACGTGACCTATTTGAATTTCCCGCCAAAAGGGAGGCCTCTCATTGGCTGCTTTTGAATTTCCCGCCAAAAGGGAGGCCTCTGATTGGCTGCAGGTCGATTGAGTAATAAACAGTACTTAACTATAGTCCCGTTCCGATACATACAATACTACTCCCATAGGATTGACAAAATGATCAGTGAGGTATTCATCAGGGCTGCATTCATGCATCATGCCAATAAATGCCAGTAAATGCAGTAGAGCACTATGCGGCCTTTAAAGCATTAAAACCACAAAACCTGGTAATCAACCCAGCATTGAGACTAATAAGACCAACTTAATCTGTCTGATCACCACATGGTGTCTGGTCCTTAGTTAACAATTTAAGGACAGTATAGTACTGTAATGCACCTGCACCTTTGTCGTCATACTGCATGGAGCACTGGTACGTAGTTTTGCAGTGATGCATTCCTCCATCATCAAGACCCTGAACAAGGTTGGTACATGCTTAATTGTTTAGCATGATCCACTAATGCAGCGCTGGGGAGTTAAATATTCACACTGCATCATAGTAGGGAATGAACATGAAACATTGGCAACAAAGCCGTCATTAAAGGGCACTCTCCTTGATTGGTATTTCCATGCTCCTTGTGTTAATTTGTTCTTTGTGACTTTGTCCCAACCTTCTGTAAACAGGCCTTTTCAATATGAGCTGGACCTGGGAGAAGTAATTTCTTTAACAACTTACATGCAGATTTTAAAAAAGATGACCCCCTCCCCCTTTTCTTTGTGGAATATCAGAATAAAAACATGATAAAACAGGCCAAAAAAGTAATCCAATTTGTCACAGTAGTACGTCGTCCAGTAAACCCAAATAGTCCCAAATAAATAGTCCCAACTAAAAATAGGGTTCTGGTTATTAGTTATAATTGGTCCTAGGAGGCCTTATTTTTATTAATGAAATGCACACCAGAGGATGGGTAATACTCGGGTTTAGGAGTTGAAAAAAAAGTATTTGGTATCCATAGTAACCAAGGTCAAGCAGAACCTTGGAACTATGCTGTCTGGATGGAAACAGTTATGAATGTCTAGGCTTTTAATGGAAGAGCAGTCCTACAGTTAAAAGTTGTCAACCAGGGCCGTCAGCTGACAAAGGTCATTGGCTTAATATGCCTTATAAAGACACACTCTGTCCAGCTGCCTGTTAACCCTTTAATGACGGCACAGTGCTTCGATGTGCCATGGCCCTTGTCATCATGATGCATGCATGCAGCCCTGGTGAGTAACTCAGTAGTGTTGGATCTAAGTATGACGCCAACCACAGGGTCTTGATTCACTCTCACAGGGTCACCATGCTGCACCACTGCACCACTGCAGCACCTGCAAGTTACTGCGGAGCAGGAATTTATGTTAGTCCTGTGGCAACAAGGGTTTAAGACTCTACCATGCCTGGTGACCTTAGCTCTCCGTCTGTCCTTTTCGGTCCTATTCACACATGTGCAGTTCCAAGGGCACTCCCAAGACCATTGGTCTATGGTTTCCACGTCACAGTATAAATGGCTCATTAGGGGGTGGTCATTATTTATTATCAAAGGGGGGGAGGGGTTGTGTGCCATCGGCAGAACCTGACATATCCCATGCAGCCTCATCCTTGAGAGGTTTTGTAACTACAGTTATGGGACATGCAGTTTAAAAAAAAAAGTGTCTTTCTCTAAAATGGATGACATTTGCGACCCCTCCTCCAACTGAGTCTAACAGTAGGCCAGTCTCCAGTCAATACAGCCCACCTACGGTCAGAGGCCGCCGGAGGAATTCCCTCTCTGTGAGCACTCTCTGAACACATACCTGCTTTAGACTCAACCTCAATTGCATAGGGTTAAATGACAGGTACATATAAATTCACATGATATATATGTACTTAAGAAGATTTCAAGAAAAATTAGATACATGAGAAATTCATTTCTCTCTAAAAATCATAATGTCTATATAGTAAAGCAATAATGAACATTTCCTCTTCTCCATTTTCCTCCATGAAACCTAGAAATCATTAACTCATATCATGTATTCATTGTGTATGTTTTACTCTTCTTTCTGATAACCTTTTCATATTGATGTTGAAATAGATTTGTGATCGCTTGGTACACACTAATTGTCTGTATTTAATTCCTAAACTTGGCCATCTTGAGCCAGGAATATATGGGCACCAACATTTCATAATAAGAGCCTGGTCTGAAATCGCCAAAATAAATATTACATTAAAGAATGATCATCCCATATTAGCTGTACCCATACAGAGAGGCTATCAGCCCTCTGGTCACAGAATGGCTGTAACCTCTCCACTCTCCTACACCTGTCTCTATTATTCCATGCTGTATCACCACTACATGCACCTATAGTCTACAACAGTCTTGCTGACTAAGCACTATTCAAATCCCTATCCTCCCTAACCCTTTAAGGGTGCCATAGATAAACACAATGCTGCCCTTTTTGTCATCACAATATATGAATAGAGCCCTGTTGAGTCCACATGGCATGCACTATGAAGACCAATTGGGGGGAAGGATAACTTTTTTTTTCATTTTCCCTTCTTGACATGACATGAAATGCAGCGCTGTTGAGAACCAATGGTGCAGATCATAGGGGGGATAAAGGGTCAACACGAATGGGGCCCTGGCCAGTAACTCAGCGCTTCCTTTAAGCATTATGATGACAAAGGAGCATTAAAGCACTATATACAGCTAGCCCGCAAAGGGTTAAATTAGAACCCATTCATTTGTCTGTTTACAAAGTTCCAACTAGAGACCCCTGCTACCTCCTTCACTGTCTCCTTCCCTACCCTGCCACCACCTCAAGGACCTCCGCCCCAGCCGGATGGATTGGAGGCTTCATCTCTGGTGCACCTACTCCTCCCATAACCTCAATGGCTACCTTTCAATCATTACCCATGCTCTACCTAGCATATCCTTTCTTTTTTTTCTTTTCTTTTTGTTTTTGATTTGCAAGGTTTTTATTATGCAATCACTAAAATATAAAAGTAAATATACTACTCTGAATAGCCCTTTAAGGGCCACATCTTGTTTAGGCATTACGCACCTTTTCACCAATATGATTTAATTCAGCCCCATAAATAACTTACCAGTGCTGCCTTCATGCTTCATGCCAACCCTACAGGGGAGATTGACTATAAAAGGGTCTGCATAGTGCTTGTGATTCACTCACCTGAGCTGTGTTCATGCATTATGACAAGAAAGGATATAATACTTTAAAGCACTCTGAATCCCTTAAAGGGATAGTTGAGGAGGGTTAGAGAGGTGAGCGGGGAGTAGTAAGATCTCAGTGACAGTGACAGTAGAGTAGAGAGGACATGTCCTGGTGGAGTCTGTAGGGCGCTGTGCAGCCATGCGTGCTGAATCAGCATATAGATACCGTGTACCTCCCTGCACCCTACACCATGTAGTAATAAGTCCATCTTCACGCCCCACTGCCTCCCATAATACCTGCAGCGCCCCCTACAGCCTCCCCCCCACAGTGCCCTCTGCAGGCCACCTTATCTTCTTCATATCATATTTCTTTATTGGGCCCTGGTGTGTGCATAGAGCGCTGGGTTTCTATGGTGTCAGGAAATGATTATTTTCTCTATGGTATTTTGAATTTATATACGGAAAATTGTTAAAACTTTATGGGTGGCATAGTGCAGTAATGCATTATTCCTTTTGTTCTGCTGCATGCATGCATCATGCCAATCCTACCAGTATATAAACTCCCGGGGGCCGGTGAGTTGTTGACTGGCCCTGCATTGGTGCAAGGCAATTAATGACCATCAACATTAAGGCACTACACGGTTCTTACAGGTTAGGGAGAGGCAGTTCATTTAAATATTAATTTCTATGGGTTGTTGGTTGAATGTTCATTGGGGTGACTAGGCATCACTAATTACCAGCCGCAAATACCGGTTAAATGTCATTTGACATATGTCTATATGCTGGCTCTCTACTTCCCCATAAGCACCTGTCTGGTTTCATCCCTTCCCAAGTATAATTCCACCTTAATCCAGAATTTGCCAAATATTTTCCCTACTCCTCCTTCCACCTCTGACATTTCTCTGTACTATTTTTATACATTTCTGGGTACCATATTCCTCTTGAAAAAATGCTAGCTACTGCAGCTTCGCCATTATGCATGGCTGTTTCAATTTTCACAGGATCGGCTCAATTGTTACAGGACAAGCAAACCTCTCAAAGAGAGTTTTTCAGCTTTCACAACTATCATAATCTTACCTGATGCAAATTAAGGAGTACCTGTATAAATTTATAATATATTTACCCTAATTAAATGAGGACACCGTGGAACCAAGAGTTAATAGGTAGGTATGTGGTTGGCTCATGGACAGTTTACCCTATAAGCTGATTAGCCTGATGACTCACACCTGCTCCTGAAACATCTACTCTACCGGTTTCCTCCAAACCCTAACAGGGCCTCCACATGTGGCAGCATAGATATTGGGTTGCCTCTGCAGGGTGGCGTCCATGGCTGGTTAAATCGTTAGTGTCCTTGTCATTACGGTGAATAATGCAAAGATCATCTACTGCAGGAAACCACTACAGGGACTCTTAGCCCTTTAAGGGCTGCATCTTGTTTTGACATGCCATGCTCTATATCGTCCAAGTGTATTCAAGCATCATGCTGACCCACTAGGCTGACAGGCCCGTAAAGAGTCTTCTCACCATGCCTACATTATGACAACAAAAGGGTATAGTGCATTAAAGCACTACCATAAAACGACTCTGATAAGCCAACCTTTTTTGGGCATTTTAGGCTAGATTCGGCTTATAGCATTGTCTCAAAGAGCGGGTCCGCTTATCAGGGAGGTATTTTATCAAGTATATTATAGTTTAACCATGTTTAAATGGGCCTTAATTCTGCTTATCATTTTCTCTCAAAGAGGGGGTTGTCTTATAAGGGAGGTCAGCTTATTAGTTTTATGGTAATATATGCTTTCTATAACCAGTTTTCAAAACTGACTTGTTCCTAATATTGACCCTTGCAGTGCATAATACTCATTGGGCCCTTCTCTGGGAACATTACATTGTTTTGTTTTTGAATTGTCTCATAATTGTTCATTTCAATTCCATCTGTTATCCAATCATAAATCTGCTTTCTTGGTCCACTTTCCTCTGACCCCTTGCATTGCCTCTTTCCCAGCACATCTGCCACATAGCTTCTTCTGTTCTTATCTTCATTAACCACCTGGTCGCATCCCTACCTCCATCAAAATCTGCTTTGTGCCTTTTTGAGTAACCCCCTCCCCCCACTTTTCAGTCCTGTTTTACATTCATGACACCTCACCCTCTCTGACCCTATCCTCACATCGGGCTGTCCCACTTTCTCACATTCTTGGTTTGCATAACTTTTAGAAGTAATCCATGGCTGCGAACTTGCTTCAAATGGCACTACAAACAAACAAACAAAACATTCCAACAGTTGAACAGCTGTTACAACAGCCTGCAACAAGGCTTCAGCAGGGGATAAACGCTGTGCAGAAATCTAAAATCTTTATTTTTGTGAGGGTGAACACTCGCAGCAGTGGACCACTGGCTTTTGACTACCTCGAATCCTCCTCTTTGACATTTGACTATACTTCCTCAGCTTGCAACTCTTTGATAACCCCCATCCCCATCTGATTTCCACCCCTCCCTTCCATTCTTCTTGTAGCTATTTCACTACCCCCCCTACAATCACACACCATGTTCCTCATGTCTGACAGTTCCCCCCTTCCATGGGCACATGTCTCAAGCTCTTTCTAAACATTTGGTTTCCCCCTTTGAATTCTCCACTTCCTTTTGTACACAAATCCAACCCCCCCACCTTTTCTCATGTCTGACAGTTTTCCAACTTTCATAGTTTACATCCTTTCACCTTTGCTTCATGACTTCCAATCCTTTTCAGATGCATCTTCATCCTTGCTTTGGATTCTTCACTTCCCTTGGAACACAAATCAATAGTGGCTAGCTGTCCTATTCTACTCCTCCCCCTCCCTCCTCCCCCTCAGACTCCCACTCCTTCTGCCCCTCCTGCTCCCCCTCTCTCTTCCCCTTCCCCCTGTACTCTCCACTGTCCAGAACCTACTTCCTTATTCCACCCTTTATCCTCCTTGCTCTCCTACACCAGTCCCAAAAGGATGCCCATGATCACTGATAATTAATTTGCACCAACACCCTCTGGGTGCATATATATGTATGTAGGGTGCGTACTGGGGGCTAGCCATTCAAACCAGGTCCCCCCAGGATTTGCCTTTCCCTGTTACAGGGGCTCGCCACTATGGGGTTTGTGGTAAGGTCGTCCTATCATCATCACTCAGGACCCTGCAGTCTGTGATTTAGGAGGATGCTGATGGATAATACACAATAGAGTGTACTCACTGACTTAAAGAGTAAATGTATTGTTATTCATTGTGGTATAAAATACAATACAGAGCCTCTCACTTCTATCTACACCCAAAACTATGCCATACCTCCCCAAGACAATTCACTTTCTCATTCCACCCCTCTATCCTCCTTGCTCCCCTAGCCTAGTCTCCCAGGGTGACCCTGATTCACTGAAAATTAATTAGAACAAGAGCCCTCTGGGTCCATTTATATGTATGTAGGGTATGTCCTAGACGCCCCCAGATAACCTCCCCCCCCACTCCCAAACCCCCATCTCCATCCATCCACCCACCTGCTTCAATTCCTCATGGATCACATCTTCTAGGGTTTGGCCTTTCAGCATTATACAGCAGCTCACCACTAGGGGGTTTGTAGTAAGGTCACTCCCCTGTCACCACTCAGTGCAGTGCAGGAGACCCTATTGGGTAAATTATGAAGATGCTAGTGGATTATACATAATGATAATGGATTCAGTGACTGACATTTTTGTGTAAATCTATCATTATGTGTCCAATTAAATCATTCTACATTTATAGTTATATCAACATTATTGTGGCTCCAAACTTTGTTTATTAAAAGTGCTATATATTATTTCTTTGAGACAATCACTATAGTTGATAAGAGGATGCATTTGAATGCTCATTAAATTGATGTCAGATAATGTAATGAAATACCTGATTAATCACAGATATTATGGCTCCAAGAGGTAAAACTTGTTGGGCATGGTTGGAGGAACAGAGATTACATTGGAGTAATATACCTTGAAGTCCTGATGACATCATGGTAGTAGGACATAGAAATATAGGACTTTCCTGGTTGAAGGTGGGCCAGGGGTCAAATGCCCCTTACATAGGAAAGTGTTGTCAGAGGTACAGTCATACACAGGTGTAAAAAAATAAGTTAACTGCCCCCTTCTTCCCAGGTGAGGACACAGGTCTTCATGTGGGACCAGAACATTCCTGTAACAACTAGCGGATGACCACCAACACTACCCCCCCTCCCCCACCTCTCCAAGGGATGGCTACTCACCCCAGCACGACCCAGCACTCACACACACATTCCTCCTGCAGCCTTAGGACAAATTGCCTTCATGTATGGCATGCCTTGAGTATCAGGTAGGTGGGAGCAGGGGGGAGATTCTGAGACATCTGAGGATCTCCTTATGGCAGAGGGGTCACTCTCCTAACACATTCACTACGCCAACACATTCTTAGCCTAGCCTCAAGCATAGCTTTATCAACTATTCTGCAGTCGGTGCCTCAAGATGGCTGTATGCACACAGAGAGGTATATTTGGCTCGGGTGGCGCCACCTCTCGTTACAGAATGGTGGTGAGATATTGGGGTTGTTGGATGTAGGGGAGTGGACTGCCTTAATGGTGGAGTACCTCCCTTATACTGCCATGCAGGGTCTGTGATTTCCTTTTATTGTTCAAATATTACCCCAGCTGATGGGAGACATGCATACCAGACTAGTCCCGGGGGCCTTTAACTCAGTCAGTTATGAGATGTATACATCACTCCTGGGGAGCAGGGAACATTACGGTGTAATCAAAGAAATCTGCTTCAACTAGATTTGTCATCCTCTTTTCACCTTTCAGGCTATAACCAAGTCTGGGCATTGCCTTCCCATATTAAGCTAGAAATGCAATGGACATCTGTGAGAATATTGTCAAAAATGATGACCTTAGAGTACTTACCTTGATATTTCCTGGGGAGAGATGCACAACAAGTAAGCTGGGTTGAATGCATCATGACGACAAAAGGGATGACACATCAAAGCACTCTGCCATCATTAAACAGTTAAAGGATACAATCAAATAAGTGGCCTTTACAGATTGGAAACTCTTGTGTGATAATGGGAAGTTGTACCTGAAATGAAGATATAATTGCATTGATAAATTGCTATAGTAGATTTCTCACCAGCATTAATAACATTCAAACCAAAACCAAAAAATGTATTTCCATGTTAACCTATGAGCACTGAGATTTATCCTTTGTTCTTGTACTTTGGTTTTTATTACCACCACTACATACCCTGTATATGGATATTAAAACAGTGCTGCCAGAGCAAAGCCTGGTTATAAACAACCTTGATTAAGCGGCCGCACGACACAACTGTCAGACAGTCACCTAGACTATGCTATTTATAAGTGTCTCTATAGAAAACATGCTTCTCACTTAACAAAAAAAACGTTATTTTACATTAAAAAAAATTAGTTTAAACTTTACATAACGTTATGTCATATTAAAGAGCCTTAAACAAACGTTGACATATAACGTTTTATAATGTTATAAAATGGTGTATAACGTTATTTGTTTACCCAGTAAACAAATACTGTTATACACCACTTTACAACATTATATAACGTTATATGTCAACATTTTTCTGGGCTCTTTAGTATAACATAACGTTATGTAAAATTTAAAACGTTATTTTGACGTAAAATAACGTTTTTTTGTCAGCTGGGTACTGGGTTATCTCTCTATGTAGCTTCAGACTTAATTATATAATTGAGCCATCTGGAATCTGCTATGGATCTATAAATAGGTCTGAGGCTTCATGTAGAGATGACCTCACCAAAGGATTGATATACTTTGTTATAGGCTTTACAACTGAGTCCTGTACAAATCATCACCACCACATTAATCATGCTTTGTCCACAGTGTCCAAGGGGATGGTTATAGGGTAGCTTGACCTACAGGCAACCACGTACCTTGAGATGTCCAGCTTAGTCATGTTGTTATTCATGTATGGTATTGGCTCCATCTATTCTTTGCTGGATAGAGCAACATTTATAGTGTGCTGTGTAGCACAAAAAAACAGGGTCCATCAAGCATTAATGACTGCAAAATCGAGGTGGACATCTCAAGGTACGTGGTTGGCTCTAGGTGTAGTGTCAAGCTACCCTGACTATTTTAATACCAGCGGCTTGGAGAAGGGGTCTGAATGAACTTGGTTGTGTTTCTGGTTCAGGGACAAATACTACACTGATGCAAATTGATGCACAGTACAAAATATTCTGTGTCTAGAAAGCCACTTTACGGAACATGTTTCAAATCCACTAGACTTGGGCGAAGGTGGGGAGGGGGAGGGGGCTACAAAAACTTACTGAACGGTGTAAACGCCCCCTATGGCTTGTTGAGAACATGGTCACTGCCTAAATGGTATCACTATGTGAGTTGACTGTCTATAAGCTGACAGAGCTAAGCTGGCATTAGTGGTTAAGGTGACAGGATGTTGTCCTGGTAATATACATGTTGTATGGTGATATTAGTGTTGTCATGGCTATATGGTAGTCATGGTATTATAAGTCTTACACCTGAGATGAGCTGCTTTGTTGATCCACCATGACAACACTAATCTGCCATGCCAGACTAGGGGAGCAGCTCTGGGTGCTGACAGGTAGTAACACTGTAGGGACAGAATCATGACTCAGCGAGTAACTCGCCAGCACTGCCTACATGCTTCATGCCAACATGTTGTAAGTTATCAAACTCCCCAGTGTTGGCATCATGTATACATGATTCACTTATGAATAACTCTTCAGTGCTAAATACTAAACCAATCGATTTAAAGGGCAGGGTGCATTAAAGCACCATGCTACCCTGAAAGTGTTAAGATAAGGTGTTCAGCGGGTGGTCATGTATGGGAGGAGTACCTGCCAAGATGGACATGTAAGCTGTGATCTGATTGGTGCTTGTTACATACAGCAAAGTGTAACGAGACCAATAGCTGCACACTTCTCAATACGCAGCTCTCTACATGGGGATGGGGGGGGGGGGGGTGTGGTGCGATGCCATATCTCAAATACCATTGGATAAAAAAACTTTGAGCAAAGACTTTGCAAGTATTTCATTTGCAAATCAGCAATGAGGGAGGGAAAATGTTTCATCCATATCACAACTTATTTTTTCAAGGTCCTCCTTTTCATCTAATGTACACCTTACGTCAATTATGACAAATATTAATACTAGGGTCAATTAATTGATAGACGGCTAACGCACACACATTCCTGAATTTTTGTTTTACTGATTGCTTCATGTAATTCCCTACATTTGCCAAAAATACATGGAAAGAAGGGGCTGGGTGGTGTTATGAGAGAGATTCCGTAGTAATGGTATACAGTGATATTAAAAGGCAAAAATTCCCCATCTATCTCAATTAGTATGTGGGAAGATTAGTTTGAATGACATTATGTGTCACATTTTTATACCTCATTGGTTATTCACAATGTTAATATTGAATGCCTAAGCTTATTGTTCAACCCTTTCATCATGGAATCCCGCCTGTCACTCCTCCTCATACAGTGAGGACAATAACCAGTTACATGTATTAGGATACACTAACCCTTTAAAGGATGTATCATAATGCATAATGCCTATTGTCCTTTTGATGGACTTGTATGGTTGATAACCTACATATGGTTAGCACAAAGTATTTAATGTGGGTCTAAGGACCAGGGCTGCAGTTTTGTATCATGACAATAAAGGGCATAACACATTATGCTGCCCTCAAAGGACTAACGTACACTTAACATATGCACATCTATCATTGTGTATATGGCATTGCTGATATCATGTGTCATCATATTGACACCTATACAGTAACACTGTATACAAGATTGATGTTGTGACTGTCAACCCTCAGAGGATGACTCATCAATATTCATAAGAGGGGTGTCTCTGGGGTCGTATTATACCGTTATCCCATTGTCACCCAACTTAGTACACAATGGACGTCACATAATGGCCACCTCCATAAAGGCCAGTTTTGTAACCAGGGATCGTTGTTGGGATCAGTCTACTCTTTTCCAAACCAATTTTTATGTGTGCCAGAATTTTGAGGAAATGTTTTTGTGTGCCCTTCTAAGAAAATGCATGTCATACCAGAGTGGTGGAAAATATGCTTTACGTTGATGCATCATACTCAAAGCTGCGAATTTTAAGTCTTTGACAATAAATCACCCACTGGTCCATCATCCAAGTTTTACCATCTGTCCAAAATCAAGTTCTTTTTAACCTTTGCTCTTGACATTGCTCCACTCTGGGACACACTGAACCAGAGTTTTAAATCTCATTAAATTCAACTCCACTCTAGCAGACTAGCCAGGGCTGTGTCCGTGCAACATGGCATCAAAGGGCATAGCCTACTACAGCGCTATGTAGCCCTTAAAGGGTCAGCCTAATGAGCACCAAACCATTTAATTCAGCACTTTTCTTCACCTGTCAACACTTTTACACTGGCTCCCTATCAGTCTAAACCCAGACCTTTAAATGCGGCCACCTGCCTCTTGTTGTCTCCGCTCTCTGATGTTAGCCGCCACATTATAGTTAGCAAAAATTCAAAGATGACCGGTGTCTTGAATTCTGACCTGTTGGGGAGGATGCCCAGTCAAAATACGCCTACACTGTTAACCCTTTAAGGACAGATGTTAATAAAAAGATAACATTTGTCGTCATGATGCACCAATGCAGCCCTCGCGAGTAACTAGCCGGTGCTGTATTGGTGTATGATGCTGACCCTATGGGAGTGTCTCAACCCATAGGATCAGCATGATACTTGAATGCATCACAAGTTACTTACCAAGGCCGCATTCATGCATCATGACGACCAAGAGCATGATTCCCTTAGGCATCATCCTGTCCTTAAAGGGTTAACTTTGCAAAAGTAGGCCTAATTATATTAGCCACTGGTGGTAAGACAATCAGAGTCTTTCTCTATTGTTCTCAAGAATGTTGCATTCTGTAGAGAGAGATTGTGCCACATATTGATGTCAATATCCTCGCTATAGCACTACAGCCATTCTAATTCAATGGCCGATAATTTATGTTAATGTATGTATTTTGGCCAGGTTAATGACCAATAATCTGCTAGAAAAGTGAGATCTGTTACGGAGGAGGTTGGCCTGTGCCCAGTGCCACTTTTCTTACACTACTACCTAACCTCTGTAAGTAGTGCAGCCGAATGGGGCATTAGTTTAAAGTAAGGTTTTCCCTGTCAAAGGCCCTCTTAGTACTTTAGTGGAAAAATAACTGACTAACAATTCCAATTTTGAATGTTAAGACTCCTTAAGACTTGTGAATTAGAATTTGTGAGCTGCAACAACATTATCAAACAATATGAAACAAGTCTGTTTAAACAGCAGTTAATTCAAAATATTCAGAGATGAGCATAATACAACTAAGCTTATTAGGGAGGGCAAAAGAGAGCTCATTGCAGGCAATTTGCTTTTCAATCCTTGTAACAGGAAATCTGTTTGCGATGTTAAATGGAATGACATTTTTTTACATTCATCAGAAAGCTAACGATTGATGTGTTGAGATTATTCAACAACAGCCAGATGATGCAGTGAATTAGGTTAAAAGAGTGTTCGCCTTTCTAGAAAGTTTGATTTAGGTAAGTGTTCATGTGATAATCCATAAAACCCCCTTGAAGTCCCTCAAAGGGTTAATTATACTCAATCAAAGGAGAGGAAAACATAGCAAGATGTAAAGAGACCCTTACAGACCTAATCAATTTGACACATGACTCAATATACACAAGATTTGATAAACATCAGAATAGCCAACATCTAAGAAGAAATAAGGTTAGTTACTGCAAAACTTTAAGGACCATATAGTGCTTTGATGCATTATGCCCTTGATCATTATGATAGCAGACCTGGCTAATATCTCCCAAGGGCTGCCTGAATGCCTCACAACTACCCTTTGTAAATATATCAACCCCATTGGGTCAGCATGAAGTTTAATGCAGCACTGATAAGTTACTCACTAGGGCAGCATTTATACAAAATAATCGAGGGCATGATACATTAACATCCCATGCAGCACTTATAAAGATCTAAATAGAGATATCTATATGGAGATATCTAGGTCTATGTTCTGATGGAGGTTCAAAGGGGTTGCTGTGTAGTCAGGTCCGTAAAGAGATGCTCAAAGGCCACACTAGGTGGTCATTACTTTTAATCATAGACAGTATTTATATAACAAGCTTAAAGAAAGTCTCATGTGAGTTTTACGCCATGATCAAAACGCTGGATCAATAGATCCCCCACTATTATGGGCCGTCTCAGAGCAAGATTTACGCTTTAAGAATGGATGTCGCTAAAAGATGACATGTGAATCTCCTACTGGACTCACCTGTGCTGCATTGGTGCATCATGCCAACTGTACAGAAGTGTCTCAACCCTGTAGGTTTGGCATGACGCTTTAAAAATGCAGCTCTGGCAAGTTACTCACCAGGGCTGCATTCATGCATCATCACCACCAAGGCCATTATGCATTGATGCATTATGTCATCCTTAAAGGGTTAAACACCAAACACTCTGTCTAGTAACTGTCTTGGTGGAGTGAAAACTGGCACTCTGAGCCCTATGATGAGGCAATTTGACAGAACTGTGACTTTCCATAATCAAGTTGTGTTAAATTGCGATTTAACAGAATGCTTGGAATATTATCTTCAATGTTTATTATGGAAAAGTCTCCAGTAGGAGATTCACAGGACAATTACTTTTCAAATCATGTATATTGTGTCAGTCGATCGACAGAAAGCTAAGGGGTTGAACATGTTCTCTGAAAAGCCTTATACATAGTGAATGTCTCCATTTACCAACGCCACATTTTCCTATACTAGTTACACACCTCAAGGAGTAGTGTATGGAAAGTGGAATTTGGCACAGGCCAGCCTCCTGCACCTTGTGTCTTGAATGTTTATATTGCACATTAAAAATCATGCATCATGACAATTTAGGGCCTCAAAGGGTTAAGGGCAACAAAGTTATTAATGCACTTTGCACATTATTGTAATACTCATGTCGATCATACAAATTTAAGACCCAGGCTGATGATAATGCATGAATGCATCATGATGCAGGACACACAGTGGTAGTACTAGTCTGCATGTTGCATCCAAGCATCATGCCGACCCTTTTGATGTCAGCATGATGCATAAATGCAGCCCTTGCCAGTAGATATTCATGCATTCATGTATCATGGTGACAAAGGACATAGCATTGTAAAACATTGTGTGGCCCTTAAAGGGTTAAATCTCTGCATGCCTCCACTGGTGAGAGACATCCACCTCACAGTACTAATGTAGACTCCACTAGTCCCATAAGGCCTACTTCAGACCCACTTGAGAACAAATCACAAAAGATGCCTTTGTTCCGTCCCCCACTTTACAGCCGGCTCAGCCACAACAACACCAATAGCAATCTACATCAATCTCACAACAACCCATCCTAGAAGCTATGTAAAACCAATCCTAAGGATAACTGTTTCCCTATTTCTTTTTTCCAAGACATTCATCTTGGAAGTTAATAGAAGACTTGACTGTGCATCCTATATAATTGCAATCCAAGCATCAACTTTTTCTCATTTTGTTGACATTCTCATTTTCTGGAGGGGTATTTTATTACAGCTGAGAAGCCTTCCCTGTGACTCCTCGCTCAGACTATAGGACTATGTCTCACCTGTCAAAGAAATTGGAGGGATGCCACTTTTCGCCTTAAATAAATCATGAATTCATTTCATGTTAACTGCTACAAAGATAGTTTCATTTTTTGAATCCCCCCAAATCACAATCTGGTTGATTATTCCTTTAAAGGAAGGCATGTTGATAAAAGGCAACATTTGTAAAATGTTAATCATCTGCTGAAATTTTTTTAATGATAAACTTTATGCTCCAGGGCAATAATATTCAAAAATGACTGAGGAAAGCAGTTTGGTCAGTAGTGACTAGCCTGACAGAATTACCTCTCTGGTAGACCAAAGCTCTGTAGCAGAGGCGCCGGTCTCCATGCACATTCTTGGTTTTGACTCAAACCTAGTTGGATAACTCATCATACTATAGCCACTGGTGGCTGAACATGACAGTTTCTGTACAGAGAGTAGATCCTCAGCTGGCGCCATCTTGTTACAGAATGGGGCAGGGGGTTAAGGGTGGGAAGGGGGACTCCGCCAAAAGAGGTTTACCTTAACCTCCTTTGTGACCAGTCAGCCGGCTAAGGGAAATGCCATTTTGTCCCTTGAGATTACATTCTGTGTGTTTGTTCTGGGGACTTGCTAGCTCTGCCACAACCTTCCTCAGTGAGAATTAAAGGTTTGGTCCATTTCTGGTTCTGTTACATATGTGGTCCATAGATTTATCAACAAAACCAGTTCTGCTGGATTGAAGTAATAGCCTCTATATTTTGGGCCTATAAGATGAGTAGTTGGGAATAGATCAATTTATTTTCACATAGTGTTCACCTAACCCTCTCCATATTTCAATAGATTCATAGCTGTATAAATACACATCTTAAAACCATGCCATAGGAAAGTTCAGGTTGATCTGCCCCCTTTAGGCAGAGAAGGAAGTAGTGCCAGTACGAACTGATGGGAGAATCTGCTGGGAGATTGGAGTGAAGGCTGACAGAGCCCCCCATCTGACCCACCCTAATCCCATCACAGAGTGGCCCCGCCCCTGACCTGTCCCGTGGCCCGGTGCATGTCGGGTTTCTGACCAGCTACTTTGTGGTCTGTGGGAGGATGCTGTGTGAGCTGGGGGCCTGTCAGCTTGTGTCAGTCACCCCACCTGGACATGGTTAGCCCTTTAAGAGCTGCATAGTGCTTCAATGTGCTATGCCCTATGTTGGCATTTTGCATGAACTAGTCTATACTCACCAGGGTGTATCAACCCTGCATTATTTATATGATGCTTGAATGTAGAACTGGTACATTACAACCATAAATTGAATGATACATTAAAGCACTATACAGCCCTAAAGGATTTAGCTTCTGGTGTGAGATGGACGAGGGTGGGAAGGGGACCTATTGGAACAGTTATTCCTGATCAGAAGCTACCCAGACACCTCAGTTAAGGTGCAATCAAGAAGTTCAAAAAGTGAAATACAATTTAAATGTATCAATGAGTGAGCTTTTGTCTTAATTATGCTTATATTTATAACAATAAGGAAAAACAGCAAAAATCATTGTTTCTTAAAACCTGTACTGTGGCATTACTGTTACGTATGCTTAGCTTAGACATTCACATATCGGGAATGTAACAAATATCCTTTGTTGGCACCTCATAAATACTACTGAGAACCAGGAGATACTGAAGAGAGGAGACCGCAGGGTTACAGGTAAGGCCACTCGGGTACGCCGATACCAGCCGGATGTCTACATGTGGGGCTTCCCACAGGACAGCACGGCTTCTGTAGATGGCCACCGCCCCGTCAGCAGCGACACCAACCACTGCCTGAACCAATCAGCTGTCAGCATGTATCTACTGCAGGAGGCTGGTCTGGGATGGGGGAGGGGGGTATGTGGGTGAGGATAGGGGGAGGTGACGGGGTCTTGGGCCACAGAGGAAGCCAAACAAGAGTCAGAGGCAGTGCTGTATTGTTTTACATTGGTTGGAATCCAGGCATATCACATACATGTTTAAGGCTGTAGGCTTTTCAGGAATGAATGGAGAACGATGCAAATGTATCATGCTGGGGAGAATCTTGAATTTGTTATTCATCCCTACTTTCTAGTAATGAAGGGCTAGTAATGGGGGCATGGAATAACAATAATAATAAGGTTTAACAGATAGAGACTCTTGCATCAGCCACATATTCAAGGGGGCTGCAGACGGGAAAATAGTGACCTGGTGACATGCCATGCAACATTTTGACCTGGTACAATAATTTTTAAGCAACCTACCAACTTTTAGCCTCATTTGTCTATATAGCATAAAGGATCTAAAGAGTGACGTCGTAACCTCAGGCCTTTGATTTTGGCAACTCTCTTACCTGATGGGGCATGCCCATGAATAGTAAGGCCTAGCCCCATGTGGCCATGTCAGGTTGTGGCCACCTCCAGGTGTGGTCAGGCTGCACAGTGACATGTGGTGGGTGGGGAGGGCAGAACGTGCCTGCACCACTTACCCTGGCACATCATTTACCCTTTAAGCCGTATACTGCCTAAATGCACAATGCTTTTTGTCGTAATGGGCTTAGTCACAGCTGAGCACAGCCATTTTTGACTCGTGATCATTCTTGACCATTGCCAATATTATGCATACATGGGTCTGGCTGTGGTATAACTACTACTTTTTTTATGCTGATTGAAATCTTTGCTGGGGTCAGGAGTCTTAACCTTTAAAATTGGAATTGGGAGTTTGGTTCTCCTATTGTGACATACGGCATGGGAGTTGGCAGGAGCCAACACTAGAGACTGGACAAGCACAAGGCCTAAGGTTACCGCTATTAAAGATAAGTTTCACTGTACTATTTCCCAAATGTGCCATACCTTAGAAGTATATAAAAAGTTGCATTGTCATTTCACCCTACAAGGACAGCGCATTGTCCATCAGTTCAGCATGATGTATCTGTGCATCATGTGTGCCCTTAAAGTGTGTATCGATCCCATAGGATCGGCATGATACATGATTGCTGTAGTGTTGAGTAGCCTGCAAGGGAAGTATCCATGCATCCTGCAACAAAGGGCAGAGCGCATTTATCAAAGCACTGTCAAGTCCTTAAATGGTTAAACAACCATTTAAAAAGCCTGTTGCAGCTTACATGACACTGATTATAGTCTGATGAGCCACACGTGCTAGTATAACCTCTAGCTGTGTCACTGTAAGGACACCTCCCACCAACATCAGAACATCCCCCAGAGCCACTCTCCCTCCTCCCAGGTACACATGAACTTAACTACCTCAAAGGTGGTATCAAAGGTGGCTGAATATAGATGTGGTCTTTGTAAAAAAAAGTCATCCCTTTGACACAGGTTGTGACACAGGGTGACGTAATGCCTGCCCTTTCTAATGCCTGCAGCACTCTCAGTAGCACTTAGACTAATCTAATATCAGTTTACTTTCCTATTTTGCAGACGTCGATACTAAGAATTAGGCTATACCCCAGAGGAAAAGGTTGCTTCTCATTACCTAGTCATAGAGTATATAGTCTCAAATCCGAAGTCAAATATGGCCAATTCTAGTCAATCTAAATTTCATTGGTTATCATGTACATTATGTGTGAAGGTTACGGTTACATTTTTATATAGTTCAGTAGACACCCTGGATTTTCTCTTTCTTGTTGATATATCATATGTGACAATAGAAGGTGAGACTAGGGGCTTGATTGTTTTCTTTCTCTTTTTGCGTTGCTAGCTTACAAATGGTATTGCTAAGTCAAAGTGATAAGAATGTTATTTTTATCCATTTTTGTTGCGGCCTTTAGATGCTAAAGTTGGCTTAGTGACAACAAAAAATGCAGCATGAACGAGGAGGCGTTTTACAATAAATCCTTTTTTTTTTTTATTTGGCCTTTTTCATATTAAACAATAACATGTAGTCCTTCGATAATTTGTATCGGGAGTCCAATTGATGTACCATATATGAAATGTCTTACATATTTATGTTTATGATCATTTGTTTGCACATATTCACACAGTTTCACAACAAATGAATGGTAAAATAAAAACCATCAGCGGTCGCGTTATTATCAAATATAAAGTACCGGTATACTCCTTAGATAACAATTGAAAAAGATTTACATGTATACTTGGCCAAGCAAACCAGGAGGCATCTTCAGTGTGGCTGATGTTACGATACCCCCTAAATACTTTGAATAAGAAATATAGAAAAAAAAAGAAAAGATTAGTTCGTCTTAAAATTAGATAAATTATAACAATGAACTTTTTGTACAATTTATCTACAGTTGTAGTCTAGCATTTTTTTAACTAGCTTATGATATATATTGTAACTTAATTCATACACATCGACTCAGAAAATGTTGAGGACATTCAACAAGGTGGGCTTAATATATCCATTATTGCGTCAGCACGTGTGTGTAGCACTCATACATGGAATTCTTACATAACAAAGTTCACACCGTATCTAAGGAACTTACTTTATTACTACTGTGTGTCAGCATTTCTCAGAATGGATACATGTATGAAATGCACCTAATACCCTTCCCATAGTGCGTGAAGTGGGATAAAAAACACAAACTCACTCAGTATTGTAATGGTGCCTTTCACATCACTGGGCACTCAAAACACTATGACTAGGAGGGAATGCTTTAATACTCTAGGGGCAGTAGACCTAGTTATTCCCCTTTTATAAGCACACTGATTATCTAATGAAATAAATATATCAGGCACAGCAGCTAGGTTTCAATTCAAACATTTGTATTTAATATGATTAAAGGCTCAGTATCCGTTTAATCATTTCATATCAATTCGATTTTTATAGTGAATGCCTTTATTATGAATTGGCAAAAATAGAATGCTTCAGAATGAAGTTATTTAATCCAACACTCTTGTGATGAATAAGCTATATGATATACAGTATAGGAATCTCTTGAGGGCCATATCTGAATTAAACATTAGCTTGTAAACATAAAATAATATCCCTTGGTGAATACTGAAACAGTTAGGAAACGCTTTTTACACGGCGGCAGGGAGGGGGGGGCATTGGTTTGTAATTTATAAAAAAAAAGCTATGTATTTTGGCCTCATGATCCATGAATGCAGCCATCGCTTAATTCATGCATTGTGCACCTACTCACCTGAGCTGCATAAATGCATCATAATGATACAGGGTATCACACATTAGAGCACTAGTGGCCGGCAAATGGTTGAACAATGACATCTCTCTCTCAAAACCTTATCATGAACCTTTTTATGGGATGGATCATAAAACTATGGTGGGTAACCTATTCTGTATCAGCGATTGAATTCAGATTATTGCATTCCATACTGGTCTCATCATAAATGTACATAGAGAGTGGATATTCTAAATTCACCAGCACCTGTTGGTAATTTAATGATGGGGATGGATGAAGTAATCAGGATAAAACAGAGACTGGAACCCTTATCATATCACTTATTATTCTTAAAGTACTTATATAAAGATTAACTGCATTACCATTGAGAAAAAGCACTTTAAGTCCATGAGTGATTGATATTTCATTAAATTAAAAATATGTTCCCTCTGTGGAGCTGCATAGTTTCTGTATGTACCATGTATAGGAGTCAATGTACAGAGTTATAAAGAATAACATTGAGATGGAACAAAGGTCCACCTACAGGATGCATTTTACAATAGAAGAGTTGTTAAAAACAATCCCAAATATTATAGTCACAAGGTGTAGGGTCTCTGTAAATTCCCAAAAAATCAGAAAGCTAATTTAATTAACATATTCCTAACCCTAATGGAGGCACTTGTGTTGTCATGATGCATCAATAGAAATGCTGCAGAGCATGGCTAATTAAAGCATTTTACTGCCCACAAACTGTTAAGAAAGGCAATCTTACCACATTGTAAATCATTAATTCACCTAATGCCTTTCTCTTGCTGACAGACAGTTGCTGAGTACGGAAATGTAAATGGCATGTCTTATCATTTATAATTGGTCTTTGTTTTGTCCATAGCTACAGCTAGTAGCAAATGGAGCTTTCAGGCACTGTCAGAGGAGGACTGACAAGTATTTAGGTGGACATATAGACAACAGTAGAGTGGTCTTTAAATATGTGTCCATATTGTTTTTCCGCAGTGTGGTTGTCAATCTTTTTTCATCAGTCACTATTTCCTGTTCTTTACTTAACCCCTAATGAGCCACTTTAGGAAACTTCACAACGGCAGGGATGATAAAATGATACATTGCCAATGAGTTACACACTAGCTCAGAGTCTTACCATCATGCCAACAACTAAACATGAAGGTTTGAGACATTTTGTTATCTTGAAGGATGTATGTCGCTATGTCTGCCTCCAGACTGCTAAGAAGCACAACCTAAGGAGGAGGTTTTTAAATGAATCTAGTTTTTCAAGGATTGTCATACATATAACTAGATCCATAACATCTAGAAACATATATTTCCTACTTTTTGATCTATAATAGGGTTGAGTGGCCCTCCATGAAAGCATCACATGCGTGTAACCCTTTAGGGGCAGCATAGTGGTTTATTGGCCTGCATCCTTTGTTGGTATACTGCTTGAATGATGCCATGCTTAGTTACAATGGCATAGCATATTAAAGCACCCTTTGGCCCTAAAAGTATCAATACAGATCTTATTTATAAATAGTGATTTTCACCTGAAGAAAATTTATAATGAATACTGGACATTATCAGGCAACAGGAACTCCAAGACCTATCAGTAGGAAAGTTTCTGTTTACTACAGAATATACCCGAATTTTCAGCTAAATGTGAGTTTATATTTTAAAGGCCCTGATAATGCATGCTATATGTCCTTTTCCTTCCTCCTCTTAGTATATAGAATGCTAAAAAGTAAAAGACAACCAAAGGCCAGACATGCAAACTGCTCATGTGGCCTGTATGGGTGGCACCAGGATGCTTCTATACAGCATCGGGGACCAAATTACCACCTGATCCCACCAAACCCTGAGTAGTCCCTACCTAGCACTTTAAGTATGGCATAACTTGTCACTTCTTGTTGATTTGCTGCTTTAGTGCATAGACAAAGCACTGGTAAACAACTTGCAGACACTGCCTTCAGGCGTGCATCAAGCCTGTAGGGTTGGCAAGATGCATGAGTGTAGACTTCCTTGTTAGGGCTATAGTCATGTATCATAAAATAAAAACTATGCTGCCCCTAAAGGGTCAGCCTCTCTGATGGGGATTAGATCCTATTAGATTAGTTCATAAGGTTTAGCTGGTAAGGAGTGACATGGCAAATATCCGTCAACTCCATTTTGATGTCACTGGTCTAGTCACATGAGGGTTTCAATTAGTCTACACTTGCAGGTAGAGACAATACCAACTCCCAATTCTCACAACCAATCTGTACATTACATTTATTATATTTGTTCAGTCATTTATAATATTAAGTGGTTAATACCGGTCCGATTATTTGCCTTTCATTTATATTGTACTTATTAATTGCACTGTGCATCAGGCCCGCAAAGGGCAAGGTGCAATAAACAAACCATGTAAGAGTTAGTTACATCATAACATGTAGCTCAAAGACTTGATTGCTGGTAAATGTAAACGGAAGATAACAAAAACTCAGTACCTGCTTGGAGAGGGTAGCCATGCTGCACCTGGTGATTGAGGAGTGTGGCAGGTGGTGTGTGACGTCATCAACATACATTATGGGATGTAGCAGGTGGTGGGTGACGTCATCATATGACATTATGGGATGTACAACCAGGAGACATGCGCAGAGACCAGGTGCTGCCGTACTGCAAATACATCCTGCAGTCTCTGAATTAGGTTTTTGCATCAAAATTATATTTTTTAATTGCTCAATCCTGTTGTCCAACAAAGAGATTGCATTGTTTTGTATCAGTCCCAGGGTAATTGTTTAGAATTTACAAGGATTTCGCCTTTAACCTAAGCATCATCAAAGGCCGTAGGTTTCATACACTGCTGAAAGGAAAATTTTACAGAGGAAGAGAGATTTGAAATGTAAGGGTCACTGAATTCTTTACTGCCTTGTGCCCTGTAGTTTACACTTGTGACTAATGAAGCCCTAATGATTAACTTGTAGACATCTCTACATCCATAGACCTATTTATTTATCAAATCAGCCATTTGGGAATGTATTTACTACATAGGTTTAACATAATGCATGAAGGCAGTCCTAGCAAGTAGACTCGCAAGAATTTCAGTCATGCATCATGATGACAAATGGTTACGTTGCCTTTAAAGGCTTAACCACTAATACATGTATTCATCCCTTTACCATTGGACACACATCCCTCAGTCAGGTCCACAATAAGCAGCTTCTTACATCTCCTTCACAAGGCACAGAATACAGAGTGTCAAGGCGGCCCTCCATCAAATGTTAACTCTTTAAGGACAACATGACACCTTAATATTCATGTTTATCTATTGTCATTATGCATTTGTGCAGCACTGAGAAGTGAACAGTACTGTATTCATGCAACATGTCAACCCTTCAGGAATCTATATATATCAATCCTCTTAGGACTGCATAAGCATTACCCCCCCCCCCATATCCTAAATTCCGAGAATGGTCCCTGATAAGTGCAGGACTGGTGACAATACTCACCAGGGCTGCTTCATAAATCATCAAGACCAAATGATAATGCTGTCCTTAAAGGGTTCAGCCTGCACCAAGGGCTGGGTGCAGACAAACTGCCCCCAGCCCTGAACCTCTCAAGGTGCTGTACAAAGGCCACAACACATGCCTTACAAGTGGCTACCAGCAGCAGGGGTGGGTGTCTAGTGAGGGGTATTCATCTAGGCCTTCATTTAGAGGTTGTGTAGGGGGGGAAGTATGAGGGATGTATTTTGTAAGGGAAGGACCAGCTACAGGACAGGATTAGCAACCGGTGTTGACAAGATTTCATTTCTTTCAATAATTTTACCAAGCATTTCCTACCTTTATATTTTTGGCCATAGTGCAATATGTTAGAAACAATAGTGAGAGAGTGAGTATGTGAGTGAGTGAGTAACTGAGTGAGTGAGTGGTGAGCGAGTAAGTGAGTGAGTGGGGCAGAAAGAAAGTGAAAAAATGAGTGAGGCAATGAGCAAGCGAGCGAGTGAGTGGTCATACACATTAGAGAATGAATGTGTGAGCTAGTCAGTTTAAGGGACTTGTGCAGGTCCGGGGTTGGGTAGCTTCATGACAGGGTAGAAAGTGCAAGAGGCTCACAGAGACAAGGTCATGTTTAAAGACAGGGTTGTGTTAGAAGTGTAAATCTATGTAAAGCGTCATAACAAGCTGTTTGTATTTGTGCACTCAACTGGACCCTGTGTTGTGTGAGCCTAACCCTTCAATCACAGGTTATTACTATACTACTATGTCCTTGTCGGTATGATGCATTCATGCAGGACTGGCAAGTAACTTACCAGTGCTGCATTCACATATCACGATGCACTCACATATGCAGTACGGCATGATGGCAATATGCTACTGCAATATGGAGATGTGATGCATCAACCCCAAAAAATTAGCAAATGCGGCGTCACACCTCCCTGAAAGGGTTAAACATAAAGTGACTTTGATGAGTTGGAAGGTGTAAACCTAAGATGTCCAATGAGTAGTATAGAGACACAGACCTCCCTCCACACGTACACATACTGAGACCCATCAGACCAGTATTTTGCACTTTGCTCCACCCCCAGCTCCCACCAAAGGCAGCTAAATGAAGCGCGCAGTAATACACTCATGACGGGGCGGCTCTCCAGCCACGCATGGAGTCTGCACTTCTTTCATGCTGAGCCCTGGGCACTCATCAAGGTGACAGGTTTCAATGCACCACAGTCCTCACCCTCACACCTCCCCTACTCCCGCCCAAATCATCTCCCCCTCAAAAAACCCGCGCCGCTCCACCCCCATCCCAATCCATTCTGGCACAGAGGCCAACTAAGGAATTCCCTCTCTGAGATGTTCATTTCTGTAGCAGAGGTGTTACTCTCCTAACACATTCTTGGTCTCTAACCTACATACATTTATCTGCTGGAAAACCTGATGTATGAATTCTGCGAAAATGTATACCCAGCGAAATAAAGTACAACCACAGAAAGTCATTCCATTTCTATGAGTATATGGCTAGGTCTCTTTGAGTAAAGAATTAGCCATATTTTGTTCTGTCATTTTATCAGTTCGACATTCTGACAAATACCTTGGACAGCCATTTCTGACTAAGCCCTGGAGAGTAAAGATTATCAGTGTACACAGTATACTATGGGTGAGGCCTCTGAGGGCTCCACTCCCACTACTAGGAGTCTCCCCCCGTGGGTTGGGCGGTACCTCAGGGAGGTATTACTTGGGTGTGATGTGAGCTTGGTAATTCCCTGTGCTCTCATCTGCATTAAAAATGAGTCAGCTCCACCATTTACCATATATCTTACATACTGCATGTTCTATACCTGTTCTCTCCTCATTGGCCTTGGTTCTTTGTAAGGATGGTATGGTACAAAATACTGCATGTATGCTTATTAAAATGACATGGATTGCAAGAATTGAATTCTTTAAATTTTGATCAGTAAAATAAAATTGTTTCAAAAACAGGAAATGAAAAGTCTGATTTGCTCAACCTTCTAGCTCCGGCTATATATAGGTCACCCTCATCCTATACATATAACTTAGACATAAAGGCTTTCTGCGATACACAGGGGGAACATTCACAGAAGCAGATTCTCCCTGAACAAGTCACTTTGCTTCCATCAATAGTATCCTTTCAATGGATATTTGAGATCTTCTAGTCCAGAAATAGACTGAGTTTAGAGAACAATGGAAATAGGGCCTACAACGTCCAAGGTGCTAAAAGCTTTTGCCGCACGTCAGCCAAGTACTCAGTCTCTCTCTATCTCAGTCTCAGCCTCTCTCTACTCCAGTTCTTTCTGATTTACTCGGCTAATGCTTTAAGTCTTGCTCCAGTTTCTCACCCTTTCTACAGCCTCCTTCCTAACCATACAGATGTTCATCTTCTTATACTACTCAGTCCTCTTACTTTGCCTTTACTACTCACACTTTATCCCAGACTCTCACTCTCTCTATCCTTACTTTCATACAGGCACTACTTCCATCTCTGTCTAAATGTGGATGATCATTTGCCCACAACATGCTTTCATGATACACCAATTTACTTCAGATGCTAGTAATTGTCAAACCGATCTTATGTAATGTCAGTTTAGCTTATGAGTTTGTAAGTTGTTCTAAGAGACCACCCCGTGATCACCAAAACCTGTGGATAGTAAGTCAAGGGTTTGTGCACTCTTTGACATGGAAATACAAAACCAACTAAGGATGTCTTTCACGTTACTATTCTAGTCATAAATGTGTAAAGACATGTCCTAGTGCATTGACTCATAGCAATATCATTCATCAAAGAATTGTTATTAAATGTTCACACTTCATTGGAACCAAAAATACACCTCTAATAATTAATCTTTAACTGAGGCACTCTGAACTAGTTTTCTGTTAACTCTAGTGGTTGCAGTAATCAAACATACAGATAAAACATGTAATACACCGTCTGTAATGACATCTTAGCAAAAAGCAATTACTGTAATTGTACATATCAAGGGGACTGCCGTGTTTAAGAGACCTAAGCAGGCTCAGGTTCCGGTTTCTGATTACTGTCAGTTAACCCTTCAGGGGCGGCATAATGCCTCAAGGCTTGTTGTCATGATGCACCAATGCAGCGCTGGTGAGTAACTCATGGGCACTGCATTGGTGTCTTGTGACAAGCTTTTGGAAGTGTGTCAATTGCATAGTGTTCGATCGTGCTGTATTCATGCATCATGCCAAAAGGAAATGGTACAATCAAATCACTTTTTCCCCCTTTAAGGGTTAATCCCAGTCTCTGTAGATGAACAGAGGGGGAGACAGGGGTCTCTCATAATGTCTAGATTTACTAATGAGAAGTAATGACTACAACTTGTGCAAAAACACCAGCGGCAACAAGGATGGTAAATACTTTGCTTGTTATTGTTATTTCGCATGTCGCATGATTGCAGCGCAGTCTCTACATCAGCAACAGAAACCCCCGTCAGCCAAGACATTAAGCGCCGACCTCCAGGGTCTTTCATTCATCAGGGATCTGCCTGCTACCTGTTTCCTTAACACTTTAAGGGCCGCATAGTACTCATATATGTTATATAGGCCCTTTGTTGTCAAGATGCGTAATCACAGGCAATGCAAGCCACAGGCCACAGATGCAGTCAGGCATTATGCTGATCATAGGGGGGGTTGACATACTTGGAAAAGGCATCATGATGCATGAATGTTATTTGGCGAGAAGAATTACAAGTGCTACATTCATGCAACATAAGGAGAATGAGCATGGTGCATTAAAGCACTATTGGGGCCTTGAAGGGTTAAGCCTGCTGGGTGTGGGCAGGGTTGTTGCAGCAGCTGAATGACACGCTCAACACAGGGGGAAAAAAATGGCAGTTGGCACCACGTAAGGCAGGCGTTTTGGCAGTAGGCACGTTATTACTACCTGGTGAAGTGCCATGGCTAGCAGGCAGGTAGGCGAGGGGATAATAGCTACATATTTTTAAAAGTCAGTGCGTAAAATGTAGAGCAATGTACATAGAGACTTGAGCTATCTTTGATATAGTTGACACACTCTTCCTAGTGTCATGTGACATAAACTACAGTCCTATTTCCCACTTTAGGATCATACCTAATCTAATTTGCCTGCTGCTGTTAACTCTGCCTTTATCTGACATGTGATCCTCCAAAGGGCAGCATGGTGTTTTAATGTGTTTAATGCCATTTCTTGCCGTGACACATGAATACAGCCCTGCTGAAGCTACTCTCCACAGGGACATTCAGGCATCATACCAATCCTTCCAGAATGTATCAACAGTGTAAAGTTGGCAGGACAAGGCTCTGGGGTTGCATTTCTGAACCATAACAAGAAAGGGTATTGAAATATTAAAGCATTATGCGGTCCTTAAAAGAAGTGTAGACTGGCAAAAAGGAACCTAAAACCTGTACATTCTAGTCCAACGGACACCTTGATTTAATGTCCTTGCTGTTACCCGTTCTGTAACTTGAGATGGGGTCATTTAAGCTGGTAACCTCTCTGTCCCGTTACAGCTTTATTATTATATTAGACTAATGTTTGATAATCTAGCTGATTCTGGATTTCAGTCTCATTTTGACAACTTCAGTTTCAGGCTTTCACATTGTAATTTTATTTGGGGTAGAGGGGAAAAATATTCAAATTCCAGATGAAGAAATCCAGGTGAGCAGATCTAGAAAAACGAAAAAGCTGCAGTGTTATAATCTACAGTCCAAACTATCAGAATAAAACAGCCACATAATGTAGTCAGAGAGTAACGCTATTGCCACAGATTTAGTCCCATCAGAGAGGTAATTCCTGCATCGACCTGTGTCCAAGAATGACTTTACTGTGTGGCGGGCAGAAGGGATTTAGGGACAGGAAACAGGCGGCCATTGGGAGCTGGCTCTACTGCTTGGTGAGCTGCTCTACTCTGTATCAGATTGAATTAAAGCTACATGTGGTCCTGAAAAAGGGCAACATATTTAGCTATTCATGTCACAGAAACAAATTTGTACAGACACACATTACACATTAGTGAAATGCCAATAAGGCTTTCTGCAGAGACGACCTGCCACACACCTTGTACCTCAATGTGTGGTGACCACAGCATGGAGTGGTACTAAGTGATCTATTACTGCCCTAAGGTGAAGTCAGGCCCCGAGCACACACACACACACACACACACACACCAAGATACTCACCCACCCCAGCTCATGGGAGTACAGGGAGGGAGGGAGGGAGGGAGGGAGGGAGGGATGGAGGGAGGGAGGGAGGGAGGGAGGGAGGGAAGGGAGGGAGGGAGGGAGGGAGGGAGGGAGGGAGGGAGGGAGGGAGGGAGGGAGGGAGGGAGGGAGGGAGGGAAGGGAGGGAGGGAGGGAAGGGAAGAGAAGGGGCAGTAATAGAGCGAGTTAGGGAGTGACAGGGAGGGGAAAACCAAGGATGAGGGAGGATCAGGACGGGAGGAATAGACAAAGGAGGGACTGCAAGAGAGGGACCACAAGAATTAATGCCCACAGAGGGGGAGGCAGTTACAAGGAAGATAAAAGGAAGAAAAAAAATCCCCAGCAGAGACCTCGGCAGCTCATAAGACCGGCCTGCCTACAAGTGGCAGGGAGAGTATTGGGAATTGGAAAGGGTATCTGGGGGTGTTGATGTTTTGACGGCGAGCATTAAACTTTCAGCGGGTCAGCATGGCATGAGATTTACAGTTCCGCCGGGGACTGGCGGCCGGAAAGACGGGCAGCTGGGAAGCATTCTGCTACAGAGGGGTGATCAGAAGGCCTCTCTGCTGGTCTCAGATCCACTCTCCCAGCAGAGGCATGCGACATCACACCAAACTAGCCTCTTTCTGGATTTGGCCATTTTTAGCATCGGAGTGCTACACTTATTACATTGCAATGAGAATGTACCTATAAAACCTTGCAATAAAAAGGCTGAAGCTAGCTCGGAGCATGACATGCCTTTGCTGGGAGACTGGGTTTAGATCACAGAGTTACAATTCTTAAAGCAGATGCCTGGTCTAGACTATAATGAATTAGAAAATTTAAACCTATCTGGCCGTCATGACGGCTGTATCCGTACAGACAGGTACTTGACCTCAAGGGTTGGTGCCATCCCTTGGTACAGAATGTCTGGGGAGGTGAGAGCGGTGCAGAAGAGGCCTGTATGGGGCTGGGGGAGGAGCGGAGAGGAACCTCAGGGGGCTGGAAAAATATTTTTATCAGGGGGCCTAAGGGTACCCATCCAAACCAGCTTGAGGCATTGTCTTATACACAGTGTAAGGTATTGATGTATATATATATACAGAAAAGTAGGATTTGGCAGCATTTAGATACCATTAGTGGGATTGATACCACACAGTACACCACTGAGCACCAGCTAGGTACTCACCCGTGCTGCATTAATGAATCATGCTGACCCTTCGGAAGTGTATCAACCTCATCGGGTATGATGCATTGATGAACCAGCAGCTAATTACCTGAGGCATCTGCATTCATGCATCATGCCAGCAAAAGCACTATCCTACACTTAAAGTGTTATGGACAAGATGAGTAAGTGGTTGGGGTTGGGGTTGGTCACTTAACCTTTTTGCGGTGTGAATATTGGGTGGTGTTATTTTACTGGGGCAGAGTATAATGGAACTGCTGAGTGCCTAGTCAGAAGGCCATTGATAAGGCCACTGCAAATACATAGACAAAGGTTCACAAATACCCGAACCAGGTGTATAACGCTTGCTTCTAACCCTTCTAACCCTTGTAAGATAACCCAGCACAGTATTTCACAGCCTATCAATTAATCAAATTATAATTTAGCAGAATTGATTTCATATTTTTAAAAACTTAAAATGTGTTTTTAATCAAAGAAAAGAATAGTTAAATAAATTTAACACAAACATACCTCAATTGTTTACTCAAATTGTTAGTTTATGATTCTCGTAATAATAGAAAGGGTGCTTTTTTGTTTGTGGTATAATTTTTACTGGGAACAAATTCTGCAGTAGGTTCTCTTTGGAACACATTTTCAGCAATTAAGAGCTTAGGACTGTCAAAAAGTTGAAAGATGCATATATTTTCTCTGATTATTGACGAAGTAAGCTTTAATTCTATCCCAGATTTTAGTAATAAAATGTTAAATAAAAAAAAAGAGAATCAATTTAAAATCTGGCAGGTCTCTTTTTTTGTCACATGTATTGATGAGAAACAAGCTCATTTTGTGGATTTGCCTAACCATGCTATAACATCCTGAGAGAGGAGCAAGGTGAATAGCTGGGTGCTCAACCCTGCGGGTGTGTAAAGCTTTCTGAGGTGTCACTGTCCAATTGTTGGTGTTTTAAATTGACCAAGCAGTAATGGGAAAACTGAAAGTGCTAAAAGTGAAGGAGGGGGAGGTGTCAGAGGCAAAAGGTCCATGACCGGAGGAAATGGAGGAGACGATTCGGCAAAGGGGAGAGAGAAAACCATCTCTGACCTGGAGACAACGTAATGGACGAATGTGTCTGGCAGCGGAGAAGGAAATTATGCATATTTGAGAGGTGTATGTGAGTGAGGTGAAAGGGGCGGGTGGGAATGGTCGACCCAGGGTGCAGCTCCAAGCACTATACAGCTAAACTGACACCATCCTCCTTTGTAAAAATGCAAATGAAATAACAAATTTCAACTACTAATAATGTATGAGCTTATTCACAATAAGGTATCTGGTATCAGAAAAAGGAGGTCAATTTGAACTATATTATACTAAAATCTAAGATCAGATTTCCATCATAGTGAAGTCTCATAGTCATTGTCTTCCACACAAATGAATAGTTTTAGCCCCATAATCAGTGTTTTCAAAGAAAATGGGGTGTTTTCTCAAAGACGTTATGAAAGAGGGGTTGTATTTAAAGGTTGTGACAAGGATGGTGTCATATTTGCCCATGGAGTGCAGAGAATGGGATGCCCAAGGAACACCCGGTGGGGACAGATGGAAATGGAGAGGCCATGGGGCAAGGTAGCACGACACATATCTATATTTCTGACAGGCCCTGCCCCAACTCATACGGACCCAGTGACACTTTATGAGCTGTTCTATTATGCTCAAGATAAAAAAAATACTGCTGTGGACTGACCAATATGCAGTTGACCATTCAAGGTCTGCAAAGTGATTTAATGCAATCTGCCCATTGTCATTATGATACATCATGATACATATGAATGCAGCTTTAACAAGGAGGATCACTTCAATATTCAAGTATTGGTCAGGCCTTAGAGGGTAAAAGACAACACGATGCGTGATGTCTTGGGGTACCGTTCATTGTCATGATTTGCTATACAGTGGTTCTCCATCTTTGCATTATTACCTACTTTTTTGCTAACATTTCTGTATAAAATCCATTCGAATGTCCCACTGCTATTGAGCAAGATCAGAAGCTCCGCTCTCTGATTGAAGTCAGGAAGGGGGATTAATAGTTTGCTTTGTTTATTGCCACATTTACCATACCCAGATACAAGTAACAGAAAATGTAGTCCCCTCTATTACCAGTGTTTGCCAACCCCTCTGTCCCTGACAATGTGTTCATCATCTTTGATGGGTCCTGTTGAATGTCAATTTCAAAAGCAAACATTGCTTGGTGGCCGGGTGGCTGGCAGTGTGTACCAGAGTTGATACTGTCCTGGGTCAATTTGCATCCAATCACGACCCTTGACAACCAGTGGTGGTAAACCCTTTAAACACATGAATGCATGAATAGAGCCCTGGAGAGTAACTCGCCAGTGCTGCATTCAAGCATCATGCCGACCCTAATAGGCTGGCATGATCACAATACAGCACTGGCAAGTTACTTACCAGGGCTGGATAGGTGCATGATGATGATAAATGTTATCTTTTAGCAACAACATCTCTCCTAAAAGGGTTAAGGGTGGCAGAGTGATTTAAAGTATTTTTACATTAGTTGTTATAAAGCATGAAGTTTGCCGTTGTGAGGTTCTATACTTGGCCCCTTACTATTTTCTGTTTATATAAATAATTTACCCAACACTGTTGAGAACTCTAAGATCATACTATATGCTGACGATGCTGTCATGATCACAGAGGGAAGGAGAGCAGAGGACATCACCCGTATTGGACAGCCAGATCTTGACAATATTTTATCATGGTGCGCTACAAACAGATTAACAATAAATAGTGATAAAACCATGCAGGTTATTTACGGAACCCCCCCTAAGACTAATGGGATTGTAGGCCCTACACTAACAATTGATAACAACAGTGTTGAAAGAGTCAAATCATTCTGTTATTTGGGTGTCATTTTGGATGAACACTTGACCTTAAAACAACACATGGGGGGCATCAGAAAACGAGGGAATTACAAAATTAAACAAGCCTATAGGATACGAGACTCTATAGACAAGGAAACGTCTCTCATTATCTACAAACACTGTATAATGCCTACGTTAGAATATTGTAATTTCATGCTTGACAGCGCAACTGTCTTAGATATCAAAAGCATTCAAACCATTCAAAACAGAGGCCTCAGAACCTCCCTTATGATTAGGAACCCTAGAGATATCACAACGGAAGACCTTCATACACAATGTAGCTGTAGAACACTGGTACACAGGAGAGACATACAACTCCTACTGCATTTGTTTAAACTGTCGAAAGTCGCCAAAAACATAATTGTGACTGAAAATCCTCGAACAAGGGCTGACAATAAAGTCAGATTCAAAATAGGCAGAACCAAACTACATGTGGTAAAAAAATCACCACTAGCTAGAGGTATTATTCTTTGGAATTCACTAGATAAGCATACACAGCTACTAGATTCGCGTACAAAGTTCAAAACCGCCATTGTAAATAAAGACTTTACTGCTGTAAAATTAAGGCACGCAATCATGAGATAAGTTTAGTGCACAAGCACTACTGATCCATCTGCTATGAATCTGGATGTTTTATATTATTCCTATTATTTATTTATTATTTTCATCATTTGTTATTAGCATATTGCCTGAACATACTACATATAGATAAGTCCAGTGCACCAGCACTGCTATCTTGCGTCTAAGTCCAGTGCACAAGCACTGCTAGACCCTCGCGATGATAGAAGGATGATATGGAGGGAAGACGCCTAACCCCAAACATCTGGATAACACGTCATCCAATTTGCCATAGTACAGTGCACAAGCACTGCTTAAGGCTTTCTTTATAATAATGATTATATTAATAGTACAACTATCATCATCATTATTAGTATTCAATCTTCATTACACCGGCTCCATCAAACAGCTATGACGGTACATTGCACCAGCAATGCCCTCTGGCTTTCTCTGTGATGAGTTTACCAACACTCAATAAGCTCCATACATGAACCTGAATATTACTCAGTGCTATACCGCTATTAATATACCGCTATCTATGTCCTGACATATAGGACAGCCTTTCAAAAACCTGACGAACTGTTACTTGTACATATTTTTCATTGTCCTTCAGCTTCTGAAAATCGCAGTGAAAACCGTGACTTAGTTTGAATAAAAATCTTGAATCTTGAATCTTGAATCTTGAATCTACATACCAGCTTTGTTTTCATGCATCATGAGTTGACATTGGTACATCATAATGACAAATCTTTGAACAATCTCTTGCCCCTGACTTAACCAAATGCAGAGCTAAAGCTCACATTGAAGTCTCAATTGTCTGGATGTCTCTCAATCACTCAGTTTATAGTCAGACCAGATTGTAGCACTTCAGCAGGGGTGTATGTGTGCACTTTATCTCAGTCCATTCAGTATGTTATGGGAATCTGAGTCAGGCTATAATTAGCATCCTTCTCATCCTCCCCAGCCCCTAGTGGGGAAGTGCTGAACCACTCAATAACAAATAACCCTTTACAATCAATGCTCAAGATGAATTAGCATTAATGCACTACACCCATCTCCTGGGAGTTCATCAACCCTGCCAGGTGGTAGTAAGTAAATTTGTAAGTGCATTACTGGCAAATTACTCACCATGGCTGTACTTCAATGCATTATAACAACAAAAGACTGAAGTGCAATACACTGTGTGGCCCTTAAAGGGATACAATCATAGACAAGCAAACCCAAACCGGCTACTATTACCAATAACTAGTGAGAATCCTGATTAGGCCCCCTTAATCTCTCATTGAGCCAAATCAAGTTAGATCTTTTTCCCAAGTCATTAGCAGTTGTTAATTAATAATGCAGTTTGTCAATGGCAGACTGCCTCCTTTTCATTTACACAGTTTTCTAAGAGGATTAAAAAGAGGAGCAGGGATGGTGTCGTGCGCTATGACTGCAGTGCATTAAAACAATCTGTGGCCCTTAAAGGGATACCATCATGGACAAGCACACCCAAACCGGCTACTATTGCAAATAACTAGCAAGAATCCTGATTATGCCCTTTAAATCTTGCACTGAGCCAAATCAAACTAGAACTTTTCCGTAGTCATTTGTTTATTTATAATTCAGTTTGTCAATGGCAGGCTGCCTCCTTTTCATTACACAGTTTTTATCAGGATTAAAAAGAGCAGCACGGATGGCGGTGCCTGCTAGCAGGGTTGTTGATGTAGGGGTGGCAGTTATAGCATTCTCTGTGATGAATCTATGATTGGGGCTGTCATCAACTTACACCTTAACCCTGTAACAACTGAATAGTGTTTCAAATTGCTGTGCCTTGATCATCATGATACATGAATCATGCCCAGGTGGGGAACAAGCCAGGGCTGCAATCATGCATCATGACTACCTTGGTACTAACCAGGGCTGCATTCATGCATCATGACTACCTTGGTACCAGCCAGGGCTGCATTCATGCATCATGACTATCTTAATGTGTTGGCATGATACATGACGCTGACCTGTCTAAGATGCATTATTACTTAGAATACAAGTTTTCTTCCTATTCAATCATACATGCAGCATATCTCTACCTCATCTAATTCAGCAGACATTTTTAGAACAAGTATAATCAACAGAACTCATCAAAGATAAGCTGTGATATTCCTCTTCCTCTTTTTTACCCCAACTCCACCTCCGCCCAATGGTAACAATGGTAATGTGACAATGTTCATTGACTAGGGGAATAAGCCTGGTCTGTAATGTACACTGTAGATACTGGGAATATGGACTGCTGCCACACTGATGGTGTGTACTCCCTGCTGGGTTGGCTACTGAATGTCTGATAACCCTATAAGGGCTGCATAGTGCCAAAAGTGCCACACACATTTGCTCTCATGCTGCATGAAGGCAGCCTTTTGAGGCTACTCAACAGTGCAGCGTTCAAGCACCATGAAAACCCAACACGTTTGATATGCTCCATTTTGGTCAGCAAATATACATGATTGCATCCCTGCAGAGTAGACTTTCGAGGGCTGTATCATGACAACAATGACACTATGAGACCCTTATATAGTTAGGTTGTGGGTCGGGGATGGAGGAAGGATTGGAGAAGATACTGGGGGGGGAGACTTTATGAGGATATCACTGCTCAAGTATGGTGTCAAAGAGATGTGGGTATTGACTATTGGGAGTTGAAGGTAGAACTAACTAACAATAGAAGTCCCCATGGGCTGACAGTAGGCTGGCAATTATAGTTGGGGCTATAGGGGTGTGGAGAGAGAGGCATTAACTCTTTTTGGACAGCATAGTGCTTTAACAGCAAAACGGCTTTTGTTGTTATGATGCATGAATTCAAGAGACATGAATCTCTTAGGTATCATGCTAAGGGTGGCTTCAGAGAATAAAGGAGTAAAAAGATATCGAGACAAAGGTTCACGATTTTTAGTCTGTTGACAGGGATATTTTACAAGTTGAAGCTTGGGCCGTATTACTGATTTACCAGAATATAATTTATTCTCAGGGAAATAGTGGTTGGCTGGGAAATGTAAATAAATGCTTAAGGGTGAAAGCTGGGGTATTTAAAGGGCATCCTAGCTACATTTTTGTAGCCAAACTTCATTTTCTCCTGTAGGGCTAGAAGTTGTTTGACTTTTAATGCTGCTACGGTAAAGAGAAGGTGCAAGGCCAAGATTTGTATGTATCTCATCCCTGCACCCTACATATATGTAAATCCATTGGGCAGTTAACATTGAATCAAAGTACTGGCTGATCAAAATTAATTCAATGTTCTGTGCCAATTGTGTTAAGTATGTGAGACTATTTATTCCTCTGTATAAGACATTTATTTTATACCAATTTGTAAAAATCAGCAGCATAGAAAACATTATAAATAACTGATTTCTTTAAAATACCAATTTAATCACTCTGCAGCCCTTTAAAGATTTAACTGCCGCTGTTTGTTAAGGGTCCTGATTGGATGCAAACAGACCCAGGACAGTATCCATGGCCGTCATCAATACTGATACATTCTCCCAGTGGCCCCACCGACAAGCAATGTTTGCTTTTTAAATTGACATTCAACAGGACCCATCAAAGATGATGAAGACATTGTCAGGGACAGAGGGTCTGGCAGACTCTGGTAATACAAGAGGGCACATTTTCTGTTTTTATTTTATGCAGTGTTGAACACCCTTCCAAATATCTCAAACTAGAAGCAGCACTTACTGTCTGAAAAAACAAGAAATCTGCAGAGTTTGGTCAATTTTCAGAAGCAAATTACTATGAATTAAAAACAGAAATTTCAATCAAACTTTGGTATTTCTGCAAAGGCAGGAGAGGTTACATCTCTGTATCACACAGCACATAACTCTTACCATCCTTACAAGTAAGTTTGTTTGCTACGGCTTGTTCCTACTGTTACACTCAAAGGATGGCATGATGTGATAAGGCTCTGTGTCTATATTGTGTCAGGGCTTCATTTCAATGCATAGCAACAACAAAAGCACCTACACTGTCAGAAGTGACTGTAGCTGCACAGTGAGTTATACTGTAGAATTATAGTATTAATGGAGGTATTTTTTATTTCATTTTGTAGTTCTACAGTATATATCACTGTGCAGCTACAGTTACTTCTGACAGTGTACATTGTAAAAGCATTATGGTCTCTTAAATGGTTTATGCCTCTCTGCACTCCCCTACAACCCCCACTATAGCTGGCACAGTACCCACAACCCACAGGCACCCAATAGTCAATACCCACATCTCTTTGACACCATACTGGAGCCGTGATATCCTCATAAGGTCCCAATTGGCCCTTAACCCTCCCTCCCAAGTTTTCTCTCCACCCTTCCTCCATCCAAACCCACAACCAGATACATTATGGGTCCCATAATGCAATAATGCGCCACTCTTTGTATGATGCAAAAATACTTCTTGTCAGGACTGCAATCATGCATCCTACTGATTAACCTTAAGTGTGTCAATCAAGAAGAATCTTTATGATGCTTGAATGCAGAATTAGTTAGCAATCTCACCAAAGCAGCATTTGTGAATCATCAGGGGCATGGCACATTATAGCGCGATGCAGCCCTTAAAGGGTTAACAAACCAGTCAGTAGCCGACCCAACAGGGAGTACACACCATCAAAGCATTGTAGCAGGCCAGATAGCAGCCCCAGTATTGACAGTGTACATACCCTGCCAGGCTAATTCCCTCAGTCAATGCACATTGTTGCATCACCATTGTTACCCCAGGGCAGAGGGGTGTGGAAGTTGGGAGAGGAAGGGAGGGATCCGTGCTTTCATGCAGCCCCTTGCCACAGTCAATGGGAGTCCACAGGGGAACTACTCTGGGTGCCTGTAAAGGATAGTATCCGGTTATGACGGATCCAGAAGCCACCCATTTATTAATAATGGCTTATATTGACTAAATACTGGTTTTTAAAGTCATATGCTATATTTTATAATGTTGAAATATACAAAATGCATTATTAAAAAGAGAAATAAGATAAATCCTGAAAATTCTTTTTATGGCTGGATACGTTCAGCAGGGTTGCATTAATTGGTCATGGTATCAAAGCGCATTATTCATTCTAAGGCATAGTGGATGTAAAGGCATAGATGTTTAAGGTAATGCTGTCCTTAAAGGGTTGAGGTCTAAGTCGATGACAGCTTCAATAAAAGACGGACTGATGACTTATCACAGAGAATGCTATAACTGCCATCCCTACATCAACAACACTGTTAGCAGGCGCCACCATCCACGCTGCTCTTTTTAATCCTGATATAAACCCTAAAAACCCTGTGTAAATGAAAAGAGAGGGGCTGGATATTGACAAACTAAATTATAACCTATCGCTGGCTATTGGTAATAGCAGCCGGTTTGGTCTATTTGTCAATGTTGCTATCCCTTAAACCTTTAAGGATGGCATCATGCCTTAATGAGTAATGCCCTTGAATGTCATGATGCATCAATACAGCCCTGGTGATTAACTCGCCTGGGCTGCATTCAAGCATCTTGCCGACCCTACAGGTTTGAGACTGCCGAAAAGGTCAGAATAATGCATCAATGTAGCACTGGTGAGTTACTCACCAGTGCTGCATTGCTACATCATGATGACAAATGTCATGTTTTAGTGGCATCCATCCTTAAAGGGTTAAAGGACCACAAAGGGCTTTAATATACTATAGCCTTTTGTTGTCATGATGCAAGAAGTATCCTGTCACTCTCAAAGGGTTATGGGTTTATTGAGTGGTTCAAAATGTCCTCACCAGGGAGGGTGGTGGTGATGAGAGTGATGCTAATTATAGCCTGATTCAGCTTGCTCATAATTACAGAGGGATGCACAAAGACAGACAGTCCCATAACACACCCATAACATACTGGATAGACTGAGATATAGTAGACACATACACCCCCTCCCCTGCTACAGTGTGCCCATTAAACATCACATGGTCACAATATCCTTGAGTATATCAGATGATGAATATTAAAGTGAACTGGGAGTGGTCAGTATGGGACCGAAGTTAAGGCTTAAATCTAACTCAGTCAGTTTCAGTAGACAAAGAGATTGACCCTTATTCACATAGACCTTTTTCCTCTACATTTGGGGTATCTTTTTTTTAATTTTATTATACATGCTAAAGCATTATTTTTAAATGGTTTCGAGAAATATGAAGTCCGGTAGGCCTAGACACTGAGCCTCGTATTCCGCAAAATCAGAATAACCGGACCTCGTATTTCGCCAAACCTCCGTATTTCGCGAAAACTTCACTTCCGGTCTGGCGCAAGGATATCTATAGAACGAAGCCACTTCCGGTCGCGCGGAAAACTAGTTCCGGTACACAGTTTCGTCTGCTACAATGGCTTCCAAAGCAAGTTCAAGAGTTCCATGCTATGATGATGCGACAGAAGAGGAGAAAAGGGAGGGTTCTAGAAAGTATTTGAGGGATTTTTTTTTCCGAATTATGGGAGAAGTGCAAGCGGACATAGTTAAAGAGGTTTTGGAGGAGGAGAGACCATTTAACGATGCGGATATGTCAGATTTCGACGTTTGTTTTGACGTAGAAGAGCCCCTCCCTCAGGAGGAAAATGCGGAAAATGTGGCGAACGCGGACAATGAGACTCCAAATCCGCCTCCCCCGACCCTGGAAGAGCTGCAGCAGGAGGCTGAGCATCGCACATAAGTATAAGAGAGGAGGAATGTGAATACTGTGAAGAAGACGATCTCCGTAAGTGTCAAAATGAAGCCATTGTTGATGTTTTGAACGGGCGTCTGCTCGGGGAGTAGGGAGAATTTACTTTCGGTGCGTTTGGGTTTGCCGCGGTTGGGAGAATTGACAATTTGATCCAAAAATTTGTTTTTCTTCGATATTTCAGTAAATATATGTCGTATTTTTATAATTTTTAGGTCCTGCGGAAGGTACATGACTACTTTAAAGAGAAACTAGATGAGGAGAGGCAGGTGCTGGACATTCCACCCCGCAGACTGGCGACACTGCTGAGTCAATTTGTGCTCGGCGTATGTAAGACGCTGCCTAAAAGCGTGAGCATGGAGGAGGCGACTGACGAGCAAAAGTTCCACCAACCGGACACCCTCACCAGCTATTATACTGGGGTAGCGAGGTGAATATAATGATGAATAAATAGATTGAGCCCTTTTACAAAGCATACGTCAAAACCAGAATCAAATTCCACCCCTAAATAATGTAATTTTCGATTCTTGGAAATGTCACTGAAAACTGAAAAAATGGCCACGAGCTAGACCAAATTCTCAAAGTCCCCGATTCAAACACTGTTTACTAAGTAACTACTACATATTTTGCAATGGGAACTCGAAATCCTGTATCTATAGACATCTGTGGTAGTCCCCGCAAAAGGATTTGCTAATATATTGTGTCTGAAGGCTTCAAAACCTAAATGAGCAAAATATGACAAAACGCTCATGTTTAGGATTTTGGTGTAGGCGTGCCTTTAAAAGTTTTCATCGCTATTCTTCAGTTTGCTTTTTCAATTATTTCGATACTTAGAGACGATATTTGAGCAAATCCTTTTGCGGGGACTAGGTCAACTATGTAGAGATACAGGATTTCGGGGTGCCATTGCATTATATCCAGTAGTTATTTAGGAAAATGAACTTTTATGGCGAGGTTTCCACTCGGTGAGACGCTACCCGGTAGTGCTTTAACATAGCGAGTCTATGGGCGCCGACTGACAGTGGCCCGAGCCAAACTGAAAATATGCTCTAAAATTGTACACAGGGGGGGGAGCCCCAAAATATTTTTTTCTGAACTCCCCAGTATTAGGCCTTTCTAATGATAAGCTTCATTAAGAAATCCAACATGTAGAAGTCACTTAACCGAATAGCGGCACGACCCTCAAACATGAATACTACTGGCTCAGCTGTCTCGGCCTCCCAGTCGACTCCTTCCGCCTCCAGCTGGGCTGTGCCGACCTCCAAGGCGACTCCGTCGGCCTCCAGCTCAGCTGTGTCGGGCTCGCACTCTGCCCGTCGGCCTCCAAAGCAGCATCCGGGTGCAGCTCTTTTGTGGACCTGAGCCCCGACTTTGTGGCCCCGAATCATGCGAAGCGTAGGCCCGGCCGCTTGTCCCTACTCAAGACCGGCTGTGCTTCCAAGGCTGCCCGCTTCATGGAAGTCGAGGAAGTCGAGGAAGTCGAGGACGTGACTCCAGTCGGCGGGCCCACTGAGGCGGCTCCTCCTGTGGCTGTCTGTACGGCTCCTGTGCCCGCTGCGGCACCTTCAGCTACAGCTGCGGCACCTTCCTCCTTCGGGACAGCTGCGGCACCTCTTGTCGTCGGAGGACCGAACCAGATGGCCGCAGCCCTCCAGGCAGCCCTCTCTGGAATGTTTTTTGGAACACAACGATTAATGAGGGGATCCACATTCATATGCATCATGGGAATTATGCCGCTAGCCAGAACCACACCCAAGTTAACATGAGCCCCACCTTGCCCCCAACTAGGGATTAATTATAGATAATTTAGTATTAATTAATTAAGCTGGCCTCCTAGTAAGCATTGTAGATAAAGATTTAGGCATTGAACAGCAACTCAGAGGTCGGGCGACTGTGGTAGGGTTCTCCTCTGTCGGGCACCGTACCTGACCTGTGACATTGACTATTTACATCATGTCATTTTAACTTCATAAAATATTGTCATCTATAAATAAAACCGTCATGGGGTTCTACATACCTTTATATTTGATGTGCTGGGTTGTATAAACGTATTTCCTCTTGTATTTCAGGTATTTCATATTTTTAAGTTGCCTTGAAGCGAAGTCCGTGTCCTTGTGCGAGCTGTCTGCTCTCACTTGCCGGGCGGATATTTGAATCCTTGTACATATGTGAGCGCTACTGGAATGTGGGGGGAGAGGGATATCCAGCAAAATAAAATCGTATTTCTGTTGTATTTGATGTTTGTCGCCTTACTTTTCATAGGTTTCATTGAAATCGAGCAGTTTAACATCGATTTCCTGTAATAAAACGATGAAATCGAGTAGAGACGAAAAAGCACCGGACGCTGCGATCAGCTGATCATTGACCTTCATTCAGATTGAGACGATATCTTTTTTTTTTCATTGGTTAAAATTGCATATTTTGGCTTGAAACCAAGCCTAAGCTCTACAAAACATCCTATATTTACACGTACAATAGCTGAATTAGGCCCTAGCCCCCCAGAAAATTTGGTTGAGGCTTTGTAACATCATGTATCGGGGAAAAATTGAGACGATGAAAATGTGGCCGCCCGGCTGGCGCTTGACAGTGGCAGGCCGCGAGTGGTTTCTTCACATTCCCCGAAAAATAATATGGTGGTTTTTGGGCCTAAAATAGAGTTATATTGAAAGAAACATAGTGCACGCAAGAGAAAAGATCCTGTATTTGGACGTACAATAGGTAAATTAGGCCTTAACCCCCCAGAAAATTTGGTTGAGGCTTCTTAACTTGAAAGTTTGGCGAAAAAATTGATCGTAAAATTTTCCCATAGACAAACAGTGGCGCCGAAATCAAGACTGGTGTGCAAAAAAGCGGACGGTGTCAACGAGCAGTAATTTTTTCTTTTTTTTAATGAATTATCGTTTGATCGTCTTTCTTTTCAAAAAATTAATGTGTTTTAATAGCGTATTAGGCCTAATTTCTAAAAATAACGACGATATAGGCGATAGAAGGGGGACATCTGCATTTAAAAATAAATACAGGATCAGTTTAAGTTCTGTATTTCCAACCATGGAAGGGTTTCAACGAAATACGGTGCCTTTCGATTTCAATCTGTCGGGGAAATACAGAACTTAAACAAATCCTGTATACATATTTATATATATATGCAGGTATGTAATAGGCACATTGGCATACAAAGTACCTCTCCTCCCCCAAGCACTAAAGAACACAACAGTAGGTGCTCTGTCACGTACAGTAGCATGCACAACCAACATCTAAACAATATTCACCTGGTAAGGACTGCGTGCCGCTAAAATACATATTTATGTTAAAAAATGATGTTTCATGCATACACATATATATAGACATAAAACTCTCAGTGAGCCAGTGTGCCAGTGGAGCCTCCTGGAGTCAAGAAGTGACATTAAATAGAACTCTCAGTAGAGCCCCCTGGTGTTATGTAGTGATATATCACAATAGTTCAGTTTCTTCTCTTCTTAGTCATAGCCATTATATAATTTATTCTGATGCTGCACATATGTAGCCCTGATGAGGAACTTACCGGTGTTGCATTGATATATTGCGGAGGCTTCGGGAGTGTTGCAACCCGGTAGGGTCGGGATGATGCTTGGATGATGCACTGTCTGTTGGTCTATTTATAATTTCAGAGTGCTTCAGAACTGGCATATGTTCAAATTGAATAACAGACATAGTACTAAGAGATAGAGATAGGATTTTGGGACAAAGTATCACACACCACAAATCGAGATGCATAGTAGACACAATTTTAGTACAGAGTGCAATGTTTTCATTTGCATTAGCAACTATCAGACCCTTTCCGGCTGGCTCAGAAATCAAAGCAGCATTTTCACGCCATCAGCAGAGCACACAACACACCATCGCCCACTGCCTTGTTTTAGCAAATACCAAACACAAAGACAAAAACACCTGTTCCACCCTCCACGTCCTCCTCCTCTTCCTCCTCCTCGTCTCAGTTGGTGCGGCAGAAATCATTGATCAGTGCAAATAGTGACAAGGAAGATGCCGAGGGAGCAGTCATTATTAACATGGATGGGGGGATCGTAGTGCAGGTGCGTGGGAATTCTAGGAGAGTTTTCCTCCTTTCTACCACAACGGTGTTAACTCTTTTTTGGCTCCTCTACAATGTAGTTAGGCACTCATATGAATACTGGCACATATCAATTCAATGATTAGCAAATGTTTAAGAGCCACATAATAATTTAATGTGTTATATCCCTCCTTATTGTGATGCATAAATGCAGCCTAGCGAGTCTACTCATACTCGGGTGAGTTCCTCAAGAGAGGTTGCAGTTTTTTTTCCCTGGTTGAATTTGAGTAACAAGCAGGCCTTTTCACCAAAAGCCTCATGAGGGATCAAAATTATTTTGGTCTCCCCCAGCCCCATAGGCTGTGAGAAAAATGACTACTCCCTTAAAGGGTTTACATATAAACAATGCACATTGTTTCCGGGGTTTTCCAATTATCTCCCCACAACAGTTTTTCTAGAGAGAATACCTCTCAAAACCCCAGCAGTACAAAAACCTAGTTACCTCCAAGAAAGCATTCCCAGATAAAGGAGCATGACACAGCATGAGTGATAATGAGAGAAAGTCCCCATTGTTATACACTGGGAGGCAAAGGGATATAAAATTGCCACAATTCTCAGCTCTGACTTCTACCTCATTCTATTTTTAGTCCTTTAAAGGGTCGCATAGTGCTGCAATATGCATTTATTATATCCTGTGTCATTATGATGCTTAAATGTAGCTTTGGTGAGTTTACTCACCAATACTGGTATCACGCACCATGCTGTCCCTACCGGGTTGATGCACTCCTGAAGGCTTGGCATCATGTATAAATACAGCCCTGTCAAATAATCTCCACATTCGCGCATCACAACAACAAACGTATGGACTATAAGGCCATTAAATCGTTATTTTTTTCTTCTCCCTCAGCTCCTCCCTCTAGGGGACAAAGCTGATGTTGTTGAACAACCTTGTGGCTGCTGTCTTACATGGTAAACAACAAGATGGAGCCTTTACATATTTCATCAAAGCTCAAACACAGCAGCATGTGCTCACATACCGCAGTCTACACTGTAAAGAAACAAGCAGGAAGATATGCTTCTGTCCTCAAGGAAGATGAGACAAAATAAATCTTTTCTTTTATTACTTTTTGTGTTTCAGGGTTTTCACCTATAAAATCCTTGATAACTATCTGATTGACAAACTGTAAAAATGAAGGTAGAACAGCAGAGTGTTGTTTCTTCTAATGACCTAACCACACAATAGCCCAATGTCTAATTATTGTATCATGCAGCCTGGGAAGCATCATGCCCAGCCAAGATCAGCATGATGTATACATCATGCTTATGCTACGGGAGTGTGATTGATGTAAGCAAGATGTATAATTGCCCAGGAAGTTTGGATGCAACGTGACAATGCAGGGCATAACACATTAAAGTACTATGCACCCCTTTAGGGATTCTTCAGAAACTCTCCCACATTCCCATAGTAACCGAAAGTCTTAAATTTATAGAAATACTGTGTTACTTTCAGGCTCCATTCAGCTAATTATCCTTCCCCTAGATACTTTCACCCTCTTGTTACCCAAACCTCCACAGTGTATCCTTTAGTTTTACCACACACTAGGCGTTAATTAGACACACAAAGCTACCATCCTGGCCACAACAAGCCTTTTCCTCAGTGACACAAGGCAGTCAGCTCCCCAAATAACCCTTTAAGGAGGGGGAAAACAATGTTTAAAGTTATATGCCGTTTGTTGTTATAATGTATAAATGCAGCCCTGGCAACAAATATGGTAAGCATGATGCTTGAATGAAGGCCTGGCAAGTTAGCCACAAGGGCTGCACATACATATCATGATGTTTAAGGGAATATCATTGTATCGAGATGCAATGTGGCCCTTAAAGGGATAATGAAGAGGAAGATGAGAAAGTACTCTCTGTGTCGTGAACCGGGAACCAGCAAGAGGCGAGGGCGCAAGATGACACTGAAGCTGACAAAAGGTGGTGACATTTACACTCTCCAACATGGTCTTGGTGCTCTTATTACCGTGTTGGGTCTATGCCCTAAAGAATAAGGAACTGGAGGTGAAAACAGGTGAGCTCCAGTGCCGCATGCATGCATCATGTTAACATTTTGTGGATGTATCGACCACATAGGGCCCGTATGATATTCAACTTGAATATTATCATATGATTAAGGGTCTAATATTTAAACTAAGCACTCTTGGTTATTTGTCCTTATTCAAATGATGAGAATAATTTGCAGAAAATTGTATATTCCTATTAGAAGGTAGACCAAAGAAAATAATAACTGTACATTTCTAAGGTATCTTTATAAACAAGTATGCTGTAAAAAGTCAGTTGTTTCTTTTGTAAGTATACAGAAGAATCTACTGTAGGTAAATTATAGGTATACAGTGTCCATATTAATATTTATTGTGATCAGGCAGTTTGGGGCAGAGATACATCTGATCAGGTCAACCAGTGCCAGTACTAGTCTGTGGGGGCAGAGTGTGACAACACAGGCAGTAAACAAGAAAACATCTCCTGATGAAGCCAAGCTATTTAACACTTTATGGGCCACGTATTACTTTAATGAATAATGCTCCTTATAGATATGATGCATGAATGCAGCCCTGGTCAATAATATGCCGGGGCTGCATTCTAGCAGCATGCCGATTCAACAGGATTGGTGCATAACCAAAGGGTCAGCATTATGCATGAATGCAGCCTAAGTGACTGGACTGGGAAGGGATGCAGTCATGCATCATGATGACAAAGGGTAAAGCACATTAAAGCACTCTGCAAGTTGTAAAGGGTTTAATTTTGGTCCCTACAGCTTTTTCAGTTTTGAATTAGAGCTGACATTAGGGGTCCTCCTGTTGCAGATGGAGCGCGTCTCGAGCCGTGAGATCCAATTAAGGAGCCAAGGGTCTACGGCAAGTAACGAGCCATCAGGAAACCACCACCGACACTGGCCGGGGATAGACTGTGTCGGGGCAGCAAGCTACAGAATGACTGCCTCTTAACCCTTTAATTGTCATAATTTTCACGTAGTGATGTAATGCATTATACCCATTTGTTGTAAAAGTGCATTAATGCAGCCTAAGAGAGTAACTCGGGATGCATTAATGCATTATGATAACCTACACTGTTAGAATTTGATGTAGCTAAGCATTAGAATATAGTGTAGTTTCAAAGTATATACTACATGGTATTAGTTTACAGGGGCAGTAGAATATACTGTTGGTTTACAGTATAAAAGCATGAATTGTTGGCATGATGCCTGAACCCGGTTCTGGTTCGAATGAACTCACCAGGTCTGCATGAATTCATGCATCATTGCAACCTTTATCCCAATGAATGAAAGCACTCTTCAAAAATTCAAGTGGTAGACCACGGAGCAAGTGGCTTTTTGCAGATATAAAGGTTGCTATCTAAGAATAGAAGACAATGAGTGTGAACAAAGGCACCCACATCTATGTGCTACGGTTGTTGCTAAATTTGGGACAATATCGGTCAGAAGACACATTGAGTATCTACCCTTTGAGGATGGCCTAATGCATTGATGCATCATGAACTTTGGTTGTCATGATGCTTGAATACAGCCCTAGTGGGTAACTCACCAGGGATCATGTATCATGTAGATCCTATGAGGTTGAGATACTCCCAAAGGGTTGGCATGATGCATCATTGCAGCACTGGCGAGCTATTCGCAGGGAGCAGTATTGGTGCGTCATGACGACAAATGTCAACATTTTTAAAGTGCTGAGGCTTAACCTCCAGTGAGGCCTTGCCATGAGCAGCGACACAGACTGTGGGAGCCACAAGGGTGTAATGGGGACCCGCCATGGGGGAGCAACACAGGGTGTTGGGGCGGGAAAAGCGCTGTATCTTTCTGGCTGATTGATACCGGCATCTGGTGAAACAATCAGCCGGTCCTCAGACCTCTCCCAGCACCAGGCTGAGAGGGTCGCATAGTGCTTTAATGCAGTGTATACCCATTTGTTGGTGTGATGCATGAATGTAGTCTTGCCATATATCTTCAACAGTCAGGCATCATGCTCACCAGAAGGTTCAGTATGATGCACAAATACAGCAACGGGCCCATTTTAACCTTTACATGAACCATTAATTTATATTTTAAGTTGTTCATGAATGAAAGTTTGACAAGTATGGCAGAAAGTTTCTCTTGGAAGTGGTCACATTCTTTTAGGCACTTTATCACATGACAAGTAATTCTTTGGAAATAAATACAACAATCTGTGTACTGCCACCTATTCATGCCCTCAGTATTAATAAAAATCAAATTCTCTGGAATTACAAATTTGTTCAGGCCAAGGAGGTCATTCAGAACAACTTTGAAACATGTATAACCACCACTAGTAAAAAGTGTTTCAAAAGAATTCCTGTTGAAATCTATAAATAAAAGTAGTAAATACCATATTCTGCCAGATAGAAATATGTACGTCAATTACAAATATTGCAATATTTGCAAAAATCTCATCAAGACAACTCTCGAATCTGTTCTGAAAGATCCTAAGGATTATATTTCATTATCATTTTGTGACTTGTGAGAATTAAATCGTATCATTCATGCATTTGTGGCATATTATGATTAAGGTAGAGAAATTAGCTTCCTGACTAAGGTAGAGGAATTTCTATCTGAAATTCAGATTGTATGACTCGCACCATGGAAGATAGATAGAGGTGTTAGAGAGTGGAGCTTTACAACCGTGATCTGCAGTAACTGACGTGATCTGCAGTAGTGCAGATAACGGTAGACCATCCAAACGTGATCTGCATCAAATTAACGTGATCTGCATCAATTCATGTGATGCAAAAAGCCAAAATATCTGTATCAAGAGAACTTGTCCTCTCCCTGATGATATCTGCATTAAAACATGTATGCCCATATGGTCTTTGACTCAGTGTATCTAGAAGTAAATAGCATTATTTATGCAGATGGACATATAGGGCATCTATTTGGGGTTGTTTCACATTACCCAGGTGTGACCTGGGGCATCTAGGAAGTATAGACTGGGGATTGTTTCACATTATCCATGGTCCACTTTGGGGTTTTCTTCCTTAAAAATCACCAAAAAGTCAATTTTCCTAAAAATGGCCAAAATGGTGAGAAAAGTGTTGAAAATTACAAAAAGGTCAATTTTCCCAATAGTGGTCAATTTGGCAAGAAAAGTGTCCGAAATTCTGTAGATAATGATTAAATGGTTGTAGCAGATCATGTTGTTTTGATGCAGATCACGTTAATTTGATGCAGATCATGTTTGGATGGTCTGCCATTATCTGCATTACTGCAGATCACGTTGGTTACTGTAGATCACGGTTGTACAGGAGCCCTAATCACCAGGACCTGCAGCACAGAAAGGAAAACACAGTGAACAGGTTCGGGAGGAGAATGGGGAGGATCATCATTATGACGAGTGCCCTTATAGGGTCACATAGTTCTCTAAAGTGCTATTCAGCTTGTAGGCATGATTCTAGAATGCATCCCTGGTGATTACCTTGTCAAAGCTGCGTTCATGCATCAAGACAAACCCTACAGGTTTGATACACTCCCAATGAGTTGTCATGATGCATTCAGCAATTCATATAGTATCATGATGCCATAAGGGCATAGCACATTAAAGCACTCTGCAGCCCTTAAAGCACTATGTGGCCCTTAAAGAGCTAATAAACCTGAGAACCTGAGAAGACATAAGAAGGCAATTATATCACCAGCAGCCAGACCGGCCTGGGTAGCAGCAGACAAGCTGGTGTAGATGTTGAAGGCCTGGGTAGCAGCAGAGAAGGTGCTGGTGTAGATGTTGAAGGCCTGGGTAGCAGCAGAGAAAATGCTGGTGTAGATGTTGAAGGCCTGGGTAGCAGCAGAGAAAATGCGGGTGTAGATGTTGAAGGCCTGGGTAGCAGCAGAGAAGGTGCTGGTGTAGATGTTGAAGGCCTGGGTAGCAGCAGAGAAGATGCTGGTGTAGATGTTGAAGGCCTGGGTAGCAGCAGAGAAGGTGCTGGTGTAGATGTTGAAGGCCTGGGTAGCAGCAGAGAAGATGCTGGTGTAGATGTTGAAGGCCTGGGTAGCAGCAGAGAAGATGCTGGTGTAGATGTTGAAGGCCTGGGTAGCAGCAGAGAAGGTGCCTGTGTAGATGTTGAAGGCCTGGGTAGCAGCAGAGAAAATGCGGGTGTAGATGTTGAAGGCCTGGGTAGCAGCAGAGAAGGTGCTGGTGTAGATGTTGAAGGCCTGGGTAGCATCAGAGAAGGTGCTGGTGCCGATGTTGAAGGCCTGGGTAGCAGCAGAGAAGCTGGTGTAGATGTTGAAGTCCTGTTACTGTCCAGTAGCAGACAGACCGGCCTGGGTAGCAGCAGAGAAGATGCTGGTGTAGATGTTGAAGGCCTGGGTAGCAGCAGAGAAGGTGCTGGTGTAGATGTTGAAGGCCTGGGTAGCAGCAGAGAAAATGCGGGTGTAGATGTTGAAGACCTGGGTAGCAGCAGAGAAGATGCTGGTGTAGATGTTGAAGACCTGGGTAGCAGCAGAGAAGATGCTGGTGTAGATGTTGAAGGCCTGGGTAGCAGCAGAGAAGGTGCTGGTGCCGATGTTGAAGGCCTGGGTAGCAGCAGAGAAGCTGGTGTAGATGTTGAAGTCCTGTTACTGTCCAGTAGCAGACAGACCGGCCTGGGTAGCAGCAGAGAAGATGCCTGTGTAGATGTTGAAGGCCTGGGTAGCAGCAGAGAAGATGCCTGTGTAGATGTTGAAGGCCTGGGTAGCAGCAGAGAAGGTGCTGGTGTAGATGTTGAAGGCCTGGGTAGCAGCAGAGAAGATGCAGTTGTAGATGTTGAAGGCCTGGGTAGCAGCAGAGAAGATGCCTGTGTAGATGTTGAAGGCCTGGGTAGCAGTAGCCTCACCAATTACCCACCCGTATCAGTTGGATGGCTGTGCCTACTGTTTACACAGGCATGCATGGGCCGTGTTTTCTCCTATCACTCAGATTCCCCCTCCATTATTTAATAGCTGAGCAGATTACCTGATGTCATATGTCAGTAGGAGTAATATAATTATAAAGAGAAAATATTAAGCTACATTTTGGTGGGTGCCACTTTAAAATCGAATGCTGGTAACCAGAGTTATGAGCTTTAGAAGTAAACTTTCTGAGAATTATATGCACTGTTTGAAAGATATATGCCGCGCACATTTTCTAGAATGCCCATTGTGTAGAGGAGAAACATAGCTTTCCATTGATACATACATGACGAGCATTAGTGGTTGTTAACGCCCGCGGATTTTAACATTAAAATTGTTGTGTATATTGGGGGGGGGCAGCCAGGGGGTGTGAGACCGCCCCTCACTCACCTGTACCCCCGTGTCACAAGGCATGGCCCCTGCCCCTCGGGAGGCCCGTAATTATGTTGGTAGGGGTACACAAAATTGATCTTAATGGGATAAATATTGCAGTAATGGCTGTAGGATTTATCGTGCTAATACAAAACGTATACACTCACATATGATACGAAGTCACATGTTCAGAAAAAAACTAGAGAAAAAATTACAGCAAAGTTTATATCATGCATAATGCCCGTAATTGGCAGCTTTTTAGTCCGTGAAGCCCCGTAATTATGTTGGTAGGGGTACACAAAACCAGTCCCAATAGGCTGAATATAACAGTAATAATCGTAGGATTTGTCCTACTATAAGAAAATATATACACGCACATACCTTACAAAATCATATGCTGACAAGAATTTTAGGATACAAAAGAATTACAGCAACGTTTCTAACATGCAGCCAGGTTTGGGGCTACCCTTGGGGCTGCCACTGAGTATTGGCAGCCCCATTGACGGGGTGCAGGGAAGAGTGTCCTGGCAGAATAAAGCTGTGAACACTCTGCCCGTGTGAGTGGCGGTCACACCTATTGTCTAGCTAGGGGGTCCATGTAAAAAGCCCAATCCAATGAGGATTTTTCCAATAGATGGGTCTTTTTTCCAATGGGTATTCCCAAATTCTGTCGGTTCCTGACATGATATCTACAAAATCAGAACATTTATGCCCTCCTGATGACATGGCGCATCCATAAAGATAAAAAATATGGTGATAAAATATATTTGGAATTTTCTTTTGGTGATGCTAGTAGCAGCAGAGAAGATGCAGGTGTAGATGGTGAAGACCTTGGTAGCAGCAGAGAAGATGCTGGTGTAGATGGTGAAGACCTTGGTAGCAGCAGAGAAGATGCTGGTGTAGATGGTGAAGACCTTGGTAGCAGCAGAGAAGATGCTGGTGTAGATGGTGAAGACCTTGGTAGCAGCAGAGAAGATGCTGGTGTAGATGGTGAAGACCTGTTCCTGTACAGACTGCTGAGTACCTCCCCCAGTCACTGCACTCAATTCTCCAAGCACAGTCATAAATTAGACTCTGCCAATAGGCTCGAATTTCAGGAAATCGTTTGTGAAATGAGGGAGGAAACGGGTACTGCTTTGTTCTCCTATACACCAGAAAATGTTTTGTTGAATTATCTACAAATCCAACCATAAAAATATGACCAATACTTCTGTAATTCTATACATTTGGTCTTCTCTTATCCCTTAACATAGTTGAATTGAGTCGCAATTGTACAAATACATATCCTAAACTTATGGTTTAGGCAAGTTTTCAGGTTGATATGATTCCTTTTGGCTGAGAAGGAGGTAGTGCTGCTACAAACAGATGGGAGAATCTGCTGGGAGATCGTGCCAGGTCGTTATCTGCAGAAATCTGCCCTAACGGTGTTATCAATTTGTCGGAATGAGCACGGAATCTTGCTGGCCTTGTCCCCCCTCCCTCTTACCAACATCTTAGAGCCACAGTGGATTCTCTTATCTCACTGTCTAGCTGATTCTGCCCCCCCCCCCCCCTTGCACCATCCCTGAGTGATTTGAAGCAGCAGACTGAATCCTATAGTCTTTATGTAGCGGCCAGGCCTACTAGACGTGATGTCATCTCCAGTAAAGGTCCATCACACACCGCCAATAACAAATTTTTTCCAACTGAAATGATAATGCCAAATCTCTCACAGTCTCAAAAGACATATCTCCCATAGTTTATCTGCTTTATCTCTCTAGATGCGGATACACTCTCTCCCAATAGACAATGTAGTGGTTGCTTTCTTCTTTCTTTTTCTTTGTTCAACTGATAACACAACTAAATGTTTGATTAAGACAATCGGTATTCACATGCTCCTTGTGAGAAGTTGTGTCACCACTTAGATGTATAGAGCAGTAAGACTACAGGAGATATGCCTAAGACTATAAGAGATATGCATTTTGACACTACACCAGGTATGCCTTTTGTCAAGGCACAGTGTTCAGTTTGTCCAATGTTGCTTATTGTGCTGTGTCCTGTGTTCACTGAGGAAAACATGAGCTTCAGCCCATGTCAACATAAGCATTGTTTTACAAGGGTCAGGCACTGCTGTACTACCGTATATAGTTTAAGAATCATTTTAGTGAGGATCAAGCTAGGCTGTACCTTCAATAACAGGCTGGAAGCTGGCAAATTTGCTATAGAGTCTGACAATGCTAGACTTTTGGAGGCTGACAGAAACTCTCCCCAGAGTCCAGAATTGCCAGGCTCTAGAGCTGTTTGGGTTAGTCTAACAATGCCTGACCCTCTTGCTTGACCCTCACTAAAATGCCTGACCTTGTATGAGAGTCGTTTTAGTGACATAGCCAGCATTCTGCTCTACCTCATATTTTTCTGCATGTAGTTGGCTGTACATGGCCTGTGCTGCCCCCTGTAGACAGGAGACGTGTGTAGGGCGTCATTAGTACCCAGCTCTGTCTGCTTAATGCCCCTCCAGTACAGGAGATGGATAGTGCCTGGTAATGCCGCAGACAAATTAAACCCATTAAGGACCACAGAGTGTTTTAATACGTGTTGCCATTTGTCATAATAATTCATGAATGCGGGCATGGAATTTAACTTACCTAGGCTGCATTCATGCATCATGCTGACCCCATGGTGTTGATACACTATCAAAGGGTTGGCGTGTAGCATGAATGCAGCAATGGGCAGGAGGCTTGCCGTGGCTGCAATTATGCATCATGACAACTCAGGGCGTAGTGTTTTAAAGCATGTTGTGGCCCTTAAAGGGATAAACTAAGTCTGTCATTAGTTTACACCTTGCACCAGTGTATCTGTAGTCCAGAAAGGACAATCAGTAAGAGGTGGGGGCATTGATGCTAGTTTGCTTTTACTCAACATTAGGTATGCACTATGCTTTTATACTAAAGAGTGTTATGCGACAAAAGGCATCATGCCAACCCGGCAGGAGTGTATCAACCCTATATGGTTGACATGATGCATGAATACAGCAATAGTGAGTTACTTGCCTCTGATGCATTAATCAGCAGTGCTGCATTCATGAACCAAGACATTCCCAAAGGGTTCACATTCGCATGATGCACCAATGCAGGTGGGTGCTTTCAACAAAGGGTTAACCCTTTAAGGATGAACATGAATTGTCATCATGATGCACCAATGCAACCCCTGGTGAGTAACTCACCAGTGCTGCATTTGAGCATCATGCTAATCCTTAAGGAGCATCTCAAACATATAGCGTCAGCATGATGTTTTAATGATGCATTAATATATCATACCATCCTTGAAGGGTTAAACCAGTGGAAAAACTCATTACAGGCCAAGGTTTGTGGTTTGAAGTTCAAGGTGTCGGTTTGGGCTCATCCCTAATTAATAATCCCAGATCAAGAACCAATGACAAGGCAAAGCTGACCTAATCCAGGGAAAGGTTAGGCTTGGGCGGACCACATTGGAAGCCACTTCAAATTGTGGTACAGTGTCAGTATTTATAATTGAGTGTCGAGTACCATAATTAAGTTTTGTTTTTGTGTTTTTGGTTTGAAATAATTCATGAGGCATCCTGTGTGCTTATTACTGTTTCCAGAATGCCAGGTCTTTGTAAAAGCATATCTAAAACCGTTCAAGTCCCTACAAGTAACTCACCAGGGCTGCATAGGTGCATCATGCCGACCCTACGAGAATGTCTCGGCCCGATGCTTGAATGTATTGTTGGCGAGTTACTATCTAAAGCTGCATTTAAGCATCATGATGACCAATGGCATGATGCATTAAGGCATTACACTGCATTTAAAGGCTTAAAGGGCTAATTTGTGTCAGTATCATATACAACCCAGAACTATGGCCTTGAATTAGGCTCATTACAGCAGAAAACACATCAGTAGAACCAGGTAACTAACACATGGGGGCACACTATGGGAACTGGGTTAAGGTCTCAGGTAATTTGGATAACTCACTGTCAGGATGGGGGCAGGTTGATGCTACAGAATAGCTCTACTGCCAGAATATCACTGCAATTTCATAATTGGTCTCTGCGATGGTGGCAAGATCACCAAAGCTACGGGAACTAGGTTAGGCCTGCAGGTAATTTAAAATACTCACTCTGTCAGGATGAGTGGAGGAGGGGGAAAAGGGGGGATGCTACAGAATAGGCCTGCTGCTTAAGATGGTGACAATATCACTAAAGTACCGTGATGAAGGTATAGTGAAAGAGCTTACAACACAGGCTTGTGTGTGTAAAAGATGGGCCTGGCCTACATGTGAGTAGTCCAGGAAACATTGTAGGCCTACATTAAGTAGTATAGAAAATCAGACCTTATATATATATATATATATATATATATATATATATATATATATATATGTATATACCTTTGTCAAGTGTTAGCAGAATGCATCCACAGGCCTGCTGTCCTATATCTATCTGTGTGTACCCCATACACAGTGACATGATGGAGGAGTCAGGTGACCGTCCCCTCCTAACCTCCACCTGGGGTCCGTGCTGGAGATGCATACCTGATGTAAAAGGTGATGTTATAAACGCCTTAGGAATAAGCTATAAACCCTTAAAGTGCCACACTGTGATCTAATACACTATGAGTTTTTGCACAGTGAATAAATGAAATTCTGGATATTATACTAGCCGGCATTATGCCAACCCTATAAAGTTAATGCATGAATTTCACCCTGGAATGTAACTTGCCAAGGCTACATTCAAGCATCATTATGACATCATCATGACATGAGTATACTTATAGGGTATACTTAGTAATATGGCTCTCCCCTTCCCTCATCCCATAGATCACTGCTGTGTTTGACAGCAGCATTCTTAATACCTTTCAAAATGAGAAGTTTTCATTTGTGAAGGTCTGGGCTGCTTACGAAAGCCCTATTGAATAGTCTACTACATAAATTAATTGTGTATGATTCACAATAGAGTCCATTTTGTTAGCTCATAACCCAGCTGTGATAGTTTATCCCTTATAACCCTTTAGGCATAGCATCATGCCTTAATGCATCATGCCCTTGGAAATCATGATTCATGAATGCAGCCCTTGGGGGTAACACGCTCAAAGGGGCGACATGAGCAACCTGCCATAAAGGGTTAAGTGTTGCCAAGTGGTTTAATGCAGTTAAGTGCACTAAGAAAGGTACAAAGATCAACAGTAAATATCTAAAACTGTATTAATTTGCCAGAGGTGATAAAAAGTTATTAGGTACAGTTTGTAGCCATGTGAATATAGTGTAGAAATTGTTGTTTTACAAAGTAGTGTCTAGAAACCTGAAAGGGCCATGTGGGTTAAACTTCAATGTGCTTTGTCCTTTGTGCACTGCACTTTGTGTTAGATTCCAACCCAGGGGGCGGGTTGTATCCTGACTACTTTGTCCATTGAACGGTCAAATAACGCTTTCATGCTTTACCCCCTTTTTTGTAAAGATGTATAAGGGCTCATCAGGCGTGCATTCTCAGAAGTCTTATACTTACCCTTAGAGCATAGCATATAACCTGACATGGGGTATGTCCCATTGTAGCATTATGTGGCCCTTGAAGGGTGAAAAGGAATGCCCAGGCTTTGGCTGTGAGCAGACAGATAGGCCTGCATTATTAATGTGTGGAGTTTGGTATCACAGCCTCCCGTCTCCTGCCTGCACGGTTCGAGAATCAGAAACATCTTTTGGAAACTCATTATTCCTTTATGTCTTCACAGTACGAATTGAGCCCAGGGGAGTTGGCATTGGTGTTGCAGGCCTTAACCAACTAATTCCAAACCTCAAAAAAACTGCCACCTTTGGGAATTAGTATTAAAAACCAAGAGGAGATACCGAAGCAATTTCCCTTCATATTACAGTGGAATCACATGGTAAAAAAGGGGCTGTAATGCCATTATCCGTTATCTGGTGGATGCTTTAATTATTCCCACCTCGTGCTGGGCCGGGTAAAAAAACGCTCCTGTTGCTGGATGTGTTTTGGGTGGAGGAGATGCCAGGGGAGGGAGGCAGCCTGTTCCCAATGCAAGTCGTTCATTGTTTTTAATGTGCATAGTTTGATTTAACCCTTTAAGGACCACATAGTGCTTTAATGCACTTTGTGATTTGGTCGTCATGACGCATGAGTGCAGCTATAGCAGGTCTGTATTCTTTGATCATTTCACTCTTTAGAAGTAATAACCCCCAAAGGGTTGACATGATGCTTGAATGCAGCATTGGTAAGCAGACTTGCCAGGTCCGCACTGACACATCATGACAACAAAGAGCATAGCAAATGAAAGCATCCTTAAGCTATTAAGGAGTTAAGTAGTCAGAATACAATCCTTTCCCCGGGATATGAGGTTTACAGAGGGGTACTTGGTAGCCTCACATTGCAGGGGGAGGTATACACTGATAATGTAAAGGCCCTGGCTATTAGACTGGAGTGGCTATCCCAGGATGGTCATGGGGACATTGGGCAGGCATGACCAAGTGTTATTCAAAAATGACTGAGGCAAAGCAACATTATGACTAATGCCTTAGCCATAAGGACTTTGCCTAAAATTAACTGAAAAGACTATGGTGAGACTACAAACTTGCTGGTTGTGACAAACCTTCCATTTTGCCTCAAGAAACATTCCCTGCATAGTCTGATAATATTTACTCTATTTCACAATGACATTTGATTCTCCATAACATAACCTGTGTTGTCTGGGGCATGAGCCCCCCATTATATGTATTCAGACCATGAAGGATATTTAGATTTCAGACTTCGCAAGAGACATCTGTCAATTCACCACAGAAGGTCCCCTAAAACGGCAATAAATAAAAAACTGACTGGGGAAAGGGAAAAGGGATCTGTCCATCCATTCAATCCATGTCTCCTGAAGGGACAGGTAGAATGCAACGAGTTTTGAGGTATCTGTCATCAGGGGACAGTATGCTTGTGCTCCTGACCTAGTCAGTTAGGGGCCCACTGGAGGGATAGGTTGTGTGTGGTGTAAGGGAGGGGGGCTGTGTGTAGGGGGGAGGGGTCTCATTCTGGTCATGTGTGGGGGATGGCACAGGATAGGGTAAGTCTTAACAAGACAGGGTTGGACATGGGTGGAGGCATGTTTATTCCAACTGGTTTCAATGACACTATTCGTTCATGCTGACTACCAATAATGGTACTTGTCTTTTAATGTTTAATGGAATATGCTAGCACCATTGGTTTAAAGAGGATACCCTGTATTTTGCCACCTCATGGAATAACCTACAGCGATATTCAATAGTCAGTTGACCAAGGCTGTGAGGTCCATTTACATCTTTTCCATTTGTTTTGATCCTAGCCATATCACATTACTCCAATTGCATCTGGAGTTCTCCCCGATCCTATAAATTCTATCATGATTATTGTGTAGCCTATTAACAGCATTATACGCCTGCCCAACACTACATGTTGGGATATAAAACAAATCATCAGTGTGATGTGGCTTGTATCACATCATGAAGCATGAATTCATGCAGTCCTGGCGAGTGAAGCATGTGTCATTTATCATGGTTTACTACCTCATTACAGCATTACAATCATAATTAGGACTAGTAAGCCCGATGCTCCCACGCCACCATTCAGGAGATGATGAGGTCAAATTATACTCCCATCAACCTTTTCTGCCTGAACTCATACCCTGGACTCCTGAACCAAGGACCTGGCTTTATTTTTATCACACAAGAGTTAGTCTCTGAGTGGCCTCTGTGAATTATAATGATCGCTACTAATACTGTAAGGAAGGCATGAAGCCTCAAGGCAAAATGTCTGTCATCATGATGCATGAATGCAGTGCGCTGGTTTGTGTTGATACTACCAGCGTGTATTGACCCCTTTGTGTCAGCATGATGCATAAATGCATCGTTGGAGACTTACTCATCAGATGCTGCAAATTGCAAACAAAATAGTATCGTACGTTAAAGCACTAGGCTAGCCTTAGAGGGTTAAAGCCCACTGCTCTAACTGCTACATCCTTTTCTATTAATACCCAACGTGTTGATCTCTGACACCTGCGTGCCCATTTTTCCTCCGACTGGGAGCAATCCTCAGGTCGTTGCCCGTTTCTTGCACCAGTAATGTCAAACCAGGACTTTTATTGCCTCTTTTTCAATGACTCAATGCTGTTAGTGCTTCATAGTGCTTAAATGTGCTCTGCCCTTCATCATTATGGTAAATACACCCCCCAATGTCCTCACCAGTGCTACTTCCAAGCATCATGCTTTACACTCTTGAAGCATCAGTAGGATGCATGAAAGCATCCATGGCAAATAAACTCGCCAGTGCTGCATTTATAATAATGAAGGCCATTATGCATTAAAGCCATGCTCTTCCCTTAAAGGATTATTTCCTTGATTGCCTGATCAGGCGTGGAGTACCTCCTGACACTATCCTGGTGTAATTGTGGCATTGATAACGGTGTCTCCGCAGTCGGTATAAAAGTCTAGCAGGCCAGTGGTAGGGTAGCTTGACCACGAATCACACACTACTTTGAGCTTTCTACCTCAATTATGTAGTTATTGATTTATCATATAGGACTCTCTTTTTGCTCTTTGCTGAATAAAGCAGTACTGTCGTACACAAAAAGAGGGTTTTTCATGCATAGATAACTACTGTAGTGGGTCGCCGCTGTACTATTTCTATGGAACCAGTTGGAGTTATATTTGGTATATGTGTTGTCGTGTATCCAGGCCGCACTCCTGTCTACTGCCGAGTATAAGGTTATATAAGCCCACCTGAGGAATGGTGGAGCGCGGCCTGGTTATGTGCATTGAGCCGTGACCGCCACGTGTCACCCGACATATCTCGGGTACAGTGTCGGCTCGGATGCACCGGCGCGTGGTTACCCGGAGTTCCTCGGGAACTCAAGTGTTTACGAGTAATGAAGAGAATTACATAACGACCAGTACATAAGACCTGGGGTTCTGCTAATCGAGGACCCAGTCTTGCTGCGCACTTCGGCCAGCTTGACTGCTCCACAACAGAGCTTCCCCGAACTCTGTTGTACCTTTTAGGCCTAGTCCTGTCGCTGCTTCCACCTTGGTCACCCTGCGTCTTTCTCTGTTCCACCCTCTGGGGGAACTAGAGGAGATAGACGCATTGGTGTACAACTCCGGGTACAGAACTCCCTCTGTGGAGTCTGATCCAAGTGGAGTTAACCAAGATGGAAGAGAGCCTTGGAACTCGGGAATTGTGTACTAGACCGTGAGCGTATACCTCCTGTATGTTCATATGACCACTGGTGTTCAGAAGCCTATTTGATTATTGCTATCCGTCTGTATGATTACGAGCCGTATGTCAGAATGAATAAAGTGTAATTTCTGAACAACCTATTTTCGAATCTGGAGTTTTTCATAGCAGATGTCTATCTTAGAATAGCCAACAGCTACACTGGTGCCGTGACCACTTTGGGTAAGTATTGATTTACATTTATTTTTGTTACTCTTCTTTCTGAAATTGAGAGGTAAGCTCTTATATGTTTGAACCAGAATTGGTAGGTTTCAAGGATAGCTATTACAGGTTGCTTTTGTGTGGTGAAGATATGTCAGATACAGAGGTACCTCCCCCGTCGGTTACTAACCAAGGGGAGGGGATGCGTCCTAGATTACGATCTAGGGTGAGGTTTAATGCTAGGCAGAAGGTGCATACGTTCAATCAGAATAGGGAAATTGGACATGGAGGGGAAGATGAAGCCCATGAAGTGAGATCTGAGGATTCACAAGGGGACCCTCAGGCGAAACGTCCAGCTCTGGAACCAGATAGGGAAATGGTAGGACAGGTCCAGGTGAGGGATACATCAAGAGAAGATGTGATGCTTGGACCAGTTACCATGGAAGATATTGGAGAAGATAGTGACTCTAGTATACCTAGTCTGGAGGGTACAGTAGATGTACCAGTGAGATGGGAACGTAGACCAGTACCCACTGTAGAAGCAGTGGAAGGGACTAGAGTGGTAGTCCCAGTCAGTCAGGAAGGAGTTGAGGTTGTCAAAAGGGACGACCTAATAGAAACTCCTGAGGAAGGGGAAGAGACAGCTGATGTGATCTCCAGGGGAGATAAGCTGTTCCCAGATCCTTTTAGGTTGACGATACCCGGTCTAGAGGTTCCACCTTATGAACCCAGGGAGAGGTTGAGCCTGGATGACATAAGGACGCTCAGATTGAGAAATGAGCATGAGCATATGAAGGAAGGGATAAGACTAGAGGAAGAATCCCTCAGAAAGTTGAAGGAGGAAAGGGAAGCTTTCGAAAAGAGTTTTTTGGCAAAGAGGTCGGGAAACATTGGGGAACATGCAGCTCAGATAAAACATCTGGAACAAATTTCGGTCAATGTAGGTCTACTTGAGGGTACTGAAGTCAGATTGAAGTCTGAAACAGAGAAGCTAGTGGTACGGAATAAAGAAATTAGTTCCGAGATTCTGGCAAGACAGTTACAAGTAGCGGAGTATGATGAGTTGTTGAAGAAACAGGATACTAAGTTAGGAGAGTTGGAAGCACTAGCTCAACAAGCTGAGAATCACATGGTGAACAAACTAGAACCAGAAGTGACTAAGGTAAAAAGGGACTCTGTGGGAACAGCACAAGAAGTGTCTAAAGATGAGACCTTTGTGACTGCCGACGAGCCTTCAGTATTTATAGTCAATACAGTGGAAGAGGTGGTGAAACCACCTGCCACTGAGGATCTAGATAGTTCCATGGTGATACATACAGCTGACATGTTATCCAGTGTGAGTGGACACTCATCCATGCATGGCAGTAAGTTTGATAAGAATGAGGAGTTCATGTTAGAACTGTGTGGTAGAGTTGAAAAGCTGTTTCAGGAGAAGTTAGATTGCTTTCTTGAAGAAACAGAATCAGTGAGTGTGGAGAATGACACTAAGGGAGTAAAAGGAGACGTTCCGGTAGCCCAGGCTACAGGGAATAAGCCTCCTGTGGGACCAGGTCACACTGCTCCAGCTCCAGGTGCTCATTCTACTCCAGCTCCAGGGACAAGGCAGGTTCCTACAGGTCCGGTAAACGTGTCTACGGTAGGTAGACCAGGTTTGCCCAAGGGGGCAAACATGAATGCTCGGCCGCCAGGTCAAGGGAATCTGGCAGGGCCTAACACCTCCTATGGGGGATGGAGCAATGTCGGTCCGGATAACTGTTATGGGAACGCGAGGCCTATGTTCAATATACCACCTCCCCCATTACCTGGCAGTCATGTAACTCCAGGAAGCATGTATACACCAAGGACCGGAGGTACTAATCAGAGTGGGACACCCTATCAACATAGGGGAAATATGTCAATGGAAGATGAGGCAGTGTTCCAGAGCAATCCAGCAATTAGAAGATTGGGGATTGATGCGGTACCGAATGACGTGGGGAACTTTAAGGCAGTGGACTATGCTTTGAGTCAGGCTGATATACCGTTGAGAACGGGGATGACACCTGTGAGGAAGCAGGCGATCAAGATGAAGCAGTATGATGGCTCGGTTCCATGGAGGAAATGGTTCACACGATTTTCAGCAGATATGAGACATAATGGTTGGGAAGGCGATGAGTGCCTTGCAGCTTTGTCATGGTGTCTGCGGGATGGTCCTGGTGATCCCGCCCTAACAAGCTTTGAATTAAGCGGGGGAAGAACGTACAAGGGATTAGTGGAAACAGCTTCTTGGGCTTTAGGTTCCACATCCGGTGCGGATCCCGCATCTGAGCTAGAGGCAAGAGTTCAGAAGCCCGGTGAAGGGCACAGACAGTTTGGAATGGCTCTCAGAGGGCTAGCAGCAGAAGCATTTGCATCTATGAGTCCAAGTGATCCATGGCTGGTAAGGAAGTTGTCCAGCCTGTATATAGATGGACTTAAAGACGAAAGATTGTCGAGCGAGATTGCTTCACAGTGGAAGACCACTATGTCACTAGCAGATATCTTCGAGCTTACGGAAGATGCTCTGAGAAAGAGGAAGCTGTTGAAAACTGTAGAGGCAGCCCCTGTAGCAGTAATAGAGATGCCCGTAGAAGAGGTTGAACTGACTACAGAGGGAGTGCAAGAGGTGGCAGCAATAGATCCTAAATGGAAAGGACGTTGTTCTTTTTATGTAAGACGAAAGGTTCCAGGATCAGACGCTCAAGCGCCAGAGGAGGGTGCATTGAAGACCATGATCGGAAAAGTCATGGAGGAGCGTAGTAAGGCTGAGAAGGCTGAAAAGGTCGCAACTCGTGGTCGCGGTAAGGGGAAACCCAACAAAGACACGAAATGCTATAATTGTGGGAAGAAGGGTCACTTTGCAAGGACATGTTGGTCCAAGGATACTAAGAATGTATCATCGGTCGAGAAACAAAAAGACGGACCCTCTTCTGACCAAAGCCCACCACCGACGGAAAACTAACAGGGGTTGTTGTCGATGACAAGATAACAACCCCACCTGTGATTGTCAAGAGTACTGTCAGGGGAGAATCAAAAGATTCCATTTCATGGGAACCGCTGGGGTTAGCCGCACCTGAGTCTGATCCGCCAGGTGGAGATGGGCCCCAGGGAACGGACGAGAAAGGTGTTGAAGATTTAGCTCATCTGGACACCGTCCGCAGAATTGAGTTGGCGGAAGAAGTAGAAAGGTTTTGTGCTTCGCGACTCAAACCAGATGATCCTATAGTTAAGTTTCTCAACTCGAGGGGATATGACTTGGGCAGTGAAGCTGGAATCCAGAGATTTGCCTTGCAACCTTCTCCTTTACAAGGGAAGAGATGGTACTTGCCTGTGCAGATTCAGGGCTGCTTGGGGGAATTTCTGATCGATACTGGAGCTAGTCACTCCATGATGGGTCACCATTTCTTCAAGAAGCTCGCAGGTCTGTCGACTAACCCTGTGGGGTCTGGGTCGGTCAGAAGTGCTGATGGGTCTCATATGCGGACACATGGCAGACAGGTGATACCCTTTTGGGTGAATCAACATTCATTTGTTGTTTCAACAACTGTAGCTGAATTGACGGATGAGGGAATCTTGGGAGTAGATTTTTGTTCTCTGTATGGAGCGGTATTGGATAGTGTGACAGGGGAACTCACTCTTCGGTATCCACAAGAGATGAAGGTCCAGTGTGTACTCCGCCGGATTTCAGGCGTCTCGTCTGTCTCTCAGACAGTGCGAATTCTTCCCCGCCATGTGTGCAATGTAGTTGTATACTGCCGGGAAATGGAATTTGACCGCATGGGGGTGGTGGAACCGAATCAGCAGCATTTGAGTAAGCTGGGGTTGGTTTCCACCAGTGCCTTAGTGCAGAGTTCAAGACGAACAGTAGTACCAGTCAGTAATATGACTTTTCAGGATGTGTACCTGGAAAAAGGGACGACCTTTGGGGACGTAACATATGCTGACGTGGTAGGAAGAGCTGACTCACCAGAAGTAGAGTTAGCAGTGAAGAGAGCAGTGGAAATAGGAGCTTTGGATCCATCCGCTATGCCAGTGGTATTGCAAAACACTGGGGAGCAGGATAGGAAGGAAGGATATGGATTGCCACTGCATCTTTAACCATTAGTAACAGATAGCCACTTGGAGACGGAGGAGGACAAACAGAGTCTGGCTCAGCTATTGTGCGAGAATGCAGACTTGTTCTCTGCTCCAGGGGAGCAATTGGGTAGAACGGACCGAGTAACTCATCGGATAGACACCGGTTCTAGCCCACCATTGCGCTTGCCATACCGGCGCCTCCCGTTGTCTAAGAAGCAGGCATTGGAGGATGAGGTAGACAAGATGTTAGGGGAAGGGATAATAAGGCCCTCAGATAGTCCATGGGCTAGTCCGGTGGTAATGGTTACCAAAAAGGATGGCACCTGTCGGTTCTGTATAGATTACAGGAGACTAAATGGGATTACGAGGAAGAATGCCTACCCCTTGCCACGCATTGACGAAAGTCTGGATTCCTTGGGAGGCAATCACTGGTTTAGTACCTTAGATCTCCAGTCAGGGTACTGGCAGATTGGGATGCACCCAGAGGATAAGGAAAAGACAGCATTCACAACCCACAGGGGGTTGTTTGAGTTCAATGTAATGCCATTTGGCTTATGCAATGCTCCGGCTACTTTCGAGAATATGATGTAGACAATGCTAAGGAGATTGTTGTGGAAAAACTGTCTAGTTTATCTAGACGACATCATAGTTTTCGGGGAAAACTCGGGAGGAGTGTCTATCAAATTTGAACAAGGTGATGGATCGATTGAGATCCTACAACCTTAGACTGAAAGCTAAGAAATGCAAGTTCTTCAGGCAATCAGTGGAATATCTGGGCCGAATAGTCAGTGGCACAGGTATTTCGGCGGATCCAGGGAAATTGGAGGCTGTAGCTAATTGGGCAACGCCAAAAGACCAGAAAGAAGTGAGGTCATTTTTGGGTTTTTGCTCGTACTACCGCGATTTCATTCCCGGATTTGCTGAGGTGTCGGCTCCATTACAGGCGCTGGTAGTAGGAAAAAGGAAGGGAATGTTGAAGCTACCACCGTTTATTTGGACGGAATTAGCTGGACAGGCTTTTCAGAAGCTGAAGGAGTTATTCACGGTAACTCCTGTGCTGAGCTATCCTACTGAGGGTGATCAGTTCATCCTAGACACCGACGCTAGCAACGATAGCATAGGCGCTGTCTTATCCCAAGTGCAAGAGGGTAGGGAAGTGCCCTTGGCATTTGCTAGCAACAGCTTGAGTAAAACTCAACGCAATTATTGCACCACCAAGAGAGAGTTGTTGGCCATAGTAGTATACACAAAGAAATTCCACCATTATTTGTATGGTGGGAATTTTATTCTACGAACAGACCATTCATCCTTGAGATGGCTCCTTAATTTCAAGGAAGCAGATGGGATGATGGGTAGATGGATCTCCGCGTTGTCTGAACTAGGGATAGAGAATACCCAGATTCAGCATTGGAGCGGAGTGAAGCACGTAAATGCGGATTGTTTGTCTAGGAGACCAATCCGAAGATGTGCAAGAATGGACTGTGAAGACTGTGGCATACATAACGCGTTGGTGGCTCCAATAATGAATTTTGATCCGGCCTGGGAAGAGAACTTGGTGTTTTGGTCGGCGGAGTCCATACTTGAAGCTCAGCAGGAGGACGATGGTATCAATATGATACGGAATCTGATCCTGGAGAGAGCTGCTCGTCCCGTCAGACCTGCTCTGTCATTAGAATGTGTGGAAGTAAGGAACTTAGTGGGCCAATGGTCGCAGTTGGTAGTGCGAGACGGCCTATTGTGTAGATGGAAAACTCTTGAAGGCAAAGCCAGGAGAAGGCTACAGATAGTCTTGCCAGCTTCTCTGAGATGGGAAGTATTCAAGTTTTTCCATGGTCATCAGACTTCCGCTCATTTTGGCAGGAAACGGACTTTTGACAAACTAGCGAGGAGATATTACTGGCCTGGGATGTCTAAGGACGTAATACGTTGGTTGAGTGAATGCCCAACGTGTTGCCTGGTGAAGCCGGGCCCTGGGAAAGGTAAAACATTTCTCAGACAAGAACTGTTCGGAGTCAGATTTGCTAGGATAGCCATTGATATAATCACTGGCTTCCAGACAACTCCAAACTCCAACGTGTGCATGATGGTGGTACAAGACTACTATACAAAGTACGTGAAGGTGATCCCAATGAAGGATCACACGGCATTAACTTGCGCACAAGCTTTGGTTGAGGAGTGGGTACTAACATTTGGCGCACCTCTCATGTTACATTCAGACCAGGGTAGGGAGTTTGAATCGCGTCTCTTTCAGGGGATGCTGGAAGAATTGGCCATAGTTAAGACACGCACTAATCCGTACCGACCGCAGTCGGATGGGATGGTTGAGAGATTCAACTGCACGTTGATTCAGGGGCTGACCACACTGGTTAATTCTAATCAGGATGACTGGGACACGTTTTCCCAGTATGTGGCTCATGCATACAACGGTACGGTGCATGCTTCAACTGGCTGCACTCCTAACAGCCTGGTATTTGGATCTGAGATCATAATGCCTGCAGATTTGGTCTTTGGCAGTGTACTGCGGAGAAAGGATGTCCCATGCCGTGTGGCATTTGCGGAATCTCTGCGTAGAGAATTGCGGGAAGGCTATGCATTGGTGAGAGGCCATTTGAAGAAAGCGGCCATCCATCAGAAAGTAGGATATGATACAGGCTTGAGAGAGAGGAAGTATGTAGTTGGACAGAAGGTGGTGAGATTGAAACCACCTGTACATGGAAAAATCTCAAAAGGTTGGGATGGGCCATTTGAGGTGACAAAAGTAATATCGGATGTTACTGTGTTGTTGAAAAATGTGAAAGGCAAGATTGTTGCAGGCCATGTAGATCGCCTGAAGCCTTGGCTAGGTCGCCGGCCCGGCGATGAGAATGAGCCTTTGGTAGAAGTGCCAATGCCCCAACCCAGGTGGGTGCGTAAAACACAGGTTACGGCACCCCCGCCTACAAAGAAGACTAGAAAAGCAACGCCAGCTAGAAAAGTCGATGGTAGGAAGAAGAAGAAGAAGTCAGTTACTGAAAAGGAAACTAGGGAGGTTCCTGCAGTAATTGAGAAGAAGAAACCCCAAGGACCCATACGTAGAAGTGCTCGTATAGCGGGTCGAGGTGCTGTTACGTAAGAGCGGCGGGGCTGGGTTTGTTTGTTGTGGTTACCCGAAATAGTTCGGGTCTCCAAGGACTTACCCGGTAAACCCCGGAAAGTTGCGTAACTGGTGCTAATTGTCAAAAACACAACGAGAAATACTGGATTTTATTCTTTAGTCTTTGTGACAGGAATAATGGTGAAATTGACCAGTAGATGGCATTGGGGTACCCAACGTTCTGCTTTACTAAAGTTAGTTTTGAATGTTCACATGCTATGGTCTGTGAGTTGGTTTCCCATTTAGTACTTGTCGTGATGGTTTCGGATTAAAATCCAATCAAACCTAGTCAGTAATTTTTCTAAGGATAAATATGAGGATCCTAATAAGAAATATTATGTGGAAAGTACTGGTGTAGAACTCGTTCTAACAACATGAGAATGGGACTCATACGTATTCCGAATTTGTTCGGACAACCAAAGAAATTTACTTTGACACGTATTTTTTTATAATGTTTGTTTAAACAGCGTTCTAAAAGTTCATAAGCTACAAATAATACAGCTGTGACGAACTAAAGAATTGCTATTACTTGAAATGATGTGTAAAATACAATCCGAGAGAACCCGGCGAAGATTGCAACTACTACGCAGTTTACTCCGCCACCCGGTTTTCTTCGGATAATACCGGATAACTTCTTCGGGAAGGGCTATCCGGTACCCGTGATCCTTTGCGCTTGGATGCGCACGCATGCTGGTTTGGCGCGGAAAGCGTCAGTCCTGCACATACCGTTGGAGAGGGTGGATGCGAAGGCACCTCTCTCCGCGTATGTAATCACCGGTTAGAACATCTACATGTGAGGGAGAGAGGAGACACTAAAGTGAGGTAGTACAGGAGGACACTTTTGTAACAATTTTCCTGATTCTACTACTCATTTAAGCTCATTTTAAGAGTGGGCTCCTCACCTGACGGCCGATCGACCCCAACCAAAAGACGTGCTCCAGGGTCTTCCTGTGGGTTTAGTAGGAACACTACTGAATCCAACAAGGAGGGCTCTGGCGGATCATTACCGAGGGTTGCTGTTAGCCCAAGGCTAGCCATAGAGGAGAAAATGGTAAATGACCTGTTGGCTTCTCCTGTAGAGGAGGAGGATGACTGTGTATTTGTGGGAGAGGAGGTAATACCTCCTACCACAATCTCTGAAGCTAGAGGGAACCCGGGAGTATCAAGGAAGATATTAAAGACAGAAAATACTTCTACTGATAGTCAAGGGTATGTAACAGGGAAGATAGAGTCAGTAAGTGGGAAAGAGGATTCCAAATCTAAAATGATCTATAGAACGATTGATTTCCAATCTGAGGGAGATGATTGGGTGGACCAGAAATTCACCCCACCCACAGGCAGGGTTCAATCAAGTAAAATAGAGATGAGGAAGGAACAGGAGATTGGTCGTAGACTATCCTCCGTTCCATCACCATCTACCTGTATGGGGGGTCTCTCACTAAACTCTCCATCATCTGGAGTGGGTGAGGAAGATATCTCTTTGGAGTCGGTCCTTCTGCCTAAGCTGACTGGTGATATTGATCACCCTGAGAATATAAGTATCAGGAATCTTCTGAAAGAACAGTATGTCACTGGACTTAAAAGTTCATTTGACACACTGGATCTCGCTTGTCAACTAGCTCTGCAAGGAGCTAGGGCTCAAGCTGAGCAATTGGTAAAAGAAAGTCGTTTGGCCGAATTAGAGAAAGTGGAGACTGCTAAAGCAGAACTCCTATCTAAAATGTCCAAAATGACTGAGGAGAATGAAGCCCTCAAAAGACAGTTGGGACAACGAGATGACATGGTAGCAACCTCTAGCAGAATAGTAGATGATTTGAGATTGAATATTGAAAAATCTCGTATGGAAAGTCAATTTTTAATTGATGATCTCAAAGTCAAGTTGGATCGCAGTAAGGATATGGTCAGTTCTGCTGAACATAAGCTAACTGCTGCCAGGACTGAAATTAGTCTAAAAACCAAAATTATTCGGAAGTTAGAACACAAAATTGGTGGTCTAACAGAAGAATTTTCTAGCTATAGAAAGGAAGCTCAGCAGAACGATGACTTCTATGAAGAGTTGGCTGAGTTTTTCGAAGATTGCTATGAGATACCATTGTCAAGTTGGTACGACGAGAGTGTGTACAGGGTTGAACGGGGTTCTGCCCCTCTTCCCTTAGGATTTGACGGTGATGCATATGCACAAAGGTTGAGAGCTGACTCCAGGGCTAGTAATACCCCTAGGAGTCCTCCACCTCCATCTACAGAAGACGAGACGCACCTGGCCGACTGCAGTTACGTGGCTGCCACCTCCATGGCCTGTGGGTCATCGGAGTTGGTTCCTGTGACGTCTGTTCCTAAGACGTCCGTTGCTGTGACGTCTGTTCCGGTGTCACCTGTTCCTGTGACGTCCGTTGCTGTGACGTCTGTTCCGGTGTCACCCGTCCCTGTGACGTCTGTGGCTGTGACGTCTGTTCCTGTGTCACCTGTCTCGGTGACACCTGTTGCTGTGACGTCTACCTCTGTGTCGTCTGATGCTAAGACGATGCAGTATACTACAATGGGGGTGGACACAACCGTGTCTTCCTTTGAGACTATGGATACTCCAGCCGGGGTGTCCACTCTAGCGAGGATGGTGGTGAATGAACTGCAGACAGAGTCATATAACTCGACTCCTGTCTCAACACCAATACTCGACACCACCTCTTGTCAGTCACCTTACCAGATAACGGAAAGTGAGACTAGAGAGGCGGTTCAGATACTGATGGAGCTGAACGATGCAATTGCAGAGGCTGACCTACTTCTGTCTATCCGTGATGCTGAGGCGCTTATGGCTCCTGAAAACGAACTTGAACAATCCATGATGGTGGATCCTCCAATGGACCTACCTGTGACGACTGATTCTATGTCTGGGAACCATCGTCCATCTACCCTGGACATTCCTGTATCCATGGCGAGTGTATCTATGGGTACTCGAGTGCATTTTCCTAACCCTGACGCTTTGCAGCTAGGGTCTGGGATGGACATATCCATTGAGATGAGTGACAATCGATCTAGTGAATGCATGTCTCCAGTGTCCAGAAATGAAGAACTTTTGCTGAGTGGCGAGTCATAAAAACATTCCCAGTTGCAGCATATATGGAACCTCTACCATGTGTCGTCATCAACGAACCTGAAAAACGTAAAATTTATTCAGGTACTGAGAGTGGAAATTGCGTAAGTTGTTATGGAGATCCGTAGGCTCCCGTTGATTACTTTCAGAAGGAAGGTATCGAGTGAGGAGCCGGATCATTCTATTTTTCAGCTTGCTGCGTTTTTGATCTTTGAACTAAGTATGGAGACTAATTCTCCCTGAAACGTTGAAATATGTTGCCATGACACTTGATCTGATTGCTTTCAGCATTCCTATATGGAGAATGTCACTTGTGTTATTGTGTAGAGTACGCCAAAAAGGACACCTATGTGACCATGGTGCATAAGGTTTTGGAGTCCTTGATTGGATTAAAACTGCATTTACCGGATCTACGCTATATGTTCATTTATTCCAAAAATATTGATCTTTCAAACCTTACTCTGGCACGTAAAGCGAGTGAGTCTATTCAAATAGACGGGTTGGGTCAAGGTTTACTATAAAGTCGACACTTGCCACCTTTTTGTTTCCAATATGTCTTGTACTAAAAATTGGTAACTTTTAAGGAGAAGTGCTCATATTTGATCTGTATGTATACGATACCTGTTGTAACAAATCGTTTTCGATGAGACATGGTTAGTATGCGATAAATATGTCTTAAAGGTTTTATATATTTTTTTATGATATATAGTCAAGTTTGTTTTATAGGGCTTGACTGGCTGTGTGGAGTTTATCCTCTTAGTGCCAGAAATCATGACTGTTATTGAAGGATGATACTCGATTATTGTGTAACTGGATCCTGATGGTTGATATGATTGACGTTAATATCAAAAAGGATGAATACATATCTATGATACCCAAGAAATATATTAGTGGTTCTGATAGAAAGAGTTACGCTTGCCTCCACTATGTATGTGTTTGGAGACAATATATTTGTTTTTTTGGGTTGTTTGGAGATAAAATTTGTCATTGTATCAAGGTAGTATAATAATACTGCACTTAGTGCTGCTATTTAGACGCTGTGATATTGTCTGAAGGGGGGTAGTGTAGTGGGTCGCCGCTGTACTATTTCTATGGAACCAGTTGGAGTTATATTTGGTATATGTGTTGTCGTGTATCCAGGCCGCACTCCTGTCTACTGCCGAGTATAAGGTTATATAAGCCCACCTGAGGAATGGTGGAGCGCGGCCTGGTTATGTGCATTGAGCCGTGACCGCCACGTGTCACCCGACATATCTCGGGTACAGTGTCGGCTCGGATGCACCGGCGCGTGGTTACCCGGAGTTCCTCGGGAACTCAAGTGTTTACGAGTAATGAAGAGAATTACATAACGACCAGTACATAAGACCTGGGGTCCTGCTAATCGAGGACCCAGTCTTGCTGCGCACTTCGGCCAGCTTGACTGCTCCACAACAGAGCTTCCCCGAACTCTGTTGTACCTTTTAGGCCTAGTCCTGTCGCTGCTTCCACCTTGGTCACCCTGCGTCTTTCTCTGTTCTACCCTCTGGGGGAACTAGAGGAGATAGACGCATTGGTATACAACTCCGGGTACAGAACTCCCTCTGTGGAGTCTGATCCAAGTGGAGTTAACCAAGATGGAAGAGAGCCTTGGAACTCGGGAATTGTGTACTAGACCGTGAGCGTATACCTCCTGTATGTTCATATGACCACTGGTGTTCAGAAGCCTATTTGATTATTGCTATCCGTCTGTATGATTACAGAGCCGTATGTCAGAACATTGATGTACAGTAATAGAAGATTTGCAATGCACAATCATATATGTATATGTATGCAATGTGTTTAGTAGTGATGATGGAATTTAATACAGTAATAAAATAAAACTGCCAATAATAACTAGGATATGGCACTCAGCAGAGCTGATTGTTAGTGCCAGGCACTAATTGAGGTGGTTATCTTAAGATACTGGTTAACTCTAGGTCAATCTACCCTAGGGATGGGGGAGGGCTAGTATACTAGCTATTTGTTAACAAAGTCTTTCTGTCTTTGCTGCGAAGAGTAACACTTAAGTGTACTACGCATTAATGACAAAATCTAGGTGGATATCAAAGTATGTGGTTGACTCTTGGTCAAACTACCCTACTTCAATAAAACATTATGTGACCTTTTAAATGATTAAACATTAATTACCAGACAACAATCAAACAGTCGCTGCTTCAAAGAAAGAAAAGCGCGGAAAAATGAAGAAGGCCACACCTTCTTGCTGCTAGAAGTGACTTTAACACTGAGTTTACAGTTAAGCTGCCAACTGAGGATCTGATTGTGCCTTGCCTGGGGTCACAGTCTATAACAGTGATAAAACAGGAGGCCAATTGTTCCTGTGATTGTGGCAAAGTGCTGTCATACTCACCATTGCCACTGCAATTTTAATTTAAATCCAATTTAAGCAAGTGGAGAGGTCATTGGATCAGCCGGGAATTGAACCACAGACCTCTTGCACCGGTGACTAGCGTGGTAACTGTTACACTATTAACCCATGTCTGACTGTTCTCTGCTCCCTACGTTATTGGATTGCTATAGTACAGAGGGGGAGGATTACTCAGGTTTATGCAAAAATCTTCCCTGGATCAAAGTTACATAAAGATGCCTTAAGCTTTAAAAAAGGCCATTAATCAACTTTTGTTTTTGCTTAAAGCCTTAATTTGATGGTTCATGCAATACGCCCACCCCCTCTTTTTGGTAAAAAATGAGCGGTCCCTTAGGGCAGGTGTTGGCGAGCTGGAGGTGGGAGGGCGGGGGTGGTGGTAGAGGGGTAGGATAGGTTTCACACACACTCGGTCAGCTGACACACTATTTGTATTACGGTCACGTGTCACACTGGCCTGCTGACCACATGGTGGTCCTGTTGGCCTCCTCACACCTCCCCCCTCCACACACACACATGCAAATAGACACACAATACACATCCCTTCCTTGCTAGCTCTTAACTTTTTGTCCCACTATTTATATCAACAGAGATCTTTTTTTTAATCAAACACTGCCTTAAAATGCTTTTTGGCATAACACTTCCTTCCCCTTTATCAGAATATCATGGTTACCACCCCCACCCCCTTCCTCCCTGAGCTTTTTCTATGCCTCCCCTTACCCAATCAGTTCCCTGGTCTATTCAACCCCCTATCTTATCCTCCACCTTCCCCACATCCAAACGCACTCTCCTGGTCTTCGATAATCTTTAAGGGCCGTAAAGGGCATGGTGCTTAAACCTGCTATGCCCTTTCTCATCATGATGTATGAATGCATTTCTGGCAATGCATTCATGCATCATGCTAACCCCTTCAAGAGTGTATAGATACTAGTGGTTCAACATAAGGCATGAAAGCAGCCCTGGCAAGTAACTCACCAGCAAAGTGTTTATATATCATGACAACAAGGGTTATCAAAGCATTAAAGCACTATGCAGTCCTTAAATGGGTTAACCCTGTAAGGGCAGCATTATCCATCATCCAAGGCCATGATACAAGCTTCATTCAAGCCTCAGAAAGACCCTAAGAGTTTGAGACACTCCTGAAGGGTCTGCCTGATGCACCAATGATGCCCTGGTGAGTTACTTGCCGAGGCTGCATCGGTGCATCATGACGACAAATATCATCTTTTAGCGACATCCATCCTAAAAGGGTTAATAGGTAGGCCATTAAGGAGGCAGGACACGGGACGCTGAGATTAAAGACGCGGCTCCTGCACCTGGCGCCCTCTGTAGGCCGCGACACCCGGGCGCTGTCACAGTCTGGAAAGACCAGAAGACGCCTGTGGGACCCTCACCCAGTCTGTGGGACCCTCAATCAGCCTGTAAGGTTCAAAGTGTTAATAGAATGATGCACTGAGCTCTTGTGTTCATCAAGGTCTCATCATGAATACAGGACAAATTGTATACAGTAAATACTTGGCTACTTAATTTCCACAACCTGTTATTCTTTATACCATTGTCTGTGTGAGTGTCACTTGAGAATATGACAGTTGTAAACCTAAAATGCTGTTATTCATAGAAATATTATTGACATAATATCCTGGTTATACTACTATTACTTTGTAATCCGCAACACATGTACAACCATGATCATGACATCAAACTTTGGTGTGTAGAGAGGCAAGGGACGAATTGCAAGTCTAACACACTCTACATACATTTGACCATTGTATTGTATTTGTGACTCAATCCAGCATAATAGACCTTATGTCGCACTAGCGCAGGTCTGAAGGAAGTAAAACAGATATTTCACCGAAATTGGGTTTTCAATGGATTTGTTTGATTTATACTGTTATCATGCCATTCCCTGAGTTTTAAATCCATATGAAATTCCTAACAGTGTTAATTTCACATTTTAAGAACCCCTACATGGATGTTTTGTCAAGAACAAAGGCCGTCGAGACGGTATACACGATGCATTTCCCGTCTATTTTGTTGCTCTGTCAGAACCCCCCATCCCAGGCCCCATGCCCATGTTTGGCATGCTTTTGTGTGGCGCGAACTCGTCTACCCAATGGCAGGCTCTCTTACAATCGTAAGTTGTCAGTCAGCCAATCACAGGGTGTTTTTCAAATGCCTTTGGATCGCATCAGAGCAAACAATCCCTTGACAACACATCACGTGACACAAATGCGACCCGCTGATTGGCCGAGCGCCCAGCGTCCTCTTCCAGTTTGAGTTGTTTACCACGAGTCGGCGGCAAGAGACAATTTTGGTATCGGGTGTATTTTCATGTTTAAACACAGAATTATTATCAATTATTAACCCAAACAGTGTATTTTGAATACGCAAACATTCAGAACATGAAATGGCTGAGTTGGACACAGTGGCCAATGCCCTTAACGCCATAACTAAGGCCAACTTAACAACCGCTGTTGCCGAGCAGGGAGTATGGTGTCAGCTTGTGAACGATTGTTTCCTATTCCCCGAGAATTTTGATGATTCTGAGGATTCTGATCGGGATAGTGAGTCTGATACTGAGGAGAATGATGGAGAGGATGTTGCAGAATCATCAGATGAGGAAGATCTCCCTCTGGTTGTTCCAGATCCGGTACAACAACTTCAGGATGAAGAGAGCGCAAGGTGTGCCAATTTTAGGTGAGTGGCAAAAACCACATGGTGTTCTGTTCGATGCACCTTTTATTTACCCCTCATGAGTTTTAAGTTTGTGAATGAATTAAATCAATACCAATATATCTATTACTAATTAGTGCACTTTTGCATTGGTCTGGAATATTGTATCTGTTTTTAATTTACAATTCAGACCTACATAGATCCCAAAAATTATAATTATGTGCATTCATTGTGACTAGGCTTTTTAAAATGTCAACTAATATTTGTGTTTTATACTCTGTTCATAATGTATACTTTTGCACTAACTATCCTTATTTCTGGTCAACAGTTGTAAGTGTCAATATGGGGACAACAATACACCATGCAGTACAATCTTCACGCCAGATGAGTTCAGAAAGCGACGTGAAGAGGTCACCCAGCTGAACAGAGGTAAGCTGACTAAAAATTAATAACTATAGAAATAATTCTTTTACACATTGTTCTAAAGAGTTGGTTACAACATCACTAAATACGTGCATTTGATTTGATTTGACCCACATTAAGTCTTTATTTCTCATGTCTATGATTATAATGAAAACAAAAAACAAAAAGTTGTTATTAATTCTACTTGACAGCTGAGCTGGATATGCTGCTACTGGGGGTGATGGCTTCATCAACAGATAATAGCGCAAGGCTTTCTACATGGAAGAAGGGTTAAAAAGGGAAAAAGGACCGTGAGCGAACTCGGACATATTATAGACTAGGCAATAAACAGGTTTGCCAGTGTACCATTGCATTCTTCCATTGGTAAGTACACAGTCAAGTACAACTACATTGTACCGGGTACCAAAAGCTTTTTTTTCTGAAATCTAAAATTTGCTTTTTTTCAATTTTGAACTTTTTTCTCTTTTTTTTTTTTTTCTTTTTTTTTTGGGGGGGGGGGCATGATGCATGAATGAAGCAGGGCTGCATTCAAGCATCGTACCCACCCAACATGCATCATGATCACCAAGGTTGATGCTTCAATACAGCCTTTGGGTGTTACTTTAACAGGGCTGCATTCAAGTATCATGCCAACCCTACATGCATCATGATTACCAAGGATGATGCTTGAATGCAGCACTGGAGTGTTACTTGGCAGGGCTGCATTCAAGCATCATGCCAACCTTCATGCAACATGAGTACCAAGGATGTAACATTGACCATCCCATTCATTGTTGGCTGCCCGTTAGAACTAACCCACACTTCTACCGCCCATGTCTGCTCCAATGATATCTAGGTCAAGGAGCTGTGATTGGCCAGAAGTAGGTCCAACTGACAGGTTACGACCCAGTTTTATTTGTGTCAAACCAGAGGGTGTGTCTAGGCTACAGCAACCTACCGGTATCTTTTAGGCTATAGGAACATACCCGTATATTCTAGCCTATAGCAACATGCCTGTTTTTTCTAGGCTATAGGAAATATAAGAAGCAGGGCGGATTATATGAGTAAAGCGGAGAGAGAGAGAATACTCCCCCTGGTGGATCTTTGAGAACTATTCAGTAAGGACTGGTTGATCACCACACGCCCCTTTGCTCCCTCTGTGGGGGAAGGACTGAACTGCTGGTTTCACTCACCAGGGGCACACTGGATATAGAGCAGAGGCCGAGGGAGCTCACCCTCACAACCGCCACACCGCCGCTGCACACGCCTGCTCGCAGAGACACTGAGTTACATAATAAAAATTTTTTCTTTTGTTACCGAGTGATTGTGTGTATATATTTGATATACATCTATGAACATTGAGATGTCACACAGTAATAAAATATATCACTTGCCAATGCACTCCGCGTCAGACTTCATTACTTCTAAGATAGCAGGCTTTAGCAACATATCAGTATGTTGTAGGCTATAGCAACAATACGGTCTGTTGTAGGGTATAGAAACATATCAGTATATTGTAGGCTATAGTAACATACCAGTATCTTATAGGCTATATATGTATCAACCCATTGTTGCTATCTGCACTTTAAACATGACATGAAGTATGCATGGATATTCTTTAGATCTACAATGAATACAATGCTTAAAATTTTCATTTTTCTTTTTCAGCATCAGTAAGGGCAAACTGAAACGTGTGCTTAAGTGGTATGTGGCCAATGGTGTGGTCACACGTAGAATACGTGCTGGAGGCTTCAGGAAAACGGGCAAATCTTTGGACCTGGATGATACTCAAAGAGTTCTCGCCTTTATTGAATCCCATGCTGAGACACATGCCATTGCTCTTCCAACAAGAATACCAACTCACAAGAGAGATGATATACTAATTCTCCCCTCCTCTGACACCAAAGCTGACGTTTACAGGTTGTATGAAAAAGCCATGGCAGATATCCAGTAGAGGGCAGTTGCTCTGTCTACTTTCAGGAGTTTGTGGCGAAAGCTCCTCCCAGGAATAATTTGTGCAAGGCCCATTACTGATCTCTGCTGGGAGTGTCAGAGGAACAACAGAGACATCCACCGGTCTAGCTGTTTCCCAGAAGAGGTCAAGCAGGCAAAGTTAAAAAAACAAACACATCATTTACAGGTAGTAGGGAAGGAAAGGGCCTACTTACAGCAGCTGGTAAAGAAGGCAAAGGAGGATTATAAAGCAGCTGGTTCTCCTGCACTTGGCCCTCATCCACCATGTAGTACAGACTATCGGGTGCATGTTAGCTTTGACTATGCCCAGCAAGTGCACCTGCCCTCTTACCCCATGCAGCCAGGCCCACTCTACCTTCTAGTGCCAAGAAAGTGTGGCATCTTTGGTGTCTCTATGGAAGCAGGACCAAGCCAGGTTAACTACCTAATAGATGAGTCTCATTGCAGTAGTAAGGGATCCAACACTGTGATCTCATATCTCCACAATTATCTCGAGAACTACTCCCTGGGCCCCAAGAATTTGGATCTCCATTGCGACAATGAGCGCGCGAGACTAAAAATCCGCTAGGTGGCGCCACCTGTAGTCCGGGTATACTGCGTGGGCCCTGCATACATTTGGTGAGACACCAGCCACTGTCCGTGATGGCGTCGGCCCACTTGCCTGCATGAGTCATTGTCAACAACAACTTCATATTTATTTGTTTTACAAGAGTCATGCCTAGCAATACAGGCTGTTGTGTCACGTACTAATGGTATAGGTGGTCACCAGTTTCCTAGAGACAAAGAACTCCGAAAACAGTGGGCATTTGCTGTCAGAAGAGGAAACAAGTGGACAGAAAAGAAAACCAGCCTTGTGTGCCGACGTCACTTCAAGCCCTCTGATTATACAACAGAAACGTATGATGGTAAGTGTTGTGTCAAGTTCTGCCCCTCCCTGTCGAGTTCTGCCCCTCCCTGTCATTCTGCCCCTCCCTGTCATTCTGCCCCTCCCTGTCATTCTGCCCCTCCCTGTCATTCTGCCCCTCCCTGTCGAGTTCCACCCCTCCCTGTCGAGTTCTGTCCCTCCCTGTCGAGTTCCACCCCTCCCTGTCGAGTTCTGTCCCTCCCTGTCGAGTTCCACCCCTCCCTGTCGAGTTCTGCCCCTCCCTGTCGAGTTCTGTCCCTCCCTGTCGAGTTCCACCCCTCCCTGTCGAGTTCTGCCCCTCCCTGTCGAGTTCTGTCCCTCCCTGTCGAGTTCTGTCCCTCCCTGTCGAGTTCCACCCCTCCCTGTCGAGTTCTGCCCCTCCCTGTCGAGTTCCACCCCTCCCTGTCGAGTTCCACCCCTCCCTGTCGAGTTCCACCCCTCCCTGTCGAGTTCCACCCCTCCCTGTCGAGTTCCACCCCTCCCTGTCGAGTTCTGTCCCTCCCTGTCGAGTTCCACCCCTCCCTGTCGAGTTCTGCCCCTCCCTGTCGAGTTCCACCCCTCCCTGTCGAGTTCCACCCCTCCCTGTCGAGTTCCACCCCTCCCTGTCGAGTTCTGGCCCTCCCTGTCGAGTTCTGCCCCTCCCTGTCGAGTTCCACCCCTCCCTGTCGAGTTCTGGCCCTCCCTGTCGAGTTCCACCCCTCCCTGTCGAGTTCCACCCCTCCCTGTCGACTTCTACCCCTTCCTGGCCTGGGGGTCTAGAAGGGGGGGGGGGGTTCCATGTCACATGTCAAATTTAAGAACTGGCCATATTATGTCACTTAAAATACTCATGTCCCATGTCGCCTCTAAGAACCTGTCATGGGGGTCTATATAGGGGGTCCCCATGTCGCCTGTCGATTTTAAGAAATGCCCATGTCCCCTGTCAATATCTTTCTATTCCTCCTGTCGATTTTAAGAAATGCCCATGTCCCCTGTCGACTTTAAGATTTGCTCATGTCCCTTGTCACTATCTTTTTATTTCTCCTGTCGTTTGACACTAATGACTAAGCTGTATTGCACCTGTCGATTTTAAGAAACAGCCATGTCGCCCTGTTGATTTTAAGGGTCTACCCCCATTGTCATGTCCCATGTCGATTTTAAGAAATACCCTGTGTCATATCAAAAAAAAAATCCCTCATGTCACTAAGCTCCATGTCGCATATCGATTTTAAGAAATAACCATGTCGCCATGTAAAATGTAAGCATCTACCCCATCTCCCTATCGAGTTCTGTCCCTTCCTGTGAGTTCTGCACCTCCCTGTCAAATTATTAAGAATCGAGTAGCCTTGTCATCATCTAACAAGGGGGGATTGGTTTATTTTCATACAAGCTCACAAAACTGTTTCTGGAAAAAAGGGTGAACATTTTCTACTGGGTACACTGGGTACCCTGTCCGTGGTGCACCCATGTGGACCTTTCTGCAACTCATGCACACTCCCCCACCAGTAATTCGGTTGCCTAACTCTGATAGGAGAGGGACCTCCCCCACTCATCACATACAAACACACGTACACAGGCAACCTATAATTACAAGGTCAAGGAGTGTTGGGGGGGGGGGTATAAAAGGGAAGGTTACATACCGGTATATAGTTTTGCTACGTCACAGTGTGAACAAACAAAGGCAACACATGCTTAGGTAATGGCTCTAGACCCCTAAATTCGATATGGCGACATGGGCCTTTCTTAAAATCGACATGCGACATGAGGCCTAGTGACATGCGACATGAGGCTTATTGACAGGGGACATGGACATTTCTTAAAATTGACATGGGACATGAGCATCTTTAGCGACATAGACATGCGACATGATCATTTCTTAAATCCGACATGCGACATGGGGACCCCCCCATCAAGGGCCCCTAGGTAACCTCGCAATGATAGCCACACACCAAGGTCATTACATTAAACTATATTTTGATTGTCCCTGGGTTATAGTAATACCGTAAATTCCTGTGTATAACCCACACCCAGACTTTGGAACAATCTTATAACCCGCACCAGGGGTCTGAAAATCGCCGTTTTAGTACTGTACTATACTTATAAAAAAACCTTGCATTACCCGCACCTAGACTTTGAGAATATATTATAATCTGCACTGGAGGTTTGGTGCGGGTATTACCCTTGCGTTGTATGCGGAAATTTACAGTACATAGCTTTTACTATACAACACATTAGTTTTCATGCATGTGACCATGTGCACCACCTCATGACACATGTATAGCTATTAATTATATGTAACTTAGATTCAGAATCAGAGTTACCCTCCTTAGAAATCACAGTCCAGTGGTCTGTTTTCCCACCATACTTCCAATTGAAATACTGTGAAAGTACTTATATTCACAGGTTTAAATTTTCGCGGAGGTGGCAAGAAAGACTAATTTGCGGGTATTTATTCCACACTGTAGCATACAACAATTTCGCGGATTTTTCATTTCCTTGAATATAGCGAAAATATATACCCAGCGAAATAAAGTATGACCACAGTAGAAAACAATCAAGTACCTGTAACCTTCCCTATACTGTGGCTGCAGTCTGAGTAAGTGTTAGTGAGAGTCTCTTAACCTGAAATACGTTTGTTAATATAAATATGTGTAAATCTGTGTATTTATCTAGGTTTTGCCAAGGATGCTTACAAATAAAATGTATTTTCAATGGACAAATATATTTTATACATAAAGTACATGAATTGACCTTACACCTAGTATAAGCCGTATGAACCATGTAAACCTCATTACTTATTGTCCTACTCTCTCTTTCTAGGTACCACGCCACTGCACAGGCTCCTTAAGCGAGGAGTGGTTGCCTCTGTGTTCCAGTGGACATCCGAGCCTTCACAAAGCACTGTGGACAGACGGGGGGGGGGGGGGGGTGTCAGAAATCGCTGCGTGTGCGGGCCCTCTGAAGCGTAGTAACGCGCGGGCTTTTTGTCTCAAAACAGGTTAAATATTTTTAGAGGGGTCTAAATTTTTTACACCACCCAGTCAAGGGGTCCAAATCTTTTTGACCCCCCCCCCCCGTTGGTAAAAATAATCACTCCCTAAGTACATATAGGCCCAAGGAAGTTCTATTCTTACCAGAGTGGACCTACATGAGGGTGTGATAATGTTATAGAAGTGGCTCATTACAAAGTACTTCTGATGTAAGTATTGGACGCTAAGTGTTGACTTGGCTAGTAATGGCCCGGGACTTGGACTTTGAACCAAAACGGTGGCGGCAAAATAAGGAGCGTCCCACCCCAGCGCCACCTATAGTCATCTACGCAAAGAACTGTGACGTCACACCAGCGTCCGCGGCCAACAACACAAAACACAGAATTGGGATATTTTTAGTCCCGCCCCCCCACACCTAAAGGACATACTCATACTTTCAGTACTACACTTTATACCTACCGGTACTAAAGTTATCTAGTGACTTTATATTCAGTAAAACAAAAACGCTGACTATGCCCATGTATTCTGTATTTCATATATTCACTCATAAAGGTAGATGTTACTACCGGTATAAAATGTTTATGTCTTTAATACATGTAACTGTTATACATGTCGTCTCGTATATAAAATCCAAACTATATACAAAGAACTTGTCCAGTTGTCATTATGTAAACTGTTTCATTATTTATTGTATTTACGATATGGCTGTTATCTGATATATTTAATTGAATGGTATCTCTATATTAAACATATTGCTGTGATATATTTATTAATTGAGAGTGGCAAGTATTAAATATTGCTGATTTGCAGTTATAGAATAAATAAACAACTTTGTACTTTTTCCACCAAACCAATATCTTGTCTTCCTTGTGTTATTCAATGCTATTTCAATGCCGTGCAGAAAGGAATTTTGTGTTTAGAATGTTTACCTATGTTATGTCTGCATTTTAGCCCCAAGGATAAGATGATAAGAAAACATGTAGAACCTATCACTAAGCATATGCCATGGCCAAGTAGTCGGGTTCTCATCCTCCTTGGTCCGGCTCCATGTAGGGACAAGCTTTTCTACATCGAAATATCACAAATTCATGAAACGTTTATTCTAAGGCCACTTTAAATTGATTATCAGCTTTGCGGACAGCGCCCGCACCTGTCTAAAAGGGCCGCATCAACCCTTTTTTTAGCCCTTTCAATAAAAAAAAACGGCAAAAGGGGCGCTCCTGTCCCCCAAAAAAAGGGAAAAAAGTCAAATTTCCGCATCAATCTATGAGCAGGTATGGCAATTTATCTTACCCCCCAAAATTTTATGACACAGATTTTGGACCCTAAAGTCGCAATTTCTGCTTAAAATCTGAACAATAAGTTACCAATTTTGTATATGGTACCCTTATTACACATGTAACAGATAGATTTCTGTTGAAAAATATTCTATAAAAATGTGAGATTTCGGCAAAGGGCATAAAATATTACCTTACTATGTGGCCCTTTAAGGGTTGATATTGCAAATTAAAAAAAAAAAGCACCTCCCTCGTCACATTTACTTTAGAAAAAAGAGAAAGTAAGTTCCCTCGCGGTCTTGAAAACAGCATTAAAAAAAAAAAAGCCTCCCTCCCTCACCAAACTTTTCCAAAAAGTGTCGGCAAAGCTGATAATCAATTTTAAGTGGCCTAAGTAATATGTTTCTGTTTACTGGGATTGCTACGGCTCAAGTAAAATCTCATATTAACCCTTTAAGGTCAATCTTAGAACCAGGGAACAACATATGAAAGGTCTAAGAAAATCCCCCCAAAATAAAAGTTTGTAAGAAACCCCAATTTACAAGCTATATCTTTAGTGTCAGGTCCACCTATTTGTTTTTTCCCAAGTAATTTCCATTTAAGTTTAGACTTTCAAATAATACCGGTATACTCAGTGAAAACTTTGCAGGTTTAATTTGTCTGTGCCCAGTGGAACAAATATTCTTTATTATATTGATCTTTCCTTTTACATGTGCTGATGTACAAGAGCATGACAAAGGTGTAACATTGGATATCTATTACACAATTTGACAAGATATTTTTGACCTGACTAGGGAATTTACAATTTGACAAGATATTAGGTCTCTGTACACAATAGACATGGCTCTAGCTAGTGTGAGGAAGGACCCCGCATTGTTTATCTAAAGCAATGGACATATCTCATATAGGCACTTGGAATTTATTTTGGGGGCATATACAGCTTTACCAGACTATATGACAGTAAGACCCTGTTGTTTCTCTGGCTTTTCATTGTGTACTTACTCTTGAACTCCTTACTAAGAATCATCTCATTCCCCCCCCCCCCCAAAAACGGTTGATTTAGATCACCCGACAATCCCTATCAAAGCAGGGCTGACCCTACATTTTTTTATGCAATTTTAACGAACTTTTCACATTTTTTACCATTTTTGGTAAATTTTAGGAACTTCGGAGAGGTTGGCTTGTACGTTAATGTTTCACACTAACAAAAAGACTTTTTTTTTTAAGAAAATATCCCTCTTACCAACCCTACAATTTTTTTCCATGTTACATATTTTTTGCCTCATGAACTAACTTTGATACCATTGACATCACTCTATGTTGAAGGGATGAGTGTAGGCACTCACTTCAGAAGAAGCTCCTGATATGTTAGAACAAATCAATCTTTGTTGTGCACATTTCTAATTGACAGTTTTCAGAGGCATCAACGTGGGTAGGAAGTTAATACACTGAACCTGAGATATATAGTTCACTGACATGAATATGTCACCTTTACATAGCATTTAAATGGATAGTCATTTTATGGATATTGTTTACAATATTCGTAAGCTACTTACACATTCCTCAAAACTACACTATTATGTTCATTGATTGACAGAAAATGGGGACAAGCAACAGACCTAACCGGTAACCTTCAAATATACAAAGCAGATACTTGTAACTCTTGACAACGTTTTACTGCAGAACATATGAACACACATCAGATTTGATATTGACAAGAGAGTATATTCTAGTAACTTTACATGGGCTGGTTTGATGCCTAAATGCAGCACTGGCGAGTTACTTGCATCATGACAACCTAGGGCATGCTGCATTAATGCATTATGCCCCCCTTAAGTGGTTAAGTCTGCGGCTATTGAAGGTCACCCACCTGGTAGCTTCTAGTAACTGGGGGTACCCAGCTATGAACAGGTTAACCCTTTGAAGACGACATAATGCATTGATACATCATGCCCTTTGTTGTTGAGATGCCTGAATGCAGCCCTGGTGAGTAACTCGCCAATGCTGCATTCAAGCAGCATGCCAACCCTATGGGGTTAAGGCATGTGCACTCCCGTAAGGTCGGCATGATACACCAATGCAGCACCGGCGAGTTACTCACCAGGACTGCATTTATGCATCATGATGACAAATGCCATCTTTTAGCAATATCCATCCTCAAAGGGTTAAAGAAAATGCATGCCTTTTTAAAATGTCTTGGTTGAATTCAGGCAGCATGAAATGTTTCAAATTACTAAATGAACTGCAGGGAACAGGTGTACCGGGTACTTGAGCTACTTCTTATTCCCTCTGTCATAGAAATCATATCAGTGTGAGGTAAATGATACTATTGAAATAATTGGTCACATACATTAAATTGATTAAAACCCTACAACTCATTGTAAAAGTGTCTCTTTAGGTACAGTGGGCACCAGATATCTTTGTAGAATTTGTCCAGTTTCTCGACCATGCTTTTTATGTAGGCGCTGTCCTTTGGCACCTCAAACATCTTGGTCTCCTTGAAGGTGTGGACCACGAAGTGACACATGGGCCTTTCAGTGACCCACATTTGCCCCTGCACCTGAGCGTAGTAGTTATGCTTTGGGTCTAGCTTTACCCGTCCATCCTCTATGAGGTAGTCTACTGTGTCAATATTGACATACTCATTCCTGGAAACATATGGGCACTTCACCTCCAGAACAATATCTTCTCCAACAAGTCCATCTGGGGAAGCTCCAAGGTATGGCTTCTCCATAGATAAAACTATACCAGACTTGACCACAGTAACACCATGTTGTTTCTCATATGCTTTGATGGCATAAGCCTCTCTGGCTTTCCCATGGGCTGTGTATTTACTCTTGAACTCCTTACCAAGAATCATCTCTCTAGCAAGGTTTTCCTTAGCTAATATTGATACCGTTGACATCACCCTACCAAAATTGGATGATTGTATCCGGCTCTTCCTCTGTTCCTTCCATTCCTTAGACAGGGCCTGTGATTCTGTGGACTCCTCTATGGCATCGGCCACCTGCGGGTCTATCACACTGATATTCTGCTGCTCCAAGAACAAGAGCGACTCAGGCTTGGTGAGGTACATGTGGTCGTGTTCAACAGCATACATATTGGCAGGTCGTACAGTCTGCATTAATGGAATCTTACATCCTGACATGGCCACAAAGTTAACAGTAAGATTCTTTACATGGTCAGGATAGGAGGCCATGTTTCTGTACTTCATGGGCCTGGGATCAAACTGAAGTGGCACCTCCACTTTGAATAGCTTAAGGTCCTTAGCCCTTACTGGAGATCCAGTGTGCAGTTTCTTTGGTCGATGGAAGGTTTGCAGCTTCTCAGTACATGACACTTCTAGTTTAGGCTGTTTACCTCCAGTGAAATCAATGACAGATAACAGGACTGCCTGAGTGTGCTTGCAGTAGGCAGTCGGTCCCTCACCTGCAGCACATTCACACTCCGTTTGGAGGATCTCCCCATTAGCATTGATGCTAACATTGACAATGTAGGATGCACTCTTCTTCATCTCAGCCCAGCACTGACCCAGGTAGAAGGTGGTATCAACATCCTGGGCCCATCGAAGGAACTGCAACCATCTTTGAATTAAAAGCATACAGTTTTTTTGTCAATAAATCTGCTACCGTAAAACCTCACGTGTAAGCCTCGGCTAGTACGCGAGTCAGATCGCTGGTGCGGCTTATGGGATCGGCCCAGAGTCGGGGTGCGGCTTATACGAGAGTTTTTGCTACTATGGTACAGTACTAAAGTCGCCATATTCACACCCCTTGTGCGGCTGAAAGGATCGCCCCAAACTTGGGGTGCGGCGTATACGCGAGTTAGGCTAATACGCGAGGTTTTACGGTAGGCATACGTAAAGCCTTGCGTATAAGCCTAACTCATGTATTAGCTGCACCAGGGGCGGCGGAAGGTGATTAAAGTTGGGGGGGCCCAGGTCCAAAAACCTAATTGGTGTTGGTTGTAGGGAGATACAAAAAGGGGTCTTGGGGCCAAAGGCCCTGGAAAATTTAGGAATTTCCCTTTGAAATTGGCGCATTCGGAGTGGTTTGAATGACCTTTGGATTTTTTTTTGAATTTACACTTAAATCAATGTGTTCTAATGGAGTGTGAGCTAGTCATTTGAGAAATTTTTTGAAATTTTATCCTGAGATTAGTGTTTTCTAGGGGTTTCTGAGTTTGTTTCCCAAAAAGTTGGGGGGCCAAAACATACATTGGCCCCCTCCATCTTTAAAGTTGGGGGGGGCCTGGGCCCCCTGCCCCCCCCTGTTCCGCCGCCACTGTGCACCCCCCAATATTGACAAATCATATAAGCCACAGAGGGGGTTTCATTTAAGGTTGATCGCTACTCATGGAATATGGACTCCTGCGCAGCTTTCTGCGCATATAGCTTTAGATTATCAGAATGGGCTAATATTATATAACTGGATACATATACATGCGCACTAAGCCATATCCACGAATTGGAAAATTCCGAGGAAAAAATGAGGATTTTATTGCACTTAAAATATTTGATATATTTGGAGCCAGTGATGTTAGCTATGTCTAACATTAATCAAAATATTGGTATTATTTACCAATAAATCCTTATTGAGATTGATCAGTTGATATAGATCTCATCCCTGTCCTTGAAACAAACAAGGGTATAAAATAAATACATTTTTTACCCTGATCCTTGGCTTGTTACCCATTATTTCTGCCTGTAAATATGAGATTTAGACAGTTTTTTCCTATTTTGTAACTTCAAAGGCCCAAAACCCTAAAATTATGCACGGGACCCCCTATCGAAATTACTTTTTTATATTAGCAAATGATTTAAACTATTTTTTGAGAAAATAAAAAAAATGTCTATGGATTTTTTCCGGCTAATTTTAATGACATTGTTGACAAATTTAGCATCAAATTTAATTAATCGTCCTAAAACTACCACTTTTTTTCAATAGAAGGTTGTTTTTGGACCATGATTTTATTCTAGGAGATTCTATGGATGAAAAGTTAAGAGTAGCAATCAACCTTAATAACTTTAGTACTGTACTACACATTTGAAAACTTGCATAGAAGCCACATCCTAGCTTTGTGCTGCTCCTAAAAGCCGCACTGGTGAGACTTATGTACTAGCCATGGCCTGTGCGCGAAGTATTATAGCAATAAAAGTATCATTCCCTTTTGAAATTAGATCTATCTTACATGTATTATTGGAGATTGAATCATTATTACTGAGAGATTAACTGAGGTTGTTTAAAAAGTATTCCAGTTATCAATCGCTTTCAAATAGCAAATTTGGTATTTTCCATGAAAGTCATTGTGGTTACCTGGAATTGTATAGTTTTTCTCCATCATCGAAGGTTGTGTCCACTATGTCAAGATATGCTGCAGCAGTTTCTTTAGTGAGACCGTTAACTATAGTCAATGCACCAGTGTTTATGTCCCTGTAGCATGTATAGACTGGTACAGTCATCTTGAAGTCTCTGTGATCAACTACAACATCATCTCCTTGTGTGAAGTTGTTGTTTCTGTCGTATGCCAGCAGCCTGTATTTAAGAAAAAGATAAAGTGCAACGTCAGTCATACCAGGATGATAAAAAAATATGATCTGTTCTTAATATTCTCCATGGGGCGTTTCTCCATGATGATGTCACTAAAATAGCTATGAAACCAATCTAAATGTTGTTTTTAAATATAATTTCTCAATACTGATTAATTACATGAAATAAACACAGAGATCCACTCTAATCAGTCTGAATTCCTGGTTTCTCCACTTGTGGTAGTTTGGATGATACCACACTTGGCTCAGCCTTGTGTGACATGATCTAAGGTACCACTCCTGGAGAAAGCTGTCATTCAGACAGATCATCATGGACCTGTTGATTTTTTAGAATCGGAATGAGACCTAGTGACATGGGATAGGCTTGAAAAGATATTGACAGGGGGCTTCCATAAAGGCTCAGTCTCACGACTTTGTAAAAAATGGATAGTCTTTGACCGGGTGACGTCTTTGACCGGGTGACGTTTTTGACCAGCAAGATTAAAACAGTTGAAAAGGGGTCCATATAAAAAGAAATGCGTGGGGAAAGTTAATATATAATATAACACTATTATTACAAATTTCCCAGCATTTTCGTGTTCATAGCCCCCCATTTCAGCTGTTTTATTCTTGCCAGTCAAAGACGTCACTCGGACTTCACCCTGTCAAAGACCATCCAATTGTTACAAAGTCATGAGACTGAGCCTAAAGTAAGTACGCTTTTTTTTCCAGAAAAAAACAACCCACCCCACTGCTGCATTATACATGTACGCATTGGGTGACCCCCCCCCCCTCCCTCTTAAGTACATGCTCATTTCTTGACCTGACCCCCCCCCCCCCCCTCCCCCTTTTGACTTAGGACCACTGGTGATTCCCCTCCCCGCCTGGAAAAAATTAACATATGAAAAATAATTCTTGTGATACTATGCCTCCCTTCCCCAACTATTAAAGTGCAGAGATATAGGCCTAACAGGAAATAGATATCTATTTGTACATTACCCCACCCTTAGACCTACAACATTGGAGCATAGGATAAAACATCTACCGTAAGAACCCTGCCCCTGGCTCTAGGACAACCCCACTTCTAAGCTGAACCTTAAACTTGAAAATACAAGACAAGTCGGCACATATAAAAAGGTTTCACAAAGTTGTTTTCTCTTTAAGCTAATGTATTAGAAGCCGAAAACACTGACTTTGGGAGAGAAGTTCAGTGTAGCAAATAAGGGGTGTCCTGTTCTCCGCCTCCCCCCCCCCTTAGTATTCTGGAATTAACATTTTTTACCTCCCCCCTCCCCATCACCCTTTTGAAAGTTTCTGCTCATAGATCACTCATCTATTTAAGAGAGTGTACATTTATTAGTTACGGAGGGGGGGGGGGGGGGTAAACATCTGCGACCCCTCCAAAGCAAGGGGGGGGGATAAAAAATTCTGACCCCTCTTGAGGGGGTGTGTAAAAAATTAAGCCTTTTAAGTAAAAACGCCAGTGCGTTACTATAGTTCAAAAGGGGGGGGGGGATAAGAAATTCTGACCCCTCTTGAGGGGGGGGGGGTGGAAATCGACCAAGTTCAAAGTAGTTAGGCCTAGCCTTATAGGGGAGCCCTGGGAGAATTGGGACACTAAATTAAGATCATAACATTTTGCTTGTGATTTCTACAATGCCAATAATAACCAAATGCCTCTGTTTCATGAAGAAAGGCTACTAATAAACCTTTCATTTGGACTATTTAGATTTATCCTAGCCTGCCATGATTCCCTTCTAGGGCCTTTTGAAATTTTGAGAAATTCCAGGGAGAACTGGGACACTTCGAGGAGAACTGGGACACTACCTGGGGAGAACTGGGACACACCAGGGAGAACTGGGACAGTGTAAATAGTGTGATTATTAACCAATGAAACATCATTTTGCTTTGATTTAAGTTCAATATGATCATATGTAACATATAAGCTTCAGTCATAGGTCTGAGAGGAAAATAATTAAAGCACAATAAATCTTCACCCGGAGTGTCCCAGTTCTCCCCAATAGCCAAGAGTGTCCCAGTTCTCCCTGCAATGAGTGTCCCAGTTCTCCCAAGGTTGAGATTTTTAGTAAAATTTTAAAACAGTTCAAAATATGCTTAACCCATTAAGGCCGGCCAAGAACAAAATATTCTAGCCAGGGGGCCGGATTTTTTTTCAAATTTTTTCCAAGGGGCCGGAGGTTTCCAAAATCCCATAGAGTTAAGCCAATTATAATCGACATCCGGCCCCACATGGTGTAGTAAATAGTCTACATCCGGCCAGGGATGGATGTTGATTATAATCGACATTCGCCCTCAATGGGTTAACTGTGTTTTTGTAAGTAGCTGGTCATTTTGCCATCTATCAATGCTACATAATGCAACACAAAAATATTTTCTCATCAAAAGGTAACACTATGTAAATTGAATCGTCCGAGACCTGAAAAAAAAACTTTTTTTCCTAAAAATGTTATAATCTGTTATAGGTCTAAGTATAATAACATCACAGAATTTTTTTTTATCATAAAAAACTTAAATATTATTGGCCCAAAAAATAGCATTGGTGGTTATGCATTAAAGTTATTGGTTATGGGCAGAATACACAGTGTCCCAGTTCTCCTTTGTCCCAATTCTCCCAGGCCTCCCCTACTATCAAGGGGCATGTCAAAATTAGGGAACATCTTACCTCCCCCCGCCAAAAAAAAGGTCAATGACCATGTAGAATTATTGTACTCTTGTCCACTGAAATATTGCCACTCATCCGGTTCTATTTAGTATTTTTGACCCTGGCCCTTGTACTTTGAAGTTGTAGTACTCCCTGTGAAGCTAGGTTCGTAGTCACTCACCTTTCAATCAAGTCATTTTTCCTTCCGGATAACCTCGCTCCTCTAGGCCTGAGTTCCTTCTTCAACTCTTCAATTGTCCACGTTGCATATCTGTTCTCACTAGACATGTTTTTAATCGGTTTATTGTCATTACAAAAGGAAAGAGCAGACGAATTTTAGAAGCAGTAGCCAGTGCCGCAGCAGTGGCTGGTGTCTCACCAAATGTATGCAGGGCGCACGCCGTATACCCGGACTACAGGTGGCGCCACCTAGTGGCGACTTTTGGCGCTCTCCCGCTCATTGCAGTGGTCAAAATAAAAACAAATTCATGTTGGCATACTTGATGTGGCGATGTTTGACTAGGCTCAACATGTCCATCACTCTCAACTTCCTGATCACAGGTCACACAAAATTTGGTCCAGACTGTTGTTTTGGCCTTTTGAAACAGAAATTTAGGAAGTGTGACGTTTCCAGTCTGGAGGACTTTATGGAAGTTGTCCATCAAAGCACCCTAGAAGGAGTCAACATCCCACACTTAGTGGGGGATGAGAAAGGAAACTGTTCAGCCCCTACTTATTACTGGAAGACTTTTCTAGCCCCTTTCAGCAAGGCAGTGAATGGCATTAAGGAGTACCATCACTTTGAGTTCAGCCATGAATACCCGGGTAGGGTTGTCATGAAGAAAGTGGTCGACGATGAAGAACCTGTGCTCTGCAACATCTTGACAAAGGAAGTAGCAGATGTTCCCCAGGGCAACCCTGCCCTCATCCCCTCCCCAGGATTGCCTGCCTATAGGCAATGGTACTTGTTTGAGAATATCAGAGACTTTTGTACCAATGCCACAAGAGATATCACCTGTCCAAAGCCAACAGTACCAAAGCCTGGGTCAGGTATAGGAGAACACAACAATGACACTGAAACCCATCAGCCAGGACAAGAGCTAGAAGAACAGCAACTTAGAGGGAGAGGCAGAGTTCGTGGCAGGGGTAGGGGCAACAGCCAACAGGCAGAACAAGAGGAACTCACAGGCAGGGGTAGAGGCAGGGCCAGAGCCAGAGGCAGAGCCACAGGAAGAGGCAGAGGCAGGGGTGTCAGTGAACAGGCAGACCAGGAGGAACTCAGAGGTAGGGGAAGGGGCAGAGGTAGGGGCAGAGGTAGGGGAAGGGGGCAACAGCCAGGACAACAGCAGCCTAGAGGGAGGGGCCGACCTAAAGGTGCTGTTTCTCGGAAAAGAACAAGGAGCCCTTCATCTGCAGAAGACTCTGATGACGAGGTGTGGATTGCAAGTGATTCTGACTAGAACTCCCTCTTTACGTACCATGACGAGGTATGCCATGAGCTTGGATATCACATATTCTATTATGATGTTGTGTTGTTAATATAATCATAATCTGCGACTGGTTTAGGGTGTAATGATGATACACAATCAGCAGCGACCATGGATATATATTTTGACCTGGAGAAATAATGTGACATGAACATGGAGGACCCCGCCCACTGCACTTGGATTTTCCCTATCAAGTTATCTGTGTACAATGCTCACATAATGTGAAAGGACTCTCAGGATTTAACAGACTACATTTAATAGGTTTTGGAACTGTTAGTTGTCCCTAAACTACACCAGGAACAGGTATTGTGCATCCATAATTATTCCACTAAACCACTAACTCTGTCATTTTTCCAGGAAACTGAACGTGTTTTTGAACGATGTTGCATCAATAAAAATATTTCCCCAAAGAGACCAATCTTTTAGTATGTAGTAGATATAACTATCTGGAATGCCTGGTAAAAATTTCAGATTGATATCTCAATTCTAGATACCCGTTGCTAAGGTAACCAATGAGTGATATGCTCGCTGACTGCTCGCGAGCAGGTCGCGACCTGCTCGTTCCACTTTGATCACGCGTAGTTCAAATTAGCACTCCGGGTGTTTTTATCTTTGAAAATATTTTTTGAATACGTATGCGTGAGATTGGGACTCACACATGGGCTCTATAGAGAGGTAGTGAGCTGTTCTATCACATGACATAGATAACTTAAAATGTTTGATGAGCGACATAAGTTCCACTATGCTGGATTGAGTCACATTTATGAAAATCACCTGGTGAAAATAAATACTCTTTAAACTCAAAAATGAATAAAGATATTATCGCTACTCATCACACTGTATTATCAGAGGTAACTATTTGTAAATACACACTAACATGTTTGTGGATTTAATATCATTTGGCTACCCAACATTTAATTTTGGAGGTTATTTGGCTAGAATTGGAGGACTACTTCTCAAGGTGTGTTTATACCAAGGCATACTCCTCTGCAATGTAAGTGTCTAGGCCTCTAAGTACCCTCAGTTGTTATAGCACCTGGTGATTGCCACCGCTCTGCAGCACTAGGACTGTGCCTATCCACCTGTAACAATAACCCTCCTGAACCCTGATCATAGCAAACACTGGGGGGGGGGCACTCCCACAGTCATTGGCTATCATATGCGCACACAAGCTCAATGGAAGCCCCCCCCCCCTTTCACATTTCTGCTGAGGAGTCCCTTTGAAGGGAGCAAGATATATGTTTTTGCTATCAATTTAGTTCCTGTTACATGTACATGTATAAGGGTGGTAAATTTAGGACATTAGGCACACATGGTTGATATTGAAAATATAAAGAGTGCCCCCCCCATGCCACCTTGGTTGGTCCACTATATGTGTCAATGCCCTCTCCTCTGATTCGTTGATAATTAGGGCGGACTACTTTTCTTCCACTGGACAGGGTGAATACAGGAATATTTATCACCCTAGTATGCCGTTCCCCTTTGTTCTAATGTATCATCATCGCCAAATGATAATAAATAGTGTTATCATCAGGGGTGCTAGTGGTGGGGAGGCAAAGTCCTCACATGCAGATAATTAATTCATTTCATATTCACTATGTTAATTTAATGTATATTATTAGACCCAATAAAAACTTCCGTAAAAAAGAATGTATATCATATTCAGCAAGCCGTTAACCTAGAGGAAAAAACTGACGAACGATTGTACAACCTTTAGGCCAATTATCGTCAGACCTTTACTGGAACAAAATCAAAAACACTTGATGATTAACCTTCAGGATTTCAAGCTGCATATTAGTGTGCATTTCAAACAGCATCACATAGGGACTTGGTTGTTTTGGACATTGATCCAAAGGAAATCTACAACTCCAGAAAACAGGTTAAATAGACGTAAATGAGAAGTTTGGTGAAATTCTCCAAACCTGCTTTTTTGGCGAGTATTTCTCATTGGGTTACGCCTAACTATTTTTAGTGGCAAATATACTATTTTCCCACACATGTTCTAGATCTCTGTGCTATTAATGGCCAGTGAAAATAGATAAGATTCTTACCCTCTTTTAAGGAGGGGTTGCATATGATAATTAAAAACCACTCCCTAAGGCCATAAGCTATTTATACTATGATCTGCAATCAGTGGACCATGGCCTGGGGAGTGCCCTTGGAACTACACATGTGTGAATAGGACAGAATAGGACAGACGGACGACTGAGGTCACCAGGCACGGTGGAGTCTTTAACCTTTGTGCCACACAGCAATGTTTTCTGTTATGATGCAACAATGCAGTGCCAACGGGTGGCTTACCAGTGCTGCATTGGTGCATCATGGCAACCCTTTGGGAATAGATCAACTCTTTTCGGTAGGCATCATGCATAAATTCAGCACTGGTGAGTTACTAACCAGGGCTGTATGCATGCATCATGACGACATGAGCCATGGAACATTAAGTGCTGTGTGGTCCTTAAAGGTTTAAGGGACAGCTGGACAGAGTGTGTCTTTATAAGCCGTCTTAAGCCAATGACCTTTGTTAGCTGACGGCCCTGGTTGACAATTTTTAACTCGGGGACTGCTGTCCGATTAAATGCCTCGACTCTCATCACTGTTTCAATCCAGTTGTTCCAGGGTTGAGCTTGACCTTGGTTACCATGGATACCACAAACTTTTTTTGCACTCCATAACCCAAGCATTACTCATCCTCTGGTGTGCCTTTTATTTCCTCAGTCAAAAATAAGGCCTTCCAGAACTTATTATATCTAATGACTAGAACCCTATTTCTAGTTGGGACTATCTATTTGAGACTATTTGGGTTTACTGGACGACTTACTATTGTGACACATTGGATTACCATGGCATGTTTAACTATCTTTTTCTTGATATGCCACAAAGACAAGGGAGAGGGGGGTCATGTCCTTTGGAATGTGCATATTAGTTGTTGAAAAAATTACCACTCCCAGTTCCAGCTCATATTGATAATGTATGTTTAAAGATTGGGACAGAGGCACAAAAAAAAAGCTACACAAGGAGCATCAAGGTTCTAATGAGGGAGAGTGCACCAGGATCTGGTCAGAGTCTTTAACCCTTTAAAGATGGCATTATTGTTGATTTGATACCATGATGCAGTATGGCAGATTGAATCTCCCACGCTGCATTGGCGCATCATGCCAAGCATATAAAGTGTGTACCAACTCCCCACACACAGGGTGTTGGTGATGCAGAAATGCATCACTGGCAGGCTACTCTAAGGGCTTCATGCATCATGAGGCCAAAGGTGCACAGTGTATTAAAGTACTCTGCTGTCCTAAAAGGGTTGATGAAGGACCAGACACCATGTGGTGATCAGACAGATTGAGTTGGTCTTATTATTCTGAATGCTAGGTTGATTACCAGGTTTTGTGGTTTCAACTCTCTAAGGACTGCGTAGCCCTTTACTGTATTTACTAACCTTCATCGGTATGATGCATAAATGAAGCCCTGACTGGTACCTCACTGAGCATCATGCCAATCCTATGGGATTTATACACTCAAAGATGTTGGCATGATGCATAAATGCTGCCATGGAGAATAAGTTATTATGCATCATGATGAGAAATTAGTTTCTCGGGATGGTGCATTAAAACACTGTGCCAACCAAAAAGGGTTGCATCTTGCAGATATTAATTTTAGATAACTATGGGCCTCTGTTTACAGCACCTTGCAGATAAATTAATGATTTATTGTTACATCGGCTGATGCTATTTAAATCAGATTACTGGGAAAAGAGACAGTTTAGAGGCTGGTTTCCAAATGGCAGATGCTGGCGTTGACTCCAAAAAGATTACCAAAGAAAACATTTACCTCCAAATCGAGATCTCTTCTTCGAACGGATAAAAATGGATCATCAGATTCAAGGAGAGCTCTTAGTTGATTCTCTCAAGCTTTGCAATGAAAAAACAGTTAGTGGGACTGTAACAGGTTAATTGACCTTGTGATGCTTTGAGAGTCATCCTCATGAAAGACAGCAGTCATCCATTCTAACAGGTGAAATAAAATTCTTAAGATTCAATTTTAGAGCAATCAAAATGTTATTGTTATGTTATGTTATGATGCAACAATACATCACTTTCAAATACCTTGCACACCCAGTATATCATACTGACACTTGTAAGGTGTATCAACCCTGTAGGCTTGGCATGACACATGTATATAAGTTACTCGCCAGAGCTGCATTCATGCATCATGCCGCAAAGGCCAAAATGAACTAAAGTCCCTATTGTCAGGAATTGTCAACAGGTGAAGTCCCATACCGTTTCCACACCCAAGTTATCAAGGCCAACCCCTTTTAGTTATTGTAACACATTGGCTTTGTGATACACATTTAATTTGGCCCCCATCCCTGTAATTTAAAAAAATGACCAGTTCCTTTAAAGATAGCACATTGCTAAAAGATGAAGTTTGTCTTCATGATGTACCAATGCAGCCCATAATAACTTGCAACTTGCCGGGGCTGCAATGTTGTTTCAAGCCAGCCCTTTGGTAGTGTTTCAACTCAATATGTTTGGCATGATGCCTAAATGCCGCTCTGTGGAGTTACTCACCAGGGTTGTGAGTAACTCACCAGGGTTGCATTGTGCATCATGATGACAAATGCCATCATTTAGTGGCATCCTTCCTTAAGGGTTAAATGGTTAGCTGGTTAAACTCCACCTCTATGGCTGTGCACTCAGTGACAGGTACAACCTCCTACACCACCGGCACACGGCAGACATGACAACATGACAGTTGCATGTCTGCCCCATAGTCCTGCCACTTTTTGTTGATGTGAAATTTGAGCTGGTGCTATTGCAGCCATGTCAGACAGGGTAGGGTAGGTCTAGTCTCTGTCTGGACAGCATTTAGAGGAGGCCACTAGACATGCTCTTTCAGAACAGACTCTCCAATCGTCATAGTTGTTAATTTTGTTATTGATAAGTGCACTAGTGGTAAAGTTGTACACAATTAGTGGTAGTCAAATAGGTACTCAGGGTGTTTCGCAAGGCATGTATATTATATCATATGTGTACATGTTGTATACGTCTATCATATATATATATATATATATATATATATATATATATATATATATATATATATACAACCCGGCCATCTAGCAAATATACCCAATTCTATTATTTGATGAATTCATGTTCCGAAACACTTTTTAGATCTACCCCACTCATGGTCATCAAACAGGTTTCGTCTACATATCTAGTGATTGTCAAATGAGTATTTTGGTCATTTCATAATGCTAGTGTACTGTAATTGAGGATTATGACCTCCATGGAGGAAGTCTTGCCGAGTTTTCCAGTCTCAACGATAAAATTCATTTTGTAAGTGGCACTGAATGACCCCTCTCAGGTGCTCAATATAATGTCATAACATGTCTGTGTTTTAATTACAACACCACACATGTCCTTTGGCAACAATATAGTAATTGACGTATTGGGGGCATGTGTGACGTCACTGTTGTTCTCCCTTTCTCCATATCCATATAAAAAGCCACATTATATAGAGCCCCAGACAAGGGGGTTCCTGTGTTACTTGCCAATATTACAAAATGCCAATGTCCCTTGTGAATTTTAAGAAAACATTTTTTTTCCCTTGTTGCCATCCATCTTGTCACTTGTCAATTTTAAGAAATACTGATGTTCCTTGTCGCTTTGAAGAAATAGGTCTTTTCCCTTGTTACAATGGTTAAAGCAGACTCTTGCCGTCTTGTCGATTTTACTCATCTGAGACTCTTTATAAGACACTAGACTCTTCCCATCTCAGGAGCTTCTGTGTATGACTAAGACTATGACTCTATGGGTGGGGCCGGGGGTGGGGTTAAGGAAGGGTAGTTAATGCACAGAACTGGGGGGGTTCAACCAGTTTTGTGAAAAAAAGAAGAAAGAAAGGCTGCTGATGGGGAACATATATCCCTAAACATCTTTTACATTAAAAATCAGTAATAACATATGCTTATGGCACTGCTCCTGCCACTATTGCGCTGGTACTAAATTTGACAACGGAGATGGGCCATTTTGGGCTTAGTGACATCGGACAAGAGGGAGAATAAGTAGTAACATGGAACATAGACATTTCTTTAAATTGATAAGAAAAATTGGGCATTTTTAAAAAGTGACATAGTAAGATGAGTACAGGGGAATCCCCATCAAGGGCACAAGCATGGTGCTGCAGCCTACACGTTAGTTCCCCTGTCGGCCACTGCTACTGCTGCCGTGGCACTGCAGTCTACATGTTAGTTCCCCAGTCTGCCACTGTTCCTGTCACCATTGCACTGCAGTCTTCTCATTAGTTCCCCTGTCTGCCACTGCTATTGCAATCATGGTGCTGCAGTTTACATGTTAGTTCCCCTGTCTGCCACCACTACTGTCACCACGGTGCTGCAGTCTATATGTTAGTTCCTTTCTTCACCACTATTACTGCCACCATGGTGCTGCAGTCTTGATGTTAGTTCCCCTGTCTACAACTGCTACTGCCACCACGGCGCTGCAGGTAACCGGGTACACCCCTATGGCTTGGAGGAGGAAGGCGTACGGGTAGGAGACCTACACATGTAACAGACAAGACCAATAGTCTTTTAAAACCTCCAGACGCCAAGGTTTCTTCGAAGCAGACCACAAACGGCCAAGTTACCGCCAAAAAGTGCTGGTTCCCAGCACACACTCTCTCAGAGCTATAGGCAACACGCTGGTCCCCAGACGGCACAAGGAGTTAGCTGCCCTGGTTCTGGATACCCTGGAAGGTCATCAGGGTGAAGGTGACTGATCTAAGAGAGCCAAGAGGCTGAAGGGTGGGACAGGGGGGGAGGGAGTTGAGAGAAGGGGAGGGGGAGAGGGTGGGTGGGTCATGTAAAGTCCTTTATCCAACTAAAAGAGAAGAGATATGTTGAGGTAACTAACCTGGGTCAATTAAACCCTTTTTCTTATTTCTCCAGGATCATGTGATGACTTCATGGATGGATATCATTTAAGGTCAATTTTGAGTGAGAGCTTCACAGGGTTGATAAGCACAAACTGAAATCTGACATGCCTGGAGGGAAGGATATCTATTAGTGCTCTAGCTCAGTACTCCAAGCACATACCCTATAAGGTCACATAGGGTGCTTTAATGTGTTTGTACTGTGCTGGGAGAGTTGGCAGCTGGTACATGTGCACTGCCAGGTGGATGTCCTTTGATGCTGGCTAAGGAGTAAAAGAATAAGTTGATTTGATATTCCCCCAAAGAGGTCTAAATGTAGCATGCATGAATAGAGATAGGCAAGCAGGAATTAATCAATTTTCTTTCATGCCAGTCATAGATTGCACTAGGTCATAAATTACACCCATAAACTTCCAACTTGATAATTTGGTAAGGCCGCCATATACAAATCACATCCAAGCATCCAGATTTGTTTTGAGAATAACCTTTCAGCTGATGACATTGTTTTGCATTTATGTACACATCTCTAGCCCTCCTTATATCCACCATTACTACCTAAGAACAGCATGTACCATGCAAACTTGATAATAGTTAGGCAGGGAAGCGGATGAAAAAAAGGTAGAAAAAAAGGAAAGGAAATAATGAGTGATCAAGTGAGATCAAGTGAGGTAGACAAACAAGTAGGGAAGCAGATGGTATGTGTGCTGACAAACCACCGGCCTTGTTTCCGTATGTAACTATGGCAACAAGCATGCACAGGTGTGTCTTCCTGTGTCACCAAGACAGCAGGCAGCATTGATTGCAGGTCTCCAAGAACACATTCACAACAGCAGGAACTGCAGCAGGGTGCCAGACCATGGCCCAGCATGCTAAGTGCTAGCTGAATGGGGTGACTTAGTCATTACCCACAGTGAGTATAGTCATTAAAGGACATACGTGGGGTTGACCTGCCACAAATTGCAACAATTTATAAAAAGATCCTAATATGGGCTACCTGTCCCATGTGGTATTTCTTATCAGCCTGTGGTCATCTTGGATTTGTAAAACTGAAGCTTTTACCTTTTCACTGTTGGTGGTATGACCTTGCTATGAATGGCCATGACAGCTTGTCACAAAAATAATCATAATCATGTGAAATTGAATTTGTTATTATCAAAATTAATGTTATGCAAATGTAATGGTCACAAAGAAACACTCATGCATAATAGGTAACATTTCAAAGGAGGCCTTTACTGCTGGAATCCATCTCAGCTGTCTGAAGATCGTATCACACTAAAAGATGGTCTCAGTCATGGCTGGGGGACCTTTCATCTAGACTTGGACAAAAAACAATACATGCTATTTCATTGTCATCTGAGTGGGTGTCAGGGTGACTGTAGCTCATGTTACAAGCTACAAACTTATTTCACTTCTCTTCACTTTCCGTGGACTGATCAAATTGCAAGATGCCATTCTGTTCCGATAGAAATAGAAAAGAGAAAAGTAGGTTTAGCTCAAGATATGAATATTTTTTGACCGATCTGGATTTGCCATTGACCACACTTTAATTTGCTGCCTTTTCTTGCCTCCCTTTGTTGTTATGTGATGCTCCCTTCTTGTTAATATCATCCCACCCCATTGTCAACCTAGTGTTTTTTTTTATTCAGTATGAAACAGACACTGGGTGCGTTCGATAAAAAACTAAAATCTTATCACCAAGTTAGAAAGTACAGTTTATGTCCCTGTATAAGTGAGGAGAAACCCATACCAAGGACTTTTTGATATCAGGTAATGCAATTTGATTTGAGAGAAGAATACAATAGAGCCTTCAATATTTGCATTAATCCGTAAGACTTCAAATTCAACCATTTGAATTATGAGACACATAATGTGTTTTTTTCCCTTAGAATTTTGACCCTTTCATGCCCCTGATTCGACATTAACAGTGATTGCTCCTTTTAGCTGCTGAACTTCTAACCATGCCCTTTTGGTCTCTGGTTTAAATCCTGTCCTATAAATGAGAGAGTCACTCTAAAACAGTTGAGGGTGATCACTTCAGAGGACGGTGAGCTGGCTTATGGAGCTGTGTGGGCTGCCAGTAAAGCCACTTTGCTGTAATATCACTCCCCTGGGGTATGGGCACTGGGGGCCACCAGTTGTACTCTCCCACTATAACCACTACTTGGAACTAAAGTGAACTATAGTGGTTATTCCCACTTGGTCAGGAATCATTAGTAATTGGCTGAAGCTAATTGAACTAAATAGGACTAAGTACCCGCTGCTCCTCTTCTTCTCCTCCCTTGACCTTGGACACTAGTAGTAGATGGAAAAAGATCCATCCACTATACTCAGTTCTGGCTTAGTGCTATTGGCTAAAATCAATTGTGACCCTGGTGGGTCCTTAAACTCTGAGAGCTGGTGGCCTTATTAAGCAATGTGTAAGCTTTTAAGGTCTGCTGCCATAGGTTAATAGATACTGATGGGGCTTACAACTTAAACAAAAAGTCCCAGTAGGGACTGTTGTATTTGTATGGAAGGCATTGAGTTTTGGAAAATTATGAAATTTGTATTAGTGGTCTAGTGTGCTGTGCATCTTTATAAGGGAGGAGTTATCTTTTTAACAATGAGTGGGGGGAGGGAAATCTATTTTGATATTTCTTTTTTGGCTCAAAACTAAATGTGACCTCTCAATCACAGATACCAGCTTTTCATTCAAATGTTTCAGTGTCGTCTCAGTATTGAAATGGGGATGATGTCCTGGTAGCTTGTATCTGGGCCTGCTGTGGGAAACAGGCACTGATTAGATGATCATAAGGCACCATTAGCTGATCATTACTAAGGGATCCAAGTTCTCCACTGCAAAGAAATCAGTGCTGCAGGTAAAATATGGACCAACATATTGTGTGAGACAGTCTAGGTATCAAGGAAAAGAGAAAGTTTTAGGAATAGCAGTTATGAAGAGACTTAAGAAAATAAACTGATTTTTCAACACTGCACACATCATATTATAGTGAAATTGGGTTTTGAGGAATACTTGTTTTTTGCTAATTTCTAATGAAAATTGGATAAATATTCAGTATCAAATTAAAGCTTATAATACAAGTAAGATGAACTTTGGTAACTTAAAGCATACAATATATGCATCAAACATAATACTGTTCTCCTATATATTTTAACCCATGAGCAAAAGAAACAAAGATTAAAGACTCCCTCATCATATTACTCTGTCCATGGTGATTTTCTTTTGAGTGACCTAAATGAGAGTTTGGATTTGTGGCAAAGGATGGGAGTAGGGTTTGATATTTAATACAGTAAAACTGTATTGTCTATGGTAGATGCCAGCTTTAGTGGGGTTAGATAACCAATACTCCAACATAGAAAAACAGCAACTGCATGAATGTTGAGATTTAAGCAAAGATCTTTCTAGGATCTAAACAGGGCATTTATTGAACTTAAAGCCACTTAGCCTTTAGGGATGGTATGATGCTAAAACTCATCCTTTACTTTGTTGTCATGATGCATGAATGCAGCCCTAATGAGTAACTCACTAGTGTTGCATTCAAGCATCATGCCGACCCTACTGGGTTCAGACACTCCCAATGGGTCAGCATGATGCACCAATGCAGCACCAGCGGCAGTATTGGTGCATCATGACGGCAAATGTCATCTTTTAGTTGATGGGGCTTGCAAAGAAAGCCCCAGTAGAGACTTTAGTACTTGTATGAAAGGCATTGAATATTGGAGAATGTACTATGTATTAGTGGTGACTTTTAGCAATATAGTGTTTTCTTAAATGCAGACATTCATGCAGAGCATACAAAGAGATGTTCGGCTGACGTGGTGCCACCTCTGGTACATGACGATGTTGGCAACCAGATGACGGTCTCCACACAGAGAGCTGAACACCTGGCATGGCGCCATCCCTGCTACAGGATGGTGTTGGCGCTGGGCGTCGCGGCCTACAGAGGGCGCCAGGTGCGGCAGCCGCATCTTTAATCTCAGCGTCCCGTGTCCTGCCTCCTTAATGGCGGTCCTACCTACTTAACCCTTATAGGACGGCTTGTCACTAAAAGATGAATTTGCCATCATAATGCAGCCCCAGCGAGTAACTCGCCCTTGCTACATTGGTGCATCATGCCTACCCTTTGGGAGTACTTCAACCTCATAGGGTCGTCATGTAGCTTAAATGCAGCTTACCGGGGCTGCATTCATGCATCATGACCTTTGTTAATGCTGCCAATAAAGGGTTAACCCTTCAAGGAATGCATAGTGCTTTAATGTCCCTGGTTGTTATGATGCATAAATGCAGCACTGATGAGTATCTCACCAATGTGTTATGATGAGAAAGGATGTAGCAGGTTAAAGCATTGTGCCCTTTGCTTCCCTTATAGATAATGGGATGTGGGGAAGGTGGAGGATAAGATAGTGGGTTGGTGGATGTGTGTGCGGGTGGGGGAATGTTTTGGTGTGTATATATGTGTGTTGGTGTGAGGAGGCCAACACAACCACCGTGTTGTCAGCAGGCCTGTGTGACACGTGACCCTTGTACAAATAATGTGTCAGCTGACCGAGTGTGTGTGAACCTGTCCTACCCCCCCCCACATCCTTCTGCAGCACCTCAACAGCTGCCCTAAGGCAGGAGTCATTTAAAAAAAAACTTGTCCTACTGCATGAACCATCCAATTAAGGCTTTAATGAAAAAATAAAATTGATTTAAGGCCTTCTTCAAAAATATTTAGTTAATTTTGATTGAAAATTGAAATTTGCTAAATGTTACTTCAGGCTCATGACAGAAGCCCATTCATGGATTTAGAATTGTTGCTTAAAATTGCTTAAACAAGATGATTCATGCAGTAGTGATGTTGAGTACAACTATACTTTGTCCTCTACAAGCAAGGTGGACCTAACTAATTTTGACCCCTCTTGAGGGAAATGTACCAACATCCAAGAGCAGATCCAATATCTAACAATACGTACTGGTGGCAGCGTACATCACAGGATGATGTTCCCTCTCCTTTTATCACTATGGACTCTGACCCAGAGTGAGACATGATCAAATCCTCACTCGGCAGATAAACTGTAAACGCTTCATAAGTTGCATGTAGCAGCAAGAAGTTGCGACCTTCTTTATTTTCCCTCGCTTTTCTTGCTGCGAGGCAGCGGCTGTTTGAATGTTGTCTGAGTTAACCATTTACATTATCAGTCACATCATATTTAATGAAGTAGGGTAGTTTGACCTAGAGTCAACCACATACCTAGAGATGTCTATCTCAGTTGTGCAGTCTTTCATGCATAATACACTTAAGTTTACTCTTTCCAGCAAAGACAAAAATTCTTTGTTAACAAAGGTCTAGTATACTAGCCCTCTCTTAAATCTATGGTAGATTGACCTAGAGTTAACCAGAATCTTAACATAAACACCTCAATAATTTATTTTGTAATGAAAAGCCCTCTTTTTGTGTACTATAGTACTGCTTTATCCTACAAAGGGCAAAACTAGAAGATATCATGTATCAATAACTACATAATTGAGGTGGACAGCTCAAAGTGGTGTGTGATTCGCGGTCCAGCTACCCTACCACTGGCCCGCTAGACTTTTATACCGACTGCGGAGACACCGTTACCGATGCCACAATTACACCAGGTTAGTGTCAGGAGGTACTCCACGCCTGATCGGGCAATCAAGGTAATTACCCTCTACAGCCTGAGGCCGGCTTCAATGCATCATGGTCGTTATTATTATGAATGCAGCACAGGCAGGTCTATTTGAGATGGCTGCTTTTATGCATCCTACTGATGCTTCAAGAGTGTAAAGCATGATGCTTGGAAGTAGCACTGGCGAGGACGTAGGGGGGTGTATTCACCGTAACAATGAAGGGCAGAGCACATTAAAGTGCTATGCAGCCCTTACAGCATTGAGTCATTGAAAAAGAGGTAATAAAAGTCCTGGTTTGACATTACCGGTGCAAGAAACGGGCAATGACCTAAGGGTCGCTCCTGGTCGGATGAAAAATGGGCATGCAGGTGTCGGAGATCAACACGTTGGGTATTAATAGAAAAGGATGTAACAGTTAGATCAGTGGGATTTAACCCTTCAAGACCAGCCTGGTGTATCATGATGAGAGGTGGACAATTATTCTGCTGTCCTTACAGTATTATTAGCTGTCATTATGATTATAGAGGCCGCTTAGAGACTAACTCTTGTTTGATAAAGTCAGCTCCTTGGTTCAGGAGTCCAGGGTATGAGGTAAGGCTGTAAAGGTTGATAGATTTATTTTGACTTCATCATGTCTTGAATGGTGGCATGAATTCATATTTCATGAAGTGATCCAAGGCACATCACACTCGGCCTGTGGCCTGGTGATTTGTTTTAAACTCCAACACCTAGCATTGGGCAGCCGTATAATGCTCTTTATAGGTAACACCAAAATCCTCAACAGGTGGAAGTGCCTGTCTTGGCTCTGGGGTATGGACAGGGGTCACTATAGGCTTCTGACCTGTGTGTGTGCACACAGGTGGTGACCTAAGCCAACACCAGTTAGCAGGTAGGCTACTGTCACTACTCATAAAGGTACAGCAATTGAAACCCCAACTAGTTAACTCTTCTCCAGACCCCATGATGGTTTCGAACAGCTACTCAAAGCTGTACGAGTTTGTTTGATAAAGTATATTGCAACCTGTACACTTTAGATCAACCTGTTGTTGACACCAGTATTGGTTTCTAGCGTGCACAACTGGGGTCATTGAAACCAGTTGGAATAAACATGCCTCCACCCATGTCCCACCCTGTCTTGTTAAGACTCACCCTATCCTGTGCTGTCCCCTACACGTGACCAGCATCAGACCCCTCCCCCCTTTACACACACCCCACACACCTCCAACCCCCCCCCCCCTACACACAGCCCTAGCCCGCCTACCACACACACACCCCTCCTGTCTAGGTCAGGAGCACAAGCATACTGTCCCCTGTACCTGGAAACTTGTTGCATCTTTCCTGTCTGTTCAGGAGACATGGATTAAATGGATGGGCAGATCACCTTCCCATTTCCCCCGTCAATTCTTTTTTTCTTGCCATTTTAAGGGACCTTCCGTGGTGTCTTGACAGATGTCTCTGGCAAACTCTGAAATCTATACATCCTTCATGGTCTGAATACATACAATGGGGGGCTCAGGCTCCAGACCACTCAGGTTATGTTGTGGGGACACTTTTTTGGTGAAATTTTCTCACCCTCAACTAGCCAAATGTTTAACTCTTTACTATGGTCTTGATGGTGTGGAGAATCCAATGTCATTATAAAATAGAGAAAAGAATATCAAACTATGCGGGCAATGTTTCATTAGGCAAAATGGATGTTTTTTCAGAAACCAGCCAGTTTTGCACCTGTAGCCCCTGGTGCCACCTGACACCCCTTGCAGTCTGATGCTACCAGGCACCCCTCTGTACACTTCATACCCCAGGGGACAGATTGTATTCTGACTACTAACTCTTTAACGGCCATATGATGCTTTAATTTGACATGCTCTCTGTAGTTATTATTCATCAATGCAGACCTGGCAAGTCTGCTTGCCAATACCGCATTCAAGCATCATGTCAACCCTTTGCACATGATACACTTCCGAAGGGCTAGCATGATGAAAGAATGCAGCCTTTGTGAGCAGGCTGCATTCATGCTTCATGATGACCAAAGTGCACAGTGCATCAAAGCACTATGTGGCCCTTAAAGGGTTAAATCAAACTCCGCACATTAAATACAATCAACGACTTGCATTGGGAACAGGCTGCCCCCCTCCCCTGGCATCTCCTCCACCCAAAACACCAACCAGCAACAGGAGCAGTTTTTACCTGGCCCAGCACCAGGTGGGAATAATTAAAGCATCCAACAGATAACCGATAATGGCATTACAGCCCCTTTTTACCATGCGATTCCACTGCAATATGAAGGGAAATTGCTTTGGTATCTCCTCTTGGTTTTTAATACTAATTCCCAAAGGTGGCAGCTTTTTTGGAGGTTCGGAATTAGTTGCTTAATGCCTGCAACACCAATGCCAACTCCCCTGGGCTCAATTTGTACTGTGAAGACAAAAAGGAATAATGAGTTTCCAAAAGATGTTTTTGATTCTCCAACCGTGCAGGCAGGAGACGGGAGGCTGTGATACAAACTCCACACATTAATATTGCAGGCCTATCTGTCTGCTCGTAGTCAAAGCCTGGGCAGATACTTAATTCTTTAAGTTCAGCATAGTGCTTCAATGTGCTGTGTCCCATGTGTCAGTTTGTACGCTATGCCTACGCCCCGAGGATAGGTATACTAAGGCCTATCTGTCTGCTCATAGTCAAAGCCTGCGCAAATATATGTAGCGTACTATTGTGATAATAATAAGATAATAATAAGACCGTCCCTGCACATTACCCTTTAAGAGCAGCATAGTGCATCAATGTGCTTTGCCTGATAATGCATAAATGCTGCTGTAGGGGATGTGAGCTTATTAGGTTGAATATGGTATACACACCCAAAGGGTCGTCATGATACATTTGTGGAGCCCTGGCAAAGGGTTAATGCCTTATTTCCTGAATTTTTAGCATCACCTTTTATATCAGGTATCTCCAGCATAGACCCCAGGTGAAGGGGAACAGGGGACGGTCACCTGACTCCATCATGTCACTGTGTATGGGATACAGGACATTATTTTTTTGGAAATACAAGATATCCTATGCTTAAGCACTGGAGGGCCTTATTCGAGATACAGCCATGTATGTAAAATACAGTCAGGCCATTTCTTGTGTTCTCTCAGCCAACTGTGGTGAAATCATACATAAACCCTATGGGGTTGTGTGATGCATGAAGGCAGTAATGGCAAGTAGAATTGCCAGTGCTGTATTCATTCAATATGCCAAAAACCTCATAGTGTATTAAATCACTATGTGGCCCTTTACGGGTTAATGCCTTATTCATATGGCTTTTATAACGTCACCTTTTACATCAGGTCTGCATCTCCAGCACAGACCCCAGGTGGAGGTGAGCAGGGGACGGTCACCTGACTCCTCCATCATGTCACTGTGTATGGGGTACAGACAGCTAGATATAGGACAGCAGGCCTGTAGATGCATTCTGCTAACATGTGATAAAGGACTGTATGTGGTCTGATTTCCTACACTTTTTAAAGTAGGCCTGTATTGTAGGCTGGTTTCTAGAACTACTAACATGTAGGCCAGGCTCGTTTCCTACCTTACTCACACACAAAAGCATGTATTGTAAGCTTATTTCCTCCACCTTTCCATGGTAGTTTTGGTGATCTTGCCACCAGCTGAGAGATCAATTAAGAACTTGCAGCAGAATGCCTGCTATGTAACATCCCTGCCAACCCCATCCTGACAGCGTGAGTTATCTCTGTGGGACTGTACCACAATTACCTGAGACCATGACCCAGTTCCCGTACCATGCCCTCAGGTGTTGACTACCTGGTGCTACTGGTGCGTGTTCTGGTGTAATGAGCTTAAGTCAGGGCCACAGTCTAGGGTTGTAGATGATACTGACACACATTAGCCCTTTAGCACTTGAAGGATGGTGTAATGCCTCAATGCATCATGTCATTGGTTATCCTGATGCATGAATGCAGCCCTGGTGAGTAACTCACCAGTACTGCATTCAAGCGTAAGGCCAACCCTACAGGGTTGAGACATTCTTGTAGGTTCAGCATGATATACCAGTAAAGCTAGGTGACATACCATTATTAAACAGTTGAGAGCACAGGGTCAAAAGGGACCCAGGCTGCCACAAGAATGACTCCCTCTCCAGGAGAGCCTTTCTAAGCGAGCTCTTTCTAAGCAAGCCTAGGTGACTCCAAGGCACACAGTGTGCCTAATGAATTATTTTAAAGTAAAAACACAAAAACAAAACTTAATAACGGTACTCAAAACTCAAACAACAATACTGACACTGTACCACAATTTGAAGTGGCATCCAATGTGGTTCACCAACACCTGACCTCTCCCTGGATTAGGTCAGATTTTTCCTGCCATTGGTTCTTGATCTGGGATTATTAATTGGGGATGAGCCCTAACCGACACCTTGAACTTCAGACCACAAACCTTGGCCTGTAATGAGTTCTTCCACTGGCTTAACTCTGTAAGGATGGTATGATACATTAATGCATCATTAGGTTGCATTTGAGAATCATACCAACCCTATGTCTTTGAGACACTCCTGAAGGGTCGGCATGATGCTCAAAAACAGCATTGGTTACTTGCTGGGTTGCATTGGTGCATCATGATGACAAATGTCATCTTTTATGGGCATGCCATCCTTGCATTGGCACATCATGCCGACCCTATAGGGTTGATACACCCCTGCAGCGTTGGCATGACACATGCTTTAGTATAATAGCTTAGTACGTCCCTAATGTTGAGTAAAAGAGTGTTAGCATCAATGACCACAAATCTTACTGATCATCCTGGCCGGACTACAGGGACACTGGTGTGAGGTGTTAACTAATGACAGACTTAGTCTGACTCTTAAATGGCCCCAACATGCTTTAAAGCACTATGCCCTTACTTATCATAAATGCAGCCAAGGCAAGAGTTCTCCCCACAGCTGCATTCATGCATCATGCCAAGCATGATGCATGAATGTAGCACTGGCAAGACAAATTCCAGGCATACATTTATGAATACTGATGACAAATGCCATGATGAATTAAAGCACTCTATGGTCCTTAAAGGGTTTAATTTGGCTGCGGCATTACCAGGCACTATCCAACTCCTGTACTGGAGGGGCATTAAGCAGACAGAGCTGGGTACTAATGACACCCTACACACATGGTCTCCTGTCTACAGGCCGCTGCACAAGCCTTGTATAGTCAACTACACAAGACACAGTCTATAGGGCTGCAGATCGTGTAGGAAGGTGGCTTCTGCCAGCCCCTGCAGAAAGTGGCTTCTGCCAGCCCAAATCCTTTGTTTACTATGTTTACATGCTAGATTTTAGAGCTTTTGATATTGAGATGGTTTATATGATTTGAACATAAGGGGAACCCTATTGATATTAATTGTTAGTACAAACATTTGTTTTATCTTTGATATTTTGATTTTTCAAACCCGGGCCTGCAAATAGCAGGGTCTGCAAAAAGCTGCAAGACCAAAGTCCTGCATGGTGAAAAGGTTTAGACTGAGGACATATGCAACATTGGCTGACCTAAAAACTGATAAATGGAATTCCTAGTGTCTCCTGTAGCAGTACTGCTCGGTCCCTCTAGATGGTGCAAAATATCTCACAAGGTGAATGCCCTGTAGTATTTCATAGTTGTGCTATCAATATGTTTAATAAAGAAGAAAAAACTGCATTGCCTATTGGGAAAGATTGTATCAAGAGGGATAGAGCAGTAAGACTATGGGAGATATGCCTTTTGAGACTGCGAGAGATATGGCATTATCATTTCAGTTGAAAAATGTAATTGGTGGTGTGTGATGGACCTTTAGTGGAGATGACATCACCGCTAGTAGGCGGGGTCACTACAAATAGACTGCAGGATTCAGTCTGCTACTCTAAATCACTCAGGGATGGAGCAATGGTAGGGGGGGGGGAGAACAGGACAGAAAGTGAGATAAAAGAACCCACTGTGGCTCTAAGATGTTGGAAAGAGGGTGGGGAGACAAGGCCGGCAGGATTCAGTGCTCATTGCGATGAATTGATATCACCGTTAGAAGCAGATTCCTTCAGATAACGACCTGGCACAATCTCCCAGCAGATTCTCTCATCTCTTTGTATGGGCGCTACTTCCTTTTTAGCCAAAAGGAATCAGATCACCCTGAAAACTTGCCTAAGCCATGCTTCTAAGATGTATTTAAGCAATGGTGACTCAATTCAACTATGTTAAAGAGCAAATGTTACAGAAGTATTGGTTCTATTTTTATGGTCAGATTTGCACATAATTCTGGAAACTATTCTTGGTGGATATTAGAACCTACAAGTAGTACCACTTTCCTCCCTTATTCCGCAAACAATTTCCTGGCAGAGTTTAGTTTATGACTGTGCTTGGAGCATGGAGTGTAGCGACTGGGGGAGGTACTCGGCAGTCTGTACAGTAACAGGTCTTCAGCATCTACACCAGCATCTTCTCTGCTGCTACCCAGGCCTTCAACATCTACACCAGCACCTTCTCTGCTGCTACCCAGGCCTTCAACATCTACACCGGCACCTTCTCTGCTGCTACCCAGGCCCTCAACATCTACACCGGCACCTTCTCTGCTGCTACCCAGGCCTTCAACATCTACACCAGCATCTTCCCTGCTGCTACCCAGGCCTTCAACATCTACACCGGCACCTTCTCTGCTACCCAGGCCTTCAACATCTACACCGGCACCTTCTCTGCTGCTACCCAGGCCTTCAACATCTACACCCGCATCTTCTCTGCTGCTACCCAGGCCTTCAACATCTACACCGGCACCTTCTCTGCTGCTACCCAGGCCTTCAACATCTACACCAGCATCTTCCCTGCTGCTACCCAGGCCTTCAACATCTACACCGGCACCTTCTCTGCTACCCAGGCCTTCAACATCTACACCGGCACCTTCTCTGCTGCTACCCAGGCCTTCAACATCTACACCCGCATCTTCTCTGCTGCTACCCAGGCCTTCAACATCTACACCGGCACCTTCTCTGCTGCTACCCAGGCCTTCAACATCTACACCCGCATCTTCTCTGCTGCTACCCAGGCCGGTCTGCAGTCTGTACGGGAACAGGTCTTCAACATCTACACCAGCATCTTCTCTGCTGCTACCCAGGTCTGTCTGGCTGCTACTGATATAATTGCCTTCTTATGTCTTCTCAGGTTCTCAGGTTTATTAGCACTGTAAGGGCTGCATAGTGCTTTTAGGGCTGCAGAGTGCTTTAATGTGCTATGCCTTTCTATCTTCATAATGCATGGATGCATGAATGCATCATGACAACTCATTGACAATGTATCAAACCTGTAGGTAGTCTTAATGCATGAATGCAGCCATGACAAGTTACTCACCAGGTCTGCATTCCAGTATCATGCCTACAAACTGAATAGCACTTCAGAGAACTATGCGATTCCTTTAAAGGGCACTCTTGCTAATAACGATCCTCCTGTTATCCTCAGTTCCAACCAGTTCACATTATTTTTCATTTACGCGCTGCAGGACCTAACGATTAGGCCTCCCCTCTCCTGCACCTCTAACCATATTCCATGGTGCTAGTCACACAAGCTGAATTTAGAAATTTCCTCTACCTTCAGAAGAAGTCCAGTTGAAAACTAGACAACAGTATAAATACCAGCTGTTGACATTTACAGTCACTATTCATCAAAATCCTTACTGATTTTCCTGGGACCCTAAAGACCTTTAAAAGAAAAGACCAGCATAATTTTTTGTGACCTTCTATTAGTAGTATTAGTATTAATTAGCAACATTATAACATATAAACCATCAATATGTACAGCAAACTTTTATCCTCAAACACCTTAAAAAAATGACTTAAAAGTTCATGTACAGATTAACTCAGCCACCATTGCTATATTTGTGCATCAAACTGAGCCTTCTGGTGAGAATAATACCTGTATCCTAAGTGTATACATGTCAAGGTAACATAACATAAATTACGCCAGCAAATGAGCATTAGTGCATTACAGTGCTATGCGGCCCTCTCAGGCTGGTGCTGGGAGAGGTCTGAGGACTGGCTGATTGTTTCACCAGATGCCGGTATCAATCAGCCGGAAAGAGACAGCGCTTTTTCTGCCCCAACACCCTGTGTTGCTCCCCAAGTCGGGTCTCCATCACACCCAGGCAGCTCCCACAGTCTGTGCAGCAGGGCATGGCAAGACTGGGGAGGTTAGGCCTTAACCCTTTCAAATTAAACCTTATGGATGACATGTTGCTAAAAGGTGACATTTATTGTCATAATGTGCCAAAGTAGCCCTGACAGGTAACTCACCAGTGCTGCATTAGTCCATCATGCTGATCCTTCAGGAGTGCGTCAGCCCCAAAGGATCAGCATGATGCTCGAATTCAGCCCTGCAGAACAACCTGCTAGGGCTGTATTCAAGCATTGTGACAGCCAAAATTCATGATGCATTAATGCATTATGCATGCTCAAAGGGTTAATGCTAAATGCATGTTCTAACCGATATTGTCCCAAAATTAGCAACAACGGTAGCACATAGATGTGGGCGCCTTTGTTCACACGCATTGTCTTCTATTCTTAGGTAGCAACCTTTACACTCTGCAAAATGCCACTTGTTCCGTGGTCTCCCACTTTCATTGTCACAGAGTGCTTTCATTTGTTGCAATATTTGTTGCTATGATGTATGAAAGCAGTCCTGGTGCGTTCATACAAACCAGGACTGCATTCATGCATCATTGCAAACAATTCAGAAACCTATCAACGCCCTACACTGGAAAACCCCCCAAAATTTTTTTTTATAACCAACAGTATTTTCTACTGCCCATGTACACTAGTGTCATGTAATATATATATTTTGAAACTACACTAATGCCTAGATACATTAAATTCTAACAGTGTAGGTCATTATAATTCATTAATGCTACCCTCATGAGATACTCTTTAGGACTGCATTAATGCATTAATGCACTATTACTATTGGGCATACTACACTACATCACTGTAAACTAAAGGGTTAGGACACACTCATTGTGTAGCTGGCTGCCTCAACACAGTCTATCCCAAGACAGTGTCAGCAGTGGTGGTTCGGCGGTGGCTTTTGTTAGCTTTCAGCTCGTTACTTGTCGTAGACCATTGGCTCCTTAATTGGATCTCACGGCTCCAGACTCGTTCCATCTACAACAGGAGTACGCTTAATGTCAGCTCTAATTCAAAACTAAAAAAGCTGCAGGGACCAAAAATTAACCCTTCACTGACTTCCCAGTAATTTAATGTGGTTTACTCTTTGTCGTCCTGATACATGATTGCGGTTTACTCACTAAGAATGCATTCATGAATCATGCTGACCCTTTGGTTGTGCATCTACCTTCTGGGGTCAGCATGATCCATGAATGAACCTAGCATGTAACTGACCAGAGCTGCATTCATGCACTATGCCTATAAGGAGAATAATGCATGAAAGTTTTATATAGCCCATAAAGTGTTAAATAGCTCGTCCTCATCAGGAGAGATGGTGTTTTCTTGTTTGCTGCCTGTGTCGTCACACTCTGCCCCAACAGACTACTGGCACTGGTTTACCTGATCAGTTGTATCTCTGGCCAAAACTGTTTCTTTACAAAAGATAAGGGACCACAGTGTTTCTTGTAGTGCTTGTTCACAATAAAAGCTGAGAAAAATACAGCTTTTATGGTTTTCTGTTTTCCGCAAATTATTCTCATTATTGAAAAAGGGACCAAGTTACAACACTGCTAAGTAAAATTTTAAAACCATAATTACAAAATGATGAAAAAAAAATGCTATGGAACATATTGGAAATATGTCAGACCGTTTTTTATGGGGAGGATATTGCCCGTTGATTAGATCAAGATCAATGTAAGTATATATATGCCATTATCAATCTGCACATGTTTTTTTCATTCCTGGTTGATACATTCCTGAAATATTGACCTGTTGTCACCTCAAGCTCCTAATGCTTTAGGACAGAGACAATGGTAAGAGCACCAACAACATGTTGGAGATGGTAATTGTCACCACCTTCTGTCAACTTCAGTGTCGTCTCCCTCACTTCTCGCTATTTCCCGGTTCACGACACAAAGAGTACTTTCTCATCTTCCTCATCATTATCCCTTTATTGGCCGCATTGTGGTTTAATAAGATCCCCGTAAACGTCATTCATGCATCATGCTTACCCTATTAGTCGTCATGGCGGATGAATGCAGTCCCAGTGAGTAGACTGGCCAAGGCTGCATTTATACATTCTAATAACAAACTGCATATAACTTTAAAAGTAGTGTCCCCCCCTTTAAAGGGTTATTTCCGCTGATGACTCCCCCTGTGTTGGTAAGGGGTTGTTGTGGGCAGGGTGGTAGCTTTGTGTGTCTAATTAACGCCTGGTGTGGTAAAACTAAAGGATGCACTGTAGAGGTTTGGGTAACAAGAGGGTGCAAGTATTCAGAGGCAAGAAATTAGCTGAATGGAGCCTGATAGTAACACAGAATGTGGGAGGGTTTCTGAAGAATCCCTAAAGGGGTGCATAGTACTTTAATGTGTTATGCCCTGCTTTGTAACGTTGCATCCAAAGATCCTTGGCAATTATACATCTTGCTTACATCAATCACACTCCCGTAGCATAAGCATGATGTATACATCATGCTGATCCTGGCTCGGCATGATGCTTCTCAGGTTGCATGATACAATAATTAGACATTTGGCTATTGTTGGGTTAGGTCATTAGAAGATACAACACTCTGCTGTTCTACCTTCCCTTTTACAGTTTGTCAATCGGATAATTATCAAGGATTTTATAGGTGAAAACCCTGAAGCACAAAAAGTAATGAAAGAAAAGATTTATTTTGTCTCATCTTCCTTGAGGACAGAAGCATATCTTCCTGCTTGTTTCTTTACAGTGTAGACTGCGGTATGTGAGCTAATGCTGCTGTGTTTGAGCTTTGATGAAATATGTAAAGGCTCCATTTGTTGTTTACCATGTCAGACAGCAACCACAAGGTTGTTCAACAACATCAGCTTTGTCCCCTAGAGGGATGAGCAGAGGGAGAAGAAAGAATTAACCCTTTAATGGCCTTATAGTCCATAAATGTGCTACCTTTGTTGTTGTGATGCGCGAATGTGGAGATTATTTGACAGGGCTGTATTTATACATGATGCCAAGCCTTCGGGAGTGCATCAACCTGGTAGGGACAGCATGATGCATGATACCAGTATTGGTGAGTAAACTCACTAAAGCTACATCTGAGCATCATAATGACACAGGATATAATAAATGCATATTGCAGCACCATGCGACCCTTTGAAGGAATAAAAATAGAATGAGGTAGAAGTCAGAGCTGAGAATTGTGGCAATTTTATATCCTTTTGCCTCCCGGTGTATAACAATGGGGACTTTCTCTCATTATCACTCATGCTGTGTCATACTCCTTCATCTGGGAATGCTTTCTTGGAGGTAAATAGGTTTTTGTACTGCTGGGATTTGGAGGTATTCTCTCTAGAAAAACTGATGTGGGAAGATAATGGGAAAACCCCGGAAACAATGTGCGTTGTTTATATGTAAACCCTTTAAGGGAGTAGTCATTTTTCTCACAGCCTATGGGGCTGGGGGAGACCAAAATAATTTTGACCCCTCTTGAGGCTTTTAGTGAAAAGGCCTGCTTGTTACTCGAACTCAATCAGGGAAAAAAGACTGCAACCTCTCTTGGGGAACTCACCTGATAATGAGTAGACTCGCTAGGCTGCATTTATGCATCACAATGAGGAGGGATACAACACATTAAAATACTATGTGGCTCTTAAACATTTGCTAATCATTGAATTGATATGTCCAAGGTTTGCCAGTATTCATATGAGTGCCTCACTAGATTGTAAAGGAGCCAATAAAGAGTTAACACCGTTGTGGTAGAGGGAAGGGGAACTCTCCTAGAATTCCCACGCACCTGCACTAAGACCCCCCCATCCATGTTAATAATGACTGCTCCCTCGGCATCTTCCTTGTCACTATTTGCACTGATCAATGATTTCTCCTGCACCGACTGAGATGAGGAGGAGAAGGAGGAGGATGTGGAGGGTTGAACAGGTGTTTTTGTCTTTGTGTGTGGTGTTTGATAAAACAAGGCAGTGGGGGATGGTGTGTTGTGTGCTCTGCTGAGGGTGTGAAAATGCTGCTTTGATTTCTGAGCCAGCCAGAAATGGTCTGATAGTTGCTAATGCAAATGGACACATTGCACTCTGCATTAAAATCATGTCTTCTATGCATCTCGATTTGTGGTGTGTGATACTTTGTCCCAAAGTCCTGTCTCTATATCTTAGTATTATGTCTATTAGTCAGTTTGAACATATGCCAGTTCTGAAGCACTCTGAAATTAAAAAAAGACCAACAAGAAATTAATTGGTCAGGCCCTTGGTCATTATTATGCATAAATGTAGCCCTGGTGAGCAGCTTCCCAATGCTCAATCCAAGCATCATGTCGAACTTACAGGGTTGAAACACTCCCGAAGCTTCTGCAATGTGTCAATGCAACACGGGTGAGTTACTCACCAAGGCTGCATTTGTGCATCATGGTAATGAATTTCATCTTTAAGCGACATGCTGTCCTTAACGGGTGAATATTGTCTGGATGTTGGGTGTGCATGCTTCTGTACATGACAGAGCACATACTGTGGTGTTCTTGTACTCGGGGGAGGAAGCGTACATTGTGTGCCAAGGTGCTCATTTCATACCTGCATATACATAAGTATGGCTTGAGTATAATACCCAAGCAGGAGAGGAAGAAGATAGGCCTATGTAGATAAGTGAGTAAGCCTCTTTGTGTACGGAAACTGACTGAATTAGATTTAAGCCTTACTTTCAGTCCCATTCTGACCACTCCCAATGAACCATTATTTTCATGATCTATTATACTCAAATATATTATGACCATACAATAGTTAATAGACACACTGTGGCAGGGGAAGGGGTGTATCTCTCTATTATATATCTCAGTCTATTCAGTATGTTATGGGTGTGTCTAGGAGTCTCTCATTGTGTATTCCTCTGTAATTACGAGCAATCTGAGTCAGGCTATAATTAGCATCACTCTCATCCTCGCCATCCCTCTGCTGGGGAAATGTTGAACCACTCAATAAACCCATAACCATTTAAGGGTGACAGGATGCCTCAATGCCTGCATTGATTTAGAGCCATCATGCATTAACCATGCCTGCATTCTTGCATCATGACAACAAAAGGCTATAGTATATTAAAGCCCTTTGTGGTTCTTTAACCCTTTAAGGATGGATGTCACTAAAATATGATATTTGTCATCATGATGTAGCAATGCAGCCCTGGTGAGTAACTTTCCACATTGATGCATCATGCTGACCCTTTCGGGTGTCTCAAACCCATAGGGTCGGCATGATGCTTGAATGCAGCCCAGGTGAGTTACTCACCAGGGCTGTATTCATGCATCATGACAACCAAGAGCATGATGCATTAAGGCATGATGCCATCCTTAAAGGTTTAAGGGATAGCAACATTAACAAATAGACCAAACCGGCTGCTATTACCAATAACCAGCGAGAGACCCATCTACCACCCCTCACATCTCACATCGAGCTGAATCAAATTAGATCTTTTTCCTGCATCATTAGCATTTGTTAATTTATAATTCAGTTTGTCAATATCCAGCTCCCTCCTTTTCATTTAAACAGTTTTTTTCATTAGGATTAAAAAGAGCAGCACAGATGGCGACGCCTGCTAGCAGGGTTGTTGATGTAGGGGTGGTAGTTATAGCATTCTCTGTGATGAGTCATCAGTCTTTGATTGGAGCTATCATCGACTTAGATCTCAACCCTTTAAGGACAGCATATCACCTTAATCATCTATGTCTCTTAATGCATTATGCCTTTGAATGAATAAGGCCCTTTGATTCAATGACCTGTTTATGCGACCGCATTGCCCCTATCCGGCCATAAAAAGAATTTTCAGGACTTATCTTGTTTCTCTTTTCAATAATGCATTTTGGATATTTCAACATTATAGAATATAGCATATGCCTTTAAGAACAAGTATTTAGTCAATAGAAGTCATTATCAGAAAAGGTTGGCTTTCTATTAACCAATCAGATCAGTCACAACAGCATACTATCCCTTACAGACACCCAGAGTAATTCCCCTGTGGACTCCCATTGACTGCGGCTAAGGGCTACATGAAAGCACGGATCCCTCCCTTCCTCCCCACACCTCCACCACCACTCTGCCCTGGGGTAACAATGGTAATGCAACAATGTGCATTGACTGAGGGAATTAGCCTGGCAGAGTATGTACATTGGGGCTGCTATCTGGCCTGCCGCAACACTTTGATGGTGCGTACTCCATGTTGGATGGGTTACTGAATGGTTTGTTAACCCTCAAAGGACTCTATATAACTTTAATGTACTATGCTCATTTGTCCTAATGATGCACAGCTGCATCAGTGAGCCTGACTAGTGCTGCATTCAAGCATAATAAAGATTCCTCTAGATTAAAAGTACTATGCTACAAACAAAGGATTAGGTAGTGGGTCCGGGATAGAGAAAGGGCTGGAGAGAAAACTTGGGGAAAGAGGGTTAAGGGCCAAATGGGACCTTATGAGGATATCACCGCTCCAGTATGGTGTCAAAGAGATGTGGGTATTGACTATTGGGAGTTGCAGAAACTGAGTGACAATAGAAGTCCCTGTGGGCTGTGGGTACTGAGCCAGCTATAGTAGGGGCTGTAGGGGAGTGGAGAAAGAGGCATTAACCCTTTAAGAGAAGCATAGTTCTTTTACAACATACACTGTCAGAAGTAACTGTAGCTGCACAGTGATTTATACTGTAGAACTACAGTATAAAATGAAACCAAAAATACCTCCTTTAATACTATAATTCTAAAGTATAACTCACTGTGCAGCTACAGTTACTTCTGACAGTGTAGGTGCTTTTGTTGTTACTATGCATTGAAATGAAGCACGGACACAATATAGACACAAATCTTTATGACAGTATGCCATCCTTTGCGGGTAAAAGTAGGAACACACTTTAGCAAACAAACTTAGTTGTAGGTATGGTAAGAGTTGTGTCCTGTGTGATGCAGAGATGTTACCTTTTCTGCCTTTTTTGATTGGAATTGCTATCATAATTCATAGTAATTTGCTTCTGAAAACTGACCAAAATCAGAAGATTTCCCGTTTTATCAACCATTCAGTGGCACCTCTGGTTGGTGGGATTGGGTTGGGTGTTCAACACTGTATAAAATAATAACAGAAAACGTGCCCTCCTCTATTACCAGTGTTTGCGACCCTGACAATGTCTTCATCATCTGTGATGTGTCCTGTTGAATGTCAATATAAAAAGCGAACATTGCTTGGCGGCCGCGCGGCTGGCAGTCTGTACCAGTATTGATACTGTCCTGGGTCTATTTGCATCAAATCACGACCCTTGACGACCAGTGGCTGTTAAGCCTTTAAGGACTGCATAGTGATTGAAGTGTTATTTTAAATAAATCTGTCATTTATAAGGTTTTCTATGCTGCTGATTTTTACGGATTGGTATGGAATAAATTAACTTATGCAGAGTTATAGATAGTCTCACATACTCAAGTATTACTTTACTTAACCCAATTGGCACAGAACATTGAATTTAAGTAGATCAGCCAGAACTTTGTCACCACTGATTCAATGTTAACTGCCCACGGGGAAGACAGATTTACATATATGTAGGGTGCAGGGACAAGATACATATGTATCTCTGCCTTACACCTTTTACTTCAGCCTAGCAGCATAAAAGGCCAAACTACTTCTAGCCCTATGGGAAAAAAAATAAGTTTGCCTACAGAAATATAGCTAGGATGCCCTTTAAATATCCCACCTGTGCCTTTAAGCATATATAAAATTACATTCACCAACTAACCGCTATGTCCCTGAGAATTTATAAATTGTTTGCTAGTAAATCAGTAAAAAGAAGTATAATCAGGTGGAAGACTGCCCGGATTAACAATACAGACTGGATAACCCTGCCAGGCTGGTTTTACAGGTCGCTCAGCCCTGTATTATGGGCCGTTCTAATACACCACTGTAATTTTACTACAGCTTTTATATAACCATATTTGCGATTTTTATATGATATTTGCGAAATATTTACACCTACCTAGTATATAGATGAGTATAACAGCTACCAACTTTTAGATGCATAATGTGCATGGTCCATTGCATTTCTGAGTTATTATGAGTTTAAATCAGTATTTTGTCTAATGTGACACACATGTAGCAGAGTCTCTGGTTGGAGAAGGTGTGAAAGCCTGAGCTGCATCCTGCTATACCAGGCTGCCTGCATGGTATATCAGCCTGCTGTGATTGGAGAGTGTATAGGGGCGGCCTGAAAGTACAGGCTGGGCGACCTGAAAGTACAGGCTGCCTGTTAATGCAGGCCGTCCTGTTCTCCTATACTAGTCCTCCACCTGATAATAGTATGTGTCTTCTCTTCTATCTGAAGCCACCACTACTTCCACCCTTTAACGATAACATGATGCCTCAAGGATTCATGTCTCATTATGCCAGGACTGAATTCATGCATCATGCCAACAAAAGCCCTTCATTGTTAAAGCACCATGATGCCCAAAAAGGGTTAATGCCTCTCCACACCCCTATAGCTCCAACTATAGCTGCCAGCCTACTGTCAGCCCACAGGGGCTTCTTTTGTCAGTCAGCTGTACCCTCAACTCCTAATAGTCAATACCCACATCTCTTTGACAGCATACTTGAGCAATGATATCCTCATAAGGTCCCAATTGTCCCTTAACCCCCCCTCCACCCCCCCAGTTTTCTCTCTGCCCATTCCTCCATCCCCAACCCACAACCTAACCATCTCAGGGTCTCATAGTGTCATTGCTGTCATGATACAGCCCTGGTAAGTCTGCTCAGAAGGATTAGAACAAATGGGAGTGGCACATTTGCGCACTATGAAGCCCTTAAAGGGTTATCAGACCATTCAGTAGCCGGCCCAACAGGGAGTACACACCATCAGTGTGGCAGCAGGTTATATTGCTGCTCCAGTATCTACAGTGTGCATTACGGACCAGGCTAATTCACCCAGTCAATGCACATTGTCACATTACCATTGTTACCACTGGGCAGGGTGGGGCGGGGGTAATGAAGAGGAAGGGAGGGATTCGTGCTTTCTTTGCTCTCTGCTTTCATGTAGCCCTCGCTAGCATTTAAAGGCAGTCCTTACAGAATCCCTTGGTGTCTGTAAGGGTGTTAGATATAACATAGAAAGTATCTGAATGTTTTAGAGAAAATACCAGCTGTTTTTTTATGAGTTTTGTTGAGTCTACCTGCTCAGCATCATGCAGTTTGCCAACACATTTACATTTTTACATTAAAACAAAGGGGAAAATGGTTTGGACTATCCAATGATGAGGTGGTCGAACTGGAGAGCTGGTCATTAAGTGAGAGTTGACCTTACCAAGGTAGACGTGAAAGAAGCACTGGCTTGTTCCTCAGCTGGGCATCATTCATGCATCATGAAAATAAGGGGCACAGCGCATTGAAACACTATTCAGTCCTTAAAGGGTTTAGGTCTAAGTCTATGACAGCCCCAATCACAGATTCATCATAGAGAATGCTATAACTGCCACCCCTACACCAACAACCCTGCTAGCAGGCGCCGCCATCCATGCTGCTCTTTTTAATCCTTATAGAAAACTATGTAAATGAAAAGGAGGCAGTCTTCCATTGACAAACTGCATTATTAATTAACAATTGCTAATGACTTGGGAAAAAGATCTAACTTGATTTGGCTCAATGAGAGATTAAGGGGGCACAATCAGGATTCTCGCTAGTTATTGGTAAAAGTAGCCGGTTTGGGTTTGCTTGTCTATGATTGTATCGCTTTAAGGGACACAGAGTGGTTTAATGGAGTACAGTCTTTTGTTGTCATAACGCATGAGTGCAGCCATGATGAGTAATTTGCCAGTAATGCATTTTCAAATTAATCTGACCTGGCAGGTTTGATGAACTCTAAGCAGGGGGGTGGGGTCAACGAAAGTGTATTCATCTCAAGCATTGATCTTGAAGGGGTTATTGATTTATTGAGTGGTTCAACACTTCCCAACCATGGAGGGTGGCGAGGATGAAAGTGATGCTAATTATAGCCTGACTGGATTGCTCCTACATGAGATATAATAGACACATACACCCCCGCCAAATTGATAGAACCTGGTCTGACTATACACTGAGTATTTTAAAGACAGGCAGAAAAATATAACTTTAATAAGAAATAGAGCCATTATGATCTATCAATGTGGCACCAGTGATTTCTTAGACAACCTGAATGGTATCAGCCTCACAATATTAACATGATGTAGAGGTGCAGCACTGGCGATCTGCCTGCTGATGTGCATGCAGCACTGACTGAGTGAGTTACTCGACACTGCCATGTTGATACACTATGAAGGAATTGGACACTGAAGTACTATTCTAGCCTGGATGCCATTGAGTTGGATGCAGAAACATTCATGCACTATAAAAACAAAGGGAAAGATATATGAATAAATCACTCTTCAGCCCTTAAAGGGTGAACTGCTGCTGGTTGTCAAGGGTCGTGATTGGATGCAAACAGACGTGGGCTGGTATCCAAGGCCGGTATCAATACTGGTACACACTGTCAGCCGCCGGGGCACCAAGCAATGTTTGCTTTTTAAATTGACATTCAACAGGACCCATCAAAGATGATGAGGACATTGTCAGGGACAGAGGGGTTGGCAAACACTGGTAATAGAGAGGGCACATTGCCGTTACTTGTATCTGGGTATGGCAAATGTGGCAAAGTATAAAAAATCACAATGTTGCCCCACCACCCCAATCAACCAGAGCTGCCACTGTCTGGTCGATAATCTCGTAAATCTTCATATTCTAGTCATTTCTCAGAAGTTAATTACTATGAATTAAATATGGTTATTTCAGTAAAAGATAGGTATATCTGCAAAGACAGGAGAGGTGACATGCTATTTCCCCCCCCCCCTTTTTTCAGATGTGTACTTCACAATATAATTATATTGTATTTCTCAGACAAACCATCACCTTACAACCTTAACCCTGTCTCAATGATTCATGAGGGTGATGAACGAACGTTTTTATAAAGAAGCTACTGATTCATATCTAGCAAATTGAAAATAAAATGTTGATATGTTAATAGCTAAGAATACCAACTCTCATTCATCTTTTAAGGCCCAAATGATAGTTGAATACTTAAGTCTGCTGAGGGCTGAATTCATGTATCATGATGACAAAGGGCACATTGCATTAAATCACTATGCGGTAAATTATAAATAATGGTCAACTGCTGCAGGTCCTGCCCAATAGTACACAGATAACCTTTGAAGTTCCAAACTTTGTCAATAGCAAGGAACCTAGTTGGCCATTTTTTGGCTCCCTATATGACCTATCATGGATAGTTAATACTATCATGTATAATCAGTAGTGACCAGCCCACATTAGTCATTCCATTACTTGTGAGTATTAGGCCATAGCCAGCTGTTGTTTTGCCTCAGTCATTTTTTGAATATCAGTTCATCATTCTTACCAATATCACTACAACTAACGTGGGATAGCCACTACGGACCAAGGCCCAGAGCATTTAGATTATCAGCGTAGAGCACCTCATAAAGCCCCAGTAGGGCAGTATGAGTTGGTGTGGGCAGCAATAGGCCTGTCAGAAATATAGATATGTGTCGTGCCACCTTGCCCCATGACCTCTAATCTCCATTGTTCCCCACCAGGCATCCCCAAGGCATCCCAGTCTCTGCACTCCATGGGCAAATGTGACACCATCCTCATTAGAGTGCTCTTTCAGGACAAGTGACAAACTCATATGTAGATTATGGCTTGATGAGTAGTAAGTCTTGATATCAAAAGAAATCATGTTGAAATCTATACAAAAATATTGCAAATGTCATTTATTGACACCCGCCTCAATTGCGAATATAGCACTCTTGATGAAAAATATATTATGACGACCGAGCAATCTGTTCTGAAAGATCTCCAAGAGCCATTAAAACTCCCATGGCAAATTGTTTTGAAAACCCCAATTTTTTTAAAGGGCTTTCAGGGCTAAAAACCAACCATTTTTGTGGAAGACAATGGAAATCAGCCTTCACTATGATGGAAAACTGATCTCAAATTTATATAGTTCAAAGTGACATCCTTTTCAAAAACAAAATACCATTTTTGTGGCTAGGCCAAGACATTATCACTGGTTGAAAATTGCTATTTTATGTTCATTTCCACAGACGAGGATGGTGTCAGTTGGGCAGTATGGCGCTGGGACCCGCCCCCAGGTCCACCATTCCCACCGGCCCATTTCACCTCTTTCACATACACCTCTCAAATATGCATAATTTCCTTCTCCGCTGCCAGACACATTCGTCCATTACGTTGTCTCGAGGTCGTAGATGGTTTTCTCTTTTCTCTCTGCCAAGTTGTCTCCTCCATTTCCTCCGGTCATGCACCTTTTGCCTTCTGACACCTCCCCCTACTTCACTTTTAGCACTTTCAGCTTTTCCCATTACTGCTTGGTCAATTTAAAACCAACAATTGGACATTCACACCTCAGAAAGCTTTACAAACCAGCAGAGTCGAGCACCCACCCATTCACCTTGCACCTCTCAGGATGTTATAGCATGGTTAGTCAAATCCACGAAATAAGCTTGTTTCTGGACAATACAAGTAACAAAAAAAGTGTCTTTTCAGATTTAAAATTGATTTACTTCTTTTTACATTTTGTAATGATAAACATTATATATCACATATTTGATATAGAATTAAAGCTTCCCTTGTGAATAACTAGATAAAATATTTTTATTTTTCATTGATACAATGTCCCTGTATTCAATGGGCTGAGAAATTTGTCTTTCCTTCATTATATGGATTTTTTATAGAATACACCAACCCTATGGACTTAACAAAAGAAATTAGTATTTTACACCCTCCTGAAATATCCCATGCTTGTATTTCATGGCCCTGTGACATCATTAAAATGGTGATTTGTTTAAATTTGAATAGTTTAGAAGGAAGTGAGTTTACCCACCACCTTCTGTTATTTTAAATCATAAAAAAACATGAAAAACACAAAAGGAACACACATTTGTTGACCCTCAGGCCACATTTCACTTGGACTACGGCCTTGTGAAATGCAGCACGAAGTCAATGCATATAATAACCATTCAAATATCTAAACTTTGTGAACCGTTGTCTATTTATTTGCAGTAGCCTTACCTGTGGCCTCCTCACTAGGCACTCAGCAACTCCATTACACTCTGCCCCAGTGAAAACAAGCCCACCCAATATTCACACCGCAAAAAGCTTCAGTGACCAACCTCAACCCCGACCACTTACTCATCTCACCCACAACCCTTTAAGGGTAGGATAGTACTTTTGCTGGCATGGTGCATAAATGTAGATGCACAGCGCTGGGTAACTCACTGCTGATCTATCAATGCATCATGCCCTATGAGGTTAATACACTCCCAAAGGGTCAGCATTATTCACTAATGCAGCACCAGTGAGTACCTGGCTGGTGTTTGGTTGGTGCACAATGACGATAACCTTTCGGGGCCACATGGTATATTGATGCATCATGATGCATTTGAAAACAAAATACAATTCAAATCATATGTTCTAAATAACACCATTCCCTTGATCTCTACAGGATAAGAGACACCTTGTATGGCGGGTCTTATAATGCAGGTAGAAACAATGTGGAATCGATCCCACTAATGGTACCTAAATGTTGCTAAATCCTACTCTTCTGCATCAATATGTTACACTGTGCATAAGACAATCATTCATGCTGGTTTGGATGGGTCCCCTCGGGCCCCCTATGAAACATATCTTCCCAAGCCCTGAGGTCCCTCTCTCCCTCCCCCCTGCCCGGTGCAGGCCTCTCTCCTCCCCCCCCCCCTGCCACCTCCACCTTCCTCACCACTCTCACCTCCCCAGACATTCTGTACCAAGGGATGGCACCAACCCTAGTGGTCAACTACCTCTCTGTACGGATACAGCCATCTTGACTATATGGACAGATTTTTGCAGTTTGATTGGAGTCTGCACCTCCGCAATTTAAACCCACTGTCCCAGCAGAGGTATGCAATGCTTCGAGCTAGCCTCTGTCTATTTCATGCAAGGTTTTATAGGTACTTTGACATAGAAATGTAATACATAATGTGTAGTGCCCTGAAACTAAAAATGGCCAGATCCAGACAGAGGCTAGCTCTGAGTGATGTTGCATGCCTCTGCTTGGAGAGTGGATTTGAACCCGTCAGAGAGGCCTTCTGATCACCCCTCTGTGGCAGAATGTTTCCTGGCCGCCCGTCTTTCCGGCCCTCAGTCCCCGGCGGAACTGTAAATCTCATGCCTTGCTGACCCGCTGAAAGTTTAATGCACACCGTCAAAACATCAAGACCCCCGGATACCCTTCCCAATTCCCAATACTCTCCCTGCCACTTGTAGGCCGGCCGGTCTTATGAGCTGCCCAGGTCTCTGCTGGGGATTTTCTTCCCTTCCTGCCTGCCCCTGTACCTGTCTCCCCCTCAGTGGGCATTAATTCTAATGGTCCCTCCCTCTTGGTCCCTGGTGGTGCCTGGTGGTCTCTTGCGGTCTCTTGCGGTCCAATGCATTGCCAAAGGATATCTTGCTGGCAGTGCATCCGTGCATCTTTAGGAGTTTTCACAACCTGTAGGGACTCTTTGAGGTTAGCTATAGTTTTCTCTAGGGACTCTTTGGTATTGTTAGTATTTAAAAAAGTATGGGCTGCTCTGAGGAAAATTAGTGTTTGTTCTTTTTTCTAATAACCCCCCCCCCCCCAATAAATTAAATAGCACCTCCATTGGATGCATTTTCACGATCGACATAACACTATTATCATCAACATAACACTTTTTATTTACCTCTGGCCGGTAGGAAATTTTTGGAACCAGCTCCTGCTGTACAGTATTATATATTTAATTTTTACCCCAAAAGTATTTGCTTTAAAAGCTTGAAATTAAAGTTCTTGAAATGAGGAGGCCTCTTTCTAGACTGAAATCCAGGGACAGCTAGATTATCATATAAGTCTATGGTGGCTAATATGACGGTTATGGGACAGAGAGGTAATCAGCTCATCTTGAGGTATATAATTGGTAACAGCAAGGAAATTAAATCAAGGTGTTTGTCAGACTAGGACATACAGGTTTTAGGTTGCTTTTGGCCAGTTTGCGCTCCATTTAAGGACTGCATAATGCTTCAATGCAACATACCCTTTAAAAGGCATGGTTCATGAATGCAGCCCTGGTGAGTAACTCACACTGCATTTGTCTTTTATGGCAACAAATGGCTTTAAAAGGCTCTGTGATCCTGAAAAGGTTACATGTCAGATTTCGGAAGAGGTAATGGTAGCAGGGAAATAGAGGAAGAGTGAGTAAATCATATCAAAGATAGCTCAAGTGTTTATGTACATTGCTCTACATTTTACAAAAGGACTTTTGAAAACCTGTAGCTATTATCAGCACTGAGCTAGATATAGTTAATTTCAGTTTGTGTTTATTATCGGTTGATCCCTTGCCGTAATCCTTGTTTGATTCTTTCCTGTCTGCCTCACTGTCTCCCTCGCTCTCTTCTCCCTTCTTTCTTTTTCTCCCTGCTGCCCTTCTTTTCTCCCTCTCGGCCTCCCTCCAGAACTTGATTTCAGCCCCCTACCTTCCCGCCTCCCCACCCCCGTCTACCTGCCTGCTAGCTGTGGCACCTCACCATGTAGTAATAATGTGTTTACTGCCAAAACGCTCGCCTCATGTGGTGCCAACTGCCATTATTTGCCCCCTGTGTTGAGCGTGTCTTTCAGCTACTGTGACAACCCTGCCCACACCCAGCAGGCTAAACCCTTTAAGGGCTGCATAGTGCTCTAATGCACCATGCTCATTCCCGCCATCTTGCATGAATGCAACCCTGGTAAATCTACTCACCAAGGTTGATTTCATGGATCATGCTGACTTTTCAGGAATATGTGAACCCCCTATGATAAGCATAATGCTTGATTGCAGCTCTAGCCTGTGGCTTGCATTGGCTGTGATCATGCATCTTGAAGACAAAGGGCATATATAGCATATTAGAGCACTATGCGGCCCTTCAAGTGTTAAGGAAACAGGTAGCAGGCAGGTCCCTGATGAATGAAAGACCCTGGAGGTCAGCGCTTAATTTCTTGGCTGACGGGAGTTTCTGTTGCTGATATAGAGACTGTGCTGCAATCATGCGACATGCGAAATAACAATAACGAGCAAAGTATTTGCCATCTTCGTTGCTGCTGGTGTTTTTGCACAAGTTGTAGTCATTACTTCTCATTAGAGAATCTAGACATTATGAGAGACCCCCATCTCCCCCTCTCTTCATCTACAGAGAGGAGGATTGACCCTTTTAAGGCAATATAGTGTTTTAATTGTGCCATTTTCTTTTTTTTACGTTTTGAATGGAGATTTATTGATCCTCTCACAATATACAGAAAAGTGGTAGGTTGAAGAACAATAATAATCAAAAATATCAGACATTATCAGTTTCAACAAGTGCACACAAGTTAAGACAGTGTAAAGAATGAAATATGAGTCGAGAAATAATGATAAGTGGCGATACACGATACAGGACGACATATACACGACTAACACGGTCAGACTACACATGTACAAAAGAAGAAATGACCAGGTAGAGTAAGTAACAGAGTAGTGACAAACAGATTGGGCGCGTATGAAGTATAGAATAAGTCGTTTTCTAAGCCCTGAGGAGCTCATATCAAACGAGTTCATCTAGATCGATAAGTGGCGATAGAGTTCTCGAACAATGAGGATAGGACGAAATAGTGCACATTATATCCGTTTACAGCAACTTTTATCAGTACTGTTCAACACAGGAATTATTTCAAATGCATGTACGTAAGGATATGGAGGGATCAAACACAGAAAAAATTGCCCACCAAAGAGGAAATAAAGAACGCTTGCTTCATTCGTTTGTTTGTTCGTATGATTCGCATGACCTCGCAGAATTACACCTATAATATCAGAGAATATATACAAATCAGTATTCAACTACACAACTCCAGCTATTAACTCGTTACAACACTCCGACCACAATGACCGCTACCTATAGGTGATCCTAAACCAGAAATCTCCCATTAGGTAATGTTGGTTTCAGGACATCTCCGTGATTCTTAACCAGCAATCTCAGAGTACTCCATAATCCAACAAAAAAGCTTTGAGATGATTACTAACCATCAATCTTCTCTTAGCAATAATCATATGTGGTCAGAGTGTGAAACCGAAGCACCAGGGAGTGTTGCAAATACCTAGGGAGTGTTTAAGACGGAATCTCCAATGTCATCAATAAATGCTAGGCTCTCATCATCTATAAACCCAATGATTGGATCATCATTCTTTAGAGTGAGATCAACAATTTTGCGTATACGCAGTTTAAACTGGTATTTTGAATCAGATTTCTGAAACCATTCTCCGAGCCTGTCCCACAACACAATCCCTCTGTACCAGGGTGACTTTTTATACCCCTGCAACCTCGCTCTCTTCACGGTAAATTTGATCTTGTCATTGGACCTCGTTATTCTGTCGCCTCTCCTCGTGTCAAGCAATGTCTCTACTGTCGAGAATTTATACATCCACGTTAGTAACATCTCGTCTCTCCGCCTGGACAACAACGTAATATTGGCCTTCTGATGCAATTGGTCTTCATTCAGATACTCACGGTTGTTCCTGTAGCAGATCCTCAGACCTCTATTTTGTAGACGTTGTAATTTCGGCAATGAGGTATCGTTACAACCTGAGTAGGCAAAGCTACAGTAATCAAACAGCGTCATTATCATTGTCTTGTACACAAGTAAGGAAGCATTTAAAGTGAGGAGATATCTCAATTTGGCAAAACGGAACAACCTGTTATTTACCTTTTGAATAACATCTTTCACGGCTAGCTCCATTGACAAGTGTTCATCTAGTCTTAAGCCTAGGTATGTATATTCTCTAACAGTAGATAGCTGTTTCTCATTCATAAAGAAATCCTTCAAATTCAGAGTGGGTAATTTTCTACTTGAGCCAAACCAAACTATTTTGGTCTTGTCAGTATTAACCGTAAGCCGTTTCCGGGTGCACCAATTAAAGACATTGTCAATGTCCGATTGTAAACGAGTGTATGCTAGATCAGCTTTGTTACTAGAAGTATAGAACACTAGATCATCTGCATACATTAGAAATTTAGAGTGCTTGAACTCCTTAGTAATGTCGTTCACGTATAATATAAATAACAAAGGACCAAGTACAGACCCCTGCGGGACACCGTAGGGGACCGACTTAATTGAAGAAGAAAAAGACCCAATTCTAGTGAATTGTTTTCTATCACTTAAGTAACTTATTAACCACTTATTTACAGTTTCATGTAAGCCGAGACCATGTAATATTTCTAGGAGATAATCATGAGAGACACTGTCAAACGCTTTCTTGAGATCAAGAAAGCAAGTGGGCGTCACATGACCTCTATCAATATTATCATAGAGATTATCAATAAACTTGAAAATGGCATCACCCGTACCTCTATTTTGACGATATCCGTACTGTTCATCAGCCAGAAAATGCAAATCATCTAAAACTTCGGACAAGTGCATATGCATTAATTTTTCCGCAATTTTCGAGGGCAGACTCAAAAGAGAAATAGGGCGCCAGTTCGTTACGAAACGCTCGTTACCAGGTTTTGGTATAGGGCTAACACGAGCCACTTTCCACACGTCAGGGAAAATTCCCGTATCAAAACTTAATTGTAACATCCAAGTCAGTTCAGGTAGTAAATTTTGTAAAGCCAACTTCAGAATATCACATCTTACATTATCGATACCTGAAGTCTTGTTAACATTGACTTCATTGACCAGATACGTAACAGTCTCAATGTTCACTCTTATTCTACCAGAAGTACAAGGTACCACCGGATTCACACTAGGTCTGGCCAAAAAACCATCAGCAGTCAGATCATTGCTTAACTGTTCACCTATACCCGCAAAGTAGTCATTAATAAAGGTGACCGATTCCTGATTAGATTTCATCTCACCATCATTACCAATTAGTAATGGTGGCGTAACCTCACCCTCAGGTTTCATAACATTATTGATATTCCGCCAAAATCGTTTAGGGTCCGTTTTACTATCCTCAAGACCTGCCTTTACAAACTCCGCTTTCGCATATTTGCAACTCAAATTAATTCTCCTGCGCAGCTTGCGGGCTTTGTTTAGAAAAACTTCATTGTTGGTACTGAGAAAAAGTTCAACATTTTGCTCTCTCTCTAAAATCAGACTACGTATATCGGAGTTCATCCAGGCATTGCCCATGTCGCGAACAACCTTTGTCATTATCGGGCAAGTGCTATCCAAGAAATCTACAATATGATTTTGGATAAAATTCCAGGCGTCACACGGGTCTGTAAGACTGTAGTAGACATCCCAGTCCGCCTCAACAAGCCAATCAAGGAACAAATCTTCATCAAAATTTTTATAAGAGCGCGTAGTTATTCTTTTTTCTGCGACAACACTTTTCTGCATTGTTTTAACGCAATACACTGGCAGGTGATCACTTACTAATAAATTTAGAACACCACTGACCATGTTATTGTCATAACTCGTCATTATATTATCTAAACATGCGACGCGCTGTTTATATGGCCGTGTACATTGATTTATGAGCAAGTGTAAACCATAGAATTTACATAGATCATTTACACAGATCGTTGCAGCTGCTTTTTCAGATAGAGTGTTAATGTTTATATCACCCAAACACCAAAGTTCAACATTGTCTGTGTTTAAGCTCTTGTGTAGTGTCTCAAGGTGACTTAAAAAATTAGCCATCTTACCCTTCGGAGGTCTATACAAGGTTGCAATTCTCATTACCCTGTGATTGGGTATTGATACATCCAAAACATAACATTCTATATCCTTGTTGTTGATGTTTAAGTTATTAACAACCTGCGTAACCCCTGACAATTCATGACGCAAATACACAACTATGCCCCCACCTTTCTTTTTGTCTTTCCTATCTTGTCGATAAAGCTTCATGCCATTCCAAGCCACAAGATCGTTGTCTACATCAGCGTGTAGCCACGTTTCGGACATTGTTACTATATCAGTACCAGACAATTTTCTGAAGATCTCATCCCTCTTCCCATACATGCTTCTCGTATTCAAATGTACAATCTTCATCCCCTTCATGTTCATGAAATCCTTCACCAAAGTAGTACTCATCATGCGCACCTTAAGTATATGTCACAACAACAAAAAACACAACAAGTAACACAAATAATATCTCCTAGTTAATTTAACTAGGAGACTGATGGACCCCCCCAGCAGACCAACTTAATGTACTGCGAGGGTCGATTAGAGAGCTACCAACCAAGAAGAAAAAACACCAGGCTCTACACTACTTGTACACCAGCGGGTGTCAATTAGTTTACTTAACCAATTCTAAAGTCAAGATTTCTCACATGTTACAGCAGTGCAAACTTAAAGGCTTCTTGGAGGTTCAGACAAGGATAGATGAAGATTAGTTATTAAAAGCAAGTCCATCTTGTCTAAAATATAGATGGATAGTTAGTTAGTAGGTGCTTAAAATCAACAACGCAAAGTAGTGGTTACGTTCTTAACCTTCTCAAATTTGAGCATCATAAGTTATGCCCCAGAGGCAAGTTGAAAAAATGCAAGGAGGATTAAGTATGTAAGAAGAAACCGCTCTTCCGGTAAATCAATGAAACTAAATCAAACCAATTTTAAGTACGACAAATCATAATAATAAATAAATAGGAGCTGTCATCGCGTCTCATTTCACAGAGCTGCACTACAGAAGCCTGCGAAATTCTAGTAATTCAGAATACTATTAAATTGTATCTTAGACTCTTAAGCTATTTAATGATAAGAGTAATAATAGCGAGTTTTCGAAAGGATAGTCAGGATCCAATCTCAGATCTGGATAACCAGTTAACTGGTTACTTCATGCTCTGACGATTGTCAGTTCTGACAAGCCAGGAAATATCTACATTATGTACAAGGAAAAAAAAATAAAAGATAATAATGAACGTGCCTAGCACAAAGAATTCGGAGATACCTTTTCCAACATAATTTACAAATTCTTATTTATGTCAATATGACATGAGGAGTTAAATAGGGACCGAGACATACATGAATAAATGGAGAAAATAAAAAAAACAAAAAACAAATAAATAAACAAACAAAAAAATTGAGCCCCTCGTTTATGAGTTTACCACTTGTAGCAATTAGGAAAAGTTTGTTTTGTACTTTCAGTCTTACCCATTCTTCAAGCTATTACAAACCTTTACAGGATCAGCAGATGGTGGTCCTATGGTTAGCCCTATGACCGCCCAGGAGTCACTGACAGTATGTAAACCTAACCTGGAAATAGATCTGATCTTACGGGGGAGAGACATTCACCAGTAGACACCTATCATCATCATTAGATCATTCATTCAGATTGACCACCATCATGTTTCTGATGATGGACTTGATGTCGTCATCTATCAAGAGTTCCTCCTCATCATCAGACATTAACTTTGAGTCATCATTCAGTGATGTGGGATGTCTGATGAGTTTACACGTAGAAGCTATGATGTCAGCCACTTTCAATCTGTAGACTGCATTTGGATGACATCCATCTCTCATTTTCTTCTCGCCATAAGTTCCTTTAAATTTAGCTGTCTTCCCGACTCGTCTACCCTTCTTCCCCTTATTCCATCTGTTAGCGTGGAACAGGTAATGTAACCTGCAAGTTGGCACGCCGTTCAAGGCGTTTATGAAAACTATGTCTCCTTTAATGGCTTTGATGCTTTGGGTAAGCAGGTCTTGGTCAGGGTGGGGATGATCATCGTGATTAAAGATCCTCAAGTCCATTCCATATATAGTCGATAGTGCAAAGATCACATCCGGGTATTTCTTTTTTAGCTTCATGACCATCGTGCTTAGCCTAACAGAGACTACTGCCCTGCAGTCAGCTACGCTTCCATGTGCAAAATCTATGTGTCTTTTATTTCGGATATATGACTTCACAGTGATATCACACAGACCCGCAACAAAGACTACCAAGTCATAGTTTTTGAGACCAGCTACTACTCTGGTACCAAGCTTTGTGTCAACTCTTTGGGTTATGCTGGCAATATTTAGCCCGTTTTCTCCAATATCAGTAACCGAGTACTCTACCTGGTTGTTCAGACACGTCCGTACTAGGGGCCCCAGCCCCTTGGCACGCGAATCCCCCGCAATCAGTATCTCGTAGGCCATGGTAGCAAGGCTAGAAAGAATCAAATGGAGAGCACCATGAGTGGATTACCAACGAATTATTTTTCATAACAAGTTTCAAGTTTTTAGTTGTAACTCTAATTCTATTATTTATCTTTTTAAACTACTCCATTAACCCACTGATGACACAGTCCCCTTAACTTCCCCAATGCATCATTGTCAGTCAGTTAATCAGTTAGTCAGTCTTGAAGTCTTCTTCTTGCGCTGCATATTTCAATTCCTGTCTGACTTCCATCAGAATCTTACCATGTGTGTTTTCACCGAGCAGTCTCTCTGCAGTATCATACTTTGCATCGCCCCAGGCCCATCCACCAGCCCAGAACTTGCTGCCAGTGGCTTCCACTAGGGTGCAACTGGTCTCACACAGCTTTACTGATAGATCCGGGTTCTGAAAAAATTTGGCGCGCACCAAGTTTTTCATTAGTTGAACTTCTTCATCTCTGAAACGGTGGCCTTCAGGTGTACGTAATTCAGGTTTTGAGCAATACTTTTTGATTGCTCTGGCATCCGTCAGGGTCATTACATGGTTGGCATGTTCTTGGTGCCCTAGTTCCGTCATTTTTATATGGTAGTACCCCTGCTCAACAGAGGAGTACTCCATTTCCACATTGTTGTGGGTGAATTTGAACGTGGCCAAGTAGAAATTAGATAAGTATGCCTTTTTTCCTTGGTAGAGCAGCCCATGTTTAGACTCCTTTATATGGACTTCGTTGTCACCATTATCTGGCTTCTTTTTTTCATTTTTCTTTTTCTTGCCCTCATTCCTTGCTGTGCCAGCATCATCAGACTGACTGGCAAGTTTCTCACTCGGGAGAGTCAGGTCAATGCCTTCCCTGTAGATTTCCGGCACTAGGTCTAATTGTGCGTACGGGTAACTTTGCCCGTCGAGAAAGATTCCATCCTTATTGGCTTTAGCTGGCTTCCCAGCCTCCAGTGCTTTTTTCACAATTTTTCTTCCCTTGTACTTTCTGTCTCTCACATCCTTCGTTTCGTCTAGTCCAACCCAAATGCCCTTAGTTTCCTCGTTTTTCGTCAGTTTCCACCTTCTTGCTACTATAGCATTCCTAATGGCAAAATTCTTACAACAAATTAGGATGGGGATCTTTTCTTTTTTTGCTTCCTGCCCTTGTGTCAGGACCTTTGGTTTTTTCATCCTTATTACCGCATGGAAATCCTCAGCGTAGCTGTACTTTACACCAAGGTGCGTGCATACTTTCTCCAGAACCGTGATCTTTAGATCCTCAACCTGGTCAGTCTCCAGTCCAGTAATTACTAGGTTTCTGTCAGTGTTAGGCTTGCTGTGGTCTACAGTTCTCAATACAACTGCCATCTCCGTCTTTAAGGAGGTGATGGCTTGGGCATATGTCAGTTTGTTCCCCACATTGCTCTGATCAGCACTAGGTGTACATTGATGTTGCTGTATGGCAACCTCAAGGTCCTTTTTTGTTTGATGGAGCTCAGTTCTGAGTCTTTTGGCATGATGCATGCATAAGCACAATCAAGCAGGAGCCAGTACTGCATTTATGCATCATGCTGACACTACACGATTGATATAACCCTTGATCAGTATGAAAAACCCACCAGTTACTCACCAGCACAGCATTGATGCATCATGATGACTACTGAGCATGAAGCTTTGAAGCATAATGCTGCCCCTCGAGGGTTAACTGACAGTATTCAGAATCCGGAACCTGAGCCTGCTTAGGTCTCTTAAACACGACAGTCCCCTTGATATGTACAATTACAGTAATTGCTTTTTGCCCAGATGTCATTACAGACAGTGTATTACATGTTTTTATCTGCACGTTTGATTAGTGCCACCGCTAGAGTCAGTTAACAGAAAACTCTAAATTGCCACAGTGAATGTTAACTATTATTAAGGTATTTTTGGTTCTAATGAAGTGTGAACATTTAATTATAGATCTTCAGTGAATTGAATTCCTATGGGTAATGTACTAGGAAATGTCTTTACCTAGATAAACAGCTGGAATAGTATTATATTGTGAAACGCATCCTTAGTTGGCTTTGTATATCCATGTCCAATAGGGCACATCCCCTTGATTTAACATTGACAATTGGTTGATCTACGTTGTCTCTCAGGCCGACATACAAACTAGTAGGCTAAGTTGTCATTATATGAAATCGGTTTGACAATCACTAGTAGATGTGAGGCTTATTCATGAATTCTTCTAAATATCTGAATAGGTGTATATATATAAAAATTAGTGTATATATATCAAAATCATGGCATAAGTAAATCCACCACATTTAGACAGATATGGAAGTAATGCCTGTATAAAGGTGAGGCTAGAGAGAGTGAAAGGGATAAAGTATGAGTAGTAAAGGGAAAGTGTCTAGAGGATTGAGCAGTATAAGCAGATGAACGTCTGTAGAGCAGAAAGAAGGCTGTAGGAAGGGTGAGAAACTGGAGCAAGAGTTATAGCGCTAGCCAAGTAAATCAGAAAAAACTGGAGTAGAGAGAGACTGAGTACTCAGCTGACACATGGCAAAAGCTCTTAGCACCTTGGTTGATGTGAGCGCCTTTTTCCTTTGTTCTTTGAACTGTATCTATTTCTGGACTAGAAGATCTCAAGTAACCATAGATATAGAAGCAAAGTGACATATTCAGGGAGAATCGGCTTCTGTAAATGTCTCCCCTGTGTATTGCAGAAAGCCTTTTGTCTAAGATTCATATATATAGGGAAAGGGTGTTGTGCATATAGGTGGACCTAGAAGGATGAATCTAACTTTTATTATATTCCTGTTCAAACAAGTGTTATGCATTGATCAATTTAATTGAACAATTTAATTCTTGAAATCCATGTCATTTTAAAATGGACAATGTGGTATCACAAGCATCGAGAATTTCACATTTACCTGTGTATGTGCTCTGTAACATATCATGTTCAGCTGCCAACAGTAAGGAGTATTCACCATTACCAATGTGAGCCTATTTTTTTTTAATTACAAACTTGAGGCTAATTTAGACTTGTATTGTGAAGGCAAATAATCTTTTAAGCACCCAGGGCTGTATAACAGCTTAAAGTGGCATAATCACCGAGCGTATCCTACTTACAATTCTAGTACTGTTCTAGTCTAGTATGTGGTTAAGTGTGAGTGGTGAGACTGCCCCTTTAAGACACCTTTACTGTTAGAAGCAAGCAACTTGAGTTCTAGTACAATATGCTGTAGGTCTATAGCAAGTCATTGTATTAATCTTACAGATGTGTGTGTAAGTATACTACAACATAATCTCTAACTATAAGGCAGAATCTATTGTAAATCCACATTTATGCCTTCATAGTACAGAGAAAAGTGCTGTAGATTTACAACAGCCACCTGTTAACCTGCATTTACAGCAACATAACTGTACACATACAGCAGTAATTACTATTGTATCGATCAGAATTTAATATATATAATGGAATCCAACACAATTTTAAACGGAAAAGCCACAGAGGCTACTTTTAATACTAGAAATATCGAGGCTATGTGCGCTGTCTTTGAGGTTAGCGCATGCGCGGTTCATTATTTTTTGGCGCTCACCGGGTTCACTTCGCCAGTTTACAGGGAGACAAGATGGAGGTAACACGCACATTTTGGATTACGATAACGGATTTTTGAACCGACAAAACTCGCTTAACTAAAGGTAACAACTTATTTTATTATGACCAACATGGCGGGGGGACCTTAGTTGTCCGACTGCTGAGTATTAGATATGTCCATCTTTGTATTATTAGCGGTATTCGGCTGAAAATTGAAGGCGATATTAATGACCCCGCCGGAGATGGCTGCCCCCGTGAACAAACCACTCGCCGCCGCCCGCAGCTCGGCCATGCCCGCCGGGAGCACAGGGGGGACTCCGGCCTCAGCATTGACTACTGGGATAACAGGTTGAGGAGGGGGTGGGGGGTAGAGAGGCTCAATGGTGGGTTCTTCCTCAATGGCATCTTCCTTCTCTTCACGAGCTCTTTTTGCCGATTGCCCTGTCGCTATGCGCGACATTTCTTTCCGTTGTCGCTTTGTGGCCACAGCATAGTTACTGAGGCTGTCGACTGACTTGTGGCCGGTGAGTTGTATGGTGGCTGTAGATGGGATATCTGACGCTAGCAGGTTTTGGCAGGTCGTCCCTTCTCAAACTGTGGTTCGTCAGACGACCCTCCAGGCCAGCCTTTTCAGCAATCGTAGGAATGATTTTAGATAGGATGTTGATTCCCATAGGAGCAGATTTATACCAGACGTCATCGCTGTCCCTGTACACAGGGCGGGGGCTCAGATAGAATGGGGAGGCGGCTGCTCTCATGTCTGATGGTCGTTTACTTGTGAAGAGTTCATATAATGTTATGGGGTCACGGTCAAAATTTGGATCTTCATAGACCCGGGGGTTGTACGCCCTAGTGTGGCCCCCCTCCAGCCCTTGCCGCGTCTTCGTTATCCTCTCACAGTCCAGTTGCAGAAATCGATCCCCCTCCTCGTCCTTCCCCAAGCTAACAACCCCCCCATTTCAACTGCCGGGACTCGTGGCACCCCCTGAAACCAAATCCACAGGTTAAATAGAAAAATAACCCGTTCTGAAGAGCCTTTGGGGAGCTCATGCCAAATAAGTTCATCTCCCATACTATGTCAATCATCCCTGGGGTTAACGCCTCACTCCGGTTTGGGCGCCCTCCTTTGCCCATGCCTTTTAATTGCTTTCGGCGACTCGCTAGGATGGCCCTGGCTCCGCTGAACTCGTCGTCCTGCAGTAGGTTATATTCATAACGCTTCTCACGGAGGTGCCTGTAGATAAGGAAATGAAAAAACAATTTTTTAATATTTTTTTACATGTTTTTTCAGAAAATTTGGGCAAATTTGGTCAATTTTTTTACATTTTTGGGCCCAATATTGGTCCATTTTTTACTTATTTTATTAAACAATTTTTGGTCAATTTTTTTTTTTTTTTGGGCCAATTTTGGCCAATTTTTTACTTATTTTGTTAAAAAAACTAATTTTGAGGTCAGTTTTTGGTACCTGTCAATAGCTCGGAGCATAGAGGTCAGTGTGTCAGGTTCATAAGGCGTTCCATCGATCCTCTTGGCACCCAACAGGAAATTACAAATGTAATTATTCAGTGTCCCTGCATCCAAGTCCCATATCTTGCGATGGTCTTGAAAGTTGTCGGCCACAAACTGCACAAATTTGCTGATCACCTGTAAAATAAAGGGCAAAATTGGGTCAATTTTCTGCATTTTTTGGACCAACTTTTCACTTTTTTGGGCCATTTTTTTACACTCCAAATTTATTTAATTAATTTTAACCCAACTGTTGTCGGTCAGTACATAAGAACCACTATTTTAAAGACATAAAATATCATTGGTTTACCTGCTTTGTCCTCTTGACAGTGTTGGCCGACCTCTGGGCGTCCACAAAGTCTGAGAGTTCGTCATCTGTCATCATTTGTTGTTGAGCACTACCTTCTGCAGGGGGGGCCGGGGGGGCCCTACTTTTGGGGGGCTTGGGGGTGCCCTTTTTCCCATTTTTGGAGGAGCCTTCACCTTTTCGGGGGGTGTTTTTCGATCGACAATCAGCATTTTCCTCCAGCTCGCAGTTCAGGGAAAGGTCTGCCAGCGGCAAGTTTACCTCCACGTCAGGTTGTGCATTAACCTCACGTATTTTACGTTGGTAATCCCTCTCTTCTATCGTTGAAATCAGACCACAAATGTCGTCGGACACGTCTTTATCGTCGTTTTCGTTGTCGGCCCCACAAGCTCCTTCTACTACTGGCGATTCCATTTGGATAGCCTGTACTCCCTCCGCTATAATGTCAACAAACGTCCCAAAGCCTTCTTCATCAGTCCCGTTGTCGGCCACTCGCATGTCGCTTAATATTTCGGCGACATTGCCCACCATTTCCTCGTTTACTATCACTGAATATACCCCATCTGACAGCTCCCGCAGCTCAAACGTCTTGTCGGTACGATCCATTTTCAGCGATTGAAGAAAAAGTCGGCTGCCACGCCCATTCGCCGACAACATCCGCTAGATGGCGATATAATCGCTCCCGCGCTTTTATCGTCAATCGCCAAGCACATTTTAGGCCGACAACGTCGGCAGGGCGAGTGTAATTGTTTAGTTGTCGGCTCAGTCCTCCTTGGGCGCTGTGGGCGGTTTAGTACGATAAACTGCCGCTCCTCCATCCCAGCAGCACTGTTGTCGGCCAAAATCGCCGGATTACACGCCCTGGAGCCGGATTACACGCCCTGGAGCCGGATTACACGCCCTGGAGCCGGATTACACGCCCTGGAGGCCATTTTGACGTAGCGTGGGCGTACAGAGGCCGTATGCCCACTGGGTGTGCATACGCCTTCCCTATACCTACAACACTGTTAGACCGTATGGGGGGTATAATAAAAGATAAATATGTTAGATGGTGGTGCTGACACGTTTTTAATGCAGAAGAGCATACAGGGAATTACCACACTTACATCACGCCCAGGTGATATCTCCCCGAGGTAACACCCAACCCATAGGGGGACGTCCCCCAGCAGGAGAGGACCCCTCAGAGACCTCACCCATAGTATATGGTGTACACTGATAATCTTTACTCTTCAGGGCTTAGTCAGAAATGGCTTTCCAAAGTTAGTCATGGAGATATTTGTCAGAACGACAAACTGATATTTAAAATGACGGAAAAAAATATGACTAATGCCTTACTCAAAGAGACCTACCCATATACTCATAGAAATGGAAATAACTTTCTGTGGTTGTACTTTATTTCGCTGGGTATACGTTTTCGCAGAATTTGTACATCAGGTTTTACGGTACATCAATGGAATTTTCAGCAGTCACTTGAAATCATGAAAATGATGTGACCAAGTTGAAACAAAAAAAACAAAAAAAAAAACTAGGTTAGAGACCAATAATGTGTTAGAAGAGTGACACCTCTGATTCAGAAATGAACCTCTGAGAGAGGGAATTCCTTAGTTGGCCTCTGTGCCGGAATGGATTGGGGTGGGGTGGTATGGTGTGGGGTTTTTGAAGGGGGAGGGCGCTGTGGTGATTTGGGTGGGAGTAGAGGAGGTGTAAGGGTGAGGACTGAGGTGTATTGAAACCTGGGGCCTTGGTGAGTGCCCAGGACTCAGCATGAAACAAGTGCGGACTCCATGGGTGGCTGGAGAGCTGCCCACCCTTGAGTATATTACTACTCGCTTCATTTAGCTGCCTTTGGTGGAAGCGGGAGTGGAGCAAAGTGCACAATACTAGTCTGATGGGTCCCTGTATGTGTATCTGTGTGTATGGAGAGGGGGGTCATTTCTCTTTATACCATTCACTGGACATCTTAGGTTTACACCTTCCAACTCATCAAAGCCACTTTATGTTTAACCCTTTCAGGGTGGCCTGATGGCACATTTGTTCATTTTGCATCACATCTCTCTAGTGCAGCATATAGGCATCATACCATACTGCATGAGTGTATTGAGGAACGTAACTGCAGCACCTGTAAGTTACTCACCTAAATGCATCATGCTGACAAGGGCATAGTATTATGGTAATGAGCTGTGTTTGAAGAGTTAAGCCTTCCTCACACACAACACAGAGTGTGTAGTTGAGTGCACAAATACAAACAGCTCCTTATGACGCTTTACAGTGATTTACACTTCTAACACGACCCTGTCTTCAAACACAACCCTGTCTCTGTGAGCCTCCTGCACTGTCTACCCTCTCCTGAAGCTACCAACTCCTGAACTGAACACCTGACTCACTCACACATTGATACTCCAATGTGTATGCTTACTCACTCACTCACTTGCTCACTCACTCCCTCTCTCTCACACACACACAATCACTTACTCACTCACTCACACACTTACACACCCATGCACTTGCTCACTTTCTCACTGCCTCACTGCCTCACTGACACTGTCACATACTCTTTCACTTTATTGTTTCTAAAGATCAGCGAACTGTGGCCTGAACGTCATCCTACAGTAAACTTAAAATTAGATCTTAAAATGAAAATACCATATTCAGTGACAATGAAGTACTTTGGTACATGTATATATGTTCCCAAACCACTCATTTAATTCATTGATCCGTGTTTGTGATGTGCTTTAAGAAATTGTTTAAATGACAGCCCCTAAAGAATCTGGTAAACATACAGGTAGGAAACACCTGGTGAAATTGTGGAGGGAAAAAGAGATCTTGTCAACCCACTGCTCCTGCTTCTGTGGTATGGCAGCAGTTGTTGTCCAAACTATACCTGAGTGGCCCTGGCTCAATAGCCGGTCCATCCCTCACAAAGTATATCCCTCACACTCCCTCTGCCTCTCCCCTACAACACCTCTCTGAAGGCCTGGATGAATGCCCCCCACCAGGCACCCACCCCTGCTGCTGATAGCCACTTGTAAGGCATGTGTTGTGGCCTTTGTACAGCACCATGAGAGGTTCAGGGCTGGGGGCAGTTTGTCTGCACCAAGACCTTGGTGCAGGCTGAACCCTTTAAGTGCATTATGACTACAATGGGTATAACCCATAAAAGTGGCCCATAGAGGGTTAAGACTAATACAAAAAAGAGCTTGCCCAACCATAGCCAATTGCCCTCCCACTAAACACAATACCCTGTACACCCCTCAGGAATCACATCCCTTACACCTGCCACCTACACACCTCTACATGAAGGCCTGGATAAATGACCTCCACTCAACACTAATCAAATCCACTTTTAAGGCATGTATTCTTGCCTTTGTACAGCACCATAAGAGGTTCAGTGCAAGGGGCAGTTTGTGATTCCTAACCATTGATATTGGCTTAATGCAACAGATTAGTTTGGTAGTCATGATGCATGAATGCAGCCAAGGTGAGTACTTGATCAAATGTCAGATTTTTGTCTGAGATGAGGAGGGTGCACAGTATCTTTAATAGCATGATAGCCCTACAGATGAATGCATGTATGATGAATACACTATCTGTACTTTATTGGTATGAATGAACATCATGTTGTCCTTAAAGAGTTACACCTTGATGGAGGGCCCCTTTAACACTCTGTATGCTGTGCGGGGTGTGAAGTCTTGTAAGAAGCTGCTTATTGTGGACTGGGCTGAGGGAATGTTAAAGGGATGAATAACTGTATTAGTGGTTAAGACCACATAGCCGTTTGTCATTATAATGCATGCTTGCTATGACTGCATTCATGCATTGTGTTAAACCTATGTAGTCAGTAAATATCCAAAGGGCCGTTTTGATGAATGAATAGGTCTAAAGATGTATGGATGTCAATCAGCAGGGCTGCATTAATGCCAATACCAATACAGGGCATAAAATGCAGTAAAACATTCGATGACCCTTACATTTCAATTGTCTCTTCCAGTGTAAAAATCACCTTTCAGCAGTGTATGGAACCTACAGCCTTTAACGAAGCTAAGACAGAGGAGAAATGCCTGTAAACCACTCTATACAATTACTTGGAGACTAATGCAATACGATCTCTTTGTTGGACAACAAGATCAAGCAATTAAAAAACATCACTTTTATACACAATAAAACAATTCAGTCGTTGCAGGATGTATCTGGTATGGGGAGTGGGCATCCATTTTACCCATCATGCACTAGGAGGGCAGCACCTGGTCTCTGCGCATGTCTCCTGGTTGTACATCCCATAATGTCTCATGATGACATCACACACCACCTGCTACACTCCTCAATCACCAGGTGCACTGTAGCTACACTCTCCCAGCAGGCACTTGGTTTCTGTTATCTTCATTTTGTATACCACCAATCAAGTCAGAAGTTTGTCCTCCAAGAAGAGTCTTTCAGTGACATATGATGATGCATTTTAACCCTTTCAGAAGGGCAGGGTAAGTTTAAAGTACCCTGCTCTTTGCCGCTATGAGGTACAGTACAAAAAGCAGTCTATACAAATAGTTTTTCACCGTGCAGGACATTCAGTTCTGCAGATTTGTAAATCTGCAGGCCCGGCTAAATGTTTGCAGGCCCAGATACCCCGGAGAAATGTTTGTATCTCGAAATAATGTTAAATAGAGGTTACTGGTATATCTAAATCATATTAAAAACCATAGTTTATAAACTTTTGCGTGCTTTTTTACATAATATTTAGGGTCTCTAGTTAACTCTCTAGAAACTTTAATAATGGTCTGATTTACAAGCCGTAAGAACTGGCATGTAGCCCAGGATCACAGCCAGTCATTGGGACAAAGACTTTCTGCCGGTCAAGCAAGCTTTTAGCCGGCTATAGCCGGTGTCCGACAGGTTTTTGTATAGACTGAAAAAGTAACAATATGACTAAAAATGAATTAATCAACCAGTACAAACTACTACGCAGATGTATATAATGATCAAAAGCAAAATGTTGCTGACAGGCATTTGCCATGTCACTCTCTACCAGCTAAATCTTATGAACCAATCTAAAAGAATATAATACATATCAGGTTCTAACCCTTCACGGTTAGCATAATGCTTTATTTCATGATACATGAATGCAGCCATGGCAATGAACTTTACACCCATGAATTATGCCAATCCTACAGGGCTGATGCACCCCTGAGGTGTTAGCATAATGCAACAATACAATTACAACAAGTTTTCTTTCCCTTGTTTTGTCCATATATCACGATTGCTAATCGACATGAAGCTTTGCTCTGTTATGCCATATTTGAAGGGCTAAGGTTGTAATACTGGGATGTGGCTGCTCTATGTTTGTGGGATCAGGTGGTAATCTGGTCCCCAATGCTGTATAGAGGCACCCTGCTGCCACCCATACCAACCACATGAGCAGTTTGCATGTAAAGCCTTTGGTTGTCTTTTACTCTTTAGTGTGTTATATACTAAGAGCAGGAAGGAAAAGGACATATAGCATGCGTTCCCGGGGCCCTTTGAAATATAGACTCACCTTTAGTTGATAGCTCATGTAGATTTTGTACTAAACAGAAATGTTACTACTAATAGGATGGAGACTTTAGCGATACCTGTTGCCTGATAACAAGCAGGATTCATTACTAATATTCTGACTAGAAAATAGATCTGTATTCACCCTTAATTTAAGGGCCACATAATGCTTTAAAATGTGATGCCATTGTGACTAACCATGCAATGATTCAAGCATGTATTGTACTAACAAAGAACACAGGTGAATGTAGCACTATGCTGCCCCTGACGGGTTACACTTGTCTGATACTTTAATGGAGGGCTACTCAACCCTACTGAAGATGAAAAGGTAAGAAATATATATGTTTCTAGATATGTATGGATTTAGTTAGACGTATGACAGTCCTTGTGCCAGAAGCTAGATTCATGTAAAACCTCCTCATTATGTTGTGCTTTCTCGTAGTCTGGAGGCAGACATATCGACATACCTCCTTCAAGATAACATGATGTCACAGCCCTTCAGGTTTATTTGTTGGCATGATAGAACAACTTTGAGCTAGTGTGTAACTCACTGGCACTGTATTGTTTCATCATGCTGACCCTTGTGGATTTTTCTAAAGCTGCTCATTAGGGGTTAAGCAAAGAACACAAAACAGTCAATAATTATCAAAGACAACCACAGCACAAAGAAAGTATATGTAGATATAAACACATAATTACAGACAACCCTGCTGTCATCTATATGTCCAGCTAAATACTTGTCAGTCTCCCTCTGACAGCTTAGGGCAGGCACCATCAATTACCAGCTGTATATCTGAATAAAACAAAGACCAATTATAAATTATAAAACATGCCAAGTCTTTTTTATTTCCGTACCCAGCAATGTGTATGTCAGCAAGAGACAGATATGGAGTCAATCAACAATTTATAATGTGGTAAGTTTGCATTCTTTGTGGGCAGTGCAATACATTAATTCAGTGTTCTCTAAAGCTTTCGCAGGTTCTGTAGTGGTGCATCATGACAACACAAGTGCCTTAATAAGGATTAGAAAAATGTTAATTAGCCCTTTGAATCAGCTTTTGGTAAGTTTGCCTTCTTTGTGGGCAGATAAAGCATTAATTCGCTATGCCCTCAAGTTTTTTTGCAGATATGTAGTGGTGCATCATGACAACACAAGTGCCTCAATAAGGATTAGAAAAATGTTCATTAGCCTTTTGAATCAGCTTTCTGATTTGTTTGAAATTTCCAGAGACCCTATACATTGTGACTATCTATAGTATTTAGGATTGTCTTACAATCACTATTGTATTGCATGATACCTGTAAGAAGACCTTTGTTCTATCGCAATGTTATATTTTGTAACTCTGAACAGTGACTCCTTTACACATCACATACACAAACTATGCAGCTGCACAGAGGGAACATATTTTAATTTAATGAAATATCAATCACTCATGGACCCACAGTGCTTTTCCCAATGGTAATGCAGTCAATCTTTATATAAGTACTTTTAGAATGAACTGCCTTCATCAGTGATATAATTAGAAGTGTTTCAGTCTATGTTTTATCCTGATTACTTTATCCCTTCCCATCATTAAATTTCCAACAGGTGCCGGTGAATTCAGAATATCCACTCTCTATGTACATTTGTAATGAGACCAGATGGAATGCAATAATCTGAATTCCATCGCTGGTACAAGATGGATAGGTTACCCACCATGGTTTTCTGATCCATCCCATAATAACATTCATGATAAAGTTATGAGGGAGAGGTCATTATTCAACCATTTAGCAGCACTAGTGCTCTAATGTGTGATACCCTGTATTGTCATGATGCATTTATGCAGCTCAGATGAGTAGATGCACCATGCATAGAGTAAGTGATGGATGCATTTGTGTATCATGAGGAAAAAGAATATAGCATTAGAAAAAATTACAAACCAAGGCCCCCCCTTACCTCCACAAATAATGACCACCTCCTTGTGTTGGCATGTAAAAAGCATTCCCTAACTGTTTCATCTTCAGTCTTCACCAAGGGATATTTTTTAATATTCCTAACCTAATGTTTAATTCAGATATGGCCCTCCAGAGATTCCTACACTGTATGTCATATAGCTCATTCATCACACCAATATTGGATTTTATAACCATTATTAAAAAGCTTCATTCTAAAGGGGTCTATTTTTACCAACCCACAAAAATGTGATTGATATTGAATTACCAAATGGCTACTGAGTTTATAATCATACTAAAGATAGATGCTTCAATCAAAATCTAGATCGTTGTGCCTGCCATGTTTAATTCATGATATGATTGGTGTGCTTATGGATGGGGAATTGCTAGGTCTACTACTTCTATAGAATATAACATTATCTCCAAGCCCTGATGTTTTGAGTGATGCGAAAGGCTCCATTGCAATACTGTGTATGTGTGTGTTTTATGTCAAGTCTCACACACTATGAGGAGGGGTGGTAGGTGCATTTTACACTTTCTCTGTTTAGAATAGAGGGTAGATTATAACATTATCTCCCAGTCCCAGTGTTTTGAGTGCCCAGCGATGTGAAAGGCTCCATTACAGTACTGCGTTAGGTACATTTTACACATTCTCTGTTTACAATAAATCTATTCAAGAAATGCTGGTGCACAGAACTAATAAATGTATCTTCCTCAAGTATGTAAGGACTTATTCAGACATATGAGATTCCTTGTCAGAGAAACAATATTTATGTAAAACCCCTCCTCGTTTAGGCTGTGATTTTTAGTCATTGAGAATTTTTATTCATCTTCACCATCTTAAGACCACAAAAAGATGCATACATATACCAATCACTTTGACTTAGTAATAAACAGCAGGTTGTGTGCAATGCTTGTTATACTCTAGTGATCATAATAATTGAAAACTATTTTCAACAACAAATAATGAAAATCAATTAAGCCCTATATACTTGTAATTCAGACTGATTCTCATCTTCTATTATCCCTTATGATATATGGACACCAGAGAGGAGCTATACAGTGTGTATACATAGTGAACAATGTGTAAAACCTATATCAAACATACCGTAAAGAGTACCCAATGAACATGGGTAACCATTAATAATCCAAAAGTAAATTTTAAAAACACAGAATTTTACAAAATATAAAAGACTAAAGATCAGCTCTCATATATATCTTATGGCTAGGAATTGAGATGCTAGGTTTTTCTTTGTAGTGACCTAATTTATAGACTCCTGGAAAACAGGAAAGTGAATTGATCTAAAACTAGTTCAAGTGCTCCTGAGAGGGCTGAGGCCATCATAAAGGGCAGGCATTACGTCACCTTGCGTCACAACCTGTGTCAAAGGAGTGACTTTTTATACAAAGACCAAGTCTATATTCAGCCAACTTTTGTACCTCCTTTGAAGTAAAGTTCATGTGTACCTGGGAGGATGGCGAGTGGTTGGCAGAGGGGGGGGGGGTTGTTCTGATGTTGGTGGGAGATGTCTGTGAACAGACACATTTAGAGGTTATACCACCATGTCTGGCCCATCAGACTAATCTGTGTCATGTTAGCTGCAACAGGTTTTTCAGAAAGTTGGTTAACTGCACAGTGCTTTGATAAATGCGCTCTGCCTTATGTTGTAGGATGCATACTTCCCTTGCAGGTTACTCAACAGTCATGCCAACCCTATGGGATTGGTACACTCTTTAAGGGTATGCCTGATGCACCAATACATCATGCTGAACCGATGTGCTCTCCTTGAAAGATGAAATAACCAGAGTTTTGGGCTGATCCAGTCTCTAGTGTTGGCTCCTGTCAACTGCAATATTTCAATAGCAAAGGTATCAACCAGCATGAAATAAGTTTGTTAAACCTGCAGTCCACTTAATCACCCACTGAATATCATATTTCATTGAATGTAGGCCTGGTGACTAAGAATGCATTCATGTACCATGATGACAAAAAGCATTGTGGATTAAGGTAGTATACTGCTTTTAGAGGGTAAATGTCAAGGCTGGTGGCATGGGCACGTTCTGCCCTCCCACCCACCACATGTCACTGTGCAGCCTGACCACAGCTGGAGGTGGCCACAACCTGACATGGCCACATGGGGCTAGGCCTTACTATTCATGGGCATGCCCCATCCAGTAACAGAGTTGCCAAAATCAAAGGCCCGAGGTTACGACGTCACTCTTTAGATCATTTATGCTATATAGACAAATGAGTCTAAAAGTTGGTAGGTTGCTTAAATTATTGTACTAGGTCTAAATGTTGCATTGCATGTCACCAGGTCACTATTTGCCCCTCTGCAGCCCCCTTAAATATGTGGCTGATGCAAGAGTCTCTATCTGTTAAACCTTATCATTATTGTTATTCCATGCCCCCATTACTAGCCCTTCATTACTAGAAAGTAGGGATGAATAACAAATTCAAGATTCTCCCCAGCACTATACATTTGCATCATTCTCCATTCATTCCTGAAAAGCCTACAGCCTTATATATGTATGTGATATGCCTGGACTCCAATCAATGTAAATCAAAACAGCACCGGCTCTGACTGTTCTTTGGCTTCCTCTGTGGTCCAAGACCCCGTCACCTCCCCCCATCCTCACCCACATGCCCCCCCTCCCCACTCCCAGACCATCCTCCTGCAGTAAATGCATGCTGACAGCTGATTGGTTGAGGCAGTGGTTGGTGTCGCTGCTGACCGGGCGGTGGCCGTCTACAGAAGCCGTGCTGTCTTGTGGGAAGCCCCACATGTAGATGTCCGGCTGGTATCAGCTACCTGTAACCCTGTCTCCCACCCAACCTTCCTCACTGTCTCCCACCTCACCACTCGGTATTTCCTGCTTCTCAGTACTCTATGTATGCGGTGCCAAGAATGTAATTTCCTTTAATGATATGAGTACTCTATGTATGGGGTGCCAAGAAAGGAATTTCAATTTTTTGATATTATTAATTACTATACTTAGGCCACTCAAACAAAAAAAAGGTGATTTGGGTAAAATTCTTCATCTCTTTTTAGAATGTTGATGAACAACGGCTGGACAAATATTGACATATTTGTATAAAATTGACACTCATACTGCCAGTAAAGGATAACTTGAACTATAACAACTTGTACCAATCAATATACTTCTCATGCATTCTAGAATTTCACCACAAAACACAAGGAGATCTTTGTGGCACAGGCAATCCTAAATGCGATCAAAATAGTGAAAGGTATTGCCTGACTGGGACGGGAACATCAACCTCTGAACATGAGGGCAAGCACAACACCACTGTGCCATACAGGCTGTCATATACCACCAGTAGCTTAACCCATTATATATATTATTCCCTTTATTGTCGGAATGTATGATGCTAGTAATTGTCCAGGTCTACAATTAAGCATAATTATCAATAATGCAGCTAATACAACTTCATGCAACATGCCGACAAAGGGCATAAAGCACTATGTGGCCCTTAAAGGGCTAACCGTATCCAGGTGTGGTGACTGACACAAGCTGACAGGCCCTCAGCTCACACAGCATCCTCCCACAGACCACAAAGTAGCTGGTCAGAAACCCGACATGCACCGGGCCACGGGACAGGTCAGGGGTGGGGCCACTCTGGGATGGGATAAGGGTGGGTCGGGAGGAGCCGTCATTCCTCCTTCCCCTCCCCCCACTCACCTGTAGCACCTTTCCTGCACTCTCTCTACTTATCACTGGTACCTTGACTCTCTCCCTATATCTTTGTCCCTTCATAGAGAAAAGAAACATTGTCAAAAGGGAGTCCAGGTTGCCTCCAGAATAATTCCCCTCTGTAGCGGAGCCCAGGTCCCTATGCAGGTCCCTTAGGTCAATCAGGCAGTCACCTAGACTCTGTTAGACAACTTGTATTCATTCAGGGGACAACCTGGACTCTTTTGACACGTTTTTTCTTCTTGGTGTAGTCAATCTGGTGTTTTTAGTTTGAGTCTAAAAATAGATTGAGCAATACTGAACCATGACACACCCTGGTATAATTTACAAAATCTTTCTAAACAGGGGGTCTCCTCTGAGACGGAAGGAAGAGAATGAAGCATTTTTATGTAATGAGGTGTGACATCAAGAAGGGGGATGCTCGAAACAATATATACCCATTAATATCTTAGTATTATCATTGTAGGCTAAAACTTCACAATTTATGTTTTCTCTGATCACATACCAAAAAGGAAATGGAAGAATGGAAGTGCAAAATGCAGTCAATTCTCAGTCAGGATGGTTGGGGCAGAGATCCTAGCAAGTGACCGGAACAAACACACAGAAAGTGATCTCAGGGGGCAAAATGGCATTTCCCTTAGCCGGCTGACTGGTCACAAAGGAGGTTAAGGTAAACCTCTTTTGGCAGAGTCCCCCTTTCCCCTCCCCCGTTCCTCAACCCCCTCCCCCATTCTGTAATAAGGTGGTGCCAGCTGAGGATCTCCTCTATGTACAGAGAAGGCCATGTTCAGCCACCAGTGGCTATAGTATGATAAGTTCTACAATTGTGTTTGAGTCGAAACCAAGAATGTGTCCGGAGATTGACGCCTCTGCTACAGAGCTTTGGTCTATCAGAGAGGTATTTCTTCTGGGGACGTGTGTCTCAGAATGCCCAAACCCAGGTGGTTCTCTGCCATCTCAGACTGAGTAGATTGCTGCCTGCATCCTCTTACTACCCACTGCACTGACATTTTGACCATAGTCTGTACTCACAACTAGCCACTAGTGCTTAACCTACAGTAAGTAATTTTTGGCTCCCAATATGACCAAGATTAGTCAATACAGTCAGGCTAGTCAGTACTGACTAAACTGTTTCCCCTCAGTCATTTTTGAATATTAGTTTGTCACTCTGACAAATAACCAATCTTGGATAACCAGTACTGAATAAGCCCTGAAGCATAATGTTTATCATGAAATAAATTTAGGCAAATAATTTGAATTTTACAAATTTCATTTTTGTGTGTCATGTTGACAAATGTTGCATTTTAAGTAAGGGATAATCACCCATATTGTGATTTTCAAAAATGAAACTATATTTGTAGCAAATATTATAACATGAGATGAACTCATGATTTATTTAGTCCCAAAAGTGGCATCCCTCCAATTTCTATCAGTCTTTGACAGGTGAGACATAGCCCTACAGTCTGAGCCACATGGCCCATGTGCAGGTGTATATACAGAGGGAGGTTGAGAGGAGGCACAGGAAAGGCTTCTCAGCTGTAATGAAATACCCCTCCAGGAAATGAGAAAGTCAAACGATGGCTGAGTGTGAGAAGATATATGGCTCACTCTCACCAAATGAATGCAACTAAAATCTGGCCGTACATGATGGCGGCCGTACATGATCGGCGGCCGTACATGATCGGTGACGTACATGATCGGTGATGTACATGATCAGTGACGTACATGATCGGTGATCTATTGACTGCCTGACCCTTTCTGACCATGTTAAAACATAAATAAATCTTACCAAGGTGTACATATGATGTGTGTCTTGACATGTAATATGTTAGTTATGTGTACATGTGACTATTAAGACAATTTTACATGACATTTCAATACCGATCATGTACGTCATGTGACATACATGATCAGTGACGTACATGATCGGTGATTTATTGACTGCCTTACCCATTCTGACCATGATAAAACATAAATAAACCTTACCAAGGTGTACGTATGATGTGTGTCTTGACATGTGCGATTTTAGACATGTGTAGATGCGACTATTAAAGAGAATTTTACATGACATTTCAATACCGATCATGTAAGTCATGTGATGTACATAATCGGCCATTATCTATTGACTGCTTTAATGACACTTTCCGACCATATTTAAACCATAAATCAATCATAGTAAGGTGTACATATGATGTAAGTCCTAACATGTATTATCAGAGACATGTGCAGCAGTGGGTAATAAGAAAATTTTACATGACATTCCAAGCCGGTCATGTACGTCATGTGACGTACATGATCTGTTGTACATAAAGGCACTCCCCTGACGCTCCTATAAATATTTTGGGGGTGTTCTTTTCCTAATAAACTCCCCAAACATACATTACACCCAGTAGGTATAGTTAGAAGAGTTAAATAGTGGAGTGCATGGGGTAAAGGGTTGATTTTATAGTTTACCGATCATGTAGGGCCGCTGATCATGTACGGCCACCGATCATGTACGGCCAAATAATAGTGGCATTGATCTAGTGAGAGTGAGCCATATACCTGCATTTGTCTCCTACCGTGTCCCACCAGCTCCATCCGAAGCCAACAGAATGACAAAAAAGTTGATGCTTGGATTGCTTTTATATAGGATGGACAGTCAAGTCTACTATTAACTTCCAAGATAAATGTCTTAGAAAAAAGAAATGGGGAAACAGTTATCCTTAGGATTGGTTTTACATAGCTTCTAGGATGGGTTGTTGTGAGATTTATGTAGATTGCTGTTGGTGCTGTTGTGGGGGGAGCCGGCTGTAAAGTGGGGGACGGAACAAAGGCATCTTTTGTGATTTGTTCTCACGCGGGTCTGAAGTAGGCCTTATGGGATTTGTGGAGGCTTTATTAGCACTGTGAAGTGAATGTCTCTCACAAGTGGAGGCATGCAGAGATTTCACCCTTTGTAGTCACAAGTGTAAAATACAGGGCATAAGGCAGAAAAGCATTCAGTGACCCTTACATTTCAAATCTCTCTTCCTCTGTAGAATTTACCTTGCAGCAGTGTATGGAACCTGTATGGCATCTGTTTAACCCATCATGCACTAGTACGGCAGCACCTGGTCTCTGTGCATGTCTCCTGGTTGTACATCCCATAATGTCTGATGATAACATCACACACCACCTGCTACACTCCTCAATCACCAGGTGCAACATGGCTACACTCTCCAAGTAGGTACTGGGTTTTTGTTATTTTCCTTTTATATACCACCAAGGTAAAAGGTCATGTTATAACATGAAATGAACTCATGATTTATTTAGTCCCAAAAGTGGCATCCCTCCAATTTCTATCAGTCTTTGACAGGTGAGACATGGTCCCATAGTCTGTGCCACATGTCCACATGCAGTTGTATATATACAGAGTAAGGGGGGAGAGGAGGCACAGGGAAGGCTTCTCAGCTGTAATGAAATAGCCCTCCAGGAAATGAGAATGTCAAATGATGGCTGAGTGTGAGAAGATATATACCTGCATTTGTCTCCTACCATGTCTCTCCAGCTTCATCCAAAGCCGACTGAATGAGAAAAAAGTTGACACTTCGATTGCTTTTATATAGGATGCACAGTCAAGTCTTCTCTTAACTTCCAAGATGAATGTCTTGTCAAAAAGAAATGGGGAAACCGTTATCCTTAGGATTGGTTTTACATAGCTTCCAGGATGGGTTTTGTAGTGAGATTTATGTCGATTGCTATTGGTGCTGTTGTGGCTGAGCCGGCTGTAAACTGGGGGCCGGAACAAAGGCATCTTTTGTGATTTGTTCTCACGTGGGTCTGAAGTAGGCCTTATAGGATTTGTGGAGCCTACATTAGTACTGTGAACTGAATGTCTCACAAGTGGAGGCATGGGGATAAGGGACACAGCCCAGTAAATAAAAGCATTATACAATCTTGTGTTACGTTTCTCTATGGCTCCTTGTTGTGACAAAGCGTTATAAAACGTTTAAAATGTTATTTTGAGTAAAAACTACTTATTTTAGCTGGAAGTGCATAAGGGTGCTATGGCCTTTGTCACCATGCTACATGAATGTCTACTGGCAAGGACTGCATCTATGCATTATGCCGATGCCAACAGGGATGACACGATGCTTGAATGCAGCCTGAACACTGGTACTAGAGTCATGTTTTGTGCTTTGTCATTATCATGCATTCATGCATTATAGCCAACCTAGCATATAAACTTTGTATGAATGGCATGATTATCACGACAACTCATTAAGGGTAATGCACTATGAACCCTTTAAGGGTAATTCCTGCTCTGAGACTGGCCATAATTATGGGGTATCTATTGATCCCGTGTTTTGATCATGGCATAAAACTCACATGAGACTTTTTTTAAGCTTGTTATATAAATACTGTGCATGCTCAAAAGTAATGGCCACCTCGTGTGAACATCTCTTTACAGACCTGATTACACAGCGATCTCTTTTAACCTCCATTAGAACATAGACCTAGATATCTCTATATAGATCTCTCTATCAGTTTAGATCTCCATCTATGCGCCACATTGTATTTTAAATATGTGTTTTATCCTTGTTTTGCATGAATCCAGCCATAGTAAGTAACTTAACCAGTGCCGCCAACCACATCATCATGATGCATTTAGGCAGCCCTGATGAGGTATTAGCCAGGTCTGCAATCATAATGACCACCAAGGACATAATGCATCAAAGCACTATGCGGTCCGTACAGTTTTGCAGTAACTAGCCTCATTTCTTCAGTTGTGGATTATCGCATAAAAACTTATCTGAATCAAATTACCGCGCCCTCACTTGCTAGATTCTTTAAGCCAAAATTCACTGAACCATTTGGTTGTTGTTGAATAATGTCAAGTATTCTGAACATTTTGTTAGATTTCCCATTAATAAGAAATGTCATTCATTCTCCAAACAGACTTCCTGTTACAAGAACTGAAAAGCAAACTGCCTGCAATGAGCTCTCTTTTGTCCTCCCCAATAAGCTTAGTTGTGTTATGCTCATCTCCGAACATGTTGGCCAATCTCGCTCCCCAGTTAAGCTTGCAATTGGCAAACAGAAATGAGATTGGGATGGAAAAATTGACTGCACCATAAACACAGTTATTTGATACTGTTTGATAATGCTGTTTTAGCTGAGAGAGTTTAATCTTCTAAATCAGAATTGTAAATTTTCCATTGAAATACTAAACTTTGGCCTTTAATGGCTGTATCAGGACAGAGAGGTTATTGACATCAGTGGTTGGCACCTTTTCTCTACAGAATGTTAACAGCACACTCAAGGACAATAGAGAAAGACCCTTATTGTCTAGCTATCATTTGCAAATATTATTAGGCCTACTTTTTCTGTGTATATAATTAGCCCATAATTATGTAGACAGGATCGGCAAAACTGACTTTGGGGCGTCCGTATCTGGTATCAATTTTTAAGTATCAGGCTGCAGGCCCTTATAGGGCCGATGCCTGATTCTACAAAATTGATACCTGATACGGACCCCCCAAAGTCAGTTTTACCAATCCTGTACTTATTATTAAATGACTCCTCGGTCAGAAATTAGACATTTTTGTGTGTGTTGACACACTGGTTGTGAGTTCTTCCTGGACTTGTAGCACCTCCACTTTTCTGACTACGCAGATAAACATAGTTCCCTCCCTTCTCTTCATCTATATCACCTTTATTTCTTCAATTTGGGCTTGATGTTTGATTCAAATGTGTTAATTCATCAAAAAGGAACACGATGGTCCTCTTAAAATAACCAAGATATATCACTTGATTTTACCTTATAAAATGTAAGTTGACTCGATGTGTTCCCCCTGTAGTTGGAGCACTGCTTACTTAATTATAGACCGTAGTTATATTTATACTTAGTTGTATGAGAGCTGAGCCTGGGCTGAGCATGAGTGCCCCCGGTGAGTGCCCCTCCCCCCTCCCGCAAAACAGGACCTTTGACAGCCCCCCCCCCTCACCCTCCACTCATACTAAAAGTCAGGCAATCAGCAGGGAGCCACCAATCCTTGCGTACCAAGGCGCTTCTGCTGGTGAGCTAGCTGCCGCTTTCACTCCAGCTGATTGACAGGCTGACCAGCAGTCTTTTCTTCATAGGCGGGGGTGGGGGTGGGTGGGGTGCTGTTGCGGGGGGGGGGGGTATGAGGTGCCAGGTTAGGGCTTTATGTCAATCATAACATCAACAATGACATATTCATGCGCCAGTGCTAAGGCCGGAAGCCCCCTGATACAAATACCTTGATACGAGGCACTTGGACAGCAAGTGTACTGATACAGGATTGCTGCTCTAAGTCTATGTGATCTCGTATTTAACCAAAACCATTTAATAATAAATAGGTATAATGCTACCGGTATGATTAGTCATAGTTGGTTATAAAGTTAACTAGGTAACAGTGGACACGTTTTTGGACTGGGCAGCCTCCCCAACAGGTCAGAAATCAAGAGACCGGTCACCTTTGAATTTTTGCTAACTATAATGTGGCGGCTAACATCAGAGAGCGGAGACCACAAGAGTCAGGTGGCCGCATTTAAAGGTCTGGGTTTAGACTAAGAGCGAGCCAGTGTAAAAGTGTTGACAGGTGAAGAAAAGTGCTGAATTAACTGGTTTGGTGCTCATTAGGCTGGCCCTTTAAGGACCATATAGTGCTTTAGTAGACTTTGCCCTTTGACGCCATGATGCATGGACACAGCCCTGGTGAGTCTGCTAGAGTGGACTTGCATTTTATGACATTTAAAAAATGGGTTTACTGAGTCCCTGTTGTTGACAGTACTTGTAAGGTTAACAGCAAAGGTTAAGGACTTGATATTGGACAGATGGAAAGAAAACTGGGATAATGGACCACAGGGTGATTTATTATCGTAAACTTAAAGGATCTAAAATACCCAGCTTTGAGTATGATGCATCAAGGTAAAGCATATTTTCCACCACTCATGCATTTTCTTAGAAGCGCAGACAAAAACTTTTCCTTAAAAGTCTGGCATAATAGAAAATTGGTCTGGGAAGTGTGTAGACTGGTCCCAAAAATGATCGCCATTATATGACATTCATTGTGTACTAAGTTAGATGACAATAGGACACTGGTATAATACCATCGCAGAGACACCACTCTTCTGAATATTGATGACTCATCCTCTGAGGGTTTACAGTCACAACATCAATCTTGTATACAGTGTTATTGTATAGGTGTCAATGTGATGACGCCTGATATCAGCAATGCCACATACACCATGATAGATGTGCATATGTAAAGTGTACTTTAGTTCTTTAAGGGCAGCATAATGATTTAATGTGCTATGCAATTTATTATTATGATCCAAAATTGAAGCCCTCATGTTGAGACTGATGCATCATACTGACTATACAAAGGTTATTAACCATACAAGGTCATCCTGACAATAAAAGGCATCACGCATAAACACACGATCCTTTAAAGGGTTAGCATATCCTAATACATGTAAGTGGTTATTGTCCTCACTGTATAAGGGGGAGTGACACGAGGGATTCTATGGTAAAAGGGTTGAACAATAAGCTTAGGCCTTCAATATTAACCTTGTGAATAACACATGAGGTTTAAAAATGTGACATAGAATGTGATTCAAACTATATAACTATATCTTCCTACATACTAATTGAGATAGATGGGGTATTTATGCCTTTTAATATCACTGTATACCAGTGCTATGGTATCTCTCTCATATCACCACCCAGCCCCTTCTTTCCATGTATTATTGGCAAATGTAGGGAATCAATCAGTTTATAACAACAATTCAGGAATGTGTGTGCGTTGGCTGTATATATATTAATTGACCATAGTGTGAGTACTTGTCACAATTGACGTAAGGTGAACATTAGATGAAGAGGAGGACCTTGAAAAAAGTCAGTTGTGATATGGATGAAACGTTTGCCCTCCAGCATCTTTGCTCAATGTTTTTTTATCCAATGGTATTTGAGATATGGCACCCCCCCCATCCCCCACCCCCCCCCCCCCCTCTACCCCATTTAGAGAGTTGCCTATTGAGAGGTGTGCCGCTATTGGCCTCGTTACACAGAGCTGTATGTAACAAGCACCAATCAGATCACAGCTTACATGTCCATCTCGGCAGGTACTCCTCCTATACATGACCACCCGCTGAACACCTTATCTTAACACTTAAGTCGTAGCATACTGCTTAAATGCAATTGGACCTTTGGTCGGTTTAGCAAGTGGCACTGGAGAGGTACTAAACCGGCATGGCAGGTTACTGTTGTCATGGTGGATTAAGACTTATAATACCATGATTACCATGCAACCATGACAACACTGATATCAGGATGACAACACTAATATAACCATGACAACGTTAATATCACCATAAAGTCACCTTAACGCCAGTACCAGCTTATAGCTCTGTCAGCTTATGCCCAGTAAACTCAGATAGTGATAACAGTTAGGCTGTCATCATTTCTCAACAACCCACAGGGGGAGTTTACACCCTTCAGTAAGATTTTGTAGCCCTCTCCTTCTCCCCAGCTTCACCTAAGTATAGCCAAATGGAAATGTGTTCCGTAAAATGGCTTCCTAGTCACAGAATATTTTGTTTTCTGCTTCGATGTGTATCAATTTTTGTCAGTTAGTATACTGCTAGTGTCCACAAACACAACTAAGCCCAATTTCATCCCCTGCTTTCACAGTACACTTTAAGTGTTACTCTTTCAAAGGACAGATAGAGACAAAACCATACACAAAAAACTACATAATTAAGCTGGATATCTAAAGCAAAGTGGTTGACTCTAGGTCAAGCAACCCTATGACCATCCCCTTGGACACTGTGGACTACACAAGTGTGCTGTTGGGCTGTCATCTCTACATAAAGCTCCAGACTTATATAGATGCACAACAGATTCTAGATGGCTCCATTATATAACTAAGTTTGAAGCTACTTAGAGAGATAAGCATGTTCTCTATAGAGACTGTTATAAATAGCATAGTCTAGATGAGTGTGTGACAATTGTACTGTGCAGCCACTTAATTAAGCTCGATTATAACCTGGTTTTGCTCTGGCAGCACTGTTTTAATATCCATATCCAGGGTATGTAGTGGTGGTAATAATAAACCAAATTATAAGAACAAAGGATAAACCTCAGTGCTCATAGGTCAACCTGGAAATGTATTTTTCTGATTCAATGAATGTTATTCCCTGTATCAGCATAAATGCTTGTGAGAAATATACTATAGCAATTCATCAATGCAATTATATCTACAAATACAACTTCCCATTATCTGAAAGAGTTACCAATTTTTAAAGGCTATTTATTTGATTGTATGCTTTAAATGTTTAAGGATGGCAGAGTGCTTTAATGTGTCATGCCCTTTGTCTTCATGATGCATTCAACCCTGGCCAGTCTACTCCTTGTGCATCTCTCCCCCGGAAATAACATGGTAAGTACTCTAAGGTCATCATTTTTGATAATATTTTCACAGATGTCCATTGCATTTCTAGCCTTATAAGAAAAGGCAATGCTCAGACTTGGTTATAGCCTGGAAGGTAAAAGGAATGATGACAAATCCAGATGAGGTACATTTCTTTGATGACTTGCACCATAATGTTCCCTGTTCCTCAGGAGTGATGTAGACAGCCCATAACTGACTGAGTTAAAGGCCCCACGGCTAGTCTGGTATGCATGTCTCCCTGCAGCTGGGGTAATATTTGAATAATAAAAGGAAATCACAGACCCCTGGTGGCAGTATAAGGGTGGTACTCCACCATTAGGCGGTCCACTCCCCTACATCCAACAACCCCAATATCTCACCACCATTCTGTAACGAGAGGTGGTGCCACCCAAGCTGAATACACCTCTCTGTTTGGATACAGCCATCTTGCAGAACAATTGATAAAGCTATCATTGAGGCTAAGCCAAGAATGTGTTTGGAGAGTGACCCCTCTGCCATAAGGAGATCCTCGGTCTCAGAATCCTACCCCCCCTACTCCCACCTACCTGACATTTCAAGCATGCCATACATGATGGCAATTTGTCCCAAGGCCGCCATAGGATTGTCTCTGTAGGTGCTGGGGGGTGCTGGGTTGGCTAGGCAGCTTTTGGAGTAGGGTGGGGGCGGGGTGGTGAGGAGGGTCATCAGCTAGTTGTTACAGGAGTGTTCTGGACCCACATGAAGACCTTTGTCCTCACCTGGCGAGAAGGGGGCAGTTGATTTTAATTTTTTACCTGGGTATTTGACCAGACTTGGAACAGGTTCCTATTTAAGGGGCATTTGACCACAGGCCCACCTTCAACCAGGAAGGTCCTATATTTCTATGACCTACTACCAGGATCTCACCAAGACTTCAAGGCATATTGCTCCAATGTAATCACTGTTCCTCCGACCATGCCCAACGAGTTCCAGCACTTGGGGTCATACTATCTGTGACATGCTTGATTAATCACAGACGTATATCATTAACTAGTTCTTACATATCTGAGAGCATCATTATGAACATTCAAATGCATCCTCTGCTAAAACTTCGGTGATTGCCTCAAAGAAATATAATATAACATGTGAGTCATGGAGGGCAAAATAATATGGATAAAACTATATATGTAGAATGATTTAATGGGACACATGATGATACATTGACACCAAAATGTCAGTCACTGAATCCATTATCATTATGTATAATCCACCAGCATCTTCATAATTTACCTTATAGGGTCTCCTGCACTGCACTAAGTGGAGACAGGGGAGTGACCTTACTACAAACCCCCTAGTGGTGAGCTGCTGTATAACGCTGAAAGGCCAGACCTTAGAAGATGCAATTCATGAGGAATTGAAGCTGCTGGGCGGATGGATGGGGATGGGGGTTTGAGGGGAGGCGGAGGTTATCGGGTGGCATCTGGGATGTACCCTACATACATATAAATGGACCCAAAGAGCTCTGGTTCTAACTAATTATCAGTGAATCAGGGTCACCCTGGGGGACTTTGGTAGGGGAGCAAGGAGGATAGAGGGGTGGAATGAGAAAGTGACTTGTCTTGGGGAGGTATGGCATAGTTTTGGGTGTAGATAGAAGTGAGAGGCTCTGTATTGTATTTTATACCACGATGAATAACAATACATTTACTCTTTAAGTCAGTGAGTACACTCTATTGTGTATTATCTATCAGCATCTTCCTAAATTACAGACTACAGGGTCCTGAGTGGTGATGATAGGATGACCTTACCACAAAGCCCCTAGTGGCGAGCCCCTGTAACAGGGAAAGGCAAATCCTCGGGGGAACTGGGTTGAAGGGCTAGCCCCCAGTACGTACCCTACATACATATATATGCACCCACAGGGTGTTGGTGCAAATTAATTATGAGTGATCAGGGGCATCGTTGGGGACCAGGGTAGGAGAGCAAGGAGGATAAAGGGTGGAATGAGGGAGTAGGTTCTGGACAGTGGAGAGGGCAGGGGGAAGGGGAAGAGAGAGGGGGAGCAATAGGCAGAAGGAGTGGGAGGCTGAGAGGAAGGAGGGAGGGGGAGGAGTAGAATAGGACAGCTAGTCACTATTGATTTGTGTGCCAAGGGAAGTAAATAATCCAAAGCAAGGATGAAGATGCATCTGAAAAGGGTTGGAAGTGGTGAGGCAAAGGTGAAAGGATGTATACAATGAGAGTTGGAAAACTGTCAGACATGAGAAAAGGTGGCAGGGTTGGATTTGTGTACAGAAGGAAGTGGAGAATTCAAAGGGGGAAACCAAATGTGAAGAAACAGCTTGAGACATGTGCCCATGGAAGGGGGGAACTGTCAGATATGAGGAACAGGGTGTGTAATTGTAGGGGGGGGGGTGGTGAAATAGCTACAAGATGAATCGAAGGGAGGGGTGGAAATCAGATGGGAAGGGGGGTAATCATAGAGTTGCAAGCTAAGGAAGTATACAAAATGTAGTCAAATGTCAATGAGGAGGAGGCGAGGTAGTCAAAAGCCAGTGGTCCACTGCTGCGAATGTTCACCCTCACAAAAATAAAGATTTTAGATTTCTGCACAGCGTTCATCCCCTGCTGAAGCCTTGTTGCAGGCTGTTGTAACAGCTGATCCACTGTTGAAATGTTTTGTTTGTTTGTTTGTAGTGCCATTTGAAGCAAGTTCGCCGCCATGGATTACTTCTAAAAGCTATGCAAACCAAGAAAGTGAAAAAGTGGGGCAGCCCGATATGAGGATAGGGTCGGGGAGGGTGAGGTGTCATGAATGTAAAACAGGACTGAAAAGTGGGGGGAAGGGGTTACTCAAAAAAGCACAAAGCAGATTTTGATGGAGGTAGGGATGCGACCAGGTGGTTAATGAAGATAAGAACAGAAGAAGCTATGTGGCAGATGTGCTGGGAAAGAGGCAATGCAAGGGGTCAGAGGAAAGTGGACCAAGAAAGCAGATTTATGATTGGATAACAGATGGAATTGAAATTAACAATTATCAGACACATCAAAAACAAAACAATGAAAGGTTCCCACAGGATGGCCCAGTGAGTATTATGCACTGGAAGGGTCAATATTAGGAGCAAGTCATTTGCATTTGGTTATAGAAAGCATTTATTACAATAAAACCTCTCTAATAAGCTGACCTCCCTTATAAGCCGACCCCCTCTTTTAGAGAATATTATAAGCTGCATTAAGGCCCATTTAAACATGTTTAAACTATGATATACTTGATAAAATACCTCCCTTATAAGCAACCCCCCTCTTTGAGACATTGGTATGAGCCAAATCTAGCCTGAAATGCCCAAAAGAGGTCGGCTTATCAGAGACATTTTACGGTGGTGCTTTAATGCACTATGCCCTTTTGTTGTCATAATGCAGCCTGTCAGCCCAGTGGATCTGCATGATGCTTGACTACACTCGGAGGATATAGAGCATGGCATGTTAAATCACTATGCAGCCCTCAAAGGCAGTAGAGTCCCAGTGGTGGTTTCCTACAGTGGATGACCTTTTACATTATTGACTGTAATGACAAGGACTCTATCTAATTAACCAGCCGCGGATGCCACCCTGCAGAGGCAACCCAATATCTGAGCTGCCACATGTGGAGGCCCTGTTAGGGTTTGGAGGAAAATGGTAGAGGAGATGTTTCAGGAGCAGGTGTAAGTCAGCAGGCTTATCAGTTTATAGGGTAAACTGTCCATGAGCCAACCACATACCTACCTATTAACTCTTGGTTCCACGGTGTCCTCACTTAAGTATGGTAAATATATTATAAACTTATATAGGATCTCCTTATTTTGCATCAGGTAAGATTATGATAGTTGTGAAAGCTGAGAAACTCTCTTTGAGAGGTTTGCTTGTCCTGTAACAATTGAGCCGATCCTGTGAAAATTGAAACAGCCATGCATGATTGCAAACCTGCAGTAGTTTGCATTTTTTCAAGAGGAATATTGTACCTAGAAATGTATGAAAATAGTACAGAGAAATGTCAGAGGTGGAAGGAGGAGTAGGGAAAATATTTGGCAAATTCTGGATTAAGGTGGAATTATACTTGGGAAGGGATGAAACCAAACAGGTGTTTATGGGGAAGTAGAGAGCGGGCATATAGACATATGTCAGATGACATTTAACTGGTATTTGCGGTGACCCAGTCACCCCAATGAATATCTAACCATGCTTTACGTCCCATGCATTATGCCATCTTTAGACAGTAAGTGTTTCAGGGAAAATATGCCAAGTCAGGCTGCTTCTGGTTAGGGTTTCTTTGCTGTTCATTACCATCAGGAAGGTGGGAGGAAGATGAGGGGCTGGGGTAGGTGAATCCCTGCTGATATAATGAGTCAGGGGAACATTCATACTGGGTGCAGTTCTGAGTTTACACAGAGGAATTTGTTAACTCAACAGCTTAACTGTTTAATGCCTAATGTGTTTTCATACTGGTGAGTAACTAGCATGGGCTGAATTCATCTTATTGGGTCCATGAAAACCCTGGAATCAAAGATAAATGTTTTAAAAACATTTTCATGTAAAGCTTCGATCTGTAAAGCCAATCAAAGTAACAACCCATACACGTTGATATTAAAATAAACGGCCTCTCCCTAAGCTGTAAAAACTGTGTAGTGCCTTAATGTTGGTGGTAATTAATTGCCTTGCACCAAGGGAGGGCCAGCCAACAACTCCCTGGACCCCAGGATTTTATATACCCATAGGATTAGCACAATGCATGCATGCAGCACTACTGAGTTACTCAGCCTGGCTGCCTTCAATTAGGACCACAACAAAGAGGAATATTGCATTACTGCACTCTACCATAAAGGGTTGACAATTTTCCGATATAAATTCAAGATACCATAGAGAGAAAATAATAATTTCCTGACACCATAGAAACCCTGCGCTCTATGTACACACCAGGGCCCAATAAAGAAATGTGATATGAAGAAGATAAGGTGGCCTGCAGAGGGCACTGTGTGGGGGGGGGCTGTAGGGGGCGCTGCAGGCATTACGGGTGAGCAGTGGGGCGTGAAGATGGACTTATTACTACATGGTGTAGGGTGCAGGGAGGTACACGGTATCTATATGCTGATTCAGCACGCATGGCTGCACAGCGCCCTATAGACTCCACCAAGACATGTCGTCTCTACTTCACTGTCACTGTAACTGAGATCCTACTACTACCCGAGCCTACCTCAACTAGCCCATTAACCCTTTAAGGACAGCATGTCACCAAAAGAAGGCATTTGTTGACATGATACACCAAAGCAGCCCCTGTGAATAACTCACAGATGCGGCATTGGGGCATCATGCCAACCCTTCGGGAATGTCTCAATCCTATAGAGTTGGCATGATGCTGCAGGACTACATTCATGTATCCTGACAGTGGTCATAGTGCATTCATGCATTATGCTGTCATTAAAGGATTAAGGTTCACAGTGCTACTCTCCATGACCGTAATTCCGAATTACGGTCATACAAGATGGCGGCTGCAAGTGAGTTCAGTTTATTTCTTCTCCAGTCCATTGTATGAAATATATAACATATTGAAGGCTGCTTTTTGGCCAGGCTGTAGTATATATGACAATGCTACTGACCCAACACTCGGATCTTGTTCATATGTACTGGTTTATGCATAAATCAACCATTTAGAGCTGGATGGTATGACCGTAATTCAGGCATTGGTATGACCGTAATTCAGTCATGAGAATGTCAGGTATGACCGTAATTCTATCAAAAAGTATGACCGTAATTCAGTGTGCAGGTATGACCGTAATTCAGTGGAATACTCTCCTACTACAAAGGAATTATGATGGGGTTATTTTGAAAAGAATAGAACTAATTTAATTGGCTGTATTAAAAATGTTGTTTCTTTTTCTTCTTCAGATTTGCCACACTTTGTGTGCTATTACTGTGACACTAGCAGTGACCACATTGAGTGTATAGTTGAACACAGCGGGAAGTGCCATGTGGATCATGCTCTCAAACTGAGAAAGCGGATCTTCCATCATGTGACTGGGAATATTGTCTACCAATCCGTTCACTTCTCAATACAACTTTCTGAAATCAAAAGGAAGATGATCGAAGGTTTCCAGTTCAACATCAATACAGAAACACAAGAGCTGACCTGGATCAGTCCCCAAGAAAGTTCAAGCCCTAGGAAGCGTACTCATTCTGAGATGGAGAGTGATACAACAGCAGCAACAAGACAAAGCACAACCGAATCACTATCAACTGAAAACGAGAATGAAAATCAAGAAATCAGTCAGATCTTTTCTAGAGTATTAAACATGATGAATGACATTGGGCGACAAGAAGACTTTAATTCTGTTCTGAGAGGTTTAGCTGATGGTGAATTGGACCCCACAAATATATCACTGCACCTGCTACTGGATATAGGAGGCTTCCTGTCGGCACGGACCACAAAGAATGTCAGATATAACCAAACCACTCTGGATTTTTGGTCAGTAGTATGCAAGCTCTTCAGAGGCAAAGCCACAAACTTCTTCCGAGGCCACATGGCTTCAGATCCCAACTCAGAAAACGATGTGGTAAAAACATCAGAATGCAAAATAAACTTTGCCGTTCCGTCGGACAAAACACTCAGAAAACATACCCTAAAGTATAAAGTCAGAGCAGAGAAACCGGGGATATTGGAATACCCACTCAATTCCTTTGTAAATGCTTTTGGGCCCACAGATGTCAAAATATCCATAGATGGGAAGAAAATTGCCTACGGTTTCGGAAAACAACTAGGTGATGAGGATCTTTGTGGTCATGAAGATCCCCCTACCTTAGAGGACAGTCAGAAAAGGATAAGAGCTGAAGAGAACCTGCTTGAGGAAATGTGCAACCGAATGGCAGAACTCGCCATAGAAGATAAAGAACTGGATGATATGGTGGAGGAAGACCGTAACAAGTTGAAAGAGAATATGATGGAAGCCATTGGCATTTTAAGTGAACGAGTAAAGGAACTAAAGACTGTAATAATGAAAAAGAAGTATGCATTATCCCTTCTCATGAAAAGGGTCGAAGGTGATTGGAAGAAGAGCCCTAATGCAGCTCATATAAGCTTTCTTCAGACCAAGATTATTCAGTGCCAGTCTTGCTACCATGCACTTGTACAATCAGTTGATGAATTTGGCCATGTGATAGCTCACATAAATCATGTGGGTGCCTCCTACATCAAAGGTTTCCACACTCAGGTGTTTCTTGACCACCAAAATAATTATGCATGCCTACAGAGCCTACCAGATGATGTATATGGTGGCATCGATGAGAATTCAGAACTCAACAATTTGAAACAACATACTTCAGCATGGCATGAAATGAGGAAAAAGGCCTGCGTGACTGGAAGCACCTGGTATAATGCCATAGGTCTGCGATCATTGAAAGACATGAAACTGCATTACGATAAAGTTTTCAACAGGAAGACCCAGCCAGTGTCCGATGAGCTTCAGAAACTTTTTGACCACGGAACAGAAAATGAAATCAATGGGGTTGTCACCATTGTAGGCAAAGTTATTCCTGTGTACTACCCAGAACTAGTATTCAGAGAGGATGGGTGTGCAAAAATTGATTTAGAAGAATCACAAAGGTTTGCAATCATCAGTGGCGATGGTTCCGGAGTTGACGCAGAAGGAAATACCAGAGTGGCATTTGAAATAAAATGTCCTTAGCCAAATAAAACATTTTCCACTGTCACATATTACTCACTGCCAGTATATTATACGATCCAGTTGCTGAGTGAAATGGAATCGAAGGATTGCCATGAGTATGTCAATGTATGCTACACACCAACCAGCACAACTCTTATCAAAGGGACATTAAATGAAGAATTGATGAAGGATGTAAGAACCATTACCCAGGAAATATACACAGAAACTCCCAAGAAGCCTTCCAAGACGCATCCAGCTCTACCACAACTTAAAGAAAAGCTAACAAACTTTGCACAGCAATCCAAATTTGTTGCAGAGTTCCCTTCCCTGACTGGTGTGCCATGTACCTGTTCAGAGGCGCAAGACACTTCAAATCCATTTCATCATCACACAGGGCTATCGCAGACCTCTCCACCACCAACAGCTGAAGATGTTAGTTCTATATGCAAAAGCGCACTTCAACAATGCCAACAGGCATATGATCTTTTGCGGAGACCTGCTAAAGAAGTGCTTGTCACTGTGATGTCTGACCTTGAAAGATCCCACGTCAATCAGAGCCCACATGCAGCTCCAATAGCATACCATATGAGTGGCTTTAGCCTGAAGATGCCTGCCGTCAGGAACATCATTTGTGATATACTGCATGAATGCACCAGCAGGGCCCTAGACGTCAAGGTGATAGCTTTCGATGGGCAATTTTTAGAGATTGCAGTGAAGGATGATGAGGGGAGGCCACTGACACTCTGCAAGTTGCAAAAGCATGTGTGGCAAGAGGCTTCGAAAATCAAGAAACCGCAGTTGCTGGCGAGAATTCTATCTCTTACTCAAATGCCAGCCATAAATTGTGTTAAAGCACTAGAACAGAATTGCATCACAACAAGAAACGCTGATGGTTCATATGACATCCGTAGACGCGAGCCAGCACAGAGTGTCTTCACGCAGAGAAATATAGGCATATATATCAAGGCTATGGAAACAGATGTGGTTACACCTGGTGCAACAACAAGCACCCACAGTGGTCCCCATAGCATAGAATCCCTACTTCAACATCTGCCAGGGGATTATTCACTTCAGCAATGCCTTCAGACTGAGTCTGCATCTGACATTCAGGAAAGCATGAAAGATGGTGAAGTGGCACTTGGGGTTGCTGAAGGGTTAACATTAGATGCCCATGAGAGCATCAGTGATGAGGATCTGGGACTCGAGGCCGCTCTCTGTGCTTTAATAGCTGGGAAGACCGGGAACAAATTTTGTGAAATTTCACTGGAGACATTCATCAAAAAGTTGGAAAATGGCAAGTCAATAAACCAGAGTTTTACAGCTGTGGAATTGCGAACCATTCTATCTACAACTGGAGTATTTCTCAAATCACAGAGAAAGCTTGATCTCGTGCGGCTTGTTTCCAGACTGTTTGGGGACGGCTCTGTTCCTGCGAAAGTGAGCAGCCCAAAACCACTCAAGGTGCTAATTGAGCGTGACCTAAAGGATAAGTGGTCAACAACAGCTTTATCCATCCTGTATTGCAACAACACCATCATGGAGAGAATTCAGGAGTGGAATGTGTCTTCTAGTTTTCAGCCTGAATGTGAGATAAGAGTGGAGGGTGGTGCAGAGTACACAATCCCTCAGTGGTATGCTCAACCTGCACTGTATGGAGGTAAACAAATTCAACCAATAATAACTCCACACCATCTGCTTGTGAACAATCGATGCAAGGTGTGCACTCATGGTTTGAAGGAGATGGGCATATCCAGAGAAGGTTGGATCAAGGTTGCAGAGAATGAGCGGCAGAACAAAACAGGGCTGTCAATGGAGTTGGTCGTGGAACTCCGCGATAGGCAAAGAAATTCGTTCGCACTAACAACATTCTCAGAAGCTGTTGAAACTGAGTTGAGAAAACTTGGTTACAGCAATGAAGCTGAATGGTGCCATCTCATTAGGGAATGGTATGCTGCCATCAATGAAGCAGGAATGCCTGTTTCTCAACGAATCCAAAAGCTGATGGCTATGCGCAGCTTTCTCCTGAAACATCTCCATGTCACCACTTTCTCACCTCCAGGTGGCCATGTCAAGAGTCTTCCAATGGCCCAATTCGAGGGATTTCTGACAAATATCGACCGTAGAATTCAACTGTATGCAATGACTAGCAAGAAAACTTTCAACCATAGAGCAATCAGTAGCCTGGATTCAGAAACTTTCTTCAGTGGTTTTCAGGTAATTATTCCTTATATTTAATATCTGACAAATTTGTGTTATGCTAAAGAAAAATAGCAGATTTGTGACTTGTGAAGGTCAATAGAATCACAACATCTAAAGTTTGACCAGTCAACGGCTTATGAATTGCTATTGCTTCGTAAAAATAAGACGCCCTGACATTTCCCCCAAATTTTCCAGAGGCCCTTTCTTTAAAGTTACCATGGTTGCCTTTGCCCAGCATATAAAAATACTCTCTAACTTACACTCAGGAAGTGTACATAGACAATACTAACTGATGGCAATCAAGACCAATAATTTAGATATATATTCTATATTTATGTTCCATCCAGGACATGGACCCAAAGGGAACTGGAGTTCTACGACCAGACGACATTCCCACAGCCCTAGCCAATGCATCATTCATCATTGAACATAAACTTAATGAACACAGGTATAGAAATATTTTTGATATAGTATTCAGCATATACATATACAAGTGGTTATTGCTTTACTCACCAGATTTTAATATATGACATAATGACCAGTATCATGTTATCTAATGTTTCTACAATGGTCAATGAATCTTCTATTACTCCAGGAGGGTGTTTTTCCCCATTGGTTTTTGTGTCCGTATGTGTCATACGGGAGTCCCGGCAACCCATACGGGCAAAAAGTGTTTTTCCTCATCGGATGCGGACATTTTTTACCAAAAAGCAGAATCCCGTATCCTATACGGGATCCCGTATGCGCATATGGGAAAAAAGTGTTTTTCCTCATCGGATGCGGGAATTATTTTCCGTATCCTGTCCGTATAAGTCTCCTCAATTCCTGAGCTATCGGAGCAGCATAAATTCAAAAAAAGGGCCCCGCATGCAGCATACGGACATAAATTTCTCCTTTAAGGGCCGCACAGTGTAGAATGCGGCCCTTAACGGTTTGGGAATGGACAAGAGAGGTCGGGGGAGGGACATATATTCACCATATCTCATAGTCTATCGAAGACCCTGACTTATTCTCAACTTGTTTACAACATTTCGGCAAAAGGGGCGGTTCTAACGCTAACCATTGAGCGCCCATAGGACTGCTTACACCCAGGTCCGTGCTCTGGGTACATATACATACCTACAACACTGTGGTATTCGGCACATTGTTATTCTGGCTATAATCAACCTGTGGGCCTGTAACGTTTACACAACCCTCATGATACCTTTATCGATCCACACACCAGAATTCACCTCGATATCTCAAATATTAAAGCTCTCGGGCCTTTTTTAGTAAAAGCGGACGGGTCTAACGCTAACCATTGAACTCCCATAGGACTGCTTACACCCAGGTCCGTGCTCTGGGTACATAAGCATACCTACAACACTGTGGTATTCGCCACATTGTTACTCTGGCTATGTTCATCCTGTGGGTCTGTTACTTTAACATAACCCTCATGGTACCTATATCGATCCACACACCAGAATTCACCTCGATATCTCAAATATTAAAGCTTTCGGGCCACTTTTAGTAAAAGTGGACGGGTCTAACGCTAACCATTGAACTCCCATAGGACTGCTTACACCCAGGTCCGTGCTCTGGGTACATATACATACCTACAACACTGTGGTATTCGCCACATTGTTACTCTGGCTATGTTCATCCTGTGGGTCTGTTACTTTAACATAACCCTTATGATACCTATATCGATCCACACACCAGAATTCACCTCGATATCTCAAATATTAAAGCTTTCGGGCCACTTTTAGTAAAAGTGGACGGGTCTAACGCTAACCATTGAACTCCCATAGGACTGCTTTCACCCAGGTCCGTGCTCTGGGTACATTTACATACCTACAACACTGTTTGTATGGACTCTCTAGCCTAATCCCGTATGTGTATCGATGTTATGACGTCACAGAGGGAATTCCCTGGGGGTTCCCTGGAATGTAGACTGGTTTTTGTACATTTTTACAATTGGGGCAGGTGAGTCCCGCATTGGTAACCCATATGCAGCAGAATTTATGCCAATCCCGTATGCACATACGGTCATGATACGGAGCGGGGAAAAACACTGTTTTTGGGCTTCCCAATACGGGTCCCGTATACGGTCCGTATTTTGTGTCCATATTGGTCCCGTATTGGACCAATGGGGAAAAACGCCCTCCTGGGCACATGTCTCATATATGGGAAGACTGAACAAGGCATTATAAAGCCAGAAATATGACTTCAACTCACCATGAACTGACAGAATTATGGTCATACCTGAGGTGAATTACGGTCATACCATGTTTTGATGGAAACTGAATTACGGTCATACCCACCAGCTCTAAATGGTTGATTTATGTATAAACCAGTACCAGTCAATGAATCTTCAAAACTTAGTACCATGTTACAATGATTATATTATATATTTAATATTTCCAGGCTTTACAAATTTAACTGACCCTTTATCCATATTCTTATTAGGGGCTTCTACATGAAAACCGCTCGCTCAAATGTCTACAAGCACCATGAAGTATCCAATGGCGATGAAACTGAAGATGCTTTCTCCAGTCTTGACTTGTTGGATGGCCAGAACAGGATCATCATAAGGTACTGTACAGAGTGTGGGGAAACTTAATTACTAGATTTTGTATACTATGGATAAACTCCCAAATTAGTTAAAGAAATGTCTATAATGGACATTGTTCAAGTCATTGTTCAATTGGCTAATAATCCTAGAGTAATTGTGAAGCAGGGACCTGGATGTTCGATCACTAATGAAGACAATAACACTGTATTCCAATGAAAAACAACTTGAAACTTTATTACCAATTTAGAAAAACAGTAGAATATGTGTGGGATATATTATCTGTCTTCAGTCTTCTATCTGATGTGTCTTCAGTCTTCTGAGAGTCTGCAATAATCACTGTTACTGGGGGACAGCGTAGAGTAGATGGCCTGGAAAATGATAATCATGTTTTAAAAGTAAAATCAACTGAAGTTGATATTCATTGATCTTATTTATATCTTTTTTTGGCAATTCCAGAGCACACAGCTTCGATAAAGAATCAAGGAAAGTTAAGAATCCAAAACGGAAGTCATCTTCCATATCATCTGTATTGACTACTAGCCGGGGTGCAGCTGGAGTCAGAGCCTTCCATAAAGTCAATGACGAGAAGATTCTACCACATCGGCGTTGTGGGTATAAAGATGATGAAGTGAATGCTATTTTGGATAATGTGCAGTAGTGATGAAAATCGACTTACTTTAGTGCTTATGCACATTTGCAAGGTGCTTGGTCAGGTTGTCCTTGTATGTTGCAATGTAATCACATAGGGAGCATGGGAAGCTTTTCCCCTTCACGCAGGCAGCCTGATGCCTTCGCAGGTTACTGCTGTTGCTAAAGGATTTCTGGCATTTCTGGCATGTTGGCTGCTCATCGCCATGTTTAACTAGCAGGTGCTCAGTCAGGTCTTTTTTGTGGGTGTACTTTGCTGAGCAGTGGGCACAGCAGTAGCCTTGGATCTGTTAAAGTATAATGAAACTCTGTTACAATGTGTAATGCACTATATCATTAATTATACCAATAGATTTGTCAAAATATGAAAAAAACAATCTGTTTCATACACATGGCAACAGCTATTTCTGATAACTTTATGTTCTAGTGTTAGAGCCCAATGTAGCTGCTTATATCATACCTTCAGGTGTTTGCGGACATGGCTGTCATACGGCGTCTTGCTCATGAACCCCTTGTTACACAGTTTACAAGTGTACCTGACCTCGTTCTTGTGCTCTCTCTTTGTATGGTCCCTCAGACCGTTTGGCGTGGTGAATACGTTGCCACAGGTAGGACACACTAAAGGAAACATAACAAGGATATATATATATATATGTGTGTGTGTACATATACCAATTCATGAAAGCTATGAAATGTAGTTTATTATGAGCAAGTGTACAATTCTGGCAATATGATTGTATATATCTAATACATTGAGTCCTCAAAGACAGTTGCTGATTGTACCAGAGGTGTGAGCTGAACTGATGAATTGCGGTCATACCAGTGAAAACTTGAACAATATTCAATGCCTGTACTAGAAGTTGATTCATCTGTATTTACACGCATAGTACATATCTATGTTATTGCTGAATTCACAAGGATAAGTACCTCGACATGACATGGACAACTCAATTTCTTAGCCATCGGAGATTGAGTCTGTGTTCAATAAAAAAAAAAGCACTTCATATTTGTATAAGTTGTGTTTAGCTTTCTTATATGCAAAATAAATTAAGTTTTTGATCATTAAAACTTACAGCATTGCGACTTTTGGAGACTGCTTGGGAGAACTGGGCTGCTTGGGAGTATGTTGCAGATCAATCCGTCCAGGCCAATGCATGCTGGGGCTGAGGTACTCTTTGCTTTCTTGGCTGGAGTACTAGTCGCTGCGATACCTGTTAAAAAATAAAATCAGACTCATTATTTTTTGATAGCTTGAGTTTGAGTGAGGGCATGCGTTAAGATATCAACGAGCAGGTTATTGGGTTCCTGTTTCTCACATTCAAGTATTAGCTTTGTGGGAATATCTAACTACACCCCATTCAAATATAAAATCCATCTACCTAATCTCATGTTCAGATATTAAGATAAAGGGGAACATCAACATTACTATCAAGAGTTATAAGTATGCCAACTAATAACTGATATGTTATAATCAGGCATCATGCATATATAGAGTAAAGCCTCGTTATAAGGAGGACCTTGTTGGCAGTCAAATTTCCATAGGCATAACTTCTGTTCAAATTGGAGTATTTACAAAATTCAAAAACCTATTTCAGCAATTTCTTTAAAGATGTTTGTACTCGAAATGTATACAAAATCTATGGTAAACTTTTTCATTCTGTGGATAACACTGTATTAGTGCTACATATAACGCTACATAGGACAATTTATATAAGATCACATATATTATTGAATTCATCATATGAGGATGAATAAATGCATGACAGCATTATAAATTTATGAATTGCAACAAACAGTTGAACAGATAAAGTCAAATGATAACGGCAGTAAACATAACTTTGAAAAAGTCAATACAATTAACAATTGAAACAGTTGTTTGTGGTACAGAGTAGCATCTGCTTTCTTTGTGCATTCGAAATGCTGACAAAGTTAGAAGACACATTGCTTCTTAATCTAATGCTAAATTCATAATTATGATGATGAAAAGGGCTGCATAGTGCTTTAACCCTTTAAATATGGCATGTCGCTAGAAGATGGCATTTGTCATCTTGATGAACCAAAGCAGCGCATGTGAGTATCTCACCGGTGCTGCGTTGGTGCATCATGCTGACCTTCCAGGAGTGTCTCAACCCCATAGGTTAGGTATGATGCAGGAATGCAGCCCTGGAGAGTAATCATCCATTATGATGACCACAAATATGATGTATTAAATCATCATGCTGTTCTTAAAGAAATAAAGCACCCCTTGTTACACAGTTTACAAGTGTACCTGACCTCGTTCTTGTGCTCTCTCTTTGTATGGTCCCTCAGACCGTTTGGCGTGGTGAATACGTTGCCACAGGTAGGACACACTAAAGGAAACATAACAAGGATATATATATATATGTGTGTGTGTACATATACCAATTCATGAAAGCTATGAAATGTAGTTTATTATGAGCAAGTGTACAATTCTGGCAATATGATTGTATATATCTAATACATTGAGTCCTCAAAGACAGTTGCTGATTGTACCAGAGGTGTGAGCTGAACTGATGAATTGCGGTCATACCAGTGAAAACTTGAACAATATTCAATGCCTGTACTAGAAGTTGATTCATCTGTATTTACACGCATAGTACATATCTATGTTATTGCTGAATTCACAAGGATAAGTACCTCGACATGACATGGACAACTCAATTTCTTAGCCATCGGAGATTGAGTCTGTGTTCAATAAAAAAAAAAAGCACTTCATATTTGTATAAGTTGTGTTTAGCTTTCTTATATGCAAAATAAATTAAGTTTTTGATCATTAAAACTTACAGCATTGCGACTTTTGGAGACTGCTTGGGAGAACTGGGCTGCTTGGGAGTATGTTGCAGATCAATCCGTCCAGGCCAATGCATGCTGGGGCTGAGGTACTCTTTGCTTTCTTGGCTGGAGTACTAGTCGCTGCGATACCTGTTAAAAAATAAAATCAGACTCATTATTTTTTGATAGCTTGAGTTTGAGTGAGGGCATGCGTTAAGATATCAACGAGCAGGTTATTGGGTTCCTGTTTCTCACATTCAAGTATTAGCTTTGTGGGAATATCTAACTACACCCCATTCAAATATAAAATCCATCTACCTAATCTCATGTTCAGATATTAAGATAAAGGGGAACATCAACATTACTATCAAGAGTTATAAGTGTGCCAACTAATAACTGATATGTTATAATCAGGCATCATGCATATATAGAGTAAAGCCTCGTTATAAGGAGGACCTTGTTGGCAGTCAAATTTCCATAGGCATAACTTCTGTTCAAATTGGAGTATTTACAAAATTCAAAAACCTATTTCAGCAATTTCTTTAAAGATGTTTGTACTCGAAATGTATGCAAAATCTATGGTAAACTTTTTCATTCTGTGGATAACACTGTATTAGTGCTACATATAACGCTACATAGGACAATTTATATAAGATCACATATATTATTGAATTCATCATATGAGGATGAATAAATGCATGACAGCATTATAAATTTATGAATTGCAACAAACAGTTGAACAGATAAAGTCAAATGATAACGGCAGTAAACATAACTTTGAAAAAGTCAATACAATTAACAATTGAAACAGTTGTTTGTGGTACAGAGTAGCATCTGCTTTCTTTGTGCATTCGAAATGCTGACAAAGTTAGAAGACACATTGCTTCTTAATCTAATGGTAGGTAGCTTGGTCTTGGTACATATTCCCTTCTTTAACGCTTCCATAAATTCTAAAGTCCAGTTTTAAATGTGTAATATTTAGAAATCATGTCAATATTATCAAATCTTCTAACCAAGCTACTTTTAGCCCATTTTCAGGGAATTGTATATAGCCAATGACTTACCCTCGTTACTAGGAGCTAATGACTGGAATTTTACAACAGTGTGTTATTATAACACCAATCAATTTACAAAACAATTGTCCATACATCATGCACATCTCATGCACATGATAGTCCAGATTAGAAAGATAGAGAAAGGATTAAATCATCAAAACAGGGTATTCAATATAAATATGCCTATTAATGATGCATATGTCTGCATTTTAGGCTAGGGGATGAGTGACTCAATGAGTACCACAATTACATACCTGGTTCTCCATACTCGTCAACACATCTGCTGCCTGAGCTACTACTGTCTCAGCAGCCGCCAAAGTGATGTCTCCCATGTCCTCGTCCCACGCGTCTATTGTTATCTCGTTCTCGTTCTCGACCTCCTGGGGTTCTTGTGTCATCTCCTTTTCGCAATCCATTACTGCTTTAAAGGCTTAAAGAATTGATGCAAGATATGTAGGTTCAAGGCGGTCAAGGATCAAAATCCAAAAATCATCAATGGGGGGGGGGACTCTCACCCCGCCTATATACTTGTACTACATGTATGTGCCTCCCCCCCCCACCAGTACTGTACAGTACTGTAGGACTAATGAGGGCTGCACCACGTGTCAGCCTACCTATATACATTGTACTACATGTATGTACCCCCCCACCACCTATAGTACTGTAGGACTAATGAGGGCTGCACCACGTGTCAGCCTACCTATATACATTGTACTACATGTATGTGCCCCCCCACCACCTATAGTACTGTAGGACTAATGAGGGCTACACCACGTGTCAGCCTACCTATATACATTGTACTACATGTATGTGCCCCCCCCCACCACCTATAGTACTGTAGGACTAATGAGGGCTGCACCACGTGTCAGCCTACCTATATACATTGTACTACATGTATGTGCCCCCCCCCCACCACCTATAGTACTGTAGGACTAATGAGGGCTGCACCACGTGTCAGCCTACCTATATACATTGTACTACATGTATGTGCACCCCCCCCCCCAACAACACACAGAACTGTACTCACCCAAGACCAAGGTGGGTATTATAGCAAGGCAGTGTACATCTACATATAGCATAGTGTCACTGCTGTCAGTGCCAATGACACAGTCCATTGCAAGCATGTTTCGACCTGTTTAACTACAGAATACTCTAGTGACAGTCCTATGTCAAAGGTCACAGGTGAACACTGTGTACTATATTTACATAACTCCTCCTTACCTGCTTGGAAAAGTGTCTAATATGCTTAAAATGGTAGAAAATTCAAAAGCACATGTTCCCACCAGAATGATGTCAGCCTCATGTGGCCTTGACCTTCCCATACCAGGTGCTGCCCCCTCGTGGTGACAACCACACCCACAAGGTGGCAGCACACAATGATAAGGTACAGGCAAGTGCCAGAAGGAAAGTAATGGGAATGTTGTGTGACTGACAATTGGTACTGAATTACGGTCATGCTCTATTTGTAAGTGTGAATTACGGTCATACTGTGTGAATTACGGTCATACCTGACCACATGGTTGGCATTTTGTTCTCTAAGGATGTTTGGTTGAAACTTATGGGGAGAGGAGATGTCCTATTACTCCTGGGCACATGTCTCATATATGGGAAGACTGAACAAGGCATTATAAAGCCAGAAATATGACTTCAACTCACCATGAACTGACAGAATTACGGTCATACCTGAGGTGAATTACGGTCATACCATGTTTTGATGGAAACTGAATTACGGTCATACCCACCAGCTCTAGATGGTTGATTTATGTATAAACCAGTACATATGAACAAGATCCGAGTGTTGGGTCAGTAGCATTATCATATAAACTACAGCCTGGCCAAAAAGCAGCCGTCAATATGTTATACATTTCATACAGTAGACTGGAGAAGAAATAGACTGAACTCACTTGCAGCCGCCATCTTGTATGACCGTAATTCGGAATTACGGTCATGGAGTATGCACTGTGAGGTTGGCAGAGTGCTTTAAGCTCTATGTCCTTTGTCATCATAATGCATGGACACAGTCCTGGTGAGTGACTCACCATGACTGCACTCATGCATCATGCTGATCCCTTAGGAGTATATCAGCCCTGTCAGGTTGGCAAGAAGCATGACTGCAACACTTGCAAGGTTTTCACCAGGGCTGCATTCAAGCATCAAGATGAAAAGGTGTATAATGCTAAAACACTATGCAGCCCTTGAAGGGTTATTCGGAGTAGCGGGATGGGGGAATGGGCTGGGTAGAGTATGGGTCATGATTGAAAGAGTAGCCATTGAGTTATGAAAGGGGTATGTGCAGCAGAGATGGAGCCTCCAATCCTTCTGGGCGGGGGCAGAGGTCCTGGAGGTTGTACCAGAGTAGGGAAGGGGATGGGGAAGGAGCCAGCAGGGGTCTCTAGTTGGAGTGGTCTATACAGACAAATGAATGGGTTTCGTTTTAATTCTTTAGGGCCAAATAGTGATTTAATGCCTTTGTCAGTATAATACACTAGGGCCTAAATAATTTGCATGATGCATGAATACAACACGGAATGTTACTCACTCGGGCTGCATTCATGTATCAGGCCACAACAAAATGGGATAATGCAAAGGATTTTAGGGCTGTATTCATGCATCATGAGGAACTTAGAAGTTGTCATGATGCATAAATTCAGCCCTGTCATGTAGACTCAAAACTGCTAAATTCATAATTATGATGATGAAAAGGGCTGCATAGTGCTTTAACCCTTTAAATATGGCATGTCGCTAGAAGATGGCATTTGTCATCTTGATGAACCAAAGCAGCGCATGTGAGTATCTCACCGGTGCTGCGTTGGTGCATCATGCTGACCTTCCAGAAGTGTCTCAACCCCATAGGTTAGGTATGATGCAGGAATGCAGCCCTGGAGAGTAATCATCCATTATGATGACCACAAATATGATGTATTAAATCATCATGCTGTTCTTAAAGAAATAAAGCACCATGCTGCACTTGAAGGGTAAGGGATATCCAGCAGGGGAGTGAACAGTGCCTAGTCAGCAGGACTGGTGTAGACTGTAGGTGCAGGTATTGATGATACAGTGGGGAATAGTGGAGACAGGTGTAGGCAGTGAGGAGGTTTGACCAGGAGGGTCTTTCAGTAAAACTGATGCAGTCCTAGGCAAATTCTGATGTGATGGGACCTGTTTGACGACCACTAGTAAAACGTGCTGTGTGGAAATCTATTGAACAAAATCAAATAGAATTTTTTGCCTTTCTGATTAACACCCAATATTACTCTAGTGGCACCTAGAATTCTAATAATGACGACTGGCGAGTCCATTCTGAAAGACCCCCCAGAGGGCTAATTACCTCTCTGTAGGGATACCACCAGCTCTAGGTAACAATGGCTAATGTGGGATGCTTTTTATTTTGTGTAATATTTATTTTGAACATTTTAGGCTGGGCTCCTATTATGAATTGTGGTGCCCATATACTCCTGGTTCCAGACGGCCAGGTTTAGGAAATAAATACAGGCGATTAGCGTGTACTAAGCAGTTACACATATATTTCAGGGGTATCCTGGTGTGATATTGATCCATGCTGACATGGTGGTAGCTCCCTGTTGGGCGGTCTGTTGGTACCAGGCCGCTTTATTGGGCGTTATGTGTTACCTGCCCTGACGCACCTCCATCCCATCACTAACCCCCTCACCCCACCTCCACATATCATATTGATAACCTTTTTCAGATTTGCAGATTAGAAGTTGTGAAATTTTAATTCCCAGGTGCTGCTTGGAGAGTATGTTGTAGATACGGGAGGGTACAAGGGGTGGCTAACACATAGAATGGGGTATCCTGGTGTGATATTGATCCATGCTGACATGGTCACGCCTTCCTGCAGAGTGGTCTTCTGTACCGGACGGCTACAGGGGGTGTTATGTGTTACCTGCCCTGGAGGCCCATCACTCTACCCCTTACCCAACACCACACGTCCTATATCCCACACCCACCCACCCACACCTACCTGTGCTGCCCTTAACCCTTTAGGGATGGCATGTCGCTAAAAATTGACATTTGTATGCAGCATTAGCCGACCGGGCAGTATTTATGCATCATGACTATCAAGGCAGATGCAGTATACGTTTGTGGAGGCAGCGCTTTACGGTGTCAGTCTGATACACTATGCCCTTCATTCGCCTGATCAATAAATAAGTGCAAATAATACCCTGAGGAGCAACTGACCAGAGCCGTGGGGTGGGGCCCTACCTGTACTGTCAGGATCCAAAACCCTCCACCCATGTCTCCCAACCCCATCGACCCCCAGCCCTACCACCTAGCCCCTCCGCCCGGACCTTGTGGCTAGCACCCTACATGTACTGTCAGGATGCATCATTGACGACAGAGGGACCAGTCAGGGTAAGGGACTAGTGGGCAGGATGAGATATAAGTGAAGTTTGAGGTGGAGTCTGACCGGACATGTACCTCCTGAATGCATCAGTGACTTTTTGGGAGCTGGGGTTAGGGGTGGGGGTGGGGGGGGGTTGTCCTGTGATGGAAGACATAAGAGCAAAGGAAAAACATGATGGATGATGATGTTCAGCCCTTAACCCTTTAAGGACAGATGTCACTAAAAGATGACATTTGTCATCATGAAGCACCTATGCAGCCATACTGAGAAACTCACCAGGGCTGCATTTGTACATCATGCTGACAATTTGGGAGTGTCTCAACCCCGTAGGGTCGGCATGATGCTTAAATGCAGCCCTAGCGAGCTACTCATCAGGGTTGAATTAATGCATCATGATGAACAAGGGCATGATGCTCATCAGGGCTACATTCATGCATCATGATGACCAAGGGAACAATACTTTAAGGCATCATGCTGTCCTTGAAGGATTAGGAGAGTATAGATTGGATAGGCTTGGGAAGGATTCGTCCCTCCTTCATTGTCTTTGCTGGGCATACAAGGGATGGGTGGGTTAGCCTTCACTTGCTGGACAATGACACCATTTGGGCCCCACTCCATGATCCACCTGGAGTCATTGTTTTCTGCCCTGTGTCCCTCAAGTAGACTGATGTACATTCCCCCTGAGGGCAGTGAAGTCTTGCTATAAAACTGTGAAATGTCACAAATGTGTACTGTGTGTAATTTTTTTTTGGTTCTAACTTAAATGCATGTAGGGTAGCCTTAGATCCAGATCTGCAAATATTAAGGCTCGGCTCCCTTTATTAGTTAGGCCTGGTTATTCCTTTGCAAAAACTATGTAGACCAGGTAGGTTTCTACAACAGAGCCACTACAGAGACCACTTCTCTACACCAGATAGGATTGATTACCACTGCTCCATCGGCTAGCAATTCCCCTTCCCACACGCCCATTCCACCACGCACCCACCCTGCCCATCCCAATCTCTTGCTGACCATCCGAATGCTAAGTGATTCTGACCACGGACAAAGGAGTCCCATTATTGTAGTGGAAAGGTCATTCTTTTTCACATATAACACCCAGTGGGGGATGTAAGGGCAAGGCCTATTAAGGAGAAACCCCTGAGGGCTGCCTGAATGGTGAGGAATCATGGTGGAGGGGAGGGAAGAGGGAAGGTGGGTTGGGCGATGGTAAGGCCATTAAAAAAATAAAATGGTTTCTGATCACCGAAGAAAGAGAAAACTTTGAACTGTGAATTTTAGTATATTTTCCTATATGTTTTAGCCTGCAGGCAAAAAGGGTAAAAAAGGGAGAAAAACCTCTTGTCATATTTTTATTCATTGCTGATGAGAAACAACTTTTTTTTTGAGTGGCCTATAGCTAGGTAGCCTTAGATAGCAGCAGTTATAGGAGACATTTGTTACCTTAAATGTCACTATATCAAAGCTGTTTCAGTAAACTTACTTATTTTCTAAAGAGATCAGACAGTTTCTACTGGCATGAGATATTTGCCATCAACATCCTGTTCGAGAATTGAGGAAGAAGATCCGAGTATGAAATACTTTGTAATTTTCTATCATTGCATTACATCACATTCCCAAAGGGTTAGTCAGTACTAATAAGTTAGTACAAGCAGTACAAACATTTGTTTTCTATAATATATTCATTATTTCAGAACTTATCTTCCTTTTTCTTAATCCTTTTAGGCATGGTCTCCAAAGGTGGGGATCCACAGGCAATTATAATCTAAAGAAAACCAGCACCAAAATGATTTTATAGATGCCGTGCGTGTTAATTGTAATGAGTATGAAATAAAGATTGACCTCTGAAATCTCCCAGTTGATGCCATTTTTGCTGAGCACCTAACTCTATGACAAGGGCGCATGTAATAGGATATTGTGACATTATCACTCATTACTAACTTGAAGAAGGCAAATGTGCATTGAGTCGGAGAAAATGACTTGATGCCCCCTTTGCTTTACTTTACTTTACTCTATAATAAAGGTGCATGCAGTTGGACATTATGGCATTATCACATACACTGAATTGTAGAAAGCAAACATCCCCTTGAGTTGGGGAAAGTGAGTGCCACAAAAGAAGGTATAAACGCAGTCTTATTTATTTCTGAGAAACTGCATCAAAGAAGTCCTTATAAGGAAATCACTCATGTGGAAGTCTGTCTGAAATAGATGATGGCAAAGTGGTGACAGGACCGGACAGATGTAAGAGACCATAGAGAGAAGCCTCACAACAAGAAAGAGGATGGGTTACTCACAGAAAGCTTTGACAAGCGATTGAAGGCAGGAGCCATAAAGCAGTGCCCACCCTGGAAGTAGAAAGGAGGCATCAACTGAGGGAGGTAAAAGAACTGTTCAGACGACGCCAGGTAAACAGCACAGAGGAAGCGGTCATTAGGTAGCAAGGTAATGGAGGCATCAACCATTTAAGGCTCACTTAGTACTTTACTGTGATGTGTCTTTTGACATGATGATACTCAAATGTAATCAAGGGGAGTTAACTTGCTAAGACTACATTCATGCATCGTACAAACCCTTGATACGTGTATCAAACCTAAGGTCAGCCCTAGTAGGGTCAGTATAATGTTTAAATGCAGCACTGACAAGTCTACTCACCATAGCTGGGTACATGTTGGAGGACAGCAAAGGATGTAACTCATCGTAGCACCATGCAGCCCTTAAAGTGCTGAGTGAGAGAACTGTGAATAAATGGTGAGGAGGAAAAGGAGCCGGGGACAGCAGAGGGGATTAAAAACAAGCATGATTCATGGCAGAGAGGGAAACCGCCATCAGTACGGATGGGGTAATCATGTTATGAGATTTAGTGTCCCTCGGACGGGAAAATGAATAACCGAGAACAGCTGCCTTTATTACAACAGTTTATAATGTTCATTTGACAGAGATAGATTGAGAGACAGACAGGGAGGGAGAGGGACCAACAGACAGGAACAGACAAATGGGGACAGGAATAGATAGTTAAGAAGAGGCACACAGAGTATATGAAAATTTATATATGATATATATAATTATATATCGAGACATAAAGTGAGGTTCATTTTGTCATGATGATACCTTCCATGCCTATGTGTCTATTTATATAAGCTCTTTATAACCATGGTGCATGATTGGAGCCCTGGCTAGATTACCTGTGTCAATGCATCATTGGCATACTGCATTAGTTAGCCACTATACTGCCCTTAAAGCACTATCTTTGATTAACTTGATTTCCAAATACATGCAGAGGGTATAAACACTTTTAGCTACCATACTAACTTGTTTAAGTTTACATGTGGGACAAGATAACCCTTATCTAGGGACCATTGCATTAGGAATGTTCCCCATCGACGGTGAAATATCTTTTTGCTGCCAGTCAGACTGTAATAAATAAGTCGGCTGAAGATTGAACCCATAGTAATGCCTTCCATCTGGTAAATGGAGTCATGGTTGTCAAACAAGGTAGACACTTATTGCTGAAGTCAGCCACAAAAGGTGGCAGAAAGGCGATGATGGCAGGAAGCCAAATGCTGCAATAAAGACGTAGAAAGGGATACTGCCGCTCAGGCAATGTCCCTCAGGGCACTTTCCATGTACAGTTGGTTTCATGATATCTCTGCTCCAACTTCAGTATGGCAATACCTGGTCAAACGAAAACCAGTACGAAATGACATGATTTCTGTTAAGTTACATCATGCATTATTTTTAATGACCCACTGGAGTGACCCTGCTGATTTTAAATAAAAACAGAAAACAGAGTTATGGATTGGTAATAAATCAAGAATGGGCCACCACTTCCACAGAGCAATTTCAGATTGAGGCAAAGACATTGTTAGAGTGTGAAAATTATATGCCTTGAGATTTGAATCACTGCAAAGGTGTGGAAAGCAGCAATGCTAGAAGCCACTAGGCAAGACCCTGACACAATGGTGTCAATAGCAACCTGTCTGTAATCAATCCTAGCTGTGTCAGATGCTTCACGTGTGGCACATTTTTTCCACAGGACATTTCTCTGTGTTGGCCCCCACCTCTCACCATCTCACACACTTTCTCTCCACCATCATCAAAAGCTCTAGAGCTGAATAGAATCAGAACACAAGTTGCATTGACAAGGTGGGCCGACAATATGGCAAATGTCTGGAATGTGAATGGTATGGCAAGTAACGGGATGTAAGGTAAGTAGGGATGAAAGGGAAATAGATCCCTGCGACAGAGCCCTAGCAGAGGTCTGGGATTATAGGGGTGAGGGAAGGGTTCGGGGGGTGATTGGACTTTAACCCTTTAAGGATGGAAGTTGTCATCATCGCGCACCAATGAAGCCTTGATAAGGAAATCTCCAGTGCAATATTGGTGCAGCATGCACACCCACCATGAGTATCTCAAACCTTTGGCATGATGCTTGAATCGAGCCCTGGTGAGTAACTCACTGCATTTATGCATCAAAACGACCAAGGGCATGATGCATTGATGCAGTAGGGTGCCCTTAAAGCAAACCATTCATACCTTTCAGGAGGCAGATGAGAGGGGGGGGTGGTTGTGCTAGACAGCGGTTGTATAGGTATACATGAGTGGTACAATACACAGAACAAAATAGATTGCATAGAGAAATGACGAAGTGTGTATTGGAGAAAAGAGGTGGTAGAGAGTTTGGTATGTAAGTATGGAGCTAGGTATGAAGGAGCATATGGAGAGAGGGAGGAAGGGATGAAAGCAGCCGGGCAGACAGTCAGGTAGAAAGGGAGGGTGGAAGTATGTATGCATGTGACAGGTTGCTGATCTTGGGGAGGTATGTACAGGGAGTGAGAAGCATAGGGGTACCAGGTAGAGAGAGATGCAATGGGGGAATGAAGGACCACAGCAAACAAACCAAACTTTGAGGACTTTGATGCAATCAAATAACAGAAGAAAGGGTATTGTGTTGTATCATACTCTTACTGTCGAGGAAATGCCTGCATAATACCTTATCTTTAAAGGTAGGGAGAGAGTGGCATTGGAGAAACAACACATAACTCAGTGAAACCCAGCCTATTACAAAGTTTGGGGTGTCCTTCCAATCCATCACTTCCTTTTCATTCAGAGGTTGCTGAATGGCATTTTATGTGACGTGGTGGTGCACAGGTTTTGTCGCAGACCTGCGACGCTCCGACTGGCATTAACTTGTTTAATAACGCTAGAGTTACTTCACCTTAATGAATACTTTGAGGAATTAAGGGTTGGGTGGACGCAGAGGGGCTTTCCATTTCACAAAGTAGCCTTACATGTATTTAGAGTGTGTAAAGTAAGGGATAAAAGTGGACTTTTTGTCATTACAAAGTCTAATGAACAAAACAAGACAAGAGCACTTAAAAGCAATGTCCCTTTTTAAGTCACATTAAATCAGGCTTTATTGATAGCATAAGACGAGGGATAGTCATTTTCCAAGCAATTAGTGCTGTAAATCTCATATCATAGTTCTATACGCATGTTTGCCTGTTGTATTGATGATTGGGCTAAAGTCTGGAGATGATGCCAGGATATTTTGATACGTATATGTTACATTAGACTTATTCATGTATATTTACCATGTCATTGAGAGCAAAAATATGCCTACAATATGTTCTATTTGAGTTACAGATATATTGACATATGAAATATATATCTATATATTATGGTTCCGCATTTACATCATGTATAAAAGCTGAGCGAGTAGACATTCTTTTCTATGGAATATGTTGGCACTGTCCCTTGATTTTGCCCGGTTATGTCCACTCAGTCTGCATGCTTGTAGAGACACACATGCAATTCCACATGGACGCCATTTTAAAATCTGCCATGTAGGGACATGAGGCTATTAACCTTTGGGCCGGTCATCGTCCTAAAACCATATTTAACCCATAATACCTCTGATGACAGGCTAGCTACTTCAAACAAACTGGGGATATAGGTGGTTGGGCTGAGGATTAGGGTCAGTCGGCTGGGGGTATAGAGTATAAGCTTCAATCAAGAATGGTGTCATCATATATGATATTGAACACTGCCCATATGTTTTTTTTTTCCTAAATAACACTGGGGAGTGGACATCTATAGGCCACGATGCAAACAGAGGTTTGAGGACTACAGTTTACCCCTCTCCCTCCAAATAAATCTGGCTTATGCCTACCTCTTAGTGCATTCCATTGGCTTGCATGAATCAAAAGCCACCAAAGCAGTGTACCTAACTCTCCCCGGTGTGCTATAACACATGCAGGCAGGCTGTAACAGTGCTATTAACCTGATCAGCTGCACTGTACACACAGGAAGGGTGGAGGGGAGGCCGGCTTTCCGGGGCCTCTCATTCTGAGGCAGAGGCCGACTGAGGAATCCCTCTCTGAGCAGCCTAAATCTCTAGCAGAGGCAACATTCTCACATTCTTGGTATACACTCAGTTGCAGACTTTATCATACATTAACAGTATGTGGATAAAGATGGATGAATCCATACAGAGAGGTATTTAGCTCCAGTGGTGCCATCTCTCGTTACTGAACTGTGAGATCGGTAGAGGGATGGGTAGGGGTAGGAAATCCAGTTATCCCATGTGACAAATTGTGGTTGATGACATCCTGAATGTCCCGGGAAAGTGTCCTCTAGACGACCAAAATGGCCGCCATTTTAGAAACTAAGAATGCCTCTATATAGGTTTGCCCTTAGGAGAAACAGTGGCAGAAACAAGAACTGCATTATATCTTCCCGTCTCCTAAGTTTCTATAGACCAGTGCCTCACTCTGCACTCTCCGATCAATGAGTCCCAGGAAGCAGCAACTATTAAAGGGGGACAAGATGGCAGCCCATGTAGGAAGATCCACTGCCTCCCTGTAACATACTGACAAAAGGTAGGGCTGTCTATACTAACTATGTCCCCTTATACAGCCTACTAAGCGGCAATTGGTACTCCACATACAGCCTTCTTCTGGGAAGCTTTGGCAGAGGGACAAAAAAGCTATTACCTTCTGTAGTTTGTCAATGGTAAGGGAGTCTATAGGGCCCAATACTATGTATACAGCTAAAGCAAGGACAAGAGAATGTTGCAGAGTATTTTTGAGGCCCAAGGAGAGCAGTGTTTTACATCGGCGTAAGTATGATGGCCCGTCTCATTATATAAATATAGAAAAGAAAAGTTTGACTACCTTTGGCCCTCGGCCATCTTTCATACATATAATGTACATATCTAGGAGAAGGATTTTTTGTCAATTTTAATTGAGAAAAGAAATAATGGTATTAGTAAAAAACAAGTTTCTAGTAACTCATTTGAGCTGTTTAATTCTTAGTCAATCGTTCAAAATAGTGATGGGCAGCTGAACTAATTTAAACTATTAATACGTATTCAAGGGCTTGTATAAGTAGATCCAATACAAGCACTGGTAAGATCAAATAGTGAGCAAGCAATAGTACTATCAATATACATAAAAGTGTTAGTGCTCTTAATAGTTTAAAAGCAAAATCATCCCGCACAACTTTTGACTTGTGTCTCTAGTACTAGTAGCAGCAGTAATATCAGGACTGATTAACCTCTCTGTGTTTGGGCATCACTGACGTAATTGTCATTTATTTTTGCGACATGGGAGGTGTTGCTAAGGTAATGGAATGTTGATGGGAATGGCAACGTGAGGTGTAATGGTCAGAGGTAATGGAAGAGTGTCGGACATCATCTGATTATTGGGGTGGTGGAAATACTATAGACTAATGCAGTGAAAAGGAGTTATTCAGGAACATTTTTTCAATGGAATACAGCAGTGCCATAGGCTTATACAAAGAACTCGGTGGTTTGACACCCTATTGACTAACACACACCAATATTCACAGTACAATTTGCCTTATTTGATTTTTGGTAAGGTAAAAAAAAACCTGGTCATTTCATTGATGTTCAAGTTCAGAATCTGACTGACCGGTACATATATCTGTATGCTCTCAATTGTAGTTATCCTGAAACAAAACAAGGTCACTCTTTCTTGCTCTGTTGGTCATAAACTGTTTTTGTAGACATAATGAACTTGGTAGGGTGATAAACATTCTGCGTAAGCAGTGAGGTTACTGCATAGTGGCATTTAATATGGTAAGTGGGGACATTTTGGGGTGATCATGGGAATGTCTGGGACAGTGATTCTGCTGCAGTAATGAATTGATTGTGAATGGCAGGAAGGATGCAAAAGGGGGAATAAAGTGATATCCCTTTGTTGTGAGTGTGGCCAGAGCAGAGAGCAGAATGGTTGTAACATTACTATCATAAAGGAATGTATTTCTGATCCTAACTAAGATTGTGACCAGCAGTCTGTAAATTCACACATAGACAACAGTATGGGCTACTTGTGTCTCAGCAATTTTTGATATCACTGGCATATCTCAGAACAACTGACTTAAAAAAAGTTAAAGGTAGGAAGATCAGTATTGAGAGAATATTAAACGGCTATACCTGCATCATACATGTTTGTAAAACTAATATAGCATGGAGGGTTCATAAGTTACTTGTCAGTGTTGTATTTAAGCATCATGTCAGCCCTAAACAGAGAAACTGTTGATATAATCACAAAGGATCGGCATCATGCATGAATGCAGCCCTAACGAGTAGACCCAAGAGTAGGCCTTTTTGTCAATCTGAATGATTTGTGATAAAAAAAACACTGTGATACATTTCTTGTAGAAGTCTATAAATGTGCTATTGAAATTGATATGTTGATATGAGGCAGAACTTACTCTGCACCTGTGTCCCTTAAAAACATGTCCATTCATAGAACAACTAGTTAAAATGACAGTTCAACATGGTCACCTGAGTGCAAAGAAAGAGGAGCACGCATATCAAATCATGCCAACACGTTTATATTGCTATGCAAAGATCACACCTGCCAACTTGTACCTTTCTGAACTCATCTGCAGAGCCAAAAACAGATTTCTTCATATTTCATGTCATATTCTTGGAAGGTGAGGACAAATGTAACATGAGAATTCTCAGCCTAATAATTAAATTGTATTGTTTGCTTGAGAGGGGATAAGTTCAGAAAGAAAATTACCAAGAGAAAATTTGCCGAAATGGGTAAATATATTGCTCTAAAGTTTTGTACTAAACCTATCAAAAAGGATGAAGTGCAAATCACATTTACATCTAAGGTCTCTTTAGGGTAAGACAAGAATAATAAAACTAGTCATGGAAAGACAGCCAATATTGCAAGTCACTCCATAGTTAATCAATATGTTAACATAGCTCCTTGTATGCATTGACCTACAACCACCTATATAGATCTACATTCATCCCCCATACGCACCCTTCTTCCCAGATCTCATCAGTCTCAAGCTGCCCAAATACTAAATGAATCTGACCATAGACCAAGGGATTCCATTACTCCGGCGGGAAAGGTCATTCATTTTCACATATAACACCCAGTGAGGGATGTAGGGCAAGACCTATTCAGGAGATGCCTCAGAAGGATGCCTTGACCGTGGGAGCAAGGGATGGGAGCGCAGTGGTAAAGATAGATGGTAGACTAAGAAGAAAAATTTGTTCCCTTAGATATCATTAGATCAAACCTGTCCCAATATAGTGAGTTCTTTCTTTTTATCCAAAGTAGATCAGGCACATTATTAGGGAAGGGGTGAAAAGAGTATGCTAATCAGGCGAGTAGAATGCCCATGCTTACATGCCATCATATTCATGGGAGGTGAGGATTATATATCATAGAATAAGGCATAATGTTGGGACATTCCTCTAGTATATCAGGCTAGATTGATTACCACAGAGTTCTCATTGTCTCATCACCACATTGATCCCTTCACACACCCTTTGTGCCCATCCTCATCTGTAGCTGGATGTTCAAATGCTAAGTGAACTTGACCCCAGACCAAGGACCCCATTAATCTGGTGGGAAAGGTCATGCTTATTCACATATAACACCCAGAGAGGGACGTGGGGGCAAGGCCTATTACGGAGAAGCACCTGAGGGGTACCAGAATGTTGAGGAATTGTGGGGAGGGCAGCAGAGAGGAAGGGTGGGAGCTGTGGTATAGGTAGATGGTCTAAGGTGTAGAAGTAAACAGTTCCCTGAGATATCATTAGATAAAAACCTGTCCTGAGAGAGCGACTTCTTGCTTTTAATGCAAAGTAGATCGGGTAGTTTACAAATCAAACGTAACTTTAACAACTTGTGTAGAATCTATAGGCTATACCCGCCTAGCATAAAGATTTTCCTGACCTGACCACTTTAAAACTTATAAATATTGATAGAAAGATTAAGGTCTTACTTCTGAGTATAATAAAGAGAAAAGCATAAACTATGATTCAGGCAAAGGGTCTATGAGTATACTTTCTACTATAGACCCTTATACACTCAGCTACTTTTTCATCCTTCAAGGGTAATCGGAACAAGTGTCTAGCCTTAGACAATTAAACTACTAAAACAACTCTAAAATCACAATAGTAAGTGCTCTTAGTGCTAATTGTATTGAAGGAGTTGCTTCTCAACTCCCCAATTATATGTCCTTTTTGTAAAGCACTTTACTCTATCACATTGACATCACCACGTCCGGTATGACATGATGACATACATGCAAGGGGGAAATAGGAATTGTTGGGGAACAGCAATATAAAGTGTAATGGGAACCCATCCTTGAATACAAGTACAATATTTTCTCTGCTAACAGTGTCCTTGTTGCTCATGTTATGACCATTTCCTGGATAACAGTTACAGATAAATTCCTTCACATTCCAAGGGGGATTAAAAAGAGATGTTGTAATCTCCTGCCCACAAAGCAAAATAATCCAGCAAGTGGGATGGGTGTACATGTACATGCCACACGTCATGTTCTATGGCAGGTGGGGGTTTATAGCACATCTTTTTATCCATCATCATTTTCCCTCTTGATGGGGAAGCTTTTATCAGTACCTCAAATGCAAAATCAAATCGCTGCTGTCCTTGGCAAGTAATTATTTTTCTAGCTGGCTGGATAATGTGATATGTGGCAGATTCCCCCTACATGTCTTACAGCCTACTAGTATCATCCTGTACACTTGTCATTGTCATTATGAAGCGAGGGACATATCTACATCCCCCTACCACCCTAACAGCAGACTACTGAACTGTCCTTGTCTCGTCCACTCTGCTATATCAGACATACACTCAGCAGTTTATGTTACCATAGGATTTCTAACCCCTTACATATGGCACAGTGGTTCATATAAATCTAGAAAGAGCTGCATTTAAGCTTCATTAAAGTATCATGCTGGTTATGCTTCATTAAAACATTAGCATGATGCATGATGCAGGCCTGGTGAGTAGACTCACCAGTGCTGGATCGATGCATCATGGAAGCACCATGTGGCCCTGTAAGCCGATTGTTTGCCTAAATGTCAGCAAACACTATCACCTCCATCCCCATTGAATTATTTATGGGTCGCTATGAATTGAACAAACATGATCATTCTAAGAGCCGTGACAATAAAGCCACAGGTAACTGAACAGCATGAGGTCCCTGTTCCCTGTGGACAAAGCAGGGAGGAAAATCAGCTTTGACCTCCAATCGTCAGATAGATTATACAGAATTTGGTATATCTATTGGAAAAAACTGTAATGACTATTTCCCGAATATATATGAGGAATTTTTAAAGTCAGTGCAAAGATTCATGAGTAACAACTTCCCTGAATATATACATAAATGTGTTAACCTGAATGTATATTGTCTGACTACTCAAAAAGAATATGACAATACTACGTCCAACAAAAGCATGCCAGGGTAAGCAGGTTGAGAACTGGACCATGGATAAAGTAGGGCCTGTATTTCTTCATGTGAGTTCATACTTATCACATGAAAATGGCAATTATGATTATATAAAAGCTATAGTAAAAAAACAGTGCTCTAACAGAACAGCCCTAAATACAAGGCTGAGCGACCTTGATAACCTGGATGACCTGGTTGTTTAGTCTGTATTGTAAATCCGGGCAGTCTTCCACCTGGTAGGGGGTGTGCTACCTACTTCCATTCTGCAAAAGTCAGTGAGGATATCATAACCCACTACTGTACTAAAGGACCTGACCCCAACCTGGGCTGCATCCAGGCAGCATTGTGGTTGTCATCTAAACATTGTGGTATGGTAGGATAGGGGAGGGGGGTACTCTAGGTGGCCTTAGCAAAGAAGTCAGTGTATGACCTCACACAGATACATTGCTACCTCTGCAATACACAATAAGGGGAAAAGGGAAAAGCGTAAAAAAGTGTTTTATGTCACCCGTCACATACGGTAGATTCACCATGAGGTAAAATTTGAAGTTATCAATGTACATTACAACTTCTGATGTTCATTTTTCTAGTGTAGTTGTGGTGTATATATATATATTTACAAAACCAAAAAGATGGGGATTTTTTTTGGAAAGAATAACACAGATATAGAGAATACAATGTGAATAACCATGAAAGCAAATATGCGTCTCAAGGCATGTGTCCGACTCCAGGTGAACCTACCCTATAGCCCTAAAAATTCTAATTGAGTTTGTAAAACAGATGAAAGACAAACTTACAGAAATAGCAAATCTAACTATTGCTTCTTTTTAAATAATGATTATATTGAATGAATTCCAACTGACCTATTCTTCATTTTCAGACAAATTACCCTAAATTTCCAGAAACATACAATTCTTTATGATAGCCCTGCCTATAGTTTCCCATGTCAGCCTCACTCTGGTATATAATGACATAGGGAACGCCTCCCCCTCCAGGCTTAGAAGCCTCCAGGTGAAAGTGCAGGGGGATGTCCTGCAGAATGGTAGCATGGTTTTATCTATTCATGTCAATGTGCGGCTTACCGCTCGGCACTGCAGGAAGGAGCGAGATGGGCGGTAGGAGAGGGAATGAAGGGGTAAAGTGGTGAAGAGGGATGGGGTAGGGGGAAGGATGATAGGGATGTTATAACTGTTGTACATTAATTTTTTAATGTGTTAGAAATTGACAGATATTAGCATATTTGGTATTAAATTACAGCTAAATATGCAGTGGGCCAGGCAAAGCATACATTGATCTTTGATTAATTTAACTTAATACTAAAATTGTTTATGTTGCAAAAAGTATTTTTCGAGTGGCCTGAAGTAGCTTTTTGAGGTATGGGGACGGGTGCAGGGTGACAAGTGGGTTTGGAGGGAGGCAGCTGTGATGGGGAGTGATGTGCACAGAGCAGACAGTCACCAGTGTACACAGATAATCTACAGACTACAGACCTTAGTCAGTATTGGCTTACAAAGCCGTCAATGGTACCATTTGGTAGTCATTTTCCTGCTCCCTATACAACCAACCTGGGTTAATTAATACCGTCAGTGGGATCATTACTGAGCAACTCACCTTTAGTCTTCTCCATTTCAATGAGTATTAGGCTAAGTCCTTTTGACTTAGGCATTAGTCAAATGTTGTTTTGCGTCAGTCATTTTTAAATAGCCCTTGGTCATGCCTGACTAATGTCTCTACCTGGGCTAGCCACTGCAGACTAAGGGCTGGTGTATTTAGATCATCAGTATAGATGGGGGATGGGGAGAGTGGGGTGATAGTTTGCAGGTACAGCAGAGAGGGGGGTGGGTGACTAGGGTGAAGGTAGGCGGGGCAGACAGCAGGGTGATGACACAACAGTTATGATGGATGATGACTGGGTGAATATGCATGTAGACCCGGGACGCTGACAGGACAGCACCAGGATGGCACAAAGTCTGCTGGCAGAAGCAATGTTTCCTATTTGAAGAGTTTTTTAATGCACTTTTTGCTGCAGACCTGTGACGCCCCAACTGGCATTAACGTGTTTAATAACGCTAGAGTTACTTCACCTTAATGAATACTTTGAGGAATTAAGGGTCGGTTGGACGCAGAGGGGATTCCTATTTCACAAAGTAGCTTTAGAAGTCTTTTGAGTGTGTAAAGTAAGGAATAAAATTGAGCCTTTTGTCATTATAAAATCTAATGAACAAATCAAGAGGGGAGCACTTAAAAGCAATGTCACTTTTTAAGTCACATTTAATCAGGCTCTATCGATCGTAAGGGGAGTCATTTTCCAAGCGATTAGTGCTGTACATCACATAGTATAGTTCTATACTCATGTTTTCCTCTGGTATTAATGATTGGGCTAAAATCTCGAGACGATGCAACTGTTTTTGATACGTGTGTTACCAGTACACTCATTCATTTATTTACCATGTCATTGAGAGCAAAAATAAGCATACATTACATTCCTTTTGATGTACAACTATATTGACTGGTGAAATATAAATCTATATAGTGGTGTTTGAAGTTAAGAAGGCCTGGAAATCCACCAAGTCCTGGATTTATATTATATCAGGGAGACCAACTTTTATTTCATGGCAGATGTTGAAACAGTTCCTTGATTTTGCCTGGCTAAATCCACTGGCTGTGCATGCTTGTAGAGACACACATGCGATTCCATATGGACACCATTTTAACATCTGCCATAAAGGGACACGAGGCAAAAACCCTGACACAATGGTGTCAATAGCAACCTTTCTGTAATCGATCCTAGCTGTTTCAGATGCTTTATGTGTGGCACATGTTATTCACAGGACATCTCTCTATGGTAGTTCCCAACTCTCACTCTTAGACACCTTCTCTCCCCATCATCATCAAAAGCCCTGGAGTCAAATGGAATAAGAACAGAAGTTGCATTGATAAGACTCGGCGGCAATATGGCCAACAGCTGGCATGTGAAAGGTACGGCAAGTAACGTGGTGTAAGGAAAGAAGGGATGAAAGGGAAATAAATTCCTGAGACAGTGCCCTGGCAGAAGTCTGGGATTATAGAGGTGAGGTAAGGGTTTGAAGGTTGACTGACCTTTAACCCTTTAAGGCTAGCATGTGGCGAAAAAGCAAATATGTCATCATCATGCACCAATGAAGTAAGCAAACACACCTTTGGAGACTTTAACGCAATCAATAATACTATGACAAACATGGGTATGGAACTATAATATGAGATTAAAAATATATTGTATTATGCTCTAACTGTTCAAGATAACTGTATAAGGAGATATTTGGCCATTAAATCTATAAAGGTAGGGAGAGAGTGGGGTTGGAGAGACAACACATAATTCAGTGACACACAACCTATTACAAGGCCCTGGGTGTCTTTCCAATCCATCACTTTCTTATTCTTTCAGAGTTTGCTTGATGGCATTTTATGTGACGTGGTGGTGCATGGGTTTTGCTGCAGACCTGTGACGCCCCAACTGGCATTAACGTGTTTAATAACGCTAGAGTTACTTCACCTTAATGAATACTTTGAGGAATTAAGGGTCGGTTGGACGCAGAGGGGATTCCTATTTCACAAAGTAGCTTTAGAAGTCTTTTGAGTGTGTAAAGTAAGGAATAGAATTGAGCCTTTTGTCATTATAAAATCTAATGAACAAATCAAGAGGGGAGCACTTAAAAGCAATGTCACTTTTTAAGTCACATTTAATCAGGCTCTATCGATCGTAAGGGGAGTCATTTTCCAAGCGATTAGTGCTGTACATCACATAGTATAGTTCTATACTCATGTTTTCCTCTGGTATTAATGATTGGGCTAAAATCTCGAGACGATGCAACTGTTTTTGATACGTGTGTTACCAGTACACTCATTCATTTATTTACCATGTCATTGAGAGCAAAAATAAGCATACATTACATTCCTTTTGATGTACAACTATATTGACTGGTGAAATATAAATCTATATAGTGGTGTTTGAAGTTAAGAAGGCCTGGAAATCCACCAAGTCCTGGATTTATATTATATCAGGGAGACCAACTTTTATTTCATGGCAGATGTTGAAACAGTTCCTTGATTTTGCCTGGCTAAATCCACTGGCTGTGCATGCTTGTAGAGACATACATGCGATTCCATATGGACACCATTTTAACATCTGCCATAAAGGGACACGAGGCAAAAACCCTGACACAATGGTGTCAATAGCAACCTTTTTGTAATCGATCCTAGCTGTTTCAGATGCTTTATGTGTGGCACATGTTATTCACAGGACATCTCTCTATGGTAGTTCCCAACTCTCACTCTTAGACACCTTCTCTCCCCATCATCATCAAAAGCCCTGGAGTCAAATGGAATAAGAACAGAAGTTGCATTGATAAGACTCGGCGGCAATATGGCCAACAGCTGGCATGTGAAAGGTACGGCAAGTAACGTGGTGTAAGGAAAGAAGGGATGAAAGGGGAATAAATTCCTGAGACAGTGCCCTGGCAGAAGTCTTGGATTATAGAGGTGAGGTAAGGGTTTGAAGGTTGACTGACCTTTAACCCTTTAAGGCTAGCATGTGGCGAAAAAGCAAATATGTCATCATCATGCACCAATGAAGTAAGCAAACACACCTTTGGAGACTTTAACGCAATCAATAATACTATGACAAACATGGGTATGGAACTATAATATGAGATTAAAAATATATTGTATTATGCTCTAACTGTTCAAGATAACTGTATAAGGAGATATTTGGCCATTAAATCTATAAAGGTAGGGAGAGAGTGGGGTTGGAGAGACAACACATAATTCAGTGACACACAACCTATTACAAGGCCCTGGGTGTCTTTCCAATCCATCACTTTCTTATTCTTTCAGAGTTTGCTTGATGGCATTTTATGTGATGTGGTGGTGCATGGGTTTTGCTGCAGACCTGTGAAGCCCCAACTGGCATTAACGTGTTTAATAACGCTAGAGTTACTTCACCTTAATGAATACTTTGAGGAATTAAGGGTCGGTTGGACGCAGAGGGGATTCCTATTTCACAAAGTAGCTTTAGAAGTCTTTTGAGTGTGTAAAGTAAGGAATAGAATTGAGCCTTTTGTCATTATAAAATCTAATGAACAAATCAAGAGGGGAGCACTTAAAAGCAATGTCACTTTTTAAGTCACATTTAATCAGGCTCTATCGATCGTAAGGGGAGTCATTTTCCAAGCGATTAGTGCTGTACATCACATAGTATAGTTCTATACTCATGTTTTCCTCTGGTATTAATGATTGGGCTAAAATCTCGAGACGATGCAACTGTTTTTGATACGTGTGTTACCAGTACACTCATTCATTTATTTACCATGTCATTGAGAGCAAAAATAAGCATACATTACATTCCTTTTGATGTACAACTATATTGACTGGTGAAATATAAATCTATATAGTGGTGTTTGAAGTTAAGAAGGCCTGGAAATCCACCAAGTCCTGGATTTATATTATATCAGGGAGACCAACTTTTATTTCATGGCAGATGTTGAAACAGTTCCTTGATTTTGCCTGGCTAAATCCACTGGCTGTGCATGCTTGTAGAGACACACATGCGATTCCATATGGACACCATTTTAACATCTGCCATAAAGGGACACGAGGCAATTAACCTTTTGGCTGGTCATAGTCCTAAAACCATATCAAACCCATAATACTTCTAATGACAGGCTATCTACTTCAAACAAACTGGGAATTAGGTTTGGTCAACTGGGGGTATAGAGTATAAGCTTCAATCAAGAATGGAGTCATCACATATTATATTGAACACTGCCCATATGTTTTTTTTCTAAATAACACTAGGGTGTGTACATCTATAGGCCACGATGCAAACAGAGGTTTGAGGACTACAGTTTACCCCTCTCCCTCCAAATAAATCTGGCTTATGCCTACCTCTTAGTGCATTCCATTGGCTTGCATGAATCAAAAGCCACCAAAGCAGTGTACCTAACTCTCCCCGGTGTGCTATAACACATGCAGGCAGGCTGTTACAGTGCTATTAACCTGATCAGCTGCACTGTACACACAGGAAGGGTGGAGGGGAGGCCGGCTTTCCGGGGCCTCTCATTCTGAGGCAGAGGCCGACTGAGGAATCCCTCTCTGAGCAGCCTAAATCTCTAGCAGAGGCAACATTCTCACATTCTTGGTATACACTCAGTTGCAGACTTTATCATACATTAACAGTATGTGGATAAAGATGGATGAATCCATACAGAGAGGTATTTAGCTCCAGTGGTGCCATCTCTTGTTACTGAACTGTGAGATCGGTAGAGGGATGGGTAGGGGTAGGAAATCCAGTTATCCCATGTGACAAATTGTGGTTGATGACATCCTGTATGTCCCGGGAAAGTGTCCTCTAGACGACCAAAATGGCCGCCATTTTAGAAACTAAGAATGCCTCTATATAGGGATATAGGGCAGTGATTGCAGCACCAAGTTTGCCCTTAGGAGAAACAGTGGCAGAAACAAGAACTGCATTACATCTTCCCGTCTCCTAAGTTTCTATAGACCAGTGCCTCACTCTGCACTCTCCAATCAATGAGTCCCAGGAAGCAGCAACTATTAAAGGGGGACAAGATGGCAGCCCATGTAGGAAGATCCACTGCCTCCCTGTAACATACTGACACAAGGTAGGGCTGTCTATACTAACTATGTCCCCTTATACAGCCTACTAAGCGGCAATTGGTACTCCACATACAGCCTTCTTCTGGGAAGCTTTGGCAGAGGGACAAAAAAGCTATTACCTTCTGTAGTTTGTCAATGGTAAGGGAGTCTATAGGGCCCAATACTATGTATACTGCTAAAGCAAGGACAAGAGAATGTTGCAGAGTATTTTTGAGGCCCAAGGAGAGCAGTGTTTTACATCGGCGTAAGTATGATGGCCCGTCTCATTATATAAATATAGAAAAGAAAAGTTTGACTACCTTTGGCCCTCGGCCATCTTTCATACATATAATGTACATATCTAGGAGAAGGATTTTTTGTCAATTTTAATTGAGAAAAGAAATAATGGTATTAGTAAAAAACAAGTTTCTAGTAACTCATTTGAGCTGTTTAATTCTTAGTCAATCGTTCAAAATAGTGATGGGCAGCTGAACTAATTTAAACTATTAATACGTATTCAAGGGCTTGTATAAGTAGATCCAATACAAGCACTGGTAAGATCAAATAGTAAGCAAGCAATAGTACTATCAATATACATAAAAGTGTTAGTGCTCTTAATAGTTTAAAAGCAAAATCATCCCGCACAACTTTTGACTTGTGTCTCTAGTACTAGTAGCAGCAGTAATATCAGGACTGATTAACCTCTCTGTGTTTGGGCATCACTGACGTAATTGTCATTTATTTTTACGACATGGGAGGTGTTGCTAAGGTAATGGAATGTTGATGGGAATGGCAACGTGAGGTGTAATGGTCAGAGGTAATGGAAGAGTGTCGGACATCATGTGATTATTGGGGTGGTGGAAATACTATAGACTAATGCAGCAAAAAGGAGTTATTCAGGAACATTTTTTCAATGGAATACAGCAGTGCCATAGGCTTATACAAAGAACTCGGTGGTTTGACGCCCTATTGACTAACACACACCAATATTCACAGTACAATTTGCCTTATTTGATTTTTGGTAAGGTAAAAAAAAGACCTGGTCATTTCATTGATGTTCAAGTTCAGAATCTGACTGACCGGTACATATATCTGTATGCTCTCAATTGTAGTTATCCTGAAACAAAACAAGGTCACTCTTTCTTGCTCTGTTGGTCATAAACTGTTTTTGTAGACATAATGAACTTGGTAGGGTGATAAACATTCTGCGTAAGCAGTGAGGTTACTGCATAGTGGCATTTAATATGGTAAGTGGGGACATTTTGGGGTGATCATGGGAATGTCTGGGACAGTGATTCTGCTGCAGTAATGAATTTGATTGTGAATGGCAGGAAGGATGCAAACGGGGGAATAAAGTGATATCCCTTTATTGTGAGTGTGGCCAGAGCTGAGAGCAGAATGGTTGTAACATTACTATCATAAAGGAATGTATTTCTGATCCTAACCAAGATTGTGACCAGCAGTCTGTAAATTCACACATAGACAACAGTATGGGCTACTTGTGTCTCAGCAATTTTTGATATCACTGGCATATCTCAGAACAACTGACTTAAAAAAAGTTAAAGGTAGGAAGATCAGTATTGAGAGAATATTAAACGGCTATACCTGCATCATACATGTTTGTAAAACTAATATAGCATGGAGGGTTCATAAGTTACTTGTCAGTGTTGTATTTAAGCATCATGTCAGCCCTAAACAGAGAAACTGTTGATATAATCACAAAGGATCGGCATCATGCATGAATGCAGCCCTAACGAGTAGACCCAAGAGTAGGCCTTTTTGTCAATCTGAATGATTTGTGATAAAAAAAACACTGTGATACATTACTTGTAGAAGTCTATAAATGTGCTATTGAAATTGATATGTTGATATGAGGCAGAACTTACTCTGCACCTGTGCCCCTTAAAAACATGTCCATTCATAGAACAACTAGTTAAAATGACAGTTCAACATGGTCACCTGAGTGCAAAGAAAGAGGAGCACGCATATCAAATCATGCCAACACGTTTATATTGCTATGCAAAGATCACACCTGCCAACTTGTACCTTTCTGAACTCATCTGCAGAGCCAAAAACAGATTTCTTCATATTTCATGTCATATTCTTGGAAGGTGAGGACAAATGTAACATGAGAATTCTCAGCCTAATAATTAAATTGTATTGTTTGCTTGAGAGGGGATTAGTTCAGAAAAAAAATTACCAAGAGCAAATTTGCCGAAATGGGTAAATATATTGCTCTAAAGTTCTGTACTAAACCTATCAAAAAGGATGAAGTGCAAATCACATTTACATCTAAGGTCTCTTTAGGGTAAGACAAGAATAATAAAACTAGTCATGGAAAGACAGCCAATATTGCAAGTCACTCCATAGTTAATCAATATGTTAACATAGCTCCTTGTATCCATTGACCTGCAACCACCAGTATAGATCTACATTCATCCCCCATACGCACCCTTCTTCCCAGATCTCATCAGTCTCAAGCTGCCCAAATGCTAAATGAATCTGACCATAGACCAAGGGATTCCATTACTCCGGCGGGAAAGGTCATTCATTTTCACATATAACACCCAGTGAGGGATGTAGGGCAAGACCTATTCAGGAGATGCCTCAGAAGGATGCCTTGACAGTGAGAGCAAGGAATGGGAGCGCAGTGGTAAAGATAGATGGTAGAATAAGAAGAAAAATTTGTTCCCTTAGATATCATTAGATCAAACCTGTCCCAATATAGTGAGTTCTTTCTTTTTATCCAAAGTAGATCAGGCACATTATTAGGGAAGGGGTGAAAAGAGTATGCTAATCAGGCGAGTAGAATGCCCATGCTTACATGCCATCATATTCATGGGAGGTGAGGATTATATATCATAGAATAAGGCATAATGTTGGGACATTCCTCTAGTATATCAGGCTAAATTGATTACCACAAAGTTCTCATTGTCTCATCACCACATTGATCCCTTCACACACCCTTTGTGCGCATCCTCATCTGTAGCTGGATGTTCAAATGCTAAGTGAACCTTACCCCAGACCAAGGACCCCATTAATCTGGTGGGAAAGGTCATGCTTATTCACATATAACACCCAGAGAGGGACGTAGGGGCAAGGCCTATTACGGAGAAGCACCTGAGGGGTACCAGAATGTTGAGGAATTGTGGGGAGGGCAGCAGAGAGGAAGGGTGGGAGCTGTGGTATAGGTAGATGGTCTAAGGTGTAGAAGTAAACATGTTCCCTGAGATATCATTAGATAAAAACCTGTCCTGAGAGAGCGACTTCTTGCTTTTAATGCAAAGTAGATTGGGTAGTTTACAAATCAAACGTAACTTTAACAACTTGTGTAGAATCTATAGGCTATACCCGCCTAGCATAAAGATTTTCCTGACCTGACCACTTTAAAACTTATAAATATTGATAGAAAGATTAAGGTCTTACTTCTGAGTATAATAAAGGGAAAAGCATAAACTATGATTCAGGCAAAGGGTCTATGAGTATACTTTCTACTATAGACCCTTATACACCCAGCTACTTTTTCATCCTTCAAAGGTAATTGGAACAAGTGTCTAGCCTTAGGCAATTAAACTACTAAAACAACACTAAAATCAAAATAGTAAGTGCTCTCAGTGCTAATTATATTGAAGGAGTAGCTTCTCAACTCCCCCATTATATGTCCTTTTTGTAAAGCACTTTACTCTATGACATTGACATCACTAAGTCCGGTAGGACATGATGACATGATGACATACATGCAAGGGGGAAATAGGAATTGGTGGGGGGACAGCAATATAAAGTGTAATGGGAACCCATCCTTGAATACAAGTACAATATCTCCCCTGCTTACAGTGTCCTTGTTGCTCATGCTAGTTTTAATCCCCGTCCTAGAGCCATTTCCTGGATAACAATTACAGATAAAATCCTTCACATTCCAAGGGGGGTTAAAAAGAGATGTTGTAATCTCCTGCCCACAAAGCAAAATAATCCAGCAAGTGAGATGGCTGCACATGTACATGCCACACGTCATGTTCTATGGCAGGTGCAGATTTATAGCACATCTTTTTATCCATCATCACTTCCCTCTCAATGGGGAAGCTTTTATCAGGCCTGCTTATATACCTCAAATGCAAAATCAAATCAGTGCCGTCCTTGCCAAGTAATTATTTTTTCTAGCTGGCTGGATAATGTGATATGTGACAAATTCCCCCTGCATGCTGACAGCCTACTAGTCTCATCCCGTACACGTGTCATCGTCATTATGGAGCAAGGGACATCTCTACATCCCCCTACCACCACCTCGTCCACTCTGCTATATCAGACATGCACTCAGCAGTTTATGATACCCTAGGATGTCTAACCCTTTAAATATGGCACAGTGGTTCATATAAATCTGGAAAGAGCTGCATTCAAGCTTCATTCAAGCATCATGCTGGTTATGCTGCATTAAAACATTAGCATGATGCATGATGCAGGCCTTGGGAGTAGACTCACCAGTGCTGGATTGATGCATCATGGAAGCACCATGTGGCCCTGTAAGCCCATTGTTTGCCCAAATGGGCATCTTAATTTTAAGACAAATTACCCTAAATTTCCAGAAACATACAATTTTATATGATAGCCCTACCTAAAGTTCCCCATGTCAGCCTCATTGTGGTATAGAATGGCATAGGGAATGCCTCCCCCTCCATGCGATGAGGCCTCCAGGTGAAAGTGCAGGGAGATGTCCCGCAGAATGGCGGCATGGTTTTATCTTTTCATGTCAATGTGTGGCGTACTGCTGGGCACTGCAGGAAAGGGGGGGGGGATTGGCATGAAGGAGCATCACACAGACACTAGAGGGTACATCCAAAATGTTGTCATGATGCAATTAGGCACTACTGACAAGTTCTTCTCAGCTACTGCTTTTGTGCATCATGCTGTTGTTAAAATGGACAGATATTGGCATATATGAAATCAAATTACAGCTTGATCTACGGTGGGCCAGGAATAGCATACATTTTTCTTTGATTAATTAAACTTAAATACTAATATTTGAAATGTTGCAAAAAGTCTTTTTTTGAGTGGCCTGAAGTAGCTTTTTGAGGTATGGGGATGGGTGCAGGGTGACAAGTGGGTTTGGAGGCAGGCGGCTGGGATGGGGAGTGATGTGCGCAGCGCAGTAACTCAACGCTATACACAGACAATCTATAGGCTCCAGACCTTAGTCAGTATTGGCAAACAAACCAGTCAATAGTACCTAACCTAGTGAGTCATTTTCTGGCTCCCTATAAGACCAACCTATGTTAGTTAATACTGTCAGTAGGGTCATGACTGACCAACTCACGTTTAGTCTTCTCCATTTAGTATTAGGCTATTAAAGTCCTTTTGAGTCAGGCATTAGCCGAATGTTGTTTTGCCTCAATCATTTTTGAGTAGCACTTGGTCAATGTCCCTATGCCTTACCTGGATCACAGCAGACTAAAGGCTTGAGTATTAGATTATCAGCAGAGACAAGGGTAGGGGAGAGTGGGGTGATGGTTTGCAGGTACAGCGGAGAGGGGAGGGGGACTAGGATGGTGGTGGTGACAGCAGGGTGATGACACACAGTTATGATGGATTATGACTGGGTGAATATGCATGTAGACCTTGGACGCTGACAGGACGGCACCGGAACAGCAACGCTCATGTTTCCTGGAAGCACCCCCTTACCGCCGTTGGCCGGGGGCATGTTTGGGACAAAGTCTGCTGATAGTGCCAATGTTTTCTACTTGACATGTTTTGATACAAAACCACACAAACACTATTTTCCAAAAACAGGCCAATTATAATCTTGGTTTATTAGGGAAGGTCACATATAATCCTCAAACAATTCACCCACCATTAACTATTTGTCATGTCATTAAGGCCTTCTCTGTATGAACTCTTTAGTCTGTTACCAAAAAACTATAATTGACCCAAAGCACTTTATGGGCCAATACTTGAATGGATACATGTCATTTAACATCCCAACTGTATATTTGTCTTACATCTGCCATGGTATTTATGGAAAAAATTCCAACATAAAATACACATTCAATGCCACAATTCTCTTTAATTTCAGAATAAGATTTTTTTCATTTGCAACTTTAATTTGATTTTCCATATGAAGATAAAGTCTATAAAATCGATGGGCAGAAAAAATAGTTTGTACAGGATTCTCAAGCTATGCTGGTAAAACAGGACCTACATTTTCTATAGTATCGGTACAGCACAACTATTGATGAATTTCCTAGATTTTTGCCTGTGTCTAAGCGAGCATGGTAAGGTGGGGGGAGTGAGTGGAGCAGTAGATTTCCATACACTGTATCCGTGTTGACATGGCTTTGGGAGTTCAATCCTCCATCACTGCCTCCCTCCTCCTGCTCCCTGCATACACTTTCCTCTTTCACCATCCAAGATGACTCCCTTATCATTGCTGCCAGTTTCGCGGACAGTGTGTACAGGAAGCGGGGTTAGGGGCAATGTTGTGAATAGTAATAAAAAGTGATATTGGGTGCATGGTATAGGAGAAGTACAGAAAGTCAAATTAAGGGCAGATTGTGTGAGTAACAAAGTACTTTGGGTACTGGGCAGGGTGTGTAAGTACCACTAAGCAGTGGGGGAGAGGGTTTTGTGAGCAGTAGAGAAATTGTAGAAGTAGAAAGAGTGGCTCAGGGTTTGTGCTTAGTAGTAGAGAAAAAAGGGCTAGGGTCCTGGTGTTTGAGTAGTACATACAGTGGGGTTAGCTTTGTGAGTGGTACAGACAGTGGGCTTGAAGTGTATGAGAATTACAGAAAGTTAGGTTGAGCTCTGGCAACACTTAATGTATGTCAATTATCCCGAAGCGACCAAACCGAATATGAACAGTTTGCCTAGACCTTGGGGTGGTGAAGACCATTTTCAAACTTTATGCCTGCTCTCCCCCACTGCTATCCCCATCTCAACTCATTAATGCTTCTACCCCCCATCTCTCTGTCTTCCTTGTTATACCTCTGACAGCCTCCCTACACCCCGCCCACACCATCCCGCATCTTAATGAGAATGGAGTATGTCTGAGAATATTCTTTACAACAATGCCCCAATGCACCTTCATGGCAGTTCTATTCTGCAGGCACTCTCCAGGACTGAGCCCTGATATCTGTGTCTAATCCCTGGGACTGGGTGTTAACCCTTTAAGGACAGCATGTTGTCTTAAGCTCCATGTTCATTTGTCATTATGATGTAGCAATACAGCAGTGAAGAGGAATTTGCTGACCCTGCATAAGGAAATCACTAATGTGATAGCAAGGTGGTGACAAGCCAGGACAGATGTAAGAGACCATAGAGAGAGAGGTCTCACTACAAGAAAGAGGATGGGTCACCATGCTTCTAAAGATTTGGCACTTTTACTAGTACGACAATACGTTTTATAACGGATATGTATTTCCTCAGGATAATCATATAAAAATATCTATCAATCAATCAATCATTAATGGGAGTGACACTCTCATCTGCTGAATGACACTTCGAGGACCTGCAGACTCACAAGGAAAGGTCCTCTTAAACATTTAAGGATGGTAAGATCGTCCAATGCAGCTACAGCGCGTAGCTCACATTGGTGTATCAAGCCTGTACGGTGGTCCTGATGCATGAATGCAGCCTTGGCAAGTTACTCACCAGAGCCGCGTTTATTTATCATGAAGGCAAAACGGCCGCGCAATTGTGCACTATGCTGCCTTTGCAGGGTTTATATTGGGGCTTGTGACATTGAGACCTTTCCTATTATCACATGCAAAGAAGATATAAACGCAGTCTTATTTATTTGTAAAGAATAGCATCAAAGACGAAGACGAAGTCCTTATAAGAAAATCACTCATGTGGAAGTCTGTCTGAAATAGAGAATGGCAAAGTGGTGACAGGCCAGGACAGATGTAAGAGACCACAGAGAAGAGCCTCACAACAAGAAAGAGGATGGGTTACTCGCAGCAAGCTTTGACAAGCGATTCAAGGCAGGAGCCATAAAGCGATGTGCACCCTGGAAGTAGAAAGGAGGCATCAACTTAGGGAGGTAAAAGAACTGTTCAGACGACGCCAGGTAAACAGCACAGAGAATGTGGCCATTACGTAGCAAGGTAATGGAGGCATTAACCATTTAAGGCCCACTTAGTACTTTACTGTGCTACCATATGTTCTTTGTCATGATGATACTCAAATGTAATCCTGAGAAGTTGACTTGCCAGTGCTGCATTTAAGTGTCATGCCAACCCTTAACGGGTGTATCAAACCTAAGGTCAGCCCTAGTAGGGTCAGTATAACCCTTGAATGCAGCCCTGACAAGTCGCCCAAGCTGCATTCATGTTTGAAGACAGCAAAGTGTGTAAGTCATTAAAGCACTTTGCAGTCCTTAAAGTGATAAGTGAGAGAACTGTGCAATAAATGGTGAGGAGGAAAAGCAGCCGGGGACAGCAGAGGGAATGAAAAACAAGTATGATTCATGGCAGAGAGAGAAACCACCATCAATACGGATGGGGTAATCATATAATAAGATTTAGGGTCACTTGAACGGGAAGATAAATCGCTGAGAACAGCTGCTTTTATTACAACAGTATATCATGTACATTGGGAAGATAGATGGACAGAGAAGCAGGGGGAGAGGGAAACAAACATACAAGAACAGACGGACAGGGAGGGGATAAGACAGTTAAAAGAAGCACACAGGTGACATACAAATATGAATCTGAAATGATATATATACAGAGACACAAGGCAAAATTTAGTTTGTCATGATTATACCTTCCATGCCTATTAGTCAATTTGTCAATGTTCTTTAGTCAGGAGTCCTGTGAATTTAAGTAAAAACCAGAAAACAGGAAGGAAAAAAATTAAATTGGTCAATGGAAAACCTGTACAAAATGATATGATATTTGTCAAATAACATTATGTATACTTTTAAATGACTCATAGAAGTGAATAAAATCAGAAAGCAGAAGAAAAGGTTAGGAATTTGAATTGAATCAAGAATATGCTACCACTTCGACAGAGCAATTTCAGATTGAGGCAGAGATGTTAGAGTGTAACAAAGCTATGCTTGGAGATTGGAAGCGCTGCAAAGCTGTGGAAAGCAGCAATGCTAGAAGCCACCAGCCAAGTCCCGGACACAATGGTGTCAATAGCAAGCTGTCTGCAATCATTCCTAGCTGTATCAGTTACTTTATGTATGGCATATTTCATCCACAGGACATCTCTCTATGGCTGCTCCCACCACTCACCCTCTCACACACTTTCTCTCCCCACCACCATCAAAAGCTCTAAGGCTAAATGGAATCAGAATGAATGCAATATGGCCAATGTCTGGCATGTGAACGGTAAGGCAAGTAACGTGATGTAAGGGAAGTAGGGATGAAAGGGAAATAGATCCCTGAGACAGTGCACTGACTGGGATTATCGAGGTGAGGGGAGGATTAGAGAGGTTACTGACCTTTTACACTTTTTAGTCCACATAGTGCTTCAATGTGCTTTGCCTTTTGCATTCATGATGCATGAATACAGGCCTAGCGAAAAACTTGTTGGTGTTTTATGCAGGCGTCAACAATACTTAAATGGCTAAACAGATGAAAAATGGTTTTATCAATTAAGGCATAAAGCCCCCTCTGACTCTACTGTCAACTTAGTCAGAGGTTCCAGTATAAGGCAACATTCATTTGGTAGGTAAGGAGAGAATGGGATTTCAGTGACAGCACACCCTTCAGAAAAAACACTGCTTACTACACGGCTCCCTGTGTCCTTCCAATCCGTCACTTTCTTTTCATTGAGAGGTTGCTGAATGACATTTTATGTAACATGGTGGTGCATGGGTTTTGTCGCAGACCTGCAAATGCTCTGACTGGCATTTAAGTGTTTAATAACGCTAGAGTTACTTCACCTTAATGAATAGGGTCGGGTGGACACAGAGAGGATTTCCAATACACAAAGTAGCTTTAGAAGTCTTTTGAGTGCGTAAAGTAAGGGATAAAAGTGGGCTTTTTGTCATTACAAAATCTAATGAACAAAACAAGAGAGAAGCACTTAAAGGTGATGTCCCTTTTTAAGTCACATTTAATCAAGCTTTATTGATACAATAAGACAAGGGGGAGTTATTTTCCAAGCGATTAGTGCTGTAAATCTCATGTCATAGTTCTATACGCATGTTTGCCTGTTGTATTAATGATCGGGCTAAAGTCTGGAGATGGTGCCAAAATCTTTTGATATGTTTAAGTTACCCTTATACTCATTCATGTATATTTACCATGTCATTGAGAGCAAAAATATGCCTTCAATATGTTTTCTTTGAAATATATTGACCCATGAAATATAAATCTATATATTATGGCTCAGCATTTAAATTATGTAAAAAAGCTTAGCAAGTAGACATTTTATTATATGGAATATGTTGACACAGTCCCTTGATATTGCCAGGTGATATCCATTTGCTGTGCATGCTTGTAGAGACACACATGCGATTCCATATGGACACCATTTTAACATCTGCCATAAAAGGAGACAAGGCAATTAACCTTAGGCCATTTAGAGCCAGCTTCACCAGCCTGCCATGGTTCTACAAACCATGTTAAACCAATAATACCTCTAATGACAGGCTAGCTTCTTCAAACAAAGCGGGGATTAGGGTTGGTAAACAGGAGTATAGAGTCCAATGTCCAATCAAGAATGGTGACCTTTCTTCTCCACTACAGGAAATTTTCAAATAATTGATTGGAATAGATACTTTTTGTCTGATGGATGGATATATATGCTTTAGATGTTTGTAAATCACATAGGATGTCCATAATTGTCAAACACTATCTCTCTATAGTAATCCTATATCATATTGCTTATTTCTAAATAAGCCAAAGAGTGGTGCGGGCTAGGCCTGTGTGATAGCAGAGTTAGCGACTAGAGTCTACCCCACTCCCTCACACTTAATCTGCCTCATGCCTACCCATAGTGCCTCCCATTGGCTGGCAGGAATCAAAAGCCACCAAAGCAGTGTACCCAACTCTCACGTCTCCCCCACGTGCTATAACGCATGCAGGCAGGCTGTAACAGTGCTATTAACCTGATCAGCTGCACTGTACACACAGGAAGGGGGGAGGGGAGGCTGGCTTTCTGGGGCCTCTCATTCTGAGACAGGGGCTGACTGAGGAATCCCTCTTTGAGCAGTTTACATCCATAGCAGAGGCCTCACTTTCCCAGCACATTCTTAGTATAGTCTCAGTTGCAGACCTTGTCATACATTAACAGTATGTGGATATAGATGGCTGTATCCATATAGAGAGGTTGTCAGCTCAAGTGATACCATCTCTTGTTACTGAACTTGGGGATGGGTAGAGGAATGGGTAGGGGTAGGAAATCCAGTTATCCCATACGAGAAATTGTGGTTGATGACATCCTGAATGTCCTGGGGAAGTGTCCTCTAGATGACCAAAATGGCGGCCATTTTAGAAAGTGATAGTGCCTCCATAAAGGGACATCACGCAGTGACTGCAGTGCTAAGTTTGCACTTGGGCCAAGCAGTGGCAGAAACAAGAACTAAATTATAGCTGCCTTTCACCTTAGTTTCTATAGACCGGTGCCTCACTCTGCACTCCTGGTAAAATGAGTCCCAGGAAGCAGCAATTTTTTTAGGGGGACAAGATGGCAGCCCATATAGGATGCTCCACGCCATCCTTATAACATACTGACACAAGGTAGCGCTGTCTATGCTAACTATTCCCCCTTATACAGCCCACTAAGCGGCCAATGGAGCTCCACATACAGCCTACTTTGGGGAAGTTTTGGCGGAGGGACAAAAAAGCTATTACCTCCTGTAGTTTGTCAATGGGAGTCTATATGGAACAGCACTGTGTATATATTGCTTTAGCAAGGACATGAGAATACGAGCCCAATGAGACCAATGAGACCAGTATTTTGCATAGGCCTATGTATCATGCCATGTCTCATTTGTATAGAAAAGAACTGTTCTACTCCTTTTGGCCCTTGGCCACTACCTTTCCTCAGATGAAGGGGACGTTTTTTTCTTAATTGTGATTGAGAGGAAATTATGGTATCAGTGAAAAGCAATCTTCTAGTAACTCATTTTAGCTGGTTAATCCCTGGCCAATTGCTTAAAATACCATTCTGCAAACTTTGGCTTTGACCTTTAAGACAGTTGGTGTAATGTCCAATATAATAACAGTACATATGAGATGGACAGCTGGACTTGTATATGTGTACACTCATTAATACTAGTGATACGTATACAAAGGCTTGCACTATACGTAGGCCCCACACAAGCACTGCTAAGATGAACAAGCACTATTGATATGTATACAAGCGTGAGTACCCTTAATGGTATGCAAGCCAATATAACCACGCATTAAAAGCAAAGACAAACTTTTGACTTGTATCTCTAGTACTTGTAGCAGCAGTAATATCGGCACTGATTACCCTCTCTGTGTTTGGCCATTGCTGACGTATTAGTCATTTATTTTTACGACATGGAAGGTGTTGCTAAGGTAATGCAGTGTTAATGGGAATGGCAGCATGAAGTGTAATGCCTAGGGGTATGGGATCGGGCAATATCTGATCATTGGGGTGGTGGAAAAAAGCAAAGTCACCCTTTCTTGCTCTGTTGGTCTATAGAATACTAATCTTAAAACGCTATTGAATAATGAATTTAGTATGGTGATAAATATTCTGTGTAAGCAGTAAGGTTACCATGTAGGTGGCATTTCTATGATATTGAGGGACATTCCTGGGTGATCATGGGAATGACTGGGTCAGTGATTGTGCTGCAGTAATGAAAGTGATTGTGAATGGCAGGAAAATGCAAAAAGCAGAATAAAGTGATATCCCTTTGGTGTGAGTGTGACCAGAGCAGCGAGTGACATGGTTTTAATGTTTCTACAAAAAATGAATGCATTTCCAATTCTTATTAACATTGTGATCAGTCTTTAAATTCATGCATATAACAATAATATGTGGTCTCCTTGTGTCCAAGCAAAAGAGTAGGCCTGTTGTCAATCTGAATAATTTATGATAAAAGAATGCTGTGATACATGACTCATTTTTGCACCTTTGCCCCTTAGAAGGTTAAGACAATAACATGTTCATTTATAGGATGACAAGTAAAAATGACAGTTCAGCCTGGTGAACTGAATGCAAGGACAGAGGAGCATGCATATCAAATCATGCCAAAACGTTTATATTGCCATGCAAAGATCACAACTGCCAACTTGTAATTTTCTGAATGACTCTGGACAGCTGAAAGCTGATGTCATATTCATGGCAGGTGAGAACAAATGAAACATGAGCATTCTCTGCCTGATAATTAAATTGTATTGTTTGCTTGAGAGGGGATAAATTCAGAGAGAAAAAATTCCAAGAGAAAATTTGGCAAAATGGGTAATCATCTTGCTCTAAGTTTATGCGCTAAACCATTGAATAAGGACAAAGTGGAACTCACATTTTCATCTAAGCTCTCTTTAAGGTAAGACAAGAGTAATAAAACTAATCATGGAAAGACTGCCAATATTGCAGGTCACTCCTATAGTTCACCAATATGTTAACATAGCTCCTTGTATCCATTGACTTGCAACCCCCACTATCTACATTGATCCCCAAACCTACACACACCCCACTTCCAAGATCTCATCTGCCTCAGGCTGCCCAAATGCTAAGTGAATCTGACCATGGACCAAGGGGTCCCATTATTCTGGTGGGAAAGGTCATTCTTTTTCACATATAACACCCAGTGAGGGATGTAGGGCAAGACCTATTCAGGGGAAGCCTCACAGGGATGCCTTGACAGTGAGAGCAAGGAATGGGGGTGCAGTGGTAAAACAATAGATGTCAGAGTAGTAGGAAAGATTTGTTCCCTTAGATACCATTAGATCAAACCTGTCCTAAGATAGAGAGTTCTTCCTTTTTATCCAAAGATCAGGTGGTTTATAAATGGCATGAGAGACATGAAATCAAGATGCTTTTGGAAAATAAAGTAGGAAAAACAGGGTAAGGATCAATGAAAGACAAAGATACCAATTATGCAGAGGAGAAATACCTCAACTTTAACAATCTGTGATGAATTATTGGTCTTGTTTTATCCTCTTAGAACATGTGGCAGATTTATCTCTGGTCCATTCCTAAACCTCAACATATCAATGTAAAGGAAAGGTAACTCAAATGATTTCTGCTAAGCTGAACATACCTAATATTTCTGCACTAGTTTTGGTGGATAGTTGATGAAATACAAAGTATTATTGATGATTTAGCACAAAGGTGTGAAGTTCCACAAGACAAGAAAATTAATGTTCAAATATCAAACTTCAAAGAGGAAGAGCATTCTGCTTACCTAGCCTAATTCTCTGAGCCCTAGGTTGGCACAACCAGTCCAGACTTCCTTTGACTAGTTTCTGTTATACACCAATCTACAACTTCACCCTTTTGTTACATTTCTGAAAGGTGTCAAGCCTCAGGTAATCATACTGACTGTAAAAACAGCACTAAAATGTTAATCAGTGCTCTTTGCAATAACTATGTTTAGTATCCTATCAGTGGCTGCCCAACTCCAACTTAACTTTATTACAATGGTATTGCAGCATCCAGTGGGACAGACATAATAACATTCACTGCAAGAGTTTTGGGATTTACAATGACTTTACATTTGATTTAAAGGCCGATTTTACAGACCATTACAGAACATTACAGAAATTTACAACAAAATTTACCTCAAAAGTAAAGCTGATCACGATGGCTCTTTGCATAGGCTTTACACCCGGATCAAAGCTCGTAATGGCTGTATTTACACCTTAAACAAATTCCTGTAAATCCCAATTTACACTAATTTACACCTCAGTCAAACCCCTGTAAATCCCAATTTACACTAGTTTACACCTCAGTCAAACCCCTGTAAATCTCGATTTTACACTAATTTACACCTCAGTCAAAACCCTGTAAATCTCGATTTTATTCTAATTTACACCTCAGTCAAAGCCTTGCAATTCTCAATTTTACACTGATTTACCCCTCAGTTAAACCCCTGTAATTCTCAGTTCATTATTGATGGAATCATCGATTTGTATTATTGGGCATACATATAGGGAAAACACATCTTTATTTGATATTCATCAATTCTTGCATGATTTGATGGACAGGGGCCCGCCCCCTGGGCCAGGGGTCCGTGCCCAGGGGGCGGGGTCCGTGCCCTGGGCCAGGGGTCCGTGCGTAGGGGCAGGGGTCCGCCCCCAGGGGCAGGGGTCCGCCCCCAGGGGCAGGGTTCCGCGCCCAGGGGCAGGGGTCCGTGCCCAGGGGCAGGGGTCCGCCCCGTGGGGCAGGGGTCCGTGCCCAGGGGCAGGGGTCCGCCCCGTGGGGCAGGGGTCCGCCCCCAGGGGCAGGAGTCCGTCCCCAGGGGCAGGGGTCCGACCCCAGGGGCAGGGGTCCGTCCCCAGGGGCAGGGGTCCGTCTATTATATGTACTATTTTATAAAAATTGGTTTAAAGGAAACTATGTAATATCAACAGACATTTGAATAGAGATACATTAAGACAGATAATAAGATTAGTAATTAGATGTATTTCCTATTCAGAGTACAAGTATATTTAATACCGCATTATTAAATATTATCTCTATTAGGATCATGTTTGCCCATATAAAATCGAAAGGACCTACAAATGCAATATAGTAATTTTACTGAAACTAAATAATACATATCAATAAACAATAGTTATTGATACATACCAATGATACATCTTCAGATGGAATTGTATGGCTGGAACACAACATGCTGTGTCAGTGTCTAGTAGTTGTGTGTGCATGTTACTGACCACTGCAGCAGTCCGAGAGCCACTTCTGTATGTAAGACAGGTATGTGGGTCAGAGGTCGTCACACCTGGCCGCCCACCCATTGTCTTACCCGCAGCATGCAGCGGTATCACCTTGGCAACCACCAAGCTGGAGTAATGAGTCTGCTACTGTATATACCAAGTAGCAGGGGTTGGGGGGGGGGGCATGTCCGGCCATGTGCATACTACACATCCAGGTGTAGAATATTAGAAATTGTTTAAAACAATTTCTTATATTTTACACCTGTATGTGTACTACCAGTAGATGTAGTTTGTATAGTTCGCTGATTACTGTTAGATAGAAAGGGAGTAAATTTAAATGATCGGGATATTTTCTTAATGCACAAAAGGAATGATGATAAAAAAAACAAAATTTAAAAAAGGTATTCCGTAGTAAGGGGAGGAAGGATGTGATAATCACCTTTATAATGCTGTTTGAATCAATGTATTCACATAACTAGAACACGAGAAACGATTTTAGTAAAAGTTAGGGATATTTTCCCTGCTAGTCAATGCTAATATTATTTTAATCTAGTCCGGGACTAGATTAAAATAACTTATGAATTAAGATTCCGAATTCCTATCAACAACATCCAATAATGTAATGTAATTGGAAATTCTCCTAATCAAATGAAATAAATATTATGAACCATTACATTTCTACAAACTAGAAGGGAGCTTAGAAGGGCCCCCCTGTCTCGTCAGGGGTGTCTGGGAACAGCCCTGACCCAGCCATGATGACGCCTACTGTGATAGGGGTGCAAATTACAAAAAGTGTAAATGTATGTAAATATCAAGTGATGTAAAGTGTATGTAAATTGGTGTAAATTTGAGCGCAGACAATCCATAGAATTACATCATATTTACATCATTTTTACTAAGAAATTGCAGTGGGATTAAATAGATGTAAATATGAATAGATGTAAAGGTCAAGTAAATTGGTGTAAATCTCAAGGACTATATTTGCACAGAATCCCAAAGATCTTTACAACGTTTTACTTGGTCTTTACACTTTGTAAAACCCAAAACTCGTGCAGTGATTTAGCTTGTCCTTACAAGCAGTCAAGTGCAATGGGACATGTTTTAACATAGCTTTCACCATCAGATACATCAAATACTACCTACATTTGAACAAAGTGTATATTACCTCCTCTGCATCCATCCTGCTTGTTCTATATAATGTTTTGATTACCATCCAAGAGTAGAGACATTTCCTACAGTACTAGTCAGCTAATAATATACTATGTAATAGGGAATGTGTTTGTCAGATAACATAAAATACTATCTACACTTGAAGAAAATATATATTACCTATCTTGCATCCATCTGGCTTGTTCTATAAGATAATGGTTTTATTGCCATCCAAGAGTATAGACATTTCCTACGGCAAGCAATAACAGATAATACCCTTTGCACCTGGGGGTTAAAAAGTGAGTGTGAGTCCTTTCCAGAAAGTAAGCTAATCAAACAAGTAGAATGCCATGCATGCATGTCATTATATCCATAGGAGGTGAGGATATATAATAGATTATTTCATATACATCACCACAGTTCCTCTTGCTGAGAAGCTTTTAACAGGCCTCCTTATATATAGCTCGGACTTAACAGCCAGAATCCTTTAATGGATTGGTACCATGCTTGTCAAGTGATTACTCTAGCCCGCTGGATACATTTATATGTAACATGCCTCCTATTACAAATACCACCCACTGGTCTCTTTCCATACACATTATGGAGCAGGGAATATTTATATTGAAAGAATAGATAAGAGGCGGTATTTAGGAATGAGCCAAACGCTTTGCTTTGCATTAGACTTAGATCAGAGGATGGCAAGTTAGAATAAGGCCATAATGTTAGGACCTACATCTAGTATATCAGATTGGATTGATCAGCACAGAGTTATCATTGTCTCATCACACCCTCATCTCCACATTGATCCCTCCACATAACCTTCTTGCCAATTCTAATCTCTCGCCGGACAAATGCTGAGTAAATCTGACCCCAGACCATATGATCCCATCATTCTGGTGGGAAAGGTCATTCTTTTTTTATTATATAACACCCAATGAGGGATCTAGAGGCAAGGCCTATTAAAGAGATGCCCCCAAGTAGTGCCAGGATGTTGAGCAATTGTGGGGAGGGCAGGAGAGAGGGAGGCTGGGAGTGGTGGTATAGATAGGTGGTTTAAGGTGTTGTAGAGAGCATTTGTTCCCTTAGATATCATTAGATCAAATGTTCTCAAAGAGTGACTTCTTGCTTTTCATCAAAAGTAGATCAGAAAGTTTATAAATGAGCAAAATTGGGGAGACTTGAAAAGGGAAAAGCAAATTTGCCAGTTAATCATGCAGAAGAGAAAAGCAATCAAAGGTAATTTGAACAACTCATGATAGATTATCGGCTATACCTCCCTTTTTTTGTTAATAAATTTTGGCTAGGTTAAAACAATGCAAGACATTTTTTCCTAAGCGTTGATCCCTGGTCAGATGTTTCCAAATGTTAGCTATTGGTTTTGTATAGGGGCTAGGAAGATGTCATTCTTTTAAACATTAATAGGTATCTGCATCCCCATCAAGTACAATTTTAATTTTTTTTTCAGAAAGCTTTCAGGTGAATAAACCTACTTAGCTAAACTCAGCTGACCCAACCACTTGACACTCATAGTGAAAGAAAGATTAGGGTTTTAATTCTGAGTATAATTCAGGCAAAGGGTTTGTGAGTATACTCTTTACTATAGACCCTTACTCACCCAGCTACTGTTTTATCCTTCATAGGTTATCAGTACATGTGTCTAGCCTCAGGCAATTAAGCTACAAGAACAACACTAAAATAAAAATGATAAGTGCTCGCGAATCTAATTATCTAAGAAGGAGCTGCTTCTCAACCATATGTGTCCTTTTTGCAGAACACTATAACATTGGCATCACTCCATCTGGTGGGACATAATGTCTTTGAGGTGGTCCTTGCATACATTCAAGAGGAAAAGAGGAAACTGTAGGCAATATTAATGTGAGGGATATACACTGTAATGGGGAAGGTTTTAACACCGTCTTTTTCTAGATAGCATCAACTACTACCCATCCTTATGTACAAATACAAAATTTACTCTGCTTACACTGTCCTTGTTGTTCATGCTAGTTTTAATCCCATCCTAGCCATTTCCTGGACAACAATTACAGATACAATCCTTCACATTCCAAGGGGGATTAAAAGGAGGCATTTTAAGCTCCTGCCTACAAAGCAAGCTAATCGGGGAAGCTGAATGCCTGTACATCTACATGCCACACATCATGTTCTATGGCAGGTGGGGATTTATAATGCATCTTTCTATCCAGCATCACTTTCCCTCTTGATGGGGAAGCTTTATCAGGACTGCTTATTACCTCAAAGGCAGAATCAAATCGGTGCCGTCCTTGCCAAGTAATTATTTTTCTTGCTGGCTGGATAATGTGATATGTGGCAGATTCCCCCTGCATGCTCACAGCCTACCAGTCTCATCCTGTACATGTGTCATCATCGTTATGGAGCAAGGGACAGCTGTGTATCCCCCTACCACCCTACCAACCAACCGCTGAGCTGTCCCTGTCTCTTCCACTCTGCTACATCAGACATGCACTCAGCAGTCTATGATACCCTTGGATATCTAACCCTTTAGACATTTAAGGCCTATTTATCTAATGTGATGCGCCCATTCTATTATTATGCATAAATGCAGCCCAGGCAAGTTCTGCCTATTCCAGTGCTGCATCCATGCTCATAGTAATCCAAGAAGAGCTGCATTCAAGCATCATTCAAGCACCATGCTGATCCTGTTGTGTTAAATTACTATTTTATGGTCGGCATGGTTGTAAATATGCAGGCCTGATGAGTAGACTCACCAATGTTGCATTCATGCATTATGACCACATTAATTGTGTTAAAGCACCAACCAGGTTTCGACGTTCGTTTATAGAGTAAAAAATGTTCATTTTGCATCTAGTCTAACTAGTTCAATAAATGGCTAATCTGCCATCTTGTGAGTTGGGTTGGAATTTAAGAAAAACGTTAATTCCACGTTTAACTTATTGGTTAAATAAACGTTGGTTTGAGTCCACAAAAAAACATTGGGCAATGTTGAAAGAATGCAAGTAGAAAAACGTTGGTCGAATTAACCAACAGTGAACGTTGATCAACGTTCATCAAACGTTTCTTGTTACCCGGGCAGGTGGCCCTGTAAGCTATTAAAAGCTCATTGTTTGTCCAAATGTCAGCAAACGCTGTCACCTTTACCCCCGTTGAATTATTAATGGGTTGCTTTGAATTGAACAAACATGATCATTCTAAGAGCCGTGACAATAAAGCCACAGGTAACTACAGAGTATGAGGTCCCTGTTCCCTGTGGACAAAGCAGGGAGGAAAATCAGCTTTGACCTCCAATCCTCAGATAGATTATACAGAATTTGGTATATCTATTGGAAAAAACTGTAATGACTATTTTCTGAATATATATGAGGAATTTTTAAATCAGTGCAAAGATTCATGAGTAACAACTTCCCTGAATACATACATAAATGTGTTAACCTGAATGTATATTGTCTGACTACTCAAAAAGATTATGACAATACTACGTCCAACAAAAGCATGCCAGGGTAAGCAGGTGGAGAACTGGACCATGGATAAAGTCGGGCCTGTATTTCTTCATGTGAGTTCATACTTATCACATGAAAATGGCAATTATGATTATATAAAAGCTATAGTAAAAAAACAGTGCTCTAACAGAACAGCCCTAAATACAAGGCTGAGCGACCTGGATAACCTGGATGACCTGGTTGTTTAGTCTGTATTGTAAATCCGGGCAGTCTTCCACCTGGTAGGAGGTGTGCTACCTACTTCCATTCTGCAAAAGTCAGTGAGGATATCATTACCCACTACTGTACTAAAGGACCTGACCCCGGCCTGGGCTGCATCCAGGCAGCATTGTGGTTGTCATCTAAACGTTGTGGTATGGTAGGATAGGGGAGGGGGGGGGGGGTACTCTAGGTGGCCTTAGCAAAGAAGTCAGTGTATGACCTCACACAGATACATTGCTACCTCTGCAATACACAATAAGGGGAAAAGGGAAAAGCGTAAAAAAGTGTTTTATGTCACCTGTCACATACGGTAGATTCACCATGAGGTAAAATTTGAAGTTATCAATGTACACTACAACTTCTGATTTACATTTTTCTAGTGTAGTTGTGTTGTATATATATATTTACAAAACCAAAAAGATGGGGATTTTTTGGAAAGAATAACACAGATATAGAGAATAAAATGTGAATAACCATGAAAGCAAATATGCGTCTCAAGGCATGTGTCCGACTCCAGGTGAACCTACCCTATAGCCCTAAAAATCCTAATTGAGTTTGTAAAACAGATGAAAGACAAACTTACAGAAATAGCAAATTTAACCATTGCTTCTTGTTAAACAATGATTATATTAAATGAATTCTGACTTACCTATTCTTCATTTCAGACAAATTATCCTAAATTTCCAAAAACTTACAATTTTATATGATAGCCCTACCTATAGTTCCCCATGTCAGCCTCACTATGGTATATAATGGCATAGGGAAAGCCTCCCCCTCCAGGCTTAGAGGCCTCCAGGTGAAAGTGCATGGGGATGTCCCACAGAATGGTGGTATGGTTTTATCTATTCATGTCAATGTGCGGCTTACCGCTCGGCACTGCAGGAAGGAGCGAGATGGGCGGTAGGAGAGGGAATGAAGGGGTAAAGTGGTGAACAGGGATGGGGTAGGGGGAAGGATGATGGGGATGTTATAACTGTTGTACATCTTTACATTCTTAATGTGTTAGAAATTGACAGATATTAGCATATTTGGTATCAAATTACAGCTAAATCTGCAATGGGCCAGGCATAGCATACATTGATCTTTGATTAATTTAACTGAATTTACTGAAATTTTTAATGTTGCAAAAAGTATTTTTTGAGTGGCATGAAGTAGCTTTTTGAGGTATGGCGGTGAGTGCAGAGTGACAAGTGGGTTTGGAGGCAGCTGGGATGGGGAGTGATGTGCACAGAGCAGACACTCACCAGTGTAGATAATCTTCAGGCGCTAGACCTTAGGTGGTACTGGGTACAAACCAGTCAATAGTACTTAGTCATTTTCTGGCTCCTTATATGACCAACCTGGGTTAGTTAATACCATCAGTGGGATCACTACTGACCAACTCACCTTTAGTCTTCTCCAAGCTCCATGTTCATTTGTCATTATGATGTAGCACTTTCTTGGTGAAGAGGAATTCCCTGACCTTGCATTCATGTATCATGTCGACCTTTAGTGAGTTACTATGAATTTTACATTTTAGAGGTAAAAAACTCTATTTATCTGCAAATGTTGTGAAAATGATATTCCTGGCTCAGTGCATGGTTGACACTCTAAGCTTTAATCTCATATCCAACAGTTTTTTTGTTCAGGAAGAGAATGTAAAATTAAGAATATTTTTACTTATGTAGAAATCACTCATGTGGAAGAGTGAAAATAGAGGACAGATGTAAGCGACCATAGAGAGTAGCCTTGCCACAAGAAAGAGGATGGGTCACAACGCTTCAAAAAACTTTTTTAGTAGTTCATGAACGTGAGTGACACTCCCATCTGCTGACTGACACTTCAAAGACCTGCAGACATACAAGGGAAGGTCTTCTTAAACATTTAAGGATGGCATGATGGTCCAATGCAGCCACAGCATATGGCTCAAATTGCTGTGTCAACCCTGTACGGTTGTCCTGATGCATGAAAGCAGATCTGGCCAGTTATCCACCAGGGCTGCATTCATTCATCATGAAGGCAAAATGGCAGCGCATTCGTGCTCTATGCTGCCTTACAGTGTTATCATTGCGGCCAGTGACATGGAGGCTTTTCCTATTATCACATGCGCTGAATCGAAGTAAGCAGATGTCCCTTGAGTTGGAAGAAAGTGAGTGCCACAGAAGAAGATATATCTTATAAACGCAGTCTTTTTTATTTGTGAGGAATATTATCAAAGAAAAGATGAAGTCCTAATCAGGAAATCACTCATGTGGAAGTCTGTCTGAAATAGAGGATAGCAAAGTGGTGACAGGCCAGGACAGATGTACGAGACCATAGAGAGAGGCCTCACAACAAGAAGCAGGATGGGTTACTCACAGCATGCTTTGAAAAGCGATTGAAGGCAGGAGACATAAAGCGGCGCCCACCCTGGAAGTAGAAAGGATGCATCAACTGAGGGAGGTAAAAGAACTGTTCAGACCATGCCAGGTAAACAGCACAGAGAAAGCGGCCATTAGGTAGCAAGGTAATGGAGGTATTAACCATTTAAGGGCAACATAGTAGTGTATTGTGCTATGTCCATTGTAATGATGATACTTGAATTAAATCCTGAGTAGTTGACTAGCCAGGACCACATTTGTGCTTCATGCCAACACTAGATGATTCTTGATCAGTCCGAGCTGCTGTGGGGAGTGTCAACACACAACAGCGTTGTCAGGGTGGCGGCGTCCTTGGTTACCACCTTGAGCGCCCCCTAGGTGCAGTCCGGCTTCACGCCATAATACTAGCATTAACCAGTTAATCTGTCACATTAAAACTAGGGTTAGCCCTAGTAGGGTCAGAATAATGCTTGAATGCAGCCCTGACAAGTCACCAGAGCTGCATTCATATTTGAAGACAACAAAAAGTGAAGCACTATGCAACCCTTAAAGTACTGAGTGAGAGAACTTCGAATAAATGGTGAGGAGGAAAAGGAGCCGGGGACAGCAGAGGGGATTAAAAACAAGTATGATTCATGGCAATGATTCATATCGGGAGAGAAAGCCGCCCTCAGTACAGATGGGGTAATCATGAAATAAGATTTAGTGTCACTTGGACAGGAAGATGAATCACCAAGAACAGGTGCCTTTATTACAACAGTCATGTAGATCGGAGAGAGATGTATAGACAGACAGGGAAGGAGGAAACATAATAAACAGGCAGGAACAGACAGACAGGGAGGGGAATAGCCAGTTAAAAAAGGCACACCGAGCACATGAAAATTTATATATGATATATAAATTATATAGAAAACGAGACACTTACGTCCTTATCATTATAATGCATGAATGCAGCCCTGGCTAGATTACCTGTCGGGACTGTGTTTATGCATCATTGACATACTGCATTAAGCACTCTGCTGTCCTGAAAGCACTAGCCTGGATTAACTGGATTTCCAAATGCATGCAGAGGATATAAACCCTTTGTAGCTGCTATACTAACTTGTTCAAGTCTACATCTGGGACTAGATAACCCTTATTGAGGGAGAATTGCATTAGAAATATTGCCCATTGACTGTAAAATACCTATTTGCTGCCAGTCAAACTGTAATAAATAAGTCGGCTGAAGATTGAACTCGTAGTAATGCCTCCCATCTGGTAAATGGAGTCATGGTTGTCAAACAAGGTAGACACTTATTTCTGAAGCTGGTCCCAAAGGTGGCAGAGAGGCAATGATGGCAGGAAGCCAAACGCTGCAATAAAGACTTAGAAAGAGATAAAGCCGCTCAGGCAACGTCAAACTCTCCATACAGCACTTTCCATGTACGGTTGGTTTACTAATATCTCTGCTCCATCTTCAGTATGATATTACCTGGTCAACGGAAAACAAAATGGTATGATGATATGACTTCTGTTAAATAATACTATGCATAATTATAAATGACCTGCAGGACTGAATCATGTGAATTTAAATATAAAATCAGAAAACAGGAATAACAAATTAGGAATTTGTAATGGATCAAAAATGTGCCACCATCTTCTCACTTCCAATTTCAGATTGAGGCAGAGACATTGTTAGAGTGTCACAAAGATAAGCTTTGAGATTGGAAGTCCCTGACACAATGGTGCCAATAGCAACCTGTCTGTAATAAATCCTAGCTGTGTCAATCTCTTCATGTGTGACACATTTTATCCACAGGACATCTCTCTGTGGTAGCTCCCACCTCTTACCCTCTCACACACTTTCTAACGACACCATCATCAAAAGCTCTAGGCTGAATGGAATCGGAATGGAAGTTGTGTTGATGAGTTTTTCAGGTATATATGGCCTATGTCTGGCATATGAAAGGTAAGGCAAGCAACTGGATGTAAGGAAAGTAGGGATGAAAGGGAAATAGATCCCCGAGACAGTGCCCTGGCTGGGATTATAGAGGTGAGAGGAGGATTAGAGAGGTTACTGACCTTTCACACTTTGAAGTCCCAATAGTGCTTCAATTTGCTTTGCCTTTTGCAATCATAATGCATGATTACAGGCCTAGCGAGAAACTTGTTGGTGTTTTATTCAGGCGTTATCCATACTTAAATGGCTAATCATATACAAAATGGATTTATTTTATCAAAGGCATAAAGCCCCTCTTACTCCTATTGTCAACTTAGTCATAAGTTCCGGGTATGAGGCAACATTCATTTGGTAGGTAAGGAGAGAATGGGATTTCAGTGACAGCACATTCTTCAGTGAAACACTGCCTATTACAAGGCTCCCTTTGTCACTTTCTTTTCATTCAGAGGTTGCTGAATCACATTTTATGTGACGTGGTGGTGCTTGGGTTTTGTTGTGGAACCTGCGATGCTCTGACTGGCATTAACGTGTTTAATAACGCTTAATGAATACTTTGAGGAATTAAGGGTCGGCTGGATGCAGAGGGGATTTCCATTTCACAAAGTAGCCTTAGAAGTCTTTTGAGTGGGTAAAGTAAGGGAGGGCTTTTTGTCATCACAAAATCTAATGAACAAAACAGGAGGGGAGCACTTAAAGGCAATGTCCCTTTTTAAGTCACATTTAATCAGGCTTTATTGGTAGCATAAGATGAGAGGGAGTCATTTTCTAAGCAATTAGTGCTGTAAATCCCATATCATAGCTCTATAATCATGTATATGTTACCATTACACTCGTTCATACATTACAATCTCATTATGAGCCAAAATATGCATACAATATATTCTCTATGAGTTACAAATACATTGACCTGTGAAATATAAATATATATTTAGGTGTATAAAGCTACGAAGGCCCGGAAATCACCAAACCAACACAAGTAAAAATACACACCAACTGAATATGATCTAGGGAATGAATGGTGCAGGATTAACATTATGTCAGTGATTTTGTCTGGTTATATCAACTGACACATGCAATTCCATATGGACCCATTTTAACGTCTGCCATAAAGGGATACAAGGCAATTAACCTTGGTCATTAATAGTGTGTCATAGTGCTAGCTACGAGCCATATTAAACCCATAATACCTCTAATGACAGGCTAGCTACTGCAAACAGACTGTGGATTAGAGTGGATAGGCTGGGGTTAGAGAATATAATCTCTAATCAAGAATGGTGACCTTTCATTCACCCTATGGGAAATGTAAAAAGAAAACAGGGTGATGCAAATTTATCTGTATAAATGTATATCCTCTAGGTTATCAACTGGATTGGAATTTGTCCCCCCTCCCCCTTCATCCCCTAAAAACAATAAAACATATTGTCAAGAGCCTAGCTATTATATATACTAATGGTTCCTTTTCTCCTTACCTTTCACTCAAGGGGAAAAGAGGGTCACATACTTTTATATGGCTTGCTTTATTTCTGTCCGTAGACTATAATCATGTCTGTCTGCTTCTTGTGTCATAGGATTGAGCACTTTATTTTCTTAACAATCTGTAAGGAAGAGTGGAGGGGAGGCCGGCTTTCTGGGGCCTCTCATTCTGAGACGGAGGCCGACTGAGGAATCCCTCTCTGAGCAGTTCACATCCATAGCGGGGGCATCACTCTCCAAAAATATCCTTGGTATATACTCAGATGCAAACCTTATCATACATTAACAGTCTGTGGATAAATGGATGAAGATGGCTGTATCCATACAGAGAGCTTTGCAGCTCAAGTGGTGCCATCTCTGGTTACTGAACTAGGGGGATGGGTAGAGGGATGGGTAGGGGTAGGAAATCCAGTTATCCCATGTGACAAATTGTGGTTGATGACATCCTGAATGTCCTTGGGAAGTGTCCTTTAGACGACCAAATGGCTGCCATTTTGGAAACTGATAGTACCTCCATATAGGCACATAGGGCAATGACTGCAGTGCCAACTCTGCACCCGGGCTAAGCAGGGGCAGAAATAAGAATTACATTATAGCTGCCCCTCTGCTTAGTTTCTATAGATCAGTTCCTTGATCCTTGCACTATAAACTGTATTCCAGGAAGCACCAACCATTTTGAGGGGACAAGATGGCAACCCACATAGGACACTCCGCCCCATCCCTATAACATACTGACACTAGGTAGGGCTGTCTATACTAACTATCCCTCTTATACAGCCCACTAAGCGGCCATTGGAGTTCCAAATACAGCCTACTTTGGGGAAGAAAAGGGACAAAAAAGCTATTACCTCCTGTAGTCTGTCAATGGTAAGGAAGTCTGTTGGGGCCAATGCTATGTATATTGCTTTAGCAAGGAGAGGAGAATGTTACAGAGTATTTTTGGTGCCAAAGGAGACCAGTATTTTGCATTGTAAAATGGCACAACACATTTGTATAGAAAAGAAGTGTTTCACTCCTTTTAGCTGTCATCTTTTCATATAAGAGAGGTATTTTTCCTCAATTGTAATTAAGAGAGCAATTAATGGTATCCGTAAAAAGCAAGCTTCTAGAAACTCATTTGAGTTGTTTAATCCTTGGCCAATTACTGAAAATGCAGGATTGTAGATTATGCAACCAATATAACCCCACACAAAATACTCCTGGACCAAATTTGGACTTGTGTCTCTAGTACAAGTAGCAGCAGTGATATAGGCACTGATTACCCTCTCCGTGTTTGGGCATTACTGATGTAATAGTCATTCATTTTCACGACATAGGAGGTGTTGCTAAGGTAATTGAGTGTTAATGGGAATGGCGGCATGAGGTGTAATGGTCAAAGGTAATGGGAGAGGGTTGGACATCACCTAATTATTGGGGGTGGTGGAACTACTATAGACTGATGCAGCATAAAAAAGTTATTCAGGAACTTTTTTCTACAGAAGACAGTAGTGCCATTGATGTAAACAAAGGACTCTGCGACTTGTTGCCCTATTTACTAACTTATATGAACATTCCACTGTTTAAATTCCCCAGTTTGAAATTGATTGAGGTAAAAAAGAAACTGGTCATTTGACTGATAACTATATATCCCAGTCAGACTAAAATTAATGGATCTCAATGTACTTCTCAGGGAATCTACCTGATTATCATCTCAATCAGTGAAGGTACTTTTGTTAAGATGCAGAATCTTATATATTTGTATGCCTTTACTTAATTTTTTTACAGTTATCCTGACACAAAAAAAGTCCCTCTTTCTTGCTACAGTGGTCTATAGAATAATCATAGGCTGTTATTGCAGACATAATGAACCTAGTGAGGTGATAAACATTCTGTGTAAGCAGTAAGGTCACCCAGTAGGTGACATTTATATGGTAATGGGGGACATTCTGGGGTGCAAAAAAGGGGGAATAAAGTGATATCCCATTAGTGTGGCAAGGACAGAGAGTAGAATGGTTGTAACATTGCTATGATAAAGGAATGTTTTTCTCATCCTTATTAACATTGTGATCATTAGTTTGTAAATTCGCACATACAACAATAATTTGAGCATTGCTTGTGCCCGAGCAATTTTTTTATATCACTGGTATATCTCACAACCACTTATTTAAAACAAATTAAAATAGGGCTCTAGGTAGGAACATCTGTATTGAGAGAATATAAAACTGCTATAACTACATTATGCATGGTTGTAAAAGTAGTATATCATGCACATATATGCAGGGTTCGTAAGTTACTTTGCTTCCCAGGGCTATATTTTAGCATCATGTCAGCCCTAAACAGTTAAACTCTTTATACAATCAATAATCAAAGGATCGAGTTCATGCATGAATACAGCCCTGGTGACTAGGCCCACAATAGTGTGAAACCACTAAGTGGCAGCTTTTTAATGTCTTTGTACAATAGCCAAAAGAATAGGCCTATTGATATGTCAATCTTAATAATTTGTGATAAGAAAATGCTGTGATACATGACTCATTTTTGCACCTATGCTCCTAGAACGGTTAAAACAATAACATGTTCATTTATAGTACGACAAGTTAATATGACAGTTCAGCCTGGTGTACTGAATGCAAAGAAAGAGGAGCATGTATATCAAATCATGCCAAAACTTGTCTATTACCATGCAAATATCATACCTGCCAACTTGTAATTTTCAGAATGGCTCATCTGCACAGCAAAAAACTGATTTGCTTATACTTCATGTCATATTCATGGCAGGTGAGGACAAATGAAACATGAGCATTCTCTGCCTGATATTTTAATTGTATTGTTTGCTTGAGAGGGGATAAATTCAGAGAAAAAAAATACCAAGAGAACATTTGGCAAAAGGGGTAAACATCTTGCTCTAAGTTTATGCACTAAACCTATGAAAAAGGACAAAGTGCAAATCACACTTATATCTAAGGTCTCTTTAGGGTAAGACAAGAATAATAAAACTAGTCATGGAAAGACAGCCAATATTGCAGGTCACTCCTATATGTTGACATAGCTCCTTGTATCCATTGACCTGCAACCACCAGTATAGATCTACATTCATCCCCAATACGCATCCTTCTTCCCAGATCTCATTTGTCTCAGGCTGCCCAAATGCTAAGTGAGTCTGATCCCGGACAAAGGGACCCCATTATTCCAGTGGGGAAGGTCATTCTTTTTCACATATAACACCCAGTGGGGGATGTAGGGGCAAGGCATAGTCACAAATGGGGCCCAGTAGCAAAGATAGATGGTAGACTAGTAGGAACGATTTGTTCCCTTAGATATCATTAGATCAAACCTGTCCCAAGATAGCGACTTCTTTCTTTTTTATCCAAAGTAGATCAGACAGTTTACAAATGGCATGAGAGATTTGCAATAAAGATGCTGTTGGAGAGAGGAGTGAGTGAAGAGTTTGGATTGATGAAGGACAAAGATGCCAAATGAGCAGGCAGAGGAGAAAATCTTTAACGTTAACATTTTGTGATAAATTGTTGTTCTTAGGACTGTTTTGTCCACTTAGAATATGTGGCAGATTATTCTATATGCTCAATCTATATCACTGAACTTACCTTATATATCTACACTAGTTTTGATTATCATTTATGATTAAGCACAAAGGTTTCAAAAGAGTACGTAATTGATTTTGAAATATCAAAATCCTGGGACATAACCTGCTCATTACCTCACTTAATACTCTGAGCCCTAGGTTGGCAAAAGCAGTCCAGACTTCCTCTGATTAGTTTTTTGTAATATACCCTTATATGCCTATCTACAACTTCACCCTTTTGATACATTTTTCACAGGTCCTCAGGAAACTATTCTCCTAAAGTTTATCAGTGCTCTTTGTGCTAGCTATACCCTGTTTCTAAGAAGGCCTTGCTTTTCAACACCACCAGTCCATGTCCTTTTTGGCATACTACTTTACTCTTAACACTGGCATTGCCACATGCAGTATAACATTTTGGCATTAAGTCTGTCTTCACATGCAGTCAAGAATACAGGGAATAGAAGGTGCCATTAATATAAGGGATATACCATGTGATGTGAAATGTTTTAACACAGCTATTTCCATCAGATAACATTAAATACTACCAACACTTAAATAAAGTATATGTTACCTCCTCTGCATCCATCACGCTTGTTACGTTTGATGGTTTTATTACTATCCAAGACTAACAACATTTGCTACTGCAAGCAATAAAAGATAAAATCCTTTGTACATTATTAGGGGAGGGGTTTAAAAGGGACCGTGAGTCCTTCCCAAAACAGCAAGCTAATCAGGTGAGTAGAATGCTCATGCATACATGCCATCGTATCTATGGGAGGTAAGCATATATAATAGATTCTTTTTTATACATCATCAAATTTCCTCTTGACTGGGAAGCTTTCATCAAGCTATCATCAGGCCTCCTTATATAATAGCTTGGACTCAACAGCCAGAATCCTTTAATGGATCGGTACCATGCTTGCCAAGCAATTATTTCTCTAGCGGGCTGGATACATTAATATGTGACATGCCTCCTATTACACATACAGCCCACTAGTTGAGTTCCATACACATTACGGAGCACAGAATATCTATTCTGAGAGAATAGATAAAGAGGCAGTATTTAGGGATGAGCCAGACAATTTGCTTTAGACTTAGATCAGAGGATGGCAAGAACATAAAAATAAAGGCCCCAACACTGAGACTTTCCTTTAGTATATAAGTTTGGATTAATTAGCACAGAGTTTTCATTGTCTCCATCAAATTCTAATCTCCACATTGATCCCTCCCCACACCCTCCCTGCCCCTCCTCATCTCTTGCTGGATGGTCAAATGCTAAGTGAATCTGACCCCAGGCCAAGGGATCCCATTATTCTGGCGGAAAAGATCATTCTTTTTCACATATACCACCCAGAGGGATGTAGGGGCAAGGCCTATTACGGAGAAGCCCCTGAGGGGTACCAGAATGTTGAGGAATTGTGGGGAGGGCAGCAGAGAGGAAGGGTGGGAGCTGTGGTAAAGGTAGGTGGTCTAAGGTGTGGAAGAAAGCACATGTGCCCTTAGATACCGTTAGATAAAAACCTGTCCTGAGAGAATGACTTCTTGCTTTTAATGCAAAGTAGATCGGGCAGTTTACAAATCAAGCGTAACTTTAACAAATCATGTAATATCTATAGGCTATACCCACCTAGCAAAAAGATTTTCCTGACCTGACCACTTTAAAACTTATAAATATTGAGAGAAATATTAAGGTCTTACTTCTGAGTATAATAAAGAGAAAAGCATAAACTATGATTTAGGCAAAGGGTCTATGAGTATACTTTCTACTATAGACCCTTATACACCCAGCTACTTTTTTATCCTTCAAAGGTAATCGGAACAAGTGTCTAGCCTTAGGCAATTAAACTACTAAAACAACACTAAAATCAAAATAGTAAGTGCTCTCAGTGCTAATTATATTAAAGGAGTTGCTTCTCAACTCCCCCATTATATGTCCTTTTTGTAAAGCACTTTACTTTATGACATTGACATCACTACTTCCGGTAGGACATGATGACATACATGCAAGGGGGAAATAGGAATTGTTGGGGGACAGCAATATAAAGTGTAATGGGAACCCATCCTTGAATACAAGTACAATATTTCCTCTGCTTACAGTGTCCTTGTTGCTAGTCCTAGTTTTAATCCCCATCCTAGAGCCATTTCCTGGATAACAATTACAGATAAAATCCTTCACATTCCAAAGAGGATTAAAAAGAGATGTTGTGATCTCCTGCCCACAAAGCAAAATAATCCAGCAAGTGGGATGGCTGTACATGTACATGCCACACGTCATGTTCTATGACAGGTGCGGATTTATAGCACATCTTTTTATCCATCATCACTTCCCTCTCGATGGGGAAGCTTTTATCAGGCCTGCTTATATACCTCAAATACAAAATAAAATCGGTGCCGTCCTTGCCAAGTAGTTATTTTTCTAGCTGGCTGGATAATGTGATATGTGGCAGATTCCCCCCTGCATACTTACAGCCTACTAGTCTCATCCTGTACATGTGTCATCGTCATTATGGAGCGAGGGACATCTCTACATCCCCCTACCACCCTACTAACCGACTACTGAGCTGTCCTTGTTTCGTCCACTCTGCTATATCAGACATGCACTCAGCAGTTTATGATACCCTGGGAAATCTAACCCTTTAAATATGACACATGTGGTTCATATAAATCTGGAAAGAGCTGCATTTAAGCCTCGTTAAAGCATCATGGTGGTTATGCTGCGTTAAAACATTAGCATGATGCATGATGCAGGCCTTGGGAGTAGACTCACCAGTGTTGCGTTAATGCATCATTGAAGCAACATGCGGCCCATTGTTTGCTGTCAGCAAGCACTGTCACCTTTACCCCTGTTGAATTATTACTGGGTCACTATGAATTGAACAAACATGATCATTCTAAGAGCCGTGACAATAAAGCCACAGGTAACTACAGAGTATGAGGTCCCTGTTGCCTGTGGACAAAGCACGGAGGAAAATCAGCTTTGACCTCCAATCGTCAGATAGATGATACAGAATTTGGGTATATCTATTGGAAAGAACTGTAATGACTATTTCCCAAATACATATAAGAAATTTTTAGAGTCAGTGCAAAGATTCATGAGTAACAACTTCCCTGAATATTTGCAAAAATGTGTTTACCTGAAGGCTGTGTCTCACGACCTTGGGACAATGTTTTTGTCTCTGACCGGGTGCCGTCTCTGACCAGGTGCCGTCTCTGACCGGGTGCCGTCTCTGACCGGCTTGGCTTGATAAGGTCAAAATACTAGCAGCAGGAGGCTAATTATAATTATAACTATGATTATATGTCAACCGCCATAAGGTTTTTCCAAATCCTTATATATATGAGTATAATTCTTTTTAAAACACCTTTTTCCGACACCTGGTCAGAGACAGCAGCCGGTCAGAGACGGCAGCCGGTCAGAGACGGCACCCGATCAGAGACTACAAGGTCGTGAGACACAGCCTGAATGTCTATAGTCTAACTAATCAAATAGAATCTGACAATACTATGTCTAATGATAGCATGCCCGGGTAAGGGGTGTGTCGCCAACCTCCATTCTACAAAAATCAGTGAGGGTATCAGAACCTACTACTGTACTAGAGGCCCTGACCCCACCCTGGGCTGCATCCAGGCTGCAGTGTGGTTGTCACATACACTTTGTGGTATGGTAGGACAGACAAAAAAGTGTTTCATTTAACCCGTCAGCTACGGTAGGTTCACCAAAAGTTGGACACATACTCTGAGACAGGTATATGTCTGACTCCAGGTGAATCTACCCTAAAGCCCTAATTGAGTTTGTAAAACAGATGAAAGACAAACTTACAGAAATAGCAAATCTTACCATTGCTTCTTGTTGAATAATGATTTTATTGAATGAATTACAACTTACCTTCTCTATTCTCTATTCTCTATTCTCTATTTTCCGACAAATTACCCTACATTTCCAGAAACATACAATTTTATATGATAGCCCTACCTATAGTTCCCCATGTCAGCCTCACTATGGTATAGAATGGCATAGGGAACGCCTCCCCCTCCAGGCTTAGAGGCCTCCACGTGAAAGTGCAGGGGGATGTCCCACAGAATGGTGGCATGGTTTTATCTATTCATGTCAATGTGCAGCGTACCGCTGGGCACTGCAGGAAGGGGGAGAGACGGGCAGTAGGAGAGGGGATGAAGGGGTAAAATAGTGAAGAGGGATGGGGTACTGGAAAGGATGAAAGAAGGGGTTTACACAGCAAAACATAGAACCCTACAACCCCTCTGATAAGCCTACCGCCCTTGTAGGCCAATCCCCTACATTAAGAGCAATTTTAATATAGGATGTCTTGTTAAAGTTCTGTAGGACCATTTTTTCTATTGATGCATCACACAAACACTGAAAATGTTGTCATGATGCACTTACCAGCCATTGACAATCAAGTGTTTCTCAGGTTGCAGTGAGAAAGCACAGCGATGTGAAATCGCACTGCCAAATTAAGGGGTTATCACACAGTGATGTGAAATCTCATCCCCCTGTTGGAAACCACATTGATGCTATTTTTAGCATATAGAATTATAGGGAATGCAATGTTTTAGCTTCTTGATTTATTATTTCTCATGAAATACACGTTTGCTATAGAGGCCCATTCAGATGTGCCTAGCTAATAACATAATACATCACTGTAGACATTCATTTTCTGGAGCAAATAATGGTAAGCCTACAGCAAATTGGGTTTTCTCAAGATAATTTTATGGGATTGCATGAAAATCGTTTTTCAATGTTAATATCCACACAATCAGATAATTGCAGTTAGCATTGAGAAAACAATTGTGTGCCCATTTACACAAAATCTTGATTTTTGTTTGGAATTGAGGGAAATGCTTCAAAAATGTGAAAATGTGTAAATATATAACATGGGTGTGGTTTCCAACAGGGGGGTGAGATCTCACAGTGCTGTGTGAAAATCTCCCAATTTAGTAGTGAGATCACACAGTGTTGTGCTTTCTCACGGCGACCTGTGAAACCCATGGTTTTCCTAGCCTGCTTTCCGGATCGAGTATGGCAGCTCGGGAGTAGACGTGTATGCATGGGGCTCCGTCTTTTTCAACATCTACTGACTGATTAACCCAAGGGAAATCTTTCAAACGTGTACAGGAGGGATATAACGCAACATACTATACATTGAATCTATAATTTAAACGTTATAGGAAAGGTAGGTGGTGTTTTTTACCTGTTTTGTCCATTCACCGGCACCACACACACACACACACAGTCAACACACACAGCTATTATGGCCGACATAGACAGGCTTATACACGACCTACGTAAGCCCAAGACTCGCGCCACACCGAAAGATTCGGAGGAGGGATGGCAGAAAGTGGCTGAAATATTGCAATGTCTCCTTACTAACATGAACACCATGCAGGCGCAATTACAACAAAAAGAAGGTGAAATCTCGACTGCTGCACTCAAAACTTCTCTCGAATTTTCTCAAGGGGATATCAAAACACTCCAGAATGACTCAAATACACTCAAAAACCGGGTAGACGCACTCACAGATTTTCTAGATGACTCAAATAGGGATATCATATCGAATACCCATGATATTGCGGCTAACAAGGAGGCACTCTGCCTGATGGATCACAATGCAAGACGCAAACATCTAATTATAGAAGGTGTTGATTTCACTCGTAATGAGGTATGTAAAGACATAGCCTTTGACATACTATCCAAAATTGACCCCGGCTTGACATACACCAGTATAGACCTTGCATATAGAACAGGCCCCCCTGCTTGGAATGAAAGACCTATTACGGTAACCTTTGTTAGAGCTGAGGTCAGAGACAAACTCATGTCTTTTAAGAGCAGACTAAAAAGGGCACAAGATATGGATAATATATATGTCTCGGAAGATTCGAACCCCACAATAAAGTCTCAAAAAGCTGACATCAGGGCAGTAACAAGGCTTGCTACACAAGAGGGAAAAAACGTGACCCCTAAAGGGAGGGGCCTAATTTTTCAGGGGCGATTCTACCACCACAGTGTACTAGCTGACCTCCCCCATTGCCTACGATTGGAGAACACACGGACCAGAATAGGTGAGGACTTCATTGCATACCACGGGCCGCTGTCCCCCTACTCTAACCTATATGCATGCAGAATAGAAATTGATGGTCTAAAGTATCAATCAGTGGAGCAGGCCCTCTCAGCAGAGAAGTGCAGATTGGCTGGTGCCGAGGCCACCCTCTCCCAGGTAATGGCCACTTCAGACCCCTTTGAGTGTATGCGCAAGGTGAAGGGTATTACCCTACCTGATTGGCAGCAAACCGCAGAGGACCTGTTATACAAGTATAATGTGGCAAAATATGAGCAAAACAAAGGTCTGCGGGCAATCCTATTGGCTAATGATAGAGTCAATAAGGCACTAATCGAATCTACTCCCAGCCCTGTATGGGGGTCCCAATGTTCAATCAATAGCAGACTCCTAACAACACGAGGGTTTAAAGGAAAAAACAGGGGTGGTAAGGTACTGGAAAAAGTACGAGACCAACTGAAAGCTCTATACCCCCCCCTCCCCCCTCCACCTGCCGAGGTGGTGACAGATCAGGTACAGGCGGAGGCAGGCGGACAAAACGTCGAGCCAGAAGGCGACCAGGCTGGTCAACCCGTGACCGCACCTGCCCACTAGCAAACCACCATACCCTGCTGACTGCCACGGGAGTATAGCGTACAAACCGACGTAAGAAAATAGATGGAATTTCCACTATTTTATTTATCTTTCTATATATTATAACAATATCAAAAACACTCTGTCGTAGTAGATATTGTCCTGCCCATACCACTGTGTTTGCTGTCAGCAACACGTGGCATTCAAGTTGGGTTTGGATTTGACTGTAGGACTACCAATACACTAACAAATACAAACTCACAAACCACATGTGTGTGTGGCAGCCGTGACTGACGCCAGGTATCGATGCCACCTGCTGTTATTAGCTATTATTGACTATTGATTATCAAATATTACATATTAAAATACTATGCTTGCTAATTTAATGGAACGTGATGTTTGGTAGGATGATAATAATACTGTGTAGTAAGTAGATAATAATATGGAATAATATAATCTAAAATGCTTGGAAACTGACTGTTTCACAACTACATTCATATGTTAAATAACCAACTCACTCACTCTATATTTTGTCCTTGTCTGTTATATCAGCTGACAGCCACCATTATTTGCTGACCACCCCACCAGCACTAGCATACCAGGATGTCAGTTCTAATCCTTGCAGACTCGCGAGGGGAGTTTCTCCAGAGCTATATGACAGACTCCAACCACATCAGGTATCATGTAGTGTGGAAGAGGGGTGCCAATTTTGATACGCTGGCAGACCTAGCGGTACTAAACATGCATCATTTCAAACCAGACTATGTTGTAGTATTTGGAGGTATATGCAATGTCACAATTAGATATAAGGAAACCAAATATACAGAACTGAGAGATCATCCTCTAGCCATCCAGGATAAATTTCCTGATGCCATGCTGAATTTAAGGAGGAAAATTGGAGTTGTATCCAACGCGCCCATCATGTTCTGCCCCTTAGTTGGCATAGACTTAATGAGGTACTGTAAAATCCACTACGACCATCCTCATCAGGATATGCTAAATGAGCTAATGCTTGATCTGAACCAATATATCACGTCTGTAAATGCCTACTATGGGGTTCCCACCCCCTGGTTGGCAACTCAGTACCATAAATATACTGGACCCAGTCATATTGCGCATAGATATAGCTGGTTGGATGACGGGTGTCATTTTGAGTCTGATGCACTGATCAATGTGGCAATTGAGTTAAACAAAGCTATTGTCAAGCTTCATAAGGCTGTCTGTGCCTACAGGCAAGCCTACAGGTACCACTACCGGCAATAAGCGGACATTGTTGACATATCAACCGAGAAATTATGAGAATATATAAACCAAGATTACATGTACCAGCGAATACCACTGTAATTATGTCTCTGCGACCTGTATGTTCTGCCAATGTTTGTCTAAATGAAAGCTAAGGTACCCACCTTAATAATGTAAGCTGACGGATAACCCCCCCCCCCACTCACAGTCATGCATAACAAGACAGAATGGAAGCTTCCCCTCACCCTCCCCCCAAAAAACTTGTTATCATTTATCATATCATCCATTAACACCATTGTACATTGCAGTAATATATTAAGACTGGGGACTTTTACACAACACTTGAATGAGTAGTTGCTTTGAACCAGCAGACTTTGACAACCACAAAGGTCTAATTGTCATGGCCTGTAATATATGTAGCCTATATGGTAAAACCATAAGAATTTCCTACTTATTGCCCCATGCTGATATTATGGGTGTTTGTGAAACGTGGTTGGACAAACATCATGATACCTCAATGGTATCATACCCAGGTTACAACATTGTGAGATCTGACCGTACACCCCATGTTGATAAGGATTGTGGTGGATTGCTCTTCTATGTTAGAGAGAACATGTCTATAACAGTCTGTGATGAAGAGTCAATTATATGCCCCAACTATGAGGTACTCACTTTAATTCTTGAGCTACACAAAACACTATATAAGGTCATCTTGGTATACAAACCCCCTGAGGTCGGAAACCAACCTATTATAGATTATCTTAATAATGTTTTAGATAACACAGCTCCCACTCGTAAGCTGATAGTAATGGGTGATTTTAATATAGACCTACTTACACTCACCAGGGCTGACGAGAGACGCATTAACTCCCTCAAAAGTCATAATGGCCTAAGCCAGCTTATAACTGTCCCAACCAGAGTCAAAGATGGTACCAAAACTCTAATTGACCATATGTATACCAACTGTGACTATGTTACTCACCAAGGGGTGATTAACTCCTTCATTAGTGACCACATGCCTATCTTCATGATATTGAAACATGAACGCAATACTATTAAAAAGGAAAGAAAATTCATTCGTGTCTACAAGAATTTCAATTTTGAAACTTTCTTTAATGCCTTCAAAACAGGACCTTGGGTTAATTATAATGTTAACGCAACCCCCAATACCCTATGGGATATTTTCTATGATAATCTCATACGCTCACTAACCATAACTGCCCCCATGAAACATCCCTTTGTGACACTGGATAAGCCAGAATGGTTAACAGACCAGATCCTTGGTCTTATGCGAGAAAGGGACAGATTCTTCAGACTCGCAAAGCTTTACAATAACCAAGATGACTGGGATAATGCCAATAGGCTTCAAGCCCAAGTTGACATAGAAAGTGACAACAACAAAAGAAATAAGGTTGCTTTTCTCCTAGAAAAATACAAACATGACCCTGAGAGTTTTTGGAGGGGAATAAGAAAACTACTTCCAAAATACAAAGGGGATAGTATTCACAAATTAATAGATGACAATACACGCCAGGAAATTATTGGTGATAACATTCCTGACTACATCAACACATTTTTCACCACTATAGGTGCAAAACTTGCTGCCCAGCTTCCAAAGCTCAACTTCATAAGTCACATCAGCCCACATGCACTCAACAATAAAGACATTCTCTTTCATCTCCTTAATGAGGAGCATGTTATGAAGGCAATTAAAAGTATAGATGTTACTAAATCATCTGCAATCCCTAATGTTAAGGCGAAAGTTTTGAAACAGCTACTAATAGCTGACTCCTCAAGACTCAGGACTATATACAATGCCTCCCTATTGACTGCTACCTTTCCTGATAAATGGAAACATGCAATAGTGTCACCTATCCCTAAGAAGCCTAATAGTAAATCTGTCAATGACCTTAGACCCATTAGCCAGCTACCACTACCCAGTAAATTATTAGAGAAACTAGTCATTAATAGATTAAAGGATTACATAGAAAACAACAATATAATTGACAAAGCGCAGCATGGTTTCAGGAAAAATCACTCGACAATAACCGCTGTCGGTGACTATTTAGACATGGTATATAATAATTATAACAACAGACAAACAACCTTCTCCCTCTTCCTTGACTATAAAAAGGCGTTTGATACTGTATCACACCCTATTCTTTTACAAAAATTACATGATATTGGTCTTAGTCAAAATAGCTGTAGATGGTTCGAATCCTATTTGACCAATAGGACGCAAAAAATTCTTGTTAATAATAAGTATTCTAAACCATTCCCCATCACCTACGGGGTACCGCAGGGATCTACTGCTGGTCCGATCCTCTTTATCATATATATCAATGACATTGTTCATCACGTGGGTGACTGCCACATAACACTTTATGCCGATGACGCAGTCATATCATCTGTCAACCCAGCACAACTCCAGAGTGCAATCAATAGTCTTACTGAATGGTGTATACGAAATTCACTAACCATAAATGAATCCAAAACCAAATGGATGTATTTAGGCCCAAAACCCCCCCAGCACCATTTTACTGCAAATAATAAAACACTAGAAGAAGTAAATATATTTAATTATCTGGGAATTAAGTTAGACAATAACCTGGACTTTGCTAAACACATTACATCACTTTATGATAAAACCTCTTCAAAGGTAATTCAATTAGCAAGAATAAAGAAATTTACGGACACAAATACATCTGTGACTATCTACAAGAGTACCATCTTGCCCCATTTAGACTATGGTGATATGGTTTATGATAATAACTCAGGAGAGCAACTAAAAAAGCTGCAGTTAGTACAAAACAAAGCCCTAAGAATTTCTCACAATATCAGATTAGGCCCCAACCAAAGATTAAATACATCCCAACTTCACCATCTCACCCAGTTAAAACCCCTCAAGGAAAGGAGATTAATACACCTTTTACATTATGCTTTTTACCTGAAGAGTACAGGTATACACACTGACAATAGGAGGCTACCAACGAGACATTTCGACGGAGTCAGACTCTGTCAAGTTAGAGTCAGACACCCGGTATATGAGAGATCCCTCCCATATAGAGCAATAGGTCTATGGAATAACCTCAAGACAAAGTATACCCTCATTGAAGAGAAACACCGATTTAAAGAAAGCATTGGGAAAGATTTTCCCAACTGCTTTGTTATCCCAATTGTCTTATAGATACATGTACTGGTAACACAGGTATAGCTGATGGAATTTCCACAGCTATTTGTCATTTCGCTATAATCTCCAATTCACAAGCAAAAGTTACTAGTAGTTTGAAACCAGACAGCTCTCAGATGGAATTTCCACTGAATATATATACACTGTCTATTCTATGATGAAAATGTTGTCGTTCCAGCCTAACAAATAATGTATTCAATTGATCAGCCCAACAATTACTAACCATAACATGTTAGTCGTTGTGTAACTGTTTGTACCATGTTCTAAGGTATGTTCTTATACCAAAGACGGTAGATGGAATTTCCACTGCCAAGTATGAATACCCCCACCTCCATGCCTGTCAACATGCATTAAGTCTTATAACACCCACTACAATGACTGTATAAGCATCCTCAGCCCAATCTTCCATTAGGCTACTGAAGTTATTAAAGTGATAACATCCCTCATCCTTGTCCCCCCTCCCCTAATGTGCCTTCACCACTTTATACCTATGTGTATTGTGAACCTAAATAACATCATTTGTACATAATCCATCTGCGGGACTGCTCGTGCAGCCCAACCTGCTTCTCTCTGTCAATGTTATGTAGACTAAGTCAATATTGATATACACTGTATAAAGGCATATGGAATTTCCAATGCCTCAATATAAGTATAAGTAAAATACAAATCATATCATATTATATGACCTGATAACCATGTATCTTCAATGCACATCTGCCACTTGAGCTGCGAAAATCATCATACCTGTTGCTGCCATACTCACATTCAATTATCAGACATTTCCATATGGGCCCAGGTGGCAGAACGGCCAGCCGAACCTGGTGAAAAACATGTTACTCTGTACATTTTGCCCAAATAAAACCTTGTCAAAAAAAAACACACTACTGACAAGTTCCTCTCATGCATTGCTTTGTGCATCATGCTGATAAATGAATTGACATGAGGCATCATACAAAACAAATGTAAGCTGAAAGCAAAGACATTAATCTACAGTGGGCCAGGAATAGCATACATTTTTCTTTGATTAATCAAACTTAAATTTGAAAATATTCAAAATGTTGCAAAATATTGTTTTTTGGTGTGGCTTAAAGTAGTTTTTGAGGTATGGCGGTGGGTGCAGGATGACAAGTGGGTTTGGAGGGAGGCGGCTGGGATGGGGAGTGATGTACCCAGAGCAGACACTCACCCGTGTACACAGATAATCTTCAGGCTCCAGACCTTAGTCAGTACTGGGTAGAAACCAAACCAGTCAATAGTACACAACCTAGTTAGTCTTTTTGCTGGCTCCCTATATGACTAACCTATGTTAGTTAATACCGTCAGTGGGGTCATTACTGACCAACTCACATTTAGTCTTCTCCATTTAGTATTAGGCTAAGTCTTTTTGAGTAAGGCATTAGCCAAATGTTGTTTTGCCTCAATCATTTTTGAGTAGCACTTGGTCAATGTCCCTATGCCTTACCTGGATCACAGCAGACTAAAGGTTTGAGTATTAGATTATCAGTATGGACGAGGGTAGGGGAGAGTAGGGTGATGGTTTGCAGGTACAGTGGAGAGGGGGTGACTAGGGTGGAGGTAGGCGGGGCAGACAGCAGGGTGATGACACACAGTTATGATGGATGATGACCGGGTGAATATGCATGTAGACCTGGGAGGTTGACAGGACGGCACCGGAACAGCAACGCTCATGTCTCCTGGAAGCACCCCCTTACCGCCGTGGGCCGGGGGCATGCGTGGGACAAAGTCTGCTGATAGCACGAATATTTCTACTTGACACTTTTTGATACAAAACCACACAAACACAATTTTTCAAAAAGAGGCCAATTAGAGTCTTAGTTTATTAGGGAAGGTCACATATAATCCTCAAACAATTCACCCACCATTAACTATTTGTCATGGCATTAAGGCCTTCTCTGTATGAACTCTTTACTCTGTTACCAAAAAACTATAATTGACCCGAAGCACTTTATGGGCCAATACTTGAATGGATTTATGTCATTTAACATCCCAACCGTATATTTGTCTTATATCTGCCATGGTATTTATGAAAAAATGCCAACATAAAATACACATTCAATCCCAAAATTCTCTTTAATTTCAAAAAAAGATTTTTTTCATTTGCAACTTTAATTTGATTTTCCATATGAAGATAAAGTCTAAGAAATTGATGGGAAGAAAAAATATTTTGTGCAGGATTCTCAAGCTATGCTGGTAAAACAAGACCTTCATTTTCTATAGTATAGGTACAGCACAATTATTGATGAATTTCCTAGATTTTTGCCTGTGTCTAAGCGAGCATGATAAGGTGGGGGGAGAGAGTGGAGCAGTAGATTTCCATACACTGTATCCGTGTTGACATGGCTTTGGGAGTTCAATCCTCCATCACTGCCTCCCTCCTCCTGCTCCCTGCATATGCCTCACACTTTCCTCTTTCACCATCCAAGATGACTCCCTTATCATTGCTGCCACCTTCAGGTCAGGACAGTGTGTAGAGGAAGCGGGGTTAGGGGCAATGTTGTGAATAGTAATAAAAAGTGATATTGGGTGCATGGTATAGGAGAAGTACGGAAAGTCCAATTAAGGGCAAATTGTGTGAGTAACAAAGTACTTTGGGCACTGGGCAGAGTGTGTAAGTACCACTAAGCCGTGGGGGAGAGGGTTTTGTGAGCCATAGAGAAATTGGAGTTGGGGTGTGTGGGTAGTCAAGAAAGTAGGATTAGGGTTTACCCATAGTAGTAGAGAAAGTGGGGCTAGGATGCTGGTAGTAAATAAAGTGGGGTTAGCTGTGTGAGTAGTACAGAAAGTTAGGTTAAGCCCTGGCAACACTTAATCTACGCCAGTTATCCCAACAGGACCAACAGATTGTAGTTTCGGGTGGAGAAGACCCTCACCATTTCCACACCTAACGCCTGCACTCCCCCACTGCTATCCCCATCTCAACCCATTAATGCTTCTACCTCCCCTCTCTCTCTCCCTTGCTTGCTATGCCTCTGACTCCCTCCCTACACCCCACCCATATCATCCCGCATCTTAATGAGAATGGAGTATGTCTGAGAATATAAGACGCTAGAGGAGGTGTTTGTTCTTCATCTCAAATGGAAGTCTGTCTGTTTGATAATGAAGCCGTTCAGGGATAATGAAGCTAAGTGCAGGCGTACATATGGTAGCACTACAGACCGCCCCCACTCCCTTTATATATAGCCTTCTTTTTTTGTCGTCTCTTTTTTTTGGTAGTCCTTGGCTGATATAATAGTAATCAGGATAGCAGCGAGACAGTGCATATGTCTGTCTTATACTACCGGCAGGTATAAAAATAAAACAGGGTTATTATCATATTTACCAACTATGTTAATCGATGTACGGTCAGTGTATTGTGATGCTACGCTATAGGCATCAATTTCAACCATTATATATAAAAGGATTTCCTGATTATTGCCAACCTTCTGCAGAGAGAATAAAAGAGAGAGCGATACCGAGAATGAGACAAATAGAAAAACAGAGACATACAAAGAAAGACAGGGAGAGAAATAGGTGTGTAGACTGACAGACATAAATACATGCCTAGTGAGAAAGCATAACACACAAAAAGCAACATATGTCAGAATATGAAGAACTCTTCAAAAATCTGCTATAAAATCGTAGTTTATTAACTGAAATAGTTGTGTAATTGCTCAAAATTACTCTATAGTGGTAGCGGTGGACTTACAATATGTGGGGACTGCGTAGTTGGCGGACCCATAAACCCCTAATCTGGTAACCAGTGTGTACACATGCATGAACAAAGTGATGTCCCAACCACTGACACTGCCTGATATTCCTGCCTGTTGCTCCAAAATATTTAATACAACATCCAGTCATAACATGACACTGTCATGAGTCAATCAAAAGTCGGCATCATCCTGTCCCTGTGCCAATCTCTGTGGGAGTCATCGATCAATTAACTCAGCGGGCAGAAAGCAGGCAGCAGACTGCACTTTGCACTGGGCTCTTAATGCCCCGTCATTAGTCCTTCTATATACTGCCTCATATATAGGGAGGGGGAGGGGTACCCAGTGTAAGCATCTACCTTGTCCCCTGGAAAGTTGTACTTGATTCCTATAGATACTGACAAAGTGTGTTCCACTTTAGGGTAGGGAAGGACACTAAGAAACACAGTTGAGATGACAGATGTACTTTAGTTTCTTTTGTTGTCACTGCTATGAGACCAGGACGCTATATATAAGCGATCAGCTACACTTGTATAAGCCTGTTTAACAAGCTGTAAGAGACTAGCCCTCTAAAGACCCCATTACACTTTAATGCCCTTTGTCGCCAGTACTCTGCATCAAGTATGTCATGATGAGCCCGCAGGTTTGTATAAAAACTCTGTAGGAACAGGCAGGTCTGGCAAGTATACTCTCTGATGCTGCATTCATGCATTTTGATGCCATGGGACAGATTAAAGCACTTGGTTGCCCTTAAATGGGACAGAGGAGGCGAGCACTGATCCACTGTAAGCTGGCCCCAACCCACCCTCACTGGGTTCAAAGGCACCAGTTGTATGCAGGAGATCAGAGACTGAACCTCTGTAATTAAACCACACTCGATTTGTCCACTGGTGGGCGGTGGTGGTGTATGTGTCTTGGGCAGCCTTTTAACCCTCTTAGGACAGCCTGTTGTTAAAAGATGACACTTGTTGGCATGGTGCACCAATGCAGCCCCGACAAGTAACTCACTGGAGTTAAGTAAAGTCATATATATATATTCATGATGCATTTGTGAAGTGCTGAAATCAAACATCATATCATGTGGTTGATATATTCCTGAATTGTCGGCATGATGTAGGAATGCAGCCCTGAAATATATTGACTGACAAACAATATAGCACATGATAGCTGAAAGGGTTATCAAGCCAATAAAGGTTTAGGTTGGGGGAGGAGGGATACAGAGGTCACCACCCACACTTTCGCTGAGTTTGTTGAAGCATATGAAAGTCCAACAAAACCCCACCCACGTTTTCTCTGTGAACCATGGTTTTAGCTCAGCCTGGACACTCCCCACTGTATAATGTATTAACCATTTAATACAACATGTGTCGTCATGATTCAATAATATGTGGTGTGTAACTTGCCAGTACTACATGAGTGAACCATTAAGGACTGTTATCAACCCTTAGAGTGGACAGGGTGAATAAATGCAGATCTTGCAAATTATTTGCCAGGGTTATTGTCATATTTACCTACTAAGATTTGATAGATAAGCAACATACAGTCAACATGTTTGGTGATCTTAAGCTATGGGAAGCAATTTCTACCACTATATATATGGAAGGATTTTCTGACAAACCTTCTGCAGAGAGAATTAGAGGGAGATGTCAGATAATGTAGAACTTCTCTATAATCTGCTATAAAATCGTAGTTAATTAACTGAAATAGTTGTGTAACTTCTCAAAATTACTCTATAATATATATGAAATATGCAAAGGTTGTGGAGATAAAGAGTGGCAAAAAGGAAACAGACAGACAGAGACACAAACAAAGATGGACCAATATGCCCAGAAAGAAAGCATAATAGATAAAAGCAAGATAATTAAATAGGGTTAGGTTGGATAGAGACAAGAAAAACAGCTGATAGCAATGTCACTTTAGTATAGCCTGGTAGAGGTTGATGTGGACTTCTATAAGGCTAGGACCCATAAACCATTAATCTGGTAACCAGTGTGTACACATACATAAACAAAGTGACAACCACTGACACCACCTGTTATTCCGGCCTGTTGCTCCAAAAGCCAATATGGGGCCTATAATACTTAATACAACATCCAGTCATAACATGACACCTCCATGAGTCGCTCAAAAGTCTGCGTCATTGTGTCCCTGAGCCACTCTCTGTGGGAGCCATCGATCAATTAACTCAGCGGGCAGAAAGCAGGCAGCAGACTGCACTTTGCACAGGGCTCTTAATGCCCCGTCATTAGTCCTTCTATATACCAGCTCCCATATAGGGTGGTGGAGGGTCACCCTGTAGAAGCAGCCATTTTGTCCCCCAGAAAGTTGCAGCTGTAATCATGACTATAGATGATGACATAACTAGTTCGAGCATCCAGGGTACGGTTGGATGCTATGTTACGCAGTGAAGAAACCAGACATACTTTAGTTCCCATTCTTACCACTCTATAGCAGTGGCGCTGTATATATATAAGCGCCTAGCTACACTCATATAGGCCTGTTTAACAAGCTGTGAGAGACTAGCCCTCTAAAGGCTGTATAACACTTTAATGCGCTATGACCTCTGTCGTCATTACTCGTGAATTCAACCCAGCTAATTACTTGTCAGAAACTCCACTGTCACGTCATGCAGACCCCTTAGGCATGTATAAACTCTGTAGGGTTGGCATGATACATAAATGCAGGGCTGGTGAGTGGACCGCCAAATGCTGCAATCATGCATCATGGCAACAAAGAATATAGAATATCATCAAAGCACATGGTGGCCCTTAACGAACTTAGGGACACAGGAGGCGAGCACTGATCCACTGTAAGCTGGCCCCAACCCACCTGCACTGGGTTCAAAGGCACCAATTGTATACAGGAGATCAGAGGCTGAGCCTTTGCAATTAAACCACACTCGATTTGTCCACTGGTGGTCGGTGGTCGTGTATGTGTTTGGGGCAGCCTTTTAACCCCTTGAGGAAAGCAAGATACATTAATGCATCATATCCTTGGTCGTCATGATGCATGAATGCAAGTTACTCGCCAGTGATGCATGAATGCAAGTTACTCGCCAGTGCTGCATTCAAGTTAAATGCAGACCCTATGGGGTTTAGACACTCCCGCATGATGCACCAATGCAGCACTGACAAGTTAATTGCTGAGCTACATTTGTGCATCATGACAAATGTCATCTTTAAGCATCATCCATCTTTTAAGGGTTAAGGGCTGCATAGTGCTTATATCTGCTTTAAAGTCATCTATTGTCATGATAAATCTATGAAGTGCTAAAATGAAGCATCATACCAACTTAATGTGATTGATATAGTCCTGAATTATTGGCATGATGTAGGAATGCAGCCCTGAAATTTATCAACTGACATATGACATAGCACATGATAGCTAAAAGCATTATGCAGCCGTTAAAGGTTTAGATTGGGGGAGGGGGTATACAGAGGAAGTCCCCGCCCACACCATTGTCGAGTTCGTTGGCCGTTCACAAACATATGAAAGTCCAACAAATCCCCAACCATACCTTGCCTGTAAAACATTGTTGGGCTCAGTCCAGTAACTCCCCACTGCATAATGTATTACCCATTACAATGTAACTGTCATGATACACAAGCAAAGAAGGGTGAGTAACTCACCAGCACTACATTAGTGCATGAAGCCGAGTGTATTATCATGATAAGAGGACAACATGTATAAATGTAGCTCTCACAAGCTACTTGCCATGGCTGCATTAATGTATCATTAGGACAAAGGGCAGAGCACTTTAAAACACCATGCCATCCTTAAATGGTTAAGTACAGTAGGAAAGCTGCTGACAGAATTCACCTCGTCCTCTATACAGATCTAAATGCGGCCAGTCAAGAATTTCCAGTGATGATGAACCAATGCAGTCACTCCCTGGTGCATAATGCTGACCTTTCAGGAGTATATCAACCCTGCAGGGTCGCCATGATGCAAGAATGCAGCACCATTCCCTCCTATCCAGCCCAATCCTATATAATTATCCACCTAGATAACTGCAGGGTTTTTTGTTCATTTACTTTTGTCTGTAATACCTACCAAAACTTTTCCAGCATAGAAAGGGAAATATATTCCCTGAAAGGGGATATATATTAACCCTGTATGAATGAACTTATGCATCAATGCATCCTGTCCCTCTGGATTGAGACAGTCTCATAGTGTCAGTATGATGCACCAATGCAGCACTGGCAAAGTTGGTGCATCATGACAACAATCATATTATAGCTACATCTGTCTTTTAATAGCTAAGGAACAACTGCCTGACTCCCTCAACCTGCTCAGTATATTGTGATGTATATGGTGATCAAAACAGTACTTGTATAAAGAGAACTGCCTCTACCATACCCCTTTTCCCTGGGTCCAATTTAGGCACTTCTTATTTTAGTACTTGCCATTCTGGAACTTCTCAGCTGAATCCACTCCCCAGTCAAGTTTATAAATTGCAAAATGAATTCCTATAGTCAATCATATCCAGTCGTCCTCAGTAGCTAATAATGTTCAGTCGGGGAACAAAATGGCTGGCTTCATGAAACCCCCAGTTACAGTGTTATATATCCCTCTCCCTGATAGGATCACCCCCTCTCAGTCACCACCCTCCCCCCACCCATGATCTATCCCTCCCGACGTTCTCCTTCATAAAACAACCACAATCAGGCTCCCCCTATGATAAATAAAATTCAATATTGGAAATATGAATATAAAAATAACCAAGAAATCAGCACAGAGAAAGAACACCAGCCTCATATCTCTCTGTGGTCCTCTCCATGCCTATCATGTTTTGGCTTTTTTGCCCGATCGATTTCCATTGCCGGTCCTTTGAGCCTATCAGGGCGCAGTATGAAGGGAGTATTTTGTTAGAAAATAGGCGCGATTGGGACTTGTGAGGGGTGGGCACCGCGTCCTAACTAAGCATGGGAGGAGGTAGTTCTGGACAACAATGCCCCAATGCACCTGCATGGCAGTTCCATTCTGCAGGCACCCTGCAGGACTGGGCCCTGATAGCTGTGCTGAGTCCCTGGGACTGGGTGTTAACCCTTAAGGACAGCATGTCGCCTCAAGCTCCATGTTCATTTGTCATTATGATGTAGCAATACTGTAGTGAAGATGAGTTTGCAGACGCTGCAACATCTTTTTCTGTTTCAGGAAAATCTTCAATATACTGTGTCCGCCTGTTTTAGCACAGGTATTCAAATTTGCGCATGTCCCGTTTTAGCGCAGTGTAGAAGAGTGTATCAAAATGATCTTAAGCACTAAAAATGGATATCAAATAAGCTCTTGTCCTGTGCAGACGCAGGGCAAAGAGGAGTACAAAATATATATGCGCAGGCGTGCTAAACCAGTGGATATATGGTAATATTAAGATTTTTTTTACTTATTAGGAAAACAATTGAAGAGTTTGGATGCAAAAAGACATAAATCCATCCCAGAATTGAAGCACATAGTGCTTTTTGTAAAGATACCCGGGGGTCAATTATGATAATTTGATGATGTAATGTGTACTGAGCAGACCCTAATGGCATAAAAAATATTTAATTTTGGAAAAGTTGTTTGTGGATTATATCTCACCATCCCTAAACAAGCCTTTTGCTGAATTTTGTCTCTTTTTTCGGAAATGGCGCTTATGTCGTTTTGCATTCAAACTCTTCAATTCCTCATTAGGAAATCACTCATGTGTCTGACATAGAGGATGGCAAAGTGGTGACAAGCCCAGACAGAGACCATTGAAAGAAGCCTCACAACAAGAAAGAGGATAGTTCACCATGCGTCAAAGAAAACTGGGCACTTTTAGTAGTTCATAAACGCTGACTAACACTTCAAAGACCAGCAGATACACAAAGCAAGGTTCTCTGAAACATTTAAGAATGGCATGATGGTCCAATGCAGCTGTGACATGTAGCTCACATTGGTGTATCAAGCCTGTACGGATGTCCCGATGCATGAATGCAGCTCTGGAAAGTTACTAACCAGGGCTGCATTTATTCATTATGAAGAAAAAACGGCAGTGCATTTGTGCACTATGCTGCCTTTAGAGGGTTAAAATTGGGGCCAGTGACATTGAGGCCTTTTCCTTTTATCACATCCACTGAATCGAAATAAGCAAATTCCCCTTGAGTTTGGGGAGAAGTGAGTGTCACCCGAAGAAGATGTAAATGCAGTCTTATTTATTTGTGAGGAATAGCATCAAAGAAGTCCTTATAAGGAAATCACCCATGTAGAAGTCTGTCTGAAATAGAGGATGGCAAAGTGGTGACAGGCCGGGACAGATGTAAGAGACCAGAGAGAGAAGCCTCACAACAAGAAAGAGGATGGGTTACTCGCAGCAACCTTTGACAAGCCATTGAAGGCAGGAGCCATAAAGCGGCGTCCACCCTGGAAGTAGAAAGGAGGCATCAACTGAGGGAGGTAAAAGAACTGTTCAGACGACGCCAGGTAAACAGCAAGGAGAAAGCGGCCATTAGGTAGCAAGGTAATGGAGGCATTTACCAATTAAGGTCCACATAGTTCTTTACTGAATCCTTAGTCACCATGATACTCAAATGTAATCCTGGGGAATTGACTTGCCAGTGCTGCATTCAAGCATCATGCCAACCCTCAATGAGTGTATCAAAGCTAGGGTTAGTCCTAGTAGAGTCAGTATAATGCTTGAATGCAGCCCTGACAACTCACCAGAGCTGCATTCATGTTTGAGGACAGCTAAGGGTGTAACTCATCGAAGCACATTGCAGCCCTTAAAGTGATAAGTGAGAGAACTGTGAATAAAAGGTGAGGAGGAAAAGGATCCAGGGACAGCAGAGGGGATTAAAAACAAGCATGATTCATGGCAGAGAGGGAAACCACCATCAATACGGACAGGGTAATCATGTAATGAGATTAAGTGTCACTCGGACAGGAAGATGAATCACCAAGAACAGCTGCCTTTATTACAACAGTATATCTTGTGCAGGAAGAGACACACAGACGGTTAGGAAGAGGCACACAGAGTTTATGGAAATTTATATATGACATATAAAATTTTATATTTACAGAGACATAAAAAAAGCATTCATTTTGTCAAGATGAAACTTTTGATGCCTATTAGTCTGTTTGTCAATGCCCTGTACTGATGTATGCATTCGGCCCTGGCTAGATCACCTGCCAGAGATGTGTTTATACATCATACTGCATTAAGCACTATGCTTTCCTGAAATTGCTAGCCTGAATTATCTGCATTTCTAAATGCATGCAGGGGATATAAACCCTTTTAGCAACCATACTAACTTGTTGAACAAGATAACCCTTATCTAGGGAGCATTGCATTAGGAATGCACCACATTAACAGTAAAATACCTATTTGGTACCAGTCAGACTGTAATAAACAAGTCAGCTGAAGATTGAACCCATAGTAATGCTTCACATCTTGGAAATGGAGTCATGGTTGTCAAACAAGATAGACACGTATTGCTGAAGCCAGTCACAAAAGGTGGCAGAAAGGCAATGACGGCAGGAAGCCAAACGCTGCAATAAAGACTTAGAAAGGGATACAACCGCTCAGGCACTTTCCATGTACAGTTAGTTTCCTAATATCTCTGCTCCATCCTTAGTATGCCATTACCTGGTCAATAAAAAACCTGTACAAAATAATAGCATTTCTGTCGAATTACATCATGCATAATTTTAAATGATCTGTAGGACTGAACCTAGTGAATTTAGATATATATAAATCTTCCCACTTGCACAGAGCAATTTAATATTGAGGCAGAGATGTTATTAGAATGTGACAAAAGTATGCCTGGATATTGGAATCACTGCAAAGGTGTGGAAAGCAGCAATGCTAGAAGCCACCAGCCAAGTCCCTAACACAATGGTGTCAATAGCAACCTGTCTGTAATCAATCCTAGCTCTGGCAGATGCTTCATGTTAGGCACATTTTATCCACAGGACATCTCTCTATGGTAGCTCCCGCCTCTCACCCTCTCCCAAACTTTCTCTCCCCACCATCATCAAAAGCTCTAGAGCTGAATGGAATCAGAAATGAAGTTGTGTTGATGAGGTTTGGTGGCAATATGGCCAATGTCTGGTATGTGAAAGGTATGGCAAGTCACGTGATGTAAGGAAAGTAGACATCAAAGGGAAATAGATCCCTGAGACAGTGCACTAGCAAAAGTCCCTGATTATAGAGGTGAAGGAAGGGTTTGAGAGGTCACTGACCTTAAACACTTTTAAGCCCACATAGTGCTTCAATGTGCTTTGTCATTAGCTATTATGATGCATGAATGCAGGCCTAGCTAGAAACTTGTTTTATTTAGGCATCATATCGATAAATTATTCACTGGCACTACATTGATTTAAGTGTTTGTCATATGACTACAAATGAGCATCAGTCTTGAACCAGCAAAATGTCCTTACAGTTTTAATAAACACGCACACCCACCAAACATGTGTGTGGACAATACAGTGAGCCCATAGAGTAACAGGGAAGTGTGTATTGGAGAGGTTGCTGGAGGGGAGGAGCGGTAGAGATTTGACTAGAAGATGGGGGGGATGTAGGGAGGAAAGAATTCAGAGAGGGAGGAGGAGATGAAAGCAGCCTCACAGACAGTAAGGCATAGAGGGAGGCAGTCAACTCTACATGCTCTGTATGAGGGTGGTATGCAGGGAGACATTGATGAGGTTAGGAACATATAGGGAGTGGGTTCAGAGGGAGCAAATGGGGAAGGAAAGCATTTGGGAAACTATAGCTTTTGGAGAACTATGGTGAGAGAGATTAAAGCATTAACCCTTTGAGAACAGCATCATTTATGAATGCATCATGGCCTTGGTCTTCATGATGCCAAAATGCAGCCCTGGCAGCATCCGTCCTTAAATGGCTAAACAGTTGGAAAAAGGCTTTATTTTATCAAAGGCATAAAGCCTGCTCCGACTCAGGTGCATGTATGTGGTAGGTAGGGAGAGAATGAGATTTCACATAAATCATTGAAACACCACCTATTACAAGGCTCCCTGTGTCCTTCCAACCCGTCACCTTCTTTTCATTCAGAGGTTGCTGAATTGCATTTCATGTGACGTGGTGGTGCATGGGTTTTGTTGCAGACCTGCGACGCTCTGACTGGCATTAACATGTTTAATAACGCTAGAGTTACTTCACCTTAATGAATACTTTGAGGAATTAAGGGTCGGGTGGACGCAGAGGGGATTTCATTTCACAAAGTAACCTTAGAAGTCTTTTGAGTGTGTAAAGTAAGGGATAAAAGTGGGCTTTTTGTCATTACAAAATCTAATGAACAAGACAAGAGGGCAGCACTTAAAGGCAATGTCCCTTTTTAAGTCACATTTAATAAGACTTTATTGATAGCATAAGACGAAGGGGGAGTCATTTTCCAAGCGATTAGTGCTGTAAATCTCATATCATATACCTTTACTCATGCTTGCCTCTTGTATTATTGATTTGGCTAAAGTCTGGAGATGATGCCGATGATTTTTGATAAGTGTGTTACCATTTCACTCATTTATATATTTTCCATGTCATTGAGAACAAAAATATGCATACAAAAAGTTCTCTTTGAGTTACAATGACCCGTGAAATATGAATCTATATATAGGTGTTTGAAGCTAAGAAGGCCTGGAAATCACCAAACCAACATCAGTCAAAAAGACACAACCCATATATGATCAAAGGAATATATGGTTCAGGATTAAAATCATGTCAGTAAAACGAGCTTAGCAAGTTTTCCTATGGCAGATCTTGACATCGTCCCTTGATATAGCCTGGTTATATCCACTGACTGTGCGTGCTTGTAGAGACACACATGCAATTCCATGTGGACACCTTTTTAACATCTGCCATAAAGGGAGACCAGGCAATTAACTTTTGGGCCGGACATAGTCCTAAAGCCATATTAAACCTCTAATACATCTAATTATAAGCTAGCTACGTATACTTCAAACAAACTGTGGATAAGGGCTGGTCGGCTGGGGGTATAGAGTGTAAGCTTCAATCAAGAATACTGTCATAACATATGGTATTGAGCACTGCCCTTATGTTTTTTTCTAAATAACGCTGGGATGTGGACATCTATAGGCCTCTGTGTAAACAGAGGTATAGGCAGACGAGTTTACCCAACTCCCTCCAACTAAATATGTCTCATGCCTACCCCTTAGTTCCTTTCATTGGCTTGCAGGAATCAAAAGCCACCAAAGCAGTGTACCCAACTCCCCCTCTCCCCCCTGTGCTATAACACATGCAGGCAGGCTGTAACAGTGCTATTAACCTGATCAGCTGCACTGTACATAGATGAAGGGTGGAGGGTAGGCAGGTTTTCTGGGGCCTCTCATTCTGATACATGGGCATACTGAGGAATCCCTCTCTGAGCAGTTTAAATCCATAACAGAGGCATCACTCTCCCAACACATTCTTGGTTTAGTCTAAGTTACAGGCCTCATACTACATTACTAGTCTGAAGATAAAGATGGCTGTTTCCATACAGAGAGGTATTCAGCACAAGTGGCACCATCTCTCGTTACTGAACTGGGGGGATGGGTAGGGGAATGGGTAGGGGTAGGAAATCCAGTTATCCCATGTGACAAATTGTGGTTGATGACATCCTGAATGTCCTTGGGAAGTGTCCTCTAGACAACCAAAATGGCCCCCATTTTGGAAACTGATAGTGCTTTAATATAGATGTATAGGGTAGTGACTGCAGTACCAAGCTTGAATTTGGGCTAAGCAATGGCAGAAATAAAAACTAAGATATAGTTGCTTTTCTCCTTAGTTTCTATAGACTAGTGCCTTACTCCACACTCTCGGTAAGATGAGTCCCAGGAAGCAACAACTATTTAGGGAGACAAGATGACACCCCATACAGGAAGAGCCACTCCATCCCTATACCATACTGACACAAGGTAGGGCTGTCTATGCTAACAATTCTCCCTTATACAGCCCACTAAGCAGCCATTGGAGCTCCACATACAGCCTACTTTGGGGAAGCTTTGGCAGAGGGACAAAAAACTATTACCTCCTGTAGTTTGTCAATGGTAAGGCAGTCTCTGGGGGCCAACACTGTATATATTGCTATACTAAGGATAGGAGAATGTGACAGAGTCTTTTTTGGGCCCAAAGGAGACCAGTATTTTGCATAGGTTTATGTATGATGGCACGTTGTATAAAAAAAAAGAGTTTGACTCCCTTTGGCCCTCGACTGCCATCTTTCCTTATATGTAGGTGACATGTAGAGGAAATTATGGTATTAATAAAAAGCAAGCTTCTAGGAACTCATTTGATATGTTTAATCCTTGGTCCATTGTTCAAGCAGCTGAACACATTAAAACTATTAATACCTATACAAGGGCTTGTATAAGTAGGCCCAATACAAGCACTGGTAAGATTAAAGAGTAAACAAGTGATTGTACTATCAATATACATGAAAGTGTAAGTACTCTTCAGCAAAGATCATCCCGCACAACTTTTGACTTGTGTCTCTAGTACTAGCAGCAGCAGTAATATCAGGACTGATTATCCTCTCTATGTTCGGGCATCACTGACGTAATAGTCATTTATTTTTACGACATGGGAGGTGTTGCTAAAGTAATAGAATGATAATGGGAATGGCAGCATGAGGTGTAAAGCCCAGAGGTATGAGGTCGGCCAATATCTGATCAGTGGGATGGTGGAGATACTATAGCCTGGTGCAGCAAATAAAAAGTGCTGAAAAAAAGCAAAGTCATCCTTTCTTGCTCTGTTGGTCCATAGAATAATAATCATAAAACCCTATTGCAGACATGATGAATTCAGTATGGTGATAAATATTCTGTGTAAGCAGTGAGGTCACAGTGTAGGTGGCATTTCTATGGTAATGGGGGACATTCTTGGCTGATCATGGGAATGACTGGGACAGTGATTGTGCTGCAGTAATGAATTTGATTGTGGATGGCAGGAAGGGTGCAAAAAAGGGGGAATAAAGTGATATCCCTTTAGTGTGAGTGTGGCAAGAGCAGAGAGCAGAACGGTTGCAACATTAGCATGATAAAGGAATGTGTTTCTGATCCTAATTAACATTGTGACCAGCAGTCTGTAAATTCACAACGTTTAGCATGGATATAGGCCTATGCAGGGTTCATAACTTACTTGCCAGTGCTGTATTCAAGCATCATGTCAGCCCTAAACAGTTAAACTGTTGATACAATCACAAAGGATCAGCATCATGCATGAATGCTGCCCTAATGAGTAGGCCCAAGAGTAGGCCTTTTTGTCAATCTGAATGATTTGTGATGGAAAACCTCCGCGGAGGTGTAGTATCTGCAGTAAAACCTCCGAGGCGTAGCCGAGGAAGTTTTACAGCAAATACTACACCTCCAAGGAGGTTTTCTAGCTTATACTCCATCATAAAGGGTCTACCCCACTCTGCTTTTGCTATTCCCGTGATATTTCACATTTTTTGTTAAAAAACGATTATGTGTTTAGTCTGGGACTCGAACCTACTACAGTGAGGTTATATCTACATCAAAATAGAATAATAATCTATATTCAAAGCTGGCTGATGTAGTGGACTCTGTAGCCTAATGGATAGGAGACTGGCTTTCAAAACCTCCTATGGAGAGTTCAATCCCAAGGCAGGGCAATTTAAAAAAAAATCTTTTTCTCAAACGGTTTACAATAGTATTTTTTTCTCAACACCGGGAAGATCCATTTATGGTGCCCCATTACATGGAACCTGGATCTACCCAACTTTGAAAGGAATTTCCATCCACGTTTGATAAACTATGTAAGGTATGCTAAAGGTCCGTTATAAATTCCATCTTGCTTCAAAGGCTTATTGTATTACACTCAGGTCTTGATAGTCCGCCCCTTATGGTTGCAGGTAAAATTATGGCGGATATCTAATCAGGTGGACTATCAAGTCATATTTGTATAAAAATGTATTAGAGATGTACCAGAAAAAAAGCATGGCGGATCCTGTGTATGTCGGACTATCAAGGGACGGACTTTTAAGACCTGACTGTATAGAGTAAGGGATTGAAAGATCTGTATGTCAGCCTTCCTCTGTGGCCTAATTGGTAGAGCGATGGCATTCAAGCATGAATACTTTATTCATGCTTGGGTTCGAATCCCATAAGGAGCAAGGTTTTAATGAGAAAGTAATTCCCAAAACCTCCTCTGGAGGTTATTTCAAAAAACCTCCGCTCATGGCCTCCAAAACCTCCGCTCAGGGTCCACAAAACCTCCGCTCAATACCTCCAAAATCTCCGCTGAGAGTAGCAGAACATGAATATGAAAATAAACCTACAGTAGGAACAATAGACCAAACACCCAGGCGGAGTATAAGTGATAAAAAGAATACTGTGATACATGACTTGTAGAAGTCTATAAATGTGCGATTGAAATTGACATGTGGATATAAGGCAGAGCCCATTTTAAGTTAAAATGATAGTTCAACCTGGTCAACTGAGTGCAAAGAAAGAGGAGCACGCATATCAAATCGTGCCAAAACATTTCCATTGCCATGCAAAGATCACACCTGCCAACTTTAATTTTCATCTGCACAGCTGCAAACTTTTTTCTTCTCTTTTCATGTCCTGTTTATGACAGGTGAGAACAAATGAAACATGAGCATTCTCTGCCTGATAATTAAACTGTATTGTTTTCTTGAGAGGGGATAAATTCAGAGAAAAGAAATACCAAGAGAGGATTTGGCAAAATGGGTAATCATCTAGCTCGAAATCTTTGTACTGAACCTGTGAAAAAGGACAAAGTGTAAATTGTATTTTCATCTCTTTAGGGTAACACAAGAATGATAAAACTAGTCATGGAAAGACAGCCAATACCGCAGGTCACTCCTATAGTTCACCAATATGTTAGCATAGCTCCTTGTATCCATTGACCAGGAACTCCCACTATCTACATTGATCCCCCCCCCTGCCCCCAATACACATCCTTCTTCCCAGTTCACATCTGTCTCAGGCTGCCCAAATGCTAATTGAGTCTGATCCTGGGCCCCTTATTCTGGTAGGAAAGGTCATTCTTTTTCACACATAACACCCAGTGAGGGATGTAGGGCAAGACCTATTCAAGAGAAGCCTCAGAGGGATACCTTGACAGTGGTAACAGGGGATGGGGCACAGTGGTAAAGATAGATGGTAGACTAGTAGTACAGATTTGTTCCCTTTATCCAAAGTAGATCAGGCATTTTATAAATGACATGAGAAATGTGCTATTAAGATGCTGTTGGAGAATAAAGCAGGAAGAACAGAGTTAGGATCAATAAAAGGCAGGGATGCCAAATGACCATGCAGAGTAAAAACAACTTTAACTTTAACATTCTGTGATAAATTAGTGTTCTTAGCCCTGTTTTATCCTTTTAGAATACGTAGCAGATGTTCCTATGGTCAATCTCTTAAGCTCAATTTATCTCACTGAAATAACCCAATATGTCTAGACTAGTTTTGATGGAAAGTTTTTGAATTACAAACTATTATCTATGGTTTAGCACAAAAGTGTGAAGTACTACAAGAGTGACATCCCTTTACTGTGAGTGTGGCAAGGACAGAGAGTAGAATGGTTGTAACATTGCTATAATAAAGGAATGTTTTTCTCATCCTTAATAACATTGTGATCATCAGTTTGTAAATTCGCACATACAACAATAATTTGAGCATTGCTTGTGCCTGGAGCAATTTTTGATATCACTGGTATATCTCACAACCAGTAATTTTAAACATGTTAACATAGGGCTCTAGGTAGGAACATCTGTATTGAAGGGTCTATGAATTTACATTCTATTATAGACCCTTATACACCCAGCTACTTTTTTATCCTTCAAAGGTAATCGGAACAAGTGTCTAGCCTTAGGCAATTAAACAACACTAAAATCAAAATAGAAAGTGCTCTCAGTGCTAATTATATTGAAGTAATTGCTTCTCAACTCCCCCATTATAATTATGTCCTTTTTGTAAAGCACTTTACTCTATGACATTGACATCACTACATCTGGTAGGACATGATGACATGATGACATACATGCAAGGGGGGAATAGCGATTTGGGGGCCAGCAATATAAAGTGTAATGGGAACCCATCCTTGAATACAAGTACAATATTTCCTCTGCTTACAGTGTCCTTGTTGCTCGTGTTAGAGCCATTTCCTGGATAACAATTACAGATAAAATCCTTCACATTCCAAGGGGGATTAAAAAGAGATGTTGTAATCTCCTGCCTACAAAGCAAAATAATCCAGCAAGTGGGATGGCTGTACGTGTACATGCCACACATCATATTCTATGGCAGGTGCGGATTTATAGCACATCTTTTTATCCATCATCACTTCCCTCTCGATGGGGAAGCTTTTATCAGGCCTGCTTATATACCTCAAATGCAAAATCAAATCGGTACCGTCCTTGCCAAGTAATTATTTTTCTAGCTGGCTGGATAATGTGATATGTGGCAGATTCCCCTCTGCATGCTTACAGCCTACTAGTCTCATCCTGTACATGTGTCATCGTCATTAGTGAGAGAGGGACATCTCTTCATCCCCCTACCACCCTACTAACCGACTACTGAGCTGTCCTTGTCTCTTCCACTCTGCTTTATCAGACATGCACTCAGCAATGTATGATACCATAGGATGTCTAACCCTTTAAATATGGCACAGTGGTTCATATAAATCTGGAAGCTTCATTAAAGCATCATGCTGGTTATGCTGCATTAAAACATTAGCATGATGCATGATGCAGGCCTTGGGAGTAGACTCACCAGTGCTGGATTGATGCATCATGGAAGCACCATGTGGCCCTGTAAGCCCATCATTTGCCCAAATGTCAGCAAATGTCCCAAATGTTGCTATGAATTGAACAAACATGATCATTCTGAGAGCTATGACAATAAAGCCACAGGTATTTACAGAGTATGTAGTCCCTGTTACCTGGCGACAAAGCAGGGACGATAATCGGCTTTAACCTCCAATCCTCAGATAGATCATGCAGGAATGGGGTCCATCTATAGGAAAGAACTGTATGATCCTTCCCCAAATATATATAAGGAATCTGTGAAGTCAGTGCAAAGATTCATGAGTAACAACCTCCCTGAATATATAAAACATGTGTTTACCTCAATGTATATTTGACTAAAAAAATGATATGACAATATTAGGTCCAACGATAGCATGGGTTGTGTTGCCTACTTGCATTCTGCAAAAGTCAGTAATGGTATCATAACCCACTACTATACTAGAAGCCCCGACCCCACCCTGGGCTGCCTTCAGGCAGCAGTGTGGTTGTCATCTACACTTTGTGGTATGGTAGGACTGGGGGCATACAGTATGTGGCCTAAGCACAGAAGTCAGGGTATGACCTCACTGCAGTTACATTGCTACCTCTGCAATAAGGGGAAAAGGGGAAAGAGTAAAGAAAAGGGTTTCATGTCACCCGTTCGGTAAGGTAGATTCCCCATAAGTTGGACACATACCCTGAGACAGATGGTAAACATTTGAGGTAATCCATGTACACTACAACTTCTGGTGTTCTTTTGGAGGGGAAAGAATAACCTAACCTTACCATTGTTCATAAATATAGTGCTTAGAATGCTTGAATAACCATGAAAGCAAGTGTGAGTCCCACTCCAGGTGAGTCTAGTATTTTACCCTATAGCCCTAAAAATCCAAATTGAGTTTGCAAAACAGAAGAGAGACATACTTGAAGAAAACTACCTACAGTTCTATTGACAATAATAAAGCAAATCTAACCATTACTTTCATGATCATATTGAAAGAATTCTGACTTACCTACTCCTCATTTTCAGACAAATTACCTGAAATTCCCAGAAAAATGCAGTTTTATAAGATGGGCCTACCTATAGTTCCCCATGTCAGCAACACTGTGGTATAGAATAGGATATAGAATGCCTCCCCAAGTAGGCTGTGAGGCCTCCAGGTGAAAGTGCAGGGGGATGTCCCACAGAATGGTGGCATGGTTTTATCTATTCATGTCAATGTGTGGCGTACCGCTAGGTACTGCGGAAAGGGGAGGGAGACGGTCGGTGGGAAATGAAAGGGTTAGGTAGTGAAAAGGGAAGGGGTAGGTGATGGGTGGTAGGAGAGGGGATGAAGGGGTAAAGTAGTGAAGAGGGATAGAGTAGTAGAAAGGATGATGGGGAAGGGGTTTACAGAGCGAATTCTAAAACCCCAATAATAATCCTATATCCCTTGTAGGCCAATCCCCAACATTAAGAAAAATGTAAGTATGTTGTACGACTTGTTCAAGTTCTCACTGATTTACTGTAAGACCATTTTTTTCAGTCTATGCATCATACAGACATTAGACAAAATTTTGTCATGATGCACTTACCCGCTACTGACAAGCTCCTCTCAGCCACTGCTCCTGTGCATCATGCTGATGATTCAATTAACATGAATCTTGAGGCATCATACAAAACAGATTTAAGCCAAAAGCATTTACATTTGTAAGAGCGCAAATATGCCTTCTATACATTTTTACATTTTTAATGATATGTAAAATTTGACAGATATTGGCATATTTGGTATCAAATTACAGCTTAATCTGCAGTGGGCCAAATATAGCATACATCATTCTTTGATTAATGAAACTTAAATACTAAAATTTGAAATGTCTCAAACTAAGTCTTTTTTTAGAGTGGCCTCAAGTAGCTTTTTGAGGCGTGGCCACATTGGCAATGAGAAACCAAATTTTTGGATGTGGCCTAAAGTAGCTTTTTGAGGTATTGCGGTGGGTGCAGGGTGACAAGTAGGTTTGGAGGGAGACGGCTGAGATGGGGAGTGATGTGCATAGAGCAGACACTCACCAGTGTACACAGATAATCTTTAGGCTCCAGACCTTAGTCAGTACTGGCTTACAAACCACTCAATAGTGCCTAGCCTACATAGTCATTTTCTCGTTCCCTATACAGCCAACCTACGTAATTCAATACTGTCAGTAGGGTGATTACTAACCAATCTACATTTAGTCTTCTCCATTTTAGGGGTTAAAGCCAGTATTCACGCACTCACCCACTGGCAGGGTTTATGGAACTAGCAAATCGTCACCAAATGGTCACCATAGCTCCATCTGGTGGCTTGCTTCTGAACAACTCCAGTATCAATGTTGTTTCTAATATCCATAAAGAAGCAATAATTTCTAATGAAGCTATGTCATATTCTCTTTTCAAAACATATCATAAATGCATAAGTAAAGCAGAATTCTCTGCATGCTTTTGGACAAGATACATGCTAAACTAAGAGGGAAAAATTATTTCCCCCAAAGGATACCTTGGCAAGATTTGAACCAGGGACCTCTCACACTCTAGGCCAGCTCTCTATGCATGTACCTGTAGAGGCCTGACTGGTTTGGGGAGGTGTACAGACTTGTCACTTGCCACCGTATGTCATGTTCATGTAAAATTTCTGAAGAAACGAGTGCCGGTACCCCTCCTTTTTTTTGGATAAATACCAAGCTATGGCCATAATCTTCACCATATTAAAATTACATGTGGCCTACAACTGTTTTTCTTACTTAGATATCATGTTAAATAAGTGTATGCCAAAGACGAAAATGTCATCTGTTACTTCAAGCATCAAGTCCAAAATAAAACCGAATAGAACTTTTCAACAAGCTTTTTTTATTCTTATCCTTGTTCCTAAGTATAGATACCTCACATATCCATGGTTTTTACAAAACAATCTGGTGAATTATATATGGTTTATCTGGTTTCTTCCAGGAATGTGAAAAATTAGGAAAATATATGACCCCTTGCATCAGGCATCACAGCACAAAAGATAGTATGGGTACCCCCAATTTTTTTTTGCCCAATGGATTCTATAGCATTTAAGGAACCATCTGTAGTTTTCTTAGGAGGCCTGAAACTGTATTCAATTTGGGGGTAATAGGGACTTTCACCTTTAATGAGTATTTAGCTAAGTCCTTTTGAGCAAGGCATGTTGTTATGCTCAATGTTTTCTATATAGCACTTGGTCATGCCTGACAAATGTCACTATGCCTTACTTTCTGTAGCCACTGCAAACTAAGGGCTGGAGTATTTCACTTATAGAAGGGGTTAGGGGAGGGTGAGTTGATGGATTGCAGGTACAGCGGAGAGGGTGGGGGGGGAACTTGGGTGGAGGTAGGTGGGGCAGGCATTATATGGATGTAGGGGTGGGCTGTACAGTAGGGGGGGGGATAGTTTGAGGGCAGTGACTTGGATGAAGGTAGGCGTGGCAGACAGCAGGGACTGGGTGATGACACACAGTTATGATGGATGATGACTGGGTGAATATGCATGTAGACCCGGGATGCTGACAGGATGCTGTGGGACGGCACCTCTCATGTACCGGAAGCACTCCCCTTACTGTGTGGGCCAATGTCGGCTGGCAGTACCAATGTTTCCTATTTGGAGAGTTTTGATGCAAAAAAAAAGCACAAACGTCATTTCCAAAAGAGTGGAAAGCTTAAGCCTTGCTTTTTCAGGGAGGTCACAGATCCTCAAACAATTTACCCAAGATTAACTATGTGTAATGACATTAACGCCTGCTCTGTACTAACTCTGTGCTCTCTTACAAAAATACTATAGTGACCCTAATGTGTCTTTACAAAAAGCACTATATAGCAAATGGATTTATGTTGTTTTACATCCAAACCCTTTATTTGTCTTATATCTGCCATGGTATTTAAAAAAGGATGCCATTATAGAAAGCACATTCCATGCTATAATTCTTTTTATTTCATAAGAAGCTTTTTTTTCATCTATGGCTTTAGTTTGACTTTCTTGTACATATGAAGAAAAAAAGATCATATGCAGAAAAAGTATTTTGTGCAGGATACTCACAAGCTGTGATAGTAAAACCAGACCCAGATTTTTTATGGTATCGGTGCATCACAATTATTGATCAATTTCTTAGATTTTTGTCTGTATGTGTGAGCAGTATGGTAAGTGGGGGGGGGGGTGAGGGGAGCAGTAGATTTCCATACACTGTATACCTGTTGGCACGCTTTGGGAGTGCAATCCTCCATCAATGCCTACATCCTCCCCCTCCCTGCATAGACCTCTCACTTTCCTCTTTCACTATCTGATATTAAGGGCAGGTAGTGTGAGTAACAAAGTACTTTGGCCACTGGGCAGGGTGTGTGAGTAGTACTAAATAGTGGGGTTAGAAGGCAGGTTTGTGAGTAGTAGAGAAATTTGAGTTTGATGTGTGAGTAGTACAGAAAATAGGGTTAGGGTGTGTTAGTAGTACAGAAAGTAGGGTTAGGGTATGTGAGTAATACAGAAAGTGGGGTTAGGATGTGTGAGTAGTACAGAAAGTGGGAATAGGGTGTGTGCGTAGTACAACAAGTGGGGTTAAGGTGTGTGAGTAGTACAGAACGTAAGGTGAGGGGCAAGGTGTCTGAGCAGTACAGAAAGTAGGGTTAGGGTGTGTGAGTAGTACGTAAAGTGGGGATAGGGTGTGGGAGTAGTACGTAAAGTGGGGTTAGGGGCAGGGTCTGTGAGTAGTACAGAATGTTAAGTTAAGCCCTGGCAACACCAGCAGCACTGGCGAGTTACTCACCAGGGCTGCATTAATGCATTATGACAACCAAGGGCATGATGCAATCAGATATCATGCTGTCCTTTAACGGTTAATGCTTCTACCCCCCCTGTCTCCCTTGCTTGTTATGCCTCTGACTCCTTCCCTACACCCCCGCCCCCCCCCCCCCCCCCACACCATTTCACATCTTAATGAGAACAGAGTAGGTCTGAGAATATAAGACGTTAGACGCTGCGTTTGTTCTTCATCTCAAATGAAAGTCTGATAACGTTGATAATGAGACTGTGTACGAATGATGAAACTTAGTCCAGACATACATATGATAGCAGGACAGACCACCCACACTCCCTTTATATATATAGTCCCCTTTTTTGTCATCTCTTTGTTTTTTGTAGTCTGTATATTCAATGGCCTTGGCTGATTTAATAGTAATTAGGACAGTTGCAGGAAAAGGAAGTATATATACTACTAGCAGGTACGTAGAATATAACACAGGAAAACATCATATTTACAAAATATGATAAGCAAAGCACAGTCAACATGTATGGTATGTTAATGCTATGGGCAGCAATTCCAACCACTATGATATAAATGAATTTGCTGACAATTGCCATACCCTCTGCAGAGTTAATTGAAGAGGGAGCCAGAGAGAAAGCACAATACACATAATACACAAAAAGCAACATTAGTGTCTATGTTAAAGTTGGGGGAAAGTTCGGGGAAACAAGAAATCAGATATCTGATAGGGATATAATTTTATTATAGACTGGTAAAGGTAGTGGTGGATTCTATAGGGCGATGACTGAGTAGGTGGGGGACCCACAAACCACTATTCTGGTAACCAGTGTGTACACATACATGAACAAAGTGACATCCCAACCACTGACACCACCCGTTATTCTGGCCTGTTGCTCGAACAGCCAATATGGGGCCTATAATACTTAATACAACATCCAGCCATAACATGACACCGCCATGAGTCGCTCAAAAGTCTGCGTCATAGTGTACCTGAGCCACTCTCTGTGGGAGTCATCGATCAATTAACTCAGCGGGCAGAAAGCAGGCAGCAGACTGCACTTTGCACTGGGCCCTTAATGCCCCGTCATTAGTCCTTCTATATACCAGCTCATATAAAGGGAAGAGGAGGGTTACCCATTGTAGGCAGCCATTTTGTCCCATGGAAAGATGAAATTGGTTCATATGGATAATGACAAAGCTTGTTCCAGGTCCAGGGGTAAGGTTGGATTGCTATGAGACGCGATGGATATACCAGACATTCTTTAGTTCTATTTCTTACTACTGCTATGGCAGTGGCGCTGTATATATATATAAGCGCTCAGCTACACACTTATAGGCCTGTTAAACAAGCTGTGAAAGACTAACCCTCTAAAGGCTGCATAATGCTTTAATGCACTGTGGCCTTTGTCGTCAGGATGCAGGAATTCACCCCTGCTAGTTACTTGCCAGAAACTCCATTGGTGCGTCATGCTGATTCCCCTGGCATATAGAAACTCTGTAGGGATGGCATGATACATAAATGCAGGGCTGGTGAGTGGACTGCCAAATGCTGCAATCATGCATCATGAAAAGGAAGGATATAGAATAACATTAAAGCACTTGGTGGCCCTTAATGGACTTGGGGAAACAGGAGGCGAGCACTGATCCACTGTAAGCTGGACCCAACCCACCCGCACTGGGTTCAAAGGCACCAGTTGTATACAGGAGATCAGAGACTGAGCCTCTGCAATTAAACCACACTCGATTTGTCCACTGGTGGGCGGTGGTCGTGTATTTACATGTGTTTTGGGCAGCCTTTATACCCCTTAAGGAAAGCATAATACATTAATGCATCATATCCTTGGTTGTCATGATGTATGAATGCAAGTTACTCGCCAGTGCTGCATTCAAGTAAAATGCAGACCCTATGGAGTTGAGACACTCCCGCATGATACACCAATGCAGCACTGACAAATTAATTGTTGAGTTTGTTGGCCGTTCACAAACATATGAAAGTCCAACAAATCCCCAGCCATACCTTGCCTGTAAAACATTGTTTGGGCTCAGTCCGGTAACTCCCAACTGCATAATGTATTACCCATTACAATGCAACTGTCATGATACACAAGCAAAGAAGGGTGAGTAACTCATCAACACTACATTGGTGCATGAAGCCGAGTGTATTATCATGATGAGAGGACAACACATATAAATGTAGCTCTCACAAGCTACTTGCCTTGGCTGCATTAATGTATTATTAGGACAAAGGGCAGAGCACTTTAAAACACCATGCCGTCCTTAAATGGTTAAGTAGAGTAGGAAAGCTGCTGACAGAATTCACCTCGTCCTCTACACAGATCTAAATTTGGCCAGTCCTGAATTTCTCAAGTATTGTAGTGATGATGAACCAATGCAGTCACTCCCTGGTGCATCATGCAGACTTTTCAGGAGTGTAACAGCCCTGCAGGGTCGCCATGATGCAAGAATGCAGCACCATTCCCTCCTATCCAGCCCAATCCTATATGTCCACCTGGATAACTGCAGGGGTTTTGGTTCACATCTTTTGTCTGTAATACCTACCAAAATGTTTCCAGCATAGAAAGGGGATATTCTTTTAACCCTGTAAGAATGAAATTATGCATCAATGCATCATGTCCCTCTGGATTGAGACAGTCTCATAGTGTCAGTATGATGTACCAATGCAGCACTGGCGAAGTTGGTGCACCATGACAACAATCATATTATAGCAACATCTGTCCTTAAATAGCTAAGGAGCGACTGCCTGACATGCTGGTTGGTTGGCTGCTGTGGTGTCTGAGGGGACCGGGCCTAACATCCGGCAGTACACTGCACCTAGCAGTCTGTCTATAGGGGTGTCCTGATGCATGCTGCAACACAGCTCTTGCTACTAGTTTTCCATAGAGACTTCACAGAACTCCCTCAACCCGCTCAGTGATGTATATGGTGATCAAAACAGTACTTATATAAAAAGAACTGCCTCTACCATATCCCTTTTCCCTGGGTCCAATTAAGGCACTTCCAATTTTAGTACTTGCCATTCTGGAACTTCTCAGCTGAATCCACTCCCCAGTCAAGTTCATTGCAAATGAATTCCTATAGGCAATAATATCCAGTCGTCCTCAGTAGCTCATAATGTTCAGTAGGGGAACAAAATGGCTGGCTTTATGAAACCCACAGTTACAGTGCTATATATCCCTCTCCCCGATAGGATCACCCCCTCTCAGTAACCACCCTCCCCCAACCCATGATCCATGCCTCCCTCCTCCCTCCTTCATAATACCACCACCATCAGGCTCCCTTTATGCTAAATATAATTCAATACAGGGAATATGAATATAAAAATAACTCAGAAATCAGCACAGAGAAAGATCACCAGCCACATATCCCTCTGTGGTCCTCTCTGTGCCTTTCATGTTTTGGTTTTTGCGCCCGATCAATTTCCGTTGCCGGTCTATTGAGCCAATCAGAACGCAGCATGAGGGGAGTATTTGGTTAGAAAATAGCCACGATTGGGACTCGTGAGGGGTGGGCCCCGTGTCCTAACCAAGCATGGGAGGAGGTAATTCTGGACAACAATGCCCCAATGCACCTGCATGGCAGTTAAGGACAGCATGTTGCCTCAAGCTCCATGTTCATTTGCCATTATGATGTAGCAATACAGTAGTGAAGAGGAATTTGCTGACCCTGCATTCATGCATCATGCCAACCCTTAGTGAGTTACCATAGATTTTACATTTTAGAGGTGAGAAACTATTGATCTGCAAAAGATTGTTCAATGGAAAGTTATTCATGGCTCAGTGCATGGCTAACACTATACGCTGTAATCAAATATCTAATGGGTTCAGGAAGATAATGTAATACTAAGAATTTTTTCACTTATACAGAAATCACTTCCTTATAAAGAAATCACTTATGTGGAAGTCTGCCTGAAATAGAGGATGGCAAAGTGGTAACAGGCCGGGACAGATGTAAGCGACCTGAGAGAGAAGCCTCACAACAAGAAAGAGGATGGGTCATCATGCTAGAAAGAAAACTTGGCACTTTTATTTGGTTCATGAACGTGAGTGACACTCCCATCTGCTGACTGACACTTCAAAGAATTACATACACACAAGGTCAGGTCCTGTTAAACATTAAACATTTAACCCTTTCACTGCTGGCCTCGAATAATGTAATTTGGACTTTGACCACCGGCCCTAAAGCATGGAAACATGCATGTTTGCAAGTATGTACTTCCTGCGGTAGTTGTTAAGGAGTAAAATAAAAAGTATTGGGAGACATATTCTACACCTTTCTGCCAAGGGGATGTAGTATACATGTTAAATATTTTTGGATTGATTGAAAAATTCTTACTCTTTGTTTCACAGCAGGAGCTAGAATTCAGTGGTATTGCTGCCATAGGGCAGCACCTTTGCTGCCCTATGGCAGCAGCGGTTTTTCAAGGGTATTTTAGATGCTGATCAGAGGCAGCTGTGGTTAAGGATGGCTGATGGTCCAATGCAGCCACAGCAAGTAGCTCACTTTAGTAAAGCCTGTCTGGTTGTCCCGATGCCTGAAGGTAGATCTGGCAAGTTTCTCACCAGGGCTGCATTCAGTCATCATGAAGGCAAAATGGCAGTACATTTGCGCACTATGCTGCCTTCACATGGTAATATTGGGGACAGTGACATTGAGGCTTTTTCTTTCATCACATGCACTGAATGTAAAGAAGTGCCTCATGAGTTGGGGGAAAGTGAGTGTCACCGACAAAGATATAAATGCAGACTTCTTACTTGTGAGGACTAGCATCAAAGAAGTCCTTATGAGGAAATCACTCATGTGGAAGTCCATCTGAAATAGAAGTGGGGACAAGCCAAAACAGATGTAAGAGACCATAGAGAGAAGCCTCACAACAAGAAAGAGGATGGGTTACTCGCAGCAAGCTTTGACAAGTGATTGAAGGCAGGAGCCATAAAGCAGCGCCTGCTCTGGAAGTGGAAAGGAGGCATCAACTGAGGGAGGTAAAAGAACTGTTCAGACGACGCCAGGTAAACAGCACAGACAAAGCAGCCATTAGGTAGCAAGGTAATCGAGGTATTAACCAATTAAGGTCCACACAGTACTTTACTATGCTATGTCCTTTGTCATTATGATAATTAAATGAATCCTGGGGAATTTACTTGCTAGGGCTGCATTCAAGCATCATGCCAACTTTGAGGAGGAAAAGGAGCCCGGGACAGCAGAGGGGATTAAAAACAAGCATGATTCATGGCAGAGAGGGAAACCACCATTGATACGGACGACATAATGATATAATGAGCTTTAGTGTCATTCGGACAGGAAGAATTGCCAAGGACAGTTGCTTTAATTACAACAGAAAAGCATGTACATTGTAGAGATAGATGGAGAGTGAAAAGGGAGGTAGAGGGACAAACAGACAGGAACAGACAGACTGGGAGGGGAACAGACAGTTAGGAAGATGCACACAGAGTATATGAAAACATATATATGATGTTATGGCTATGTCTCATGAACTTCGGCAAATGTTTTCCTCTCTGACTGGGTGCTAACTCTGACTGGGTGCCATCTCTGACCAGCTACCATCTCTGACCGGCCTGAATGGAAACAGTTTATTTAGGGCAGATGTAAATAAAATAGAATAACTCTTTAAAGTAGTAATGAGTTGCCCACTTTTATCATCATCTGCCCTAAATAAACCGTTTTTATTCAGGCCGGTCAGTATGGCACCCAGTCAGAGATGGCATCCGGTCAGAGATGGCACCTGGTCAGAGACGAAAACATTGGCCCAAGTTCATGAGACACAGCCCTAACCTTTTTTTTCTTATATGAAATAACATACCAAGACATTAAAGAAGTTTATTTTGTCATGATGATACTTTCCATTTCTATTAGTCTATTTGTCAATGTCATTTATATAAATAGTCATCATACAGAATGCAACTCTGGTTAGATTACCTGTCAGCACTGTGTTTATGCATCATTGACATACTGCATTTGGCAATCTTCTGTCCTGAAAGTACTAGCCTGGATTAACTTGATTTCCAAATGCATGCAGAGGATATACTTTTTTGAGCTACCACACTAACTTGTTTAAGTTTACATATGGGACAAGATAACCATTATCTGGAGACCATTGCAGTAGGAATGTAGCCCATTAACAGTAAAAGACCTGTTTGCTGCCGTCAAACTATAAGAGACAAGTCCGATGAAGATTGAATCCGTAGTAATGGCTCCCATCTGGTAAATGGAGTCATGGTTGTCAAACAAGATAGACACTTATTGCTGAAGCCGGCCACAAAAGGTGGCAGAAAGGCAATGATGGAATGAAGCCAAACGCTGCAATAAAGACGTAGAACGGGATACAGCCGCCCAAGCAATGTTGCACAGGACTTTCCATGTAGGCTTGGTTTGCTAATATCTCTGATCCAACTTCAGTAAGGCATTACCTTGTGAACTGAAAACCCATACAAAATGATATGATTTCTGTCAAATGACATCATGCATAATGTTTAATAATCTGCAGGCGTTAGCCTTGTTAATATAAATAAAATCAGAAAACAGGGAGAGAGAGTGTTGTTAGAGTGTGACAAAGATATGCTTAAAGATTGGAACCACTGCAAAGGTGTGGAAAGCAGTGATGCAAGAAACCACCAGGCAAGTCCCTGACACAATGGTGCCAATAGCAACCTGTCTGTAATCAATCCTAGCTGTGTCAGTTGCTCAAAGTATGGCACATTTTATCCACAGGACATCTCTCTATGGTAGCCTCCAACTCACACCCTCTCACACACTTTCTTTCCCCACCATCATCAAAAGCTCTAGAGCTGTTTGGAATCAGAACGGAAGTTGCGTTGATGAGGTTTGGCGGCAATATGGACAATGTCTGGTATGTGAAAGGTAGGGCAAGTAACGGGATGTAAGGAAAGTAGGGATGAAAGGGAAATAGATCCCTGAGATAGTGCCCTAGCAGAAGTCTGGGATTATAGAGGTGAGAGAAGGGTTTGAAGGGTGACTGACCTTTAACGCTTTAAGGCTGGCATGTGGCGAAAAAGCAAATTTGTCATCATCATGCTACAATAAAGTAAGCAAACCCACCTTTTGAGACTTTAATGCAATCAATACTACTATGACAAACATGGGTATGGAACTATAATATGAGATTAAAAATATATTGTATTATGCTCTAACTGTTCAAGATAACTGTATAAGGCGATATTTGGCCATTAAATCTATAAAGGTAGGGAGAGAGTGGGGTTGGAGAGACAACACATAATTCAGTGACACACAACCTATTACAAGGCCCTGGGTGTCCTTCCAATCCATCACTTTCTTTTCATTCAGAGGTTGCTGAATCACATTTTATGTAACATGGTGGTACTTAGGTTTTGTTGCAGACCTGCGATGCTCGGACTGGCATGAACGTGTTTAATAACGCTAGAGTTACTTCACCCTAATGAATGCTTTGAGGAATTAAGGGTTGGGTGGACGCAAAGGAGATTTCCATTTCACAAAGTAGCCTTAGAAGTCTTTTGAGTGTGTAAAGTAAGGGATAAAAGTGGACTTTTTACAAAATCTAATGAGCAAAACAAGAGGGGAGCACTTGAAGGCAATGTCCTTTTTTAAGTCACATTTAATCAGGCTTTATTGATAGCATAAGACGAGGGGGAGTCATTTTCCAAGCGATTAGTGCTGTAAATCTCATATCATAGTTCTATACTCATGTTTGCCTGTTGCATTACTAATTGGGTTAAAGTCTGGAGATTGTGCCAATGTTTTTGATATGTCTGTTACCATTACACTCTTTCAAATATTTACCATGTCATTAAGAGCAAAAATATGCATACAATACATTCTACACAAATATGTAGACCCATGAAATACAAATCTCTATATATATATAGGTACATAAAGGTAAGAAGGCCCGGAAATCACCAACCAACACCCAAATATGAGTAAAGGTATGTATATGGTTCAGGATTTGCATTTTGTCAGCTTACCATGTAGACATTTCTTTTTATGGAACATGTTTGTACAGTCCTTTGATTTTGACCGGTTATATTCATTGGCTGTGCATGTTTGTAGAGACACACATGCGATTCCATATGGACAACATTTTAGCCTGTGCCATAAAGAGAGATGAGGCAATTAACCTTTGGTCATTTAGAGACCTCTTATCCACCTGGCGTAGTTCTACAAACCACATTAAACCCATAATTCCTCTGATGACAGACTAGCTACTTCAAACAGACCGGGGATTATGATGGGTAGGCTCGGGGTATAGAGTATAAGCTCCAACGGTGACCCTGAACTCTCCGTTATAGTTTGATCGAGAGTTATCGGTTTTGTCTAATAAATGTACATTGTTTAGGTGATCACTCTCACATCCATCCCTCAAAAATATCAAACTTATTTTGCCTGTTTTACTTTACCTTTCAAGGAAGGGGGAAAATGGGTCAAACATTATAATTTTATAAACACCATATTGCTTCCTGCACTCTTGTCTGTATATTATCATCATGTCTGCTTCTGTTGTCATAAATAAATATAAAGTGTTAGTATCTTTAATGGTGTATGAGCGAAGATAACCCCACACAAAATATGTCAGGATCAACCTTTGACTTGTGTCTCTAGTACTAGTAGCTGCAGTAATATCAGCACTGATTACCCTCTCTATGTTTTGGCATTACTGACATAATAGACAATTACTTTTACAACGTGGGAGGTGTTGCTAAGGTTATGGAATGTTAATGGGAATGGGGACATGAGGTGTAATGGTCAGAGGTAATGGGAGGGTCGGGCAAATATTCTGCCTGGTTTACTGCCCTATTGTCTGACCTATATTCCACAGTGTAATATCCCCTATTTTAAATTAGGTGAAAAAGAAACTGGTCATTTCACGGATGTTTAAGTGCATGACCTAGTCAGACTAAAACAAGTGGATCTATGCAACATAATTCTCTGAGAATCTACCTGATTATCATCTAAATTACTGCAGTAAAGGTACTTTTGTAAAGATACATCATCTGATCTAGGCTTGACAAGATGCCTGAAAATAAATAATTCATATGCCCTCACTTGCAATTATCCTAAAACAAAAAAGTCACTCTTTCTTGCTCTGTTCATCTGTAGAATAATAATCACAATAGCTTTGCAGACATAATGAACTTTGTGGGGTGATAAACATTCTGTGAAAGCAGTGAGGTCATCTTGTAGGTGGCATTTATATGGTAATGGGGGACATTCTGGGCTGATCATGGGAATGACTGGGACTGTGATTGTGCTGCAGTAATTGATTGTGAATAGCAGGAAGGATGCAAAGGGTAATAAAGGGATATCCCTTTAGTGTAAGTATTGCAAGGGCAGAGAGCAGAATGGTTGTACCAGTTCTATGATAAAGGATGTCACCTTGGTCCTAATTCATATCTTGACCTACAGTCTGTAAATTTACATGTATGACAACATTTTGCAGGTTTGTTGTGCCCCATATTTTCCACAGGCTACAACGTGTCCACATTACATCATGTCCACAGCCTGTTTTGTCGATCACAAAGTGGTCAGTCAACATTTAGGTAAAAAAGAGCCATACACCAAATGGATCAATATGATGTATTACCTACTGAACACATAGAATCATTCAAGTGAGGATATTATTCTAATTTTAAAATGAAGGCAATTGAGATTCTTCAGTTGGATGAATAGGGGTCTTTACCTGGAGATAAGACAATATCATTGTGAATTTGTGTTGGAAGGGTCAGGCTGGGCATAAAGTCTATCAGCTGAAATGACCATTGACATGGGAAATAGGTCTTTGCTGAGACAGAGCATCATTGTAGAATGGGCTGTAGATGGTACCTAAGGGCACCAAAGTACCAGATCAGAAGATCAGTGAGGGACACTTTGGCTAGTAACAGAAAAACCAACCCTCCTTTATGTTCCCTTTTTATTGTGAGGGCATGGTGAGAGTAGACAGAGTAGTACCTTCTTCCTACTCCATGTAGGGAATGGTTGTGCGGGATACGCCTCATTCCCTGGATCCTTTCGTGGCTAATATCTAGTCATGGTTTTTTACTCTCTACCCGTACCTTCCTATCTAAGAAATGTGTATTGTAATGAAAGAATAATGGAAGAGGAAAGTAAGAAGAAAATGGCCAAGAGAAGATTTGGCAAAATGGGTAAATATATTGCTTTAAATAGAAGTATTAAATCCATAAAAATGGACAAAGCTGAAATTGCATTTTCGTCTCATTAAGATAAGTCAAGAGAAAAAAAATCATGGAAAAACAGCCAATACCTCAGGTCACTGCTATAGTTCACCAAAATGCTAGGTTGGTGTACCTCCTTGTTTCCATTGATCTGCAACCTAAACTCCCTACATCACCCCCCCCCCCCCCTTCTTCTCATTTCTCATGTCTCAGGCTGCCCAAATGCTAAGTGATTCTGACCCCAGGCCCAAGGGCCCAATTATTTGATGAGAAAGTCATCCTTTTTCACATATAACACCCAGTGAGGGATGTAGGGGCAAAGGGGCGATGTCAGTGAGACATTAGGGAGGGAAAGAGGAAGGAATGGGAGGCAGTGGTAAAGATAGGTCGTCTGTGATAGGCAGTTTATAAATGACATGAGAGATGTGTAATCAAGATGCTGTTGGAAAATAAAGGAGGGAGAACAGAGTTAGGATGTTAGGAACATTTCAGCTTTTAAGATTGTATGTTAAATTATTGTTCGTAGGATATTTCATCTTCTAGGTTTTAAATGTTCTTTTATGATGAGGAAAAGGCAATCTTCTATGTCAGGGTCTAGCCTAAGGTAATTAAACTGTTAAAACAGCGCTAAAGATTATATCAGTGGTATTTGTGCTAGCTATGTTTAGAATCGTACAGTGGCTTCTCGCATCCATTAGTACATGACTTTTTTTGCAGAGCACTTTACTCTATGATGGCATTTCAGCATCCAGCATGAGATTAAATTTGTTGGCCTACAGTAGGCGCACATACCTAGAAGCCTATATCATAAACATCCTTGTAAGGGATTTCTCCAAATAAAGCATATTTATTTAATTGAAGCTAGCCTCTCTAGCCTAAAATATACTAGATCTACATAAAGAGTATTTAATTAACAGGTAGGCCTACTATGCCTCTTATAGGTGCAGATGGACAGTCATAGACTTAGTAGGCCTATCCTAGGAACTGCTGACCTCAGAATAGACAACTGGCAATTTCGCCATACACGCAAATGGTGATTCTAACTGTGAAGTAGCAATATGGCAATATGACAACTGTAATTGACAAAATTTTTATTGACAAATGGCAAATGGCAATTGACAAAATGGCAATCAGCAAATGGCAATTGACAAATGGCAATTGACAAATGGCAATATTGCCGATTGATGACCACATTGAGCAATTGGCAACCTTTTCTGGCTATTGGCACCCTCAAACCAGCAAATGGTAGGGACTCCAGAAAAAAAAGAGAAATATTAAATGATCGATTCTATTTCATTTATGATATAGAATGTGAGAGATGTAAACTAAATCTTTTGGAATTTTCTTTCTATCTATCATAGAACTCAGACAATCTTCAAATAGGTGTAAATAAAATCCACCCAGTTCCTCTAGTACATTTCCTATATGATTGCTATCCAGCTTTAGAGTCCCAGTGAACCTGTGTGGGGGAGGGTGATAGGGTCTGCCAGGTGAGTGGGGGTATGTGGGAGGTAGTTATATAAGGGGTTTGGAGGGCATTTGAAGTACTGGCCAGGCTAGGCCATGATTGACGGACCCTCTTAACATGATCACCCATTATACTAGTATAGAGTAAACCAATTGTCTTAATTACCCAATCATAAGTATTATGATGTTATGGTCTAGGAAGAGGTGAGAGGATCCTCTGATTGCTTCCATTTTTTAACATGATATAAAAATATATTGGATGAGATCACAAACCGAAAAGCAACGGAAAGCATTCATAAATTCATAGGGTTTTGATATAATCTATTTTATCTCCAAAATATTTGGTAACTTCTCTTAGCTGCACTCACTTATTATAGGTATGGCTGGATAGGCCTTTCTCTTGAGTATATTTCTGTGTGCTTTCCTAAAAGTAACAGATGAAATGTCACTCCCTAAGAGGGGAGTTTTATAACAGTGTCTGTGAGGCACAGCTGCACCAAAATACTCTACTGCTGTGTGCACTGTGCACAGGGGCTCACCTAGTGGATTCTTGAGTCCCTACAAATGGCACCCTCAAACCGGCAAATGGCAATTGGCAACCAGCAAATGGCAATTGGCAATTGGCAAATAGCACAATGTCGCACCGGCCTTCCATACATTAGGAATTTGTAATAAATCAAGAAAATGCTGCCATCTTCTCACTTACACAGAGCAATTTCAGATATAGGCAGAGATGTTGTTAGAGTGTGATAAAAGGTATGCTTGGATATTGGAATCACTGCAAAGGTGTGGAAAGCAGCGATTCTAGAAGCCATCACCTAAGACCCTGACACAATGGTGTCAAAAGCAACCTGTCTGTAATCAATCCTAGCTGTGTCAGTTGCTTCATGTACGGCACATTTTATCCACAGGACATTTCTCTATGGTAACTGCAACCTTTCACCCTCTCACACACCGTCTCTCCCCACCATCATCAAAAGCTCTAAGGCTAAATGGAATCAGTATGAATGCAATATGGCCAACGTCTGGCATGTGAACGGTATGGCAAGTAATGGGATGTAAGAAAAGTAGGGATGAAAGGGAAATAGATCCCTGAGACAGTGCACTGACTGGGATTATCGAGGTGAGGGGAGGATTAGAGAGGTTACTGACCTTTTACACTTTTAAGTCCACATAGTGCTTCAATGTGCTTTGCCTCTTGCATTCATGATGCATGAATATTGGCCTAGCGAAAAACTTGTTGGTGTTTTATGCAGGCGTCAACAATACTTAAATAGCTAAACAGATGGAAAATGGCTTCGTTTTATGAACTAAGGCATAAAGCCGCCTCTGACTCTAATGTCAACTTAGTCAGAGGTTCCAGTATGAGGCAACATGCATTTGGTAGGTAGGGAGAGAATGGGGTTGGAGAGACAACACATCGTTCAGTGACACACAACCCTGGGTGTCCTTCCAATACATCACTTTCTTTTCATTCAGAGGATACTGAATGGCTTTTTATGTGACGAGGTGGTGCTTGGGTTCTGTCGCAGACCTGCAACGCTCCGACTGGCATTAACTTGTTTAATAACACTAGAGTTACTTCACCTTAATGAATACTTTGAGGAATTAAGGGTCGGGTGGATGCAGAGGGGATTTCATTTCACAAAGTAGCCTTAGAAGTCTTTTGAGTGGGTAAAGTAAGGGAGGGCTTTTTGTCATCACAAAATCTAATGAACAAAACAGGAGGGGAGCACTTAAAGGCAATGTCCCTTTTTATGTCACATTTAATCAGGCTTTATTGGTAGCATAAGATGAGGGGGAGTCATTTTCTAAGCAATTAATGCTGTAAATCCCATATCATAGCTCTATACTCATGTATATGTTACCATTACACTCGTTCATACATTACAATCTCATTATGAGCCAAAATATGCATACAATACATTCTCTTTGAGTTACAAATACATTGACCTGTGAAATATAAATCTATATATAGGTGTATAAAGCTACGAAGGCCCGGAAATCACCAACAAACACAAGTAAAAATACACACCAACTGAATATGATCTAGGGAATGAATGGTGCAGGATTAACATTATGTCAGTGATTTTGTCAGGTTATATCCACTGGCCGTGCATGCTTCTAGAGACACACATGCAATCCCATATGGACCCATTTTAATGTCTACCATAAAGGGATACAAGGAAATTAAACTTTATCATTTAGAGCCTGTCATAGTGGTACAAGCCATAGTAAACCCATAATACCTCTAATGACAGACTAGCTACTACAAACAGACTGTGGATTAGGGTAGATAGGCTCGGGTTAGAGATTATAAGCTCTAATCAAGAATGGTGACCTTTCATTCACCCTATGGGAAATATAAAAAGAAAACAGGGTGATGCAAATTTATCTGTATAAATGTATATCCTCTAGGTTATCAACTGGATTGGAATTTGTCCCCCTTCCCCCTTCATCCCCTAAAAACCATAAAACATATTGTCAAGAGCCTAGCCATTATATATACTAATGGTTCCTTTTCTCCTTACCTTTCACTCAAGGGGAAAAGAGGGTCACATACTTTTATATGGCTTACTTTATTCATGCCTGTCTGCTTCTTGTGTCATAGGATTGAGCACTTTATTTTCTAAACAATCTGTAAGAGTGGGGTTGGGGCATAGACTTGTGTGTAAGCATAGGTTTAGGGACTAGAGTCTAGTTCCACCCACAAAAGTTGCCTCATACCCAACCCTAAGTGCCTTCCATTGGGTTGCAGGAATCAAGAGCCACCAAAGCAGTGTACCCAACTCCCCCCTCTCCCACATGTGCTATAATACATGCAGGCAGGCTGTAACAGTGCTATTAACCTGATCAGCTGCACTGTACACACAGGAAGGGTGGAGGGGGGGGAGGCTTTCTGGGGCCTCTCATTCTGAGACATGGGCAGACTGAGGAATCCCTCTCTGACCAGTTTAAGTATATAGCAGAGGCCTCACTCTCCCAACACATTCTTGGTGTAGACTCAGATGCAAACCTTATCATACATTAACAGTCTGTGGATAATTGGATGAAGATGGCTGTATCCATACACAGTGCTTTGCAGCTCAAGTGGTGCCATCTCTGGTCACTGAACTAGGGGGATGGGTAGAGGGATGGGTAGGGGTAAGAAATCCAGTTATCCCATGTGACAAATTGTGGTTGATGACATCCTGAATGTCCTTGGGAAGTGTCCTTTAGACCACCAAATGGCTGCCATTTTGGAAACTGATAGTGCCTCCATATAGGCACATAGGGCAATGACTGCAGTGCCAACTCTGCACCCGGGCTAAGCAGGGGCAGAAATAAGAATTACATTATAGCTGCCCCTCTGCTTAGTTTCTATAGATCATTTCCTTGATCCTTGCACTATAAACTGTATCCCAGGAAGCACCAACCTTTTTAAGGGGACAAGATGGCAACCCACATAGGACACTCCGCCCCATCCCTATAACATACTGACACAAGGTAGAGCTGTCTATACTAACTATCCCTCTTATACAGCCCACTAAGCGGCCATTGGAGTTCCACATACAGCCTACTTTGGGGAAGAAGAGGGACAAAAAAGCTATTACCTCCTGTAGTCTGTCAATGGTAAGGAAGTCTGTGGGGGCCAATGCTATGTATATTGCTATAGCAAGGAGAGGAGAATGTTACAGAGTATTTTTGGTGCCAAAGGAGACCAGTATTTTGCATTGTATGATGGCACAACACATTTGTATAGAAAAGAAGTGTTTCACTCCTTTTAGCTGTCATGTTTTCATATAGGAGAGGTATTTTTCCTCAATTGTAATTAAGAGAGCAATTAATGGTATCCGTAAAAAGCAAGCTTCTAGAAACTCATTTGAGTTGTTTAATCCCTGGCCAATTACTGAAAATGCAGGATTGTAGATTATGCAACCAATACAACCCCACACAAAATACTCCTGTACCAAATTTGGACTTGTGTCTCTAGTACTAGTAGCAGCAGTGATATTGGGACTGATTACCCTCTCCGTGTTTGGGCATTACTGATGTAATAGTCATTCATTTTCATGACATAGGAGGTGTTGCTAAGGTAATTGAATGTTAAAAGGAATGGCGGCATGAGCTGTAATGGTTAAAGGTAATGGGAGAGGGTTGGACATCACCTAATTATTGGGGGTGGTGGAACTACTATAGACTGATGCAGCATAAAAAAGTTATTCAGGAACTTTTTTCTACGGAAGACAGTAGTGCCATTGATGTAAACAAAGGACTCTGCGACTTGTTGCCCTATTTACTAACTTATATGAACATTCCACTGTTTAAATTCCCCAGTTTGAAATTGATTGAGGTAAGAAAGAAACTGGTCATTTGACTGATAACTATATATCCCAGTCAGACTAAAATTTATGGATCTCAATGTACTTCTCAGGGAATCTACCTGATTATCATCTCAATCAGTGAAGGTACTCTTGTTAAGATGCAGAATCTTATATATTTGTATGCCTTTACTTAATTTTTTTACAGTTATCCTGACACAAAAAAAAGTCCCTCTTTCTTGCTACAGTGGTCTATAGAATAATCATAAGCTGTTATTGCAGACATAATGAACCTAGTGAGGTGATAAACATTCTGTGTAAGCAGTAAGGTCACCCAGTAGGTGGCATTTATATGGTAATGGGGGACATTCTGGGGTGATCATGGGAATGACTGGGACTGTGATTGTTGGGCAGTAATGAATTTGATTGAGGATGGCAGGAAGGGTGCAAAAAAGGGGGAATAAAGTGATAGCATGGACAGAGAGTAGAATGGTTGTAACATTGCTATGATAAAGGAATGTTTTTCTCATCCTTATTAACATTGTGATCATCAGTTTGTAAATTCGCACATACAACAATAATTTGAGCATTGCTTGTGCCTGAGCAATTTTTTTATATCACTGGTATATCTCACAACCACTTATTTAAAACAAATTAAAATAGGGCTCAAGGTAGGAACATCTCTATTGAGAGAATATAAAACTGCTATAACTACATTATGCATGGTTGTAAAAGTAATGTATATGCAGGGTCCGTAAGTTACTTTGCTTCCCAGGGGTTTATTTAAGCATCATGTCAGCCCTAAACAGTTAAACTATTGATTCAATCAGAAAGGATCAGGGTCATACATGAATGCAGCCCTGGTAACTAGGCCCACAATAGTGTGAAACCACTAAGTGGCAGCTTTTTAATGTCTTTGTAAAATGGACCAAAAGAATAGGCCTATTAATATGTCAATCTAAATAATTTGTGATAAAAAAATGCTGTGATACATGACTCATTTTTGCATCTATGCTCCTAAAACGGTTAAAACAACAACATGTTCATTTATAGTATGACAAGATAATATGACTGTTCAGCCTGGTGTACTGAATTCAAAGAAAGAGGAGCATGCATATCAAATCATGCCAAAATGTTTCTATTACCATGCAAATATCACACCTGCCAACTTGTAATTTTCTGAAGGACTCATCTGCACAGCCGAAAACAGATTTGTTTCATGTCATATTCATGGCAGGTGAGGACAAATGAAACATGAGCATTCTCTGCCTGATATTTAAATTGTATTGTTTGCTTGAGAGGGGATAAATTCAGAGAAAAAAAATACCAAGGGAAAATTTGGCAAAAGGGGTAAACATCTTGCTCTAAGTTTATGCACTAAACCTTTGAAAAAGGACAAAGTGTGAATCGCATGTACATCAAATGTCTATTTAGGGTAAGAGAATGATAATAAAACTAATCATGGAAAGACAGCTAATACGGCAGTCCTACAGTTCACCAATGTGTAAGAATAGCTCCTTTTATCTATTGACCTGCAACTCCCACTATAGAAGTCTACATTGCTCCCCCATACGCACCCTTCTTCCCAGTTCTCATCTGTCTCAGGCTGCCCGAATGCTAAGTGAGTCTGATCCCGGACCAAGGGGTCCCATTATTCTAGTAGGGAAGGTCATTCTTTCTCACATATAACACCCAGCGAGGGATGTAGGGCAAGGCCTATTCAGGGGAAGCCTCACAGGGATGCCTTGATGGTGGGAGCAAGGAATGGGGGTGCAGTGGCAAAACGATTGATGGTAGAGTAGTAGGAAAGATTTGTTCCCTCAGATATCATTAGATCAAACCTGTCCTAAGAGAGCTCTCCCTTTTCATCCAAAGATCAGGTGGTTTATAAATGGCATGGGAGACATGAAATCAAGATGCTGTTGGAAAATAAAGCAGGAAGAACAGGGTTAGGATCAATGGAAAACAAAGATGCCAAATGAACACGCAGAGGAGAAAAACTTTAAATTTAACTTTCTATGATAATTCGTTGATTTTAGCCCTGTCTTACCCTCTTAGAAAATGTGGCAGATTTTTCTATGGTCCATCTATGAAGCTCAAATTATCTATGGTAAACCGTCCTTGCTAAACTGCACTTACCCAAAACTATTGCAATAGTTTTGATGAATTCTCCTTACCTCACCTTATCCTCTGAGCCATAGGTTGACACAGGTATTCCAGACTTCCTTTCATTTTCTTTTGTAATAGACTCTCATACACCCACCTATAACTTCAGCTTTTTGTTACATTTAGACGCCAGGTAATCATAGGGCAAAAACAGTTAATCAGTGCTCTTTGCACTAACTATGTTTAGTATCCTTGAAGTGGCTGCTCAACTCCACTAGTGCATCTCCCTTTTTGCAAAGCACTTAACCCTAAGACAATGGCATTGCAGCATCCAATAGGACATTAAAGACATTTATGTGTCTTTACATGCAGTCAAAAATACAGGGAATAGAGGGTGCCATTAAGATAAGGGAAATACAATGTAATGGGAAACGTTTTAACATGTATATTTCCATCAGATAACATTAAATACTACCTAGATTTAAACAAAATATATATTGCCTCCTCTGAATCCATCCCGCCTATTCTATATGATGATTTTATTACCATCCAAGAGTATAAATATTTCCCACGGCAACCAATAATAAATAAAATCCTTTGCACATTCATGGGGGGTTAAAAAGGGTTATGAACTATTGAGCAAGATTTAGTGTCCTCCTGCAAATCCTGTGCACAAATGTTAAATGATTTCTTTAGTTTTGTTTTGTATCCTGGATAGCAACATCATTAGGTATCCATTTTGATACTCATATTGAAAGAAAAATTAAGGTTTTACTTCTGAGTATGATAAAGAGAAAAGCATAAACTGTGATTGAAGCCAACAGTCTGTGAGTGCTCTCCCTCTCTCTTCTCATATGCTTCTATTATAGACGCTCATAAGCCCAACTACGGTTTTATCCTTCAGAGGTAATTGGTACATGTGTCTAGCATCAGGCAATTAAACTACTAAAACAACACTAAAACAAAAACCGTAAGTGCTCACAGTGCTAGTTATATTAGAAGGAGCTGCCTCTCAACTTCCCCAATACATATCCTTTTTGTAGAGCACTATACTCTAGACCATTAGCATCACTACATCTGGTAGGACATAACGATTTTGAGTATGTCCTTGCATACACTCAAGATGAAAATAGGAAATGGTAGGGGACATAAATGTTTTGGATGTGCAATCTAATGGGGTTCAATATTCCCTCTGCTTACAGTGTCCTTGTTGATCATGCTATTTTCAATCCCATCCTAGGGTGCCATTTCCTGGATAATATTTACAGATAAAATCCTTCACATTCCAAGGGGGATTAAAAAAAATACATAATCGACTGCCGACAAGCTGATCCAGCAAGTGGGATTCCTGTACATATACATGCCACACATCATGTTCTATGGCAGGTGCGGATTTATAGCTCATCTTTTTATCCATCATCATTTTCCCTCTTGATGGGGAAGCTTTTATCAGGCCTGCTTATATACCTCAAATGCAAAATCAAATCGATGCCGTCCTTGCTAAGTAATTATTTTTCTAGCTGGCTGGATAATGTGATATGTGGCAGATTCCCCCTGCGTGCTTACAGCCAACTAGTCTCATCCTGTACACGCGTCCTTGTCATTATGGAGCGAGGGACATCTCTACATCCCCCTACCACCCTACCAACCGACTACTGAGCTGTCCTTGTCTTGTCCACTCTGCTATATCAGACATGCACTCAGCAGTTTATGATGCCATAGGATGTCTAACCCTTTAAATATGACTCACCAGTGCTGGATTGATGCATCATGAAAGCATCATGCGGCCCAAATATCAGCAAACACTGTCACCTTCACCCCCGTTGAATTATTAATGGGTTGCTATGAATTGAACAAACATGATCTTTCTAAGAGCCCTGACAAAAAGCCACAGGTAACTACAGAGTATGAGGTCCCTGTTAACTTGGGACAAAGCAGGGAGGAAAATCAGCTTTGACCTCCAATCCTCAGATAGATCATACAGAAATGGGGTAGATCTCTAGGAAAGAACTATAATGACTATTTCCCGAATATATATAAAGAGTTTTTAAAGTCAGTGCAAAGATTCATGAGTAATAACCTCCCTGAATATATAAAACATGTGTTTACCTGAATGTCTATTTTCTAACTAATCAAAAAACATATGAGAATACTAGGTCCAAAGATAGCGTGCCTGGGTAAGGGGTTTGTTGCCTACTTCCATTCTGCATAAATCAGTGAGGATATCATAACCCACTACTGTACCAGAGGCCCCGACCCCACTCTGGGCTGCATTTAGACTGCATTGTGGTTGTCATCTATACATTGTGGTCTTGTAGGACAGAGGGGGGGGGGGGGGGTACTGTATGCAACCTAAGTCAGTGTATGACCTCACAGCAGGTAAATTGCTACCTCTGCAATAAGGGGAAAAGGAAAAAGTGTAAAAAAAAGTGTTTCATGTCACCCGTCAGCTACGGTAGGTTCACCAAAAGTTGGACACATACTCTGAGACAGATGGTGAAATTTTATTATTCATGTACACTACAACTTCTGGTGTTTTATTTGGGAGAAAGAATAACATAACTTTACCATTGTTTACAAATAAAGAGCTTAAAATGCTTGAATAACCATGAAAGCAAATGTGCGTCTTTAGGTATGTGTCTGACTCCAGGTGAATCTACCCTATAGCCCTAAAATTCCTTATTGAGTTTACAAACAGAAGCGAGACAAATTTGAAGAAGATTGCTAACAGCTCTATTGTTAGGACAGAAATAAGACAAATCTAACCATTACTTTCCCGTTAAAAAATGATTATATTGAAAGAATTCCAACTTACCTACTCCTCATTCTCAGACAAATTTCCCGAATTTCCAGAAACATCCAATTTTGTGTTACAGCCCTACCTATAGTTCCCATGTCAGTCACACGGCGGTATAGAATAGGACACGGGACGCTTTTCCATCCAGGCTGTGAAAGGGCAGAATATGTCCCACAGAATGGCACAGGATATGTTCTGCAGAATGGTGGCATGGTTTTATCTATTCATGTCAATGTACGGCGTTCAGCTCCGCACTGCGGGAAGGGGGAGAGAAGGGCAGTAGGAGAGGGGATGAAGGGGTAAAGTAGTGAAGAGGGATGGGGTAGAGCAAGGATGATGGGGATGTTATAACTGTTGTACATTTTTACATGTTTAATGTGTTAAAAAATGACGTATATTGGCATATTTGGTATCAAATTACAGCTTAATTGGCAGTGGGCCAGGAATAGCGTACCTTTTCTTTGAATAATGAAACTTAAATACTAAAATTCGACTATCTTTGAACAGTAAGTCTCCCTTGCCGAAATTCCACCTTAAGCCTTGATAAATTCTATCATCATAATAGATATGGAGGCTTCTATAGGCGTCGGCTATATCCGTAGAACACATGTATGCCCCTTCAGTTAACATGTCACAAACATCATCCATGGACTTATAAACAAATTTTGAAGCCACTTCATCACAAAATTCTTGACCGGGCGGGGGCCCCCCCCAGAACAATCCGTGATAGGCCTGATGCTAATTCCAGTATCAGAACCCACTTTCTTTTTGTTAACAGCACCCATAGCGTGGATACAGTTAGGCTTGTCAACACAAGGGAGTATTTTACCACTAAGTCTATCGTCCATGAATTGTTTGTTACCCTCCTTCAGAATAGGGGAGTAGTTTGAAACGTCATAAGCACATTCACAGTCAGGATTCACAATCCTATACCCAAAGGCAGCACCTTCCAATTAGTATTTCCAGTCTACATCCACTTCACCCCACATGAAGCACTCTGGAAATACCCTGCAGGGTTTCAAGGTAATGACGGACCCCTCTAGATCATATTCACATGAGCAGGTACCCTTATCGCACAATAGGCCTACATCAAAATCAATCACCTTTGAGCCAATTGACTCCTTTAGACATACATGTATAAATTGATCCACAGCGGCCAACCTGATTTGTATACATTACAAATATCTATGTTACTAGAACAGGTAGCATTAATCAAGTCACAGTTAACATGTAAGTCAATGGTGTGTACCACACCTACCTCCCCCTCACCTATGAACTCACCCTCCGCGGCGGCGGCCACAACACCATCCCCTACCTGTGCTTTAGTATTCGAGTTGGCACAATGCCCAGTAACACACGGTTCAGCGTTCAATAATAATACAGGTGGGTCGGTGGTGCTGGAGGAGAGGTAAGTAGATGAGTGGAGCCCCTATGACGCGTACATCCGAACATTGGGACATATAGCTGCCTTGTGGGTAGGGTCACCACATTTCATACATACGTGAGCAAACACACACCCTCTAGAATCCCACCCTGAGCCGTTGTACCTGTTACAAGGCATTACTCTACCCTGCTCGTCTAGTCTCAACCCTTGTGCGTTTCTAGGGGCATTATTACCCTGGGAGCCCCCCTGATTTTGATTTTGAGGAGGGTAACCCCTACCCCTGCCCCTGCCAGGGCCGGGGGGGGGTAGCCCCTACCCCTTCATGAATTTTCAGATGAACTTCTGTGGAGTTCTTTGACCTTTTTTAAGGCATCGGTATCAAAATGTTGTTTTGCTAGAAAGTCGTTCCCAAAACAAAAAGCATCAACGTTGCCCCCATGTATGCAGTCCTCCCTGAGGTCAGCATCTTACTCAAACTGAGCTTTCTCATAGAGACCCGTTGACGCTTTAAAAGATAAGTAATCTAGGTGGCGAAGAAACTTCTTCATGTCTTCCAGGGTAAGAAAAATACCCTCATCCACCCCAGCACATGCCTAATTATGGGATACATACATGTATGAGTTCTTCATAGCTTAAAGACCTGGGCTCTCGGCCCCTAGTGTAACGTTTGAGGTCGAATTTTTTCTTCATACGTGATAGTCTCCCTTGAGAAGTGTCTCTACCTTCTTGGCCGATATGAAAACGCGTGGTACTGGTGAGAGGATCTGGAGTGGAGTCTCTTGAAGGAGGGGGTGACCGTTGGCACGCTGGAGGCTTTGTCTCTTTCCCGCTTTTCACCAAAACGCGCTCGCGAAGCCGACCACAAATCTTGTCTTCTAACGCCTCCACCTTCTCCTGCTCTTGCTGCTCGATATCAAGTTCTTCCAGATACTCCATGTACTCCTGCCGGGTAGCGAATTTACTTGCAGGTAAGACCTCTGCCAGACTGGCATCAATCTCTTCTGCGGCCGCCGCCATTACCTCCTCTTTAGACATTTTGGAAGCATCAATCTGCTTTCTCTCACGAGAGTTCATAGGGGTATATCCTTCAGTACGCTCCTCTTTACATTGTTTCCCCCTCGGGGAGCCATGTTCTCCTCCACAGGGCCAGCACCAAGCATTAGTAGCCATTAGTAGTATAGTATGTATCGGAACGGGACTATAGTTAACTACTGTTTATTACTCAATCGACCTGCAGCCAATCAGAGGCCTCCATTTGGTCACGTGACCCCCTCATTTGCATAATTACGTAATAGGCCACTCCCCCTCATTTGCATAATTACGTAATAGGCCACGCCCCCTTGATCACCAGCCAATCAGGGGCAGCCATTTGGTCAGGTGACCCCCTCATTTGCATAATAAGCCACGCCCCCTTGATCACGTGACCCCCTCATTTGCATAGTAGACTACGCCCCTTTGATCACCAGCCAATCAGAGGTCGCCATTTGGTCACGTGACCCCCTCATTTGCATAATAGGCCGCGCCCCCTTGATCACGTGACCCCTTCATTGGCATGATAGGCCACAACAACATCACGTGGCTATCTTTGTTTGTAAACAACACCACGTGGCTCTCTTTGTTTGTAAACAACACCACGTGGCTCTCTTGTTTGTAAATAACACCTACTAAGTTTAGTCATAGGTAGCAGTAGTGTTTGTAAATAACGCTTACTAAGTTTTCAGTCATAGGTGTCTAGAGCAGCAGCAGCAGCAGCATCTTCAGCAGCAGCAGCAGCAGCAGCCGCGTCATAAGTGTCTAGAGCAGCAGCCACGTCATAGATGACTAGTGCAGCAGCAGCAGCAGCATCTTCAGCAGCAGCAGCAGCGTCATAGGTGTCTAGAGCAGCAGCTGCAGTAGCAGCAGCGTCATAGGTGTCTAGAGCAGCGGCAGCAGCATCTTCAGCAGCAGCAGTAGCAGCAGCGGCAGCAGCAGTAGCAGCAGTAGCATCTTCAGCAGCAGCAGCGGCAGCAGCAGTAGCAGCATCAACAGCATCTTCAGCAAAAGCAGCAGCAGCCGCGTCATGGGCGTCTAGAGCAGCGGCAGCAGCATCTTCAGCAGCAGCAGTAGCAGCAGCGGCAGCAGCATCTTCAGCAGCAGCAGCAGCGTCATAGGTGTCTAGAGCAGCAGCGTCATATGTGTCTAGAGCAGCAGCCGCAGCAGCAGCAGCATCTTCAGCAGCAGCAGCGGCAGCAGCAGTAGCATCTTCAGCAGCAGTAGCAGCAGCAGCAGCAACATCTTCAGCATCAACAGCATCTTCAGCAAAAGCAAAAGCCCGTAACTTAGCATCATGTGCATCAGCCATAGCCGTAACAGCGACACTGCGACTAGCATAAGCAAAACAGGCTATTTTTTTAGCAGCTGTACAAGCATTTATAGCATTAGCCCTAGCAGCAGCCGCAACAGCGACACTTTTAGCAGACGTTGCAGCATCAGTAGCAGCAGCATCGGTAGCAAGAGCGGAAACAGTAGCAAAAACATTAGCAGCACGAGCAGCAGCGGCGAGAGTAACAGCAGCGTTGTTAGCAGCATTGGCAACTTCGTATGCAGCATGTGTAGCACGAACAGCGATACGAGCTTCACGTTTTGCACGAGCAGCAGCAATAGCTGCAGAAGTAGCCATCACACTTTCCAGCCACCCGTACAAATCTTGATAAAAACCAACCTCCACCTTGCTACTTGTTAACTCATCAGTAAACATGGGCGTCTCCTCGTGTGGTGTTGTCGCGGCTCTGTAGTAGTGTTGGGATTGCTCACATTCGGTAGAACGTAGAGTGATTCCTGATGACGCCATGCTGAAGGTGGTAGAAGAAGTGTGTGGGACTCATGTTTCACTCTCGCTTATGTACTAGGCTCCGAGATAAGCTTCTTAACTCAAGAGGAAAACTCTCACTAGGAAGGCGACCAGCTGTCTACCTGTGTAGGTGCGGGTTCGTTACATCTTTAATCCTGTTCGACCCCCCGAGGAAATAGATGAAAAAAACAAAAGACCATCTTTCAAGCACTCGAATCCGCAGTCAGTAGGAAGCTATAAGGAGCTTAACTTGTGTTTGATTTAAGCTGTCTACCACACGCACGCGCTTGTAGTCACAGCTAGAGTGGCAGACTTCCGTCCGCCCGCTGGCGCATGACAATCGACTTTAGACACCCCCTGTAGTTTTTTTTTTGCATACACAGTTGACTAGCATCTTAATCTCTTACCCAGCTATAAGCCCATATACATGTAACGCGCATTACTCCTCTTTATGGTAATTATCAGATCGATTTAAGGGTGGAAAAGGCTTAGGTGATTTAGGTCCCTCTCTAGCTGAAAACAGGCTTAGACCATAGCATGTAGGCAGCCGGCCGCGTTAAACACCCCCTGTAGGTTTTTTTTGTTTTTTGTATACACTCTCGATCCCCTCTCTAGGTGAAAACAAAGCTTAGAAGATGCGGTGATCCGGCCACCGGCTGGCGCGTCACACCTGTCGTTAATCACCCCCTGTAGGCTTTGTATACACTCTCTAGGTGAAAACAAAAGCTCCCTCCACGGGCTGGCGCGTCACACCTGTCGTTAAAACGCCCCCTGTAGTGTTAGTATACACAGTTGCCCCGCCTTATCTATTCACCAGCTATAAGCCCATATACGTGTACATGTGATTTTTGATACCCTCTCTGGAATAGGGTGGGGCTCAAGGTGAAAACAAGATTAGACCATTTGCTCTCTCAGCTATATAAAGAGCCTCAATTGTTCTTGCAACAGCACTTCACCACCGGTACACTATCAGTCACGAGGCAGATGTTTGCGGTATGGGTCATACAGGTTACCTACTAATAGCGGTTTGGTGAGTAGATCACTTTTTTTCCCCTAAAAAAAACAACAAAAACTCCTCACTTATGACTCAGGTATGTATATGTAGCACTGTTAGTGTAAGTACACAGTAGAATCTACTGTACTATAGACTCAACCCTCTGAAGACGGTGGAGCGCGTTAATGCGCAGGTCTGTGTCGGCGTCACTTGTTTTTTATTCTAACTAAAAAAGAAAAAAAGTCAGAAGTCAATCTACGACCTATCAAAGACAAATTTGTGATAAGTTCAAACTAAATAAGAGACAGTTTGAGCGTCTCTTAGTCGCTGTCAAAGATGCAAATAACGAACGCGCTGAGGGCGGGGTTCAGGTCACGTATAGTTCCCCGCTCTTTCGTCAGATGGCGCCACAATAGGGGTTTTGTACATTCCTACGATGCTCGCGAACATTTCAACGCATAATGAGCTATATAGGCAACAAAGTGCGCTTCTGAATATATTAAAATATAAAAAACAATTCAATATTGTGTATTTCTGATAGAAATGAGGCAGTTTCTTTGAATACCAACTAAACTATAGCGAGATGAAAAATACCACACCATATCTAAGGCTTTATAAAAGATACATAGTCAGAAACTCTCGCCGAGTCGGCAATCTGAAAAACGGATCAACTCGTTTTGACTCGTTGTGCCACAAGGGCCCCCATCCAACGGGGGCCCTTTGAGGTCAGTCTGTCAAACCACAGTGATCCATGCTGCTTAACACTAGGCGTAATTAATTACGCCCATGTTGTGCAGCATCTAACCAACTGACAGTGTCAGTTGGTTGGCCCCTCTTTAGGGGCCACACAATAAAATAAAGAATAGAGGCCTAAGGGAACGTTCACAAGCGTCTCCCCTTCCTACGGGGTGGGTGGGTCTTTGGGTTTAGTGACAAAACAGCGACATGTGAGTAGGAGTTTGCGTGTCAGCTCTCTTTTTTTTCTTTTTTTTTCCAAGTCTACATATTATTTATGATTAAAAAATTTAAAAAAAAAACCCACGATAATATAGTGCGCTGATCAAAAACTGAATAGAAAAATAACCAAAAATAGGTTGGGGAAATCTCTGCTATGTAGCTGATCGGTCGTTGTCACACGGTGCAGAAAATTTACTTTTTTTTTTTTTTTTTAGAAAATCTATATTAGGACCACAGACGGAGCACATGTGTCACTTGTCGAATATAAGAGATACCAATGGGCCTTGTCGAATTTAAGAACTAGGTCTTGGCCATTGGCATTGTCTGTTTTGAGAAGTAGTCTTGCTCGTCTTGCCCCTTGTCGCCAACTCCCAGCACCCCCTGTGTCTCTTTGTCCATATTGGCTAAAAACAGGACATTGTTGCCTTGGCTATTTTACCCCCCGTCTGGGTATCTTATTACTTAATCACTTCGTCTTGACCCTGTGGGGCAGTGGGTATATGGAATAATCGTGTCCAGGTGTACTCTATCTGACACATAACCGAAGGTTACTGAGTTATGTAATAATACCTGACCTATGAGGCCGCCAGTCAGTTTGCCGTGATTATTTTGACACACTCTCAGTTACTCGTAGGACATCTAATACATAATTAGACTCAGCATCATATAAGACAGTCTCGGCCACGCCGGCTGCATATCGGACCAGGGGGATAGTCTGGCAGCGACTCGCCACCCCGTCCACAAGCTGTGTACAGCACCCTGTTTCTCTTTGTCCATATTGGCTAAAAAACAGGGCATTGTTGACTTGGCTATTTTACCCGTCTGGGTCTTATTATTTAATCACCTCGTCTTGACCCTGTGGGGCAGCGGGTATATGGAATAACCGTGTCCAAGCGTACTCTATCTAACACATAACCGAATGTTACTGAGTTATGTAATAATAACTGACCTATGAGGTCGCCAGTCAGTTTGCCGTGATTATTTTGACACACTCTCAGTTACTCGTAGGGAATCTAATACATAATTAGACTCAGCATCATATAAGACAGTCTCGGCCACGCCGGCTGCATATCGGACCAGGGAGATAGTCTGGCAGCGACCCGCCAGCCCGTCCACAACCTGTGTACAGCACCCCGTGTCTCTTTGTCCATATTGGCTAAAAAAACAGGTCATTGTTGACTTTGGCTATTTTACCCGTCTGGGTCTTATTATTTAAATCACCTCGTTTTGACCCTGTGGGGCAGTGGGTATATGGAATAACCGTGTCCAAGTGTACTCTATCTAACACATAACCAAAGGTTACTGAGTGATGTAATAATAACCGCCCTATAATCCTATGAAGTCGCCAGTCAGTTTGCCGTGATTATTTTGACATACTCTCAGTTACTCGTAGGGTATCTAATACATAATTCGACTCAGCATCATATAAGACAGTCTCGGCCGCGCCAGCCGCATATCGTACCAGAGGGATAGTCTGGCAGCAACCCGCCATCCCGTCCACAATCTGTGTACAGCAGTCTGGACCAGACCACCAACTCTGGGTATAGCATTCGGGATGACTGGAGCAAGACTGGATCTAACCCTTTAATAGTCGCATAGCGCTTTAATGTGCAGTGCCCGTTGTCGTCATAAGCCATGAATGCAGCACTCAGAGTTCCTCACCAGGGCTGCATGCATGCATACACTGGCATATCGACAAAGAGCGTAGCGCATTAAAGCACTATGCTACCTTTAGCATTAAAGCGCTGAGGGGTTATTTTTTGATAGTGTAGAACCAATATCTGTCTAATTAAACCCCTTATCAGTGCTGTTTTTTTTTCACATACAAAAGAATTAGGTAATGGCGCTCCGCCATGTATTGGATAACCACTGCAGCGCGACTCTGAAAAGCGGCGGCGGTGAATTTCCATTTAGATCCTGAAAAGGGGGGCGGTCAGATGTCGTCAAGGCTCTGATAAGTAGGGCAGTTCAAATCATATGATTACATTGAGCTAATTTTCTTGCTGAAAGGAATGAATAATTGTATTTGTATAAAATTCACACACACACACACACACACACACACACACACATACACACACACACACACACACACACACAGGACACCTGATGATCTCCACACGATGACCTGATTGCCCTTCCTAAAAAAAAACAACACAAAAAGCCCAACTCGATCTACCTACTCAACAGGGTTTCAGTGTAGAGGGTATTCGGGGTTTTTCTGATGCATATATTATATTGAGATTGATTTTCAACTTTTGTGATCAGTGGTTGGTCCTTAAAAGGACCGTTTGGTAGAGAGAGAGGGTCGCAGGGACCTTGCTGCTGAAGCGGAGGGCGTGGTCATAACGCGTGGTGGTCCTTCAGCAGCTCCTCCAGCACGGCGGGCGGTAGTCCTTCCTCCATGCAGACTTGCTGCTTGACTCGCTCCACGCACTGGCGGATGAGTTGATCAGCGACGTTCGCGATCAGCTCATCCACCACACCCTCTGCTTCAGCAGCAGTCCGCTGTCTCTCCTCTCTCTGTAGCGAGGCTACGAACTGCTTCTCCACGGCCGCATCGATCATAGATCGAGAAACGGCCACGAAGTTCTGTCTCTCCGCCTCCTCTCTCTGTAGCACGGCTACGAATTCCTTCTCCACGGCCGCATCGATCATAGATCGAGAAACGGCCACGAAGTTCACTCTGTGAGCCATTTTGTCGAACTGACTTCCTAGCCGCCTGAGAGATGCTGATGTCACACTATTTTCGACGACGCTATGACGCGCACGAGGTAGACAGACGACGTCGTTTCACTTCCTTATTTGGAGTTTGGGACCTTGTGACACCGAAGTCATACCGTACGGTCGCGATAAAGCAACTAGTGTTGAAAAGCGCGCCGGTCTTGTATAAGCGCCGGAGTATAAGAGCCTCCAAATGTTTTTTCTCAAGCACTAAAATCGCGACTTTGAATAAGCGCCAGCGCCTGGCTTGTATATAGCTCCTGAGTAAGAACTTCACCGAATTGAAAAGCGCTCCCTCAGAGCCCTTAATCGCGACAGTACGGTACAAATCTGATGTCAACCCGCGCCAAAACCAAAAAGGGTGTTCCGGTCACACGTACCTACGACGAGCGACCTTCAGCTATCACCACGTGAAGAGTTGGAAATAAATTTTGTACGGCAAGAAAACTGAAAACTGATAACGATTCCACTAGATAAGTATTTGGTTCCAATCTATGGCGAGATATTTCCACCAGAGCAATTGATTTATATGTCTGTAAGGTTCAGCTCTCCAACACTCTCCAATATCCGCCGGTGCACGACGGTCGCCGCCCATCATTAGTGACAACTAAACTTCTGCTGGAGAGTGAAAGTTACGTTGAGTCTTGAGGTGCGCAGAGATACTATCTGCCGCAGCCTGATTTTAGTTCCACGCTATTTAGATAACCGCCCCATTTAAAATCTCTCTCTCGATCCTAGAAAAGGAAAAAAAGGCTAGAGTTTATCATGGACGCGTCTCAGTTTTAGTCAAGCCGTAAAGTGAAGAACCCGAGCTTGTACATATACCCACGTGAGGAGTGACATAGCGGGGCGTTCAGTTAGTACTGAGTCTATAGTCAAGGTCAAGTTCCACTCTCTAAACAGAGCTTTAGCGACTCCGTCATCTAGACTAGACCGCGCGCGCGATTTTTTTTGCTGAAGCAGCTAATCGATGGAAACGTTGAGAAGACGTACTCGATCAAAAACTGCTTCAGAGGCTTGTTATCAGGTATTAACAGTTAAATCAAAATATTTCAAAACATTCAGAAAAGCAGAATGACATGTCCTACGGGCTACAGCCGGGCACTGACGAGCAGACGCCGCTGACGTCATTTCAATCAGGTCGCAGCGCTTTTTAGACACCTTTTCTGTAGGACCCGTCTCATACCTTAGTATATAATACCGTAAACGCCGGGTGATTAGTATATGATCACATTGACAGTCGCGGATCCACGAAGAGGCTGGATAAGCCACGAGCGGACCCGCGACTGCAATGTGACATAATCTTACCATGCGCTTTGTTTTGTTTTTGTTTCTATTTACAACAGCAAACATTTCAACAGCCTATTGTTTTTTTAAAATGATGAAAAATCGGCCCAAAAAAAAGTAAACATTTTAGAGCTAAATTTGTGGAGGATAGCCGGACATGCTGATGTCACTAGACCCCTAAATTCGATATGGTGACATGGTCATTTTCTTAAAAATCGATACGACGACACGGACACGGACATCTAAGTGACATGGGCCATGGGGCATTTCTTGAGTCCGACATGTGACATTGACCATAGTGACATGAGGAAAAAAAAATGTTCGAAGAGTGCATCAGAAAAAGCACCATTTCAAACCTAAGCATTTCGCCAAATTTTTTTTTTTTTCTTTTTTTTCTTGGATGGTACCCGGCTTTGCGGTGTCTGGGTCCTTAAAAATGTACCAAAATGCTCAAATTCGGGTTCTAAATATTTTCAAAAAACGTTTTCTCCCTTAGTGACGTGTGACACGGGCATTTCTTAAATTCGACATACGGCTGCATGGGGAGGACCCACCCGTCAAGGGCCCCATGATGACTCATACCCGCCGCGTTCGGTCAATCAACCGAGATCTTTTTCTGTGGTGGTGTAGAAGGATCTCCCCCCTGAGGTCACAAAGTCACCTCTTTATTTAAGGGGCTACGAGCCGCAAAGGCGCTTTTGCAAAGTCGCAAGAAATATTCAAGTCAAAAAGTCAAATTCATCAACTATCAGTACAGTCGTTTGAAAGTCATCAAGTCACCGAAAAACTCCTCTACAGTCACCTCCGACTCGCCTCCTCCCTACCCCCCTAAAGGGGGGTAGGGAGGAAGCGATTCTCTAGAGATCAGATAATTTATTTATTTTTCTCCCCAGCAGACCCCAAAAGCCCGCCTACCCCATAAATAGTGCCCCCCTCCCCCCCTCTCCCCTCCCCATGCATCTTAAAGTGCCCCCCTCCCCCCCTCCCCTCCCCTCCCCCCTTATAGAAGCCTCCCATTAGCTAGTCCAAGTCATGTGACCAAAAGAGAGGCGTAGTCTGTCTATTGTCTATATTATGCAAATGAGGGAGGGGGTCAGGTCACGTGACCAAGGGGGTGTGGCCTATTTTCCAAATAAAGAGCGCTTCCGGTCACGTGACCAAAGGGGTGTGGTCCTATTATGCAAATGAGGGAGTCACGTGACCCATTATTATGCAAATGAGGGAGTCACGTGACCAAATGGAAGCCACTGATTGGCTGGTGATCAAAGGGGCGTAGTCTACTATGCAAATGAGGGGGTCACGTGATCAAGGGGGCGTGGCCTATTATGCAAATGAGGGGGTCACGTGACCAAATGGTGGCCCCTGATTGGCTGGTGATCAAGGGGGCGTGGCCTATTACGTAATTATGCAAATGAGGGGGCGTGGCCTATTACGTAATTATGCAAATGAGGGGGTCACGTGACCAAATGGAGGCCTCTGATTGGCTGCAGGTCGATTGAGTAATAAACAGTAGTTAACTATAGTCCCGTTCCGATACATACTATACTACTGCCATTGCACTGAGAAAACCGTTGACCACAGTCCTAGATGAGGCTGTAGAGTACAGAGCTCTGTTGGAAGCGTCCAACCTACCCAAAATTTTGAAATGGACTGTGAGGAAGAGCTGCGGCGGCGGATCACTAACCCTACACCCTCCAGGTGGCAAAAACCAGAACTAACTCCCGTCCCAGCCGGATCACAAGGGGCGGCGCGACCATGTACCTAATGTATATACTCATATAAATGTCTCCAAACTTTATATAGATACACAAAAAGTATTGTTTTGAGTGGCCTGAATTAGTTTTTGAGGAATGGGGATGGGTGCAGGGTGACAAGGAGGGATTGGAAGGAGGCGGCTGGGATGGGGAGTGATGTACCCAGAGCAGACACTCACCGGTGTACACAGATAGTCTTTAGGCTCCAGACCTTAGTCAGTACTGGCTTACAAACCAGTCGATAGTACATAAATTAGTAAGTCATTTTCTCGCTCCCGACAAGACCAACCTAGCTAATATCATCAGTGGGATCATTACTGACAAACTCACCTTTAGTCTTTTCCATTTCAATGAGTTTCCTTTTGAGTAAGGTATTAGTCAAATGCTGTTTTGCCTCAATCATTTTTGACTAGCATTTGGTCATGCCTGACCGAAATCCCTATGCCTTGCATTACCTGGGTTAGCCACTGCAGACTAAGGGCTGGAGTATTTAGATTATAGACAGGGTTAGGGGAGGGTGGGGTGATGGTTTGCAGGCACAGCAGAGAGCGTGGTGACTAGGGCTGAGGTAGGCAGGGCAGACGCCAGGATGATGACACACAGTTATGATGGATGATGACTGGGTGAATATGCATGTAGACCCGGGATGCTGACAGGGATGGCACCAGGATGGCACCACTCATGTGTACCGGAAGTACCCGGCTGTGGGTTGAGGGTGTGTGTGGTACAAAGTCTGCTGGCAGTACCAAGGTTTCCTATCCAAAGACTTTTGATGCAAAAACCACATAAACACTACTTTCGAAAAAGCGGGAAATTCAAGCCTTGGTTTATTAGGGAAGGTCACATATAATCGTCAAACAATTTACCCAAGATAATCTGCTTGTCATGTCATTAAGGCCTGCTTAGTACAAATTCTGTTCCCAAAATGGTTGACCCCAATGTGTCTTTGCAAAAGGCACTACATGGGTCAATACTTGAATGGATTTATGTTCTTTTACATCCAAACCGTTTATTAATTTTACATTTGACATGGTATTTACAAAAAGAACTTTCTTGTACGTGTGAAGAAATTCTTGAGCAGAAACAATATAATTTGCAAGATTATTAAGCTCTGATTGTAAATCACAACCCAATTTTTATATGCTATGGATGCAGCACAATTATTGATGAATTCCCTGGATTTCTGTGTGTGTGTGTGTGAGCGAGTATGTTAAGGGGGGTGAAGGGAGCAGTAGATTTCCATACACTGTATACCTGTTGACATTGCTTTGGGAATGCAATCCTCTATCACTGCCTCCCCCTATTTACCAACTATGATAAGCAAAGCACAGTCAGCTTGTATGGCAATGTTAAGCTATTGGCAGCAATTCCAATCACTATGATATAAATGAATTTGTTGGCGATTGGTGTAGCCCCTGTAGAGTTAATTAAAGATAAAGACAGAGAGAAATGGAAAAACAGAAACATAGAGAGCCGGAGACAGAGAAAAAGAGAGAGAAACAGACAAACACACAGAGATGGAGAAGGATAGATAGACATGCCCAGAGAGTTTACATAATACACAAAAAGCGGTACTATTTTAGTGTAAAATTAGGGATAGACAAAACAACATATAGTAGGGTCAGTTAAGTTGGATTTTGGATTTTGTCAATATATCAGAAAGTGAAAGATCGACTTGCACAGGTAGTGGTGGCCTTCCAAAAGCTTGGGACTGCGTAGGTGGAGGGCGCACTAACAACTTATCTGGTAACCAGCATGTACACATACATGAACAAAGTGACGTCCCAACCACCGACACAGCCTGTTATTCCGGCCTGTTGCTCCAAAAGCCAATACGGGGCCTATAATACTTAATACAACATCCAGTCATAACATGACACCACCATGAGTCGCTCAAAAGTCTGCATCATTGCGTCCCTAAGCCACTCTCTGTGGGAGTCATTGATCAATTAACTCAGCGGGCAGAAAGCAGGCAGCAGACTGCACTTTGCACTGGGCTCTTAATGCCCCGTCATTAGTCCTTATATATACCTGCTCATATAGGGTGGTGGAGGGTTACTAACTGTAGGCAGCCATCTTGTCCCCTGGAAAGTTGTAAATGGTTTCTATAGAAAATGACAAAGATTGTTCCACATCCGTGGTTAGGTTGGATGCTAAATGATGCAGGGAAGAAAACAAACATGCTTTAGTTCCCTTTCCTACCACTTCTAAGACAGTGGCGCTTAGCTACTCCTATATAGGCCTGCTTAACAAGCTGTGAGAGACTAGCCCTTTTAGGCTGCATAACTCTTTAATATGCCATGACCTTTGTCATCATGATGCATAAACTCATCCCGACTCACCAAAAGCTGAATTGGTACTTCAAACTGAGCCATTGGGCATGTATGAATTCCATAGAGTTGGCAAGGTGCATGAATGCAGGCAAGTACACTCTCTTTGGCTTCATTCATGCATCATGACAAGAAAGAACATAAAGGGTTAACATGCTTGGTCGCCCTTAATGTACTTGGGGACACAGGAGGCAAGCACTGATCCATTGTAAGCTGGCCCCAACCCACCCGCACTGGGTTCAAAGGCACCAGTTGTATACAGGAGATCAGAGACTGAGCCTTTGCAATTAAACCAGACTCGATATGTCCACTGGTGGGCGTTGGTGGTGTATGAGTTTGGGGCAGCCTTTTTACCCTCTATGGGTGGCATGTTGTTAAAAGATGACATTTGTCGTCATGATGCACGAATGCAGCCCGATAAGTTCCTCATCAGGGCTGAATTCATGCATCATGACAACCATGGCATCATGCATTAAGGCATGATGCAATCCTTAAAGGCTGAAGGGCTGCATAGTTCTTAAATCTGCTCTAAAGTCATTAATGAAGTCGCCAATTGCTCAAATTAAGCATCATGTGAAACCTTAATAGTTGATATATTCTTAAATTGTCGGCATGATGTAGGAATGCAGCCCCAAAATATTGACTGACAAATGACGTAGCACATGAAAGCTAAAAGCATTGTGCAGCTGTTAAAGGGCTAGGTTGGGGGAGGGGGTATACAGAGGAGGTCCCCACCCACACCTTTGTTTAGTTTGTTGGCCATCCACAAACATATATGAAAGTCCAACAAATCCCCATCCATGCCTTGCTGGTAAACTATGGCCTGTGTTCTGCCCAGAGACTTCCCACTGCATTACGTATTAACCACTATAATGCAATATGTCTAGATACACACGCAAAGAGCAGTGAGTAACTCACCAGCAATATGTTGGTGCATCATACAGGAACTTGAGGAATGTATCACCAACCCTTAGAGAAAGCATAATGTATAAATGTAGCTCTCAAAAACTCAGGAGTAACAGCCTTACACGCTTGGTGGTTGGCTGCTGCAGTCACCCATGGTGTCTGAGGGGACCGGGCTCACCACCCGGCCACACTCTGCACCTAGCAGCCTGTCTATAGGGGTGTATTGATGCAGACTGTTTCAACTAGAAAAGTGCAACTCATCTCTTACTACTGGTCTTCCATAGAGACTTCACAGAACTCCCTCAACCCGCTCAGTATATTATGATGTATACAGTGATTAAAATAGTACTTGTATAAAGAGAACTGCCTCTCCAATACCCCTTTTCCCTATGTCCAATTTTGGGACTTCCAAATTAGGAACTTTCAACTTTGGTACTTTTCATTTTGGGACTGCACATTTTTGGACTTCTCAGCTGTAGCTACTTCCTGGTCATGTATTGCAAAAGAAAAAAATCCTATAGGCAATGATATCCACAAGTTCTCCTCAGTGGCTCACAATGTTCAGTGGGAGAACAAAATGGCTGGCTACATGAAGTGTACAGTTACAGTGCTATATATCCCTCCCCACCCCCTGCCAGATAAGATCATCCCCTCTCAGTCACAAACCACCCCCAACCCATGATCAATGCCTCCTGACTCCCTCCTTCATAATACCTCCACCATCAGGCTCCCCTATGATAAATAAAATTCAATACAGGAAATATGAATATAAAAATAAATCTAAAATCAGCACAGAGAAAGACCACCAGCATCATATCTCTCTGTGGTCCTCTCTGTGCCTTTCATGTTTTGGCTTTTTCACCCGATCAATTTCCATTGCCGGTCCTTTGAGCCAATCAGGGTGCAGCATGAAGAGAGTATTTGGTTAGAAAATAGCTGCAATTGGGACTTGTGAGGGGTGGGCACCGCGTCCTAACTAAGCATGGGAGGAGGTAATTCTGGCCAACAATGCCCCAATGCACCTGCATGGCAGTTCCATTCTGCAGGCACCCTGCAGGACTTACTCTGATAGCTGTCTCTGAGACTGGTTGTTAACCCATTAAGGACAGCATGTTGCCTCAAGCTACATGTTCATTTGTCATTATGATTTTAGCAATAAAGAGGTGAAGAGGACTTTGCTTACCCTGCATTAATGCATCATGCCTAAGTGAATTACCATAGAATTTACATTTATTATTGATCTGCAAAGGTTGTGCAAATGAAATATATTCTTGGCTCAGTGCATGGCTGATACTATAAGCTTTTATGCCATATCCAACATGTTTTTTCTTCAGTAAGAGAAGGTAAAATTAAGAATTATTTTACTTATACTTAAATAATTTTCTCAGAAGGAAATCACTCATGTAGAAGACTGTCTGAAATAGAGGATACCAAATTGGTGACAAGCCGGGACAGATGTAAGAGACCATAGGGAGAAGCCTCACAACCAAAAATAAGTTGGGTCATTGTGCTTCAAAGAAAACTCTGTACTTTTAGTAGTTTAATAATGAAAGTGACACTCCCATCTGCTTACTGACACTTCAAAGACCTGTAAACACACAAGGCAAGGTCCTCTTAAACATTTAAGAATGGCATGATTGTCCAATGCAGCCACAGCAAACAGCTCATTTTGGTGTATTAAGACTGTAAGCCTGTGCCAATGCATGATTGTTGCTCTTGCAAGTTATTCACTAGGGCTGAATCCATTGATCATGAAGGCAAAACAGCAGTGCTTTGTGCACTATGCGGCTTTTACAGGGTTGATATTGGGGTCAGTGACATTGAGGCTTTTTCTGTTATCACATCCACTGAATCTAAGTAAGCAAATGGCCCTTCATTTGGCGGGAAGCGAGTGTCACCAAAGAAGATCTAAATGCAGTCTTATTTATTAGCGAGGAATAGCATCAAAGAAGTCCTTACTAGGAAATCACTCATGTGGAAGTCTGTCTGAAATAGAGGATGGCAAAGTGGTGAGGGGCCCGGACAGATGTAAGAGACCATAGAAAGAAGCCTCACAACAAGAAGGAGGATGGGTTACTCGCAGTAAGCTTTGACAAGCGATTGAAGGCAGGAGCCATAAAGCGGCGAACACCCTGTAAGTAGAAAGGAGGCATCAACTGAGGGAGGTAAAAGAACTGTTCAGACGAAGCCAGGTAAACAGCACAGAGAAAGCGGCCATTAGGTAGCAAGGTAATGGAGGCATTAACCATTTAAGGCCTACATGGTACTTTACTGTGCTATATCCTTAGTCATGATGATACTTGAATGTAATCCAGTTTCCAGTGCTGCATTTAAATATCACGGAAAGAATTGATGAGTGTATCAAACCTAGGGTCATCCCTTGTAGGGTCAGTATAAAGCTTGAATGCAGCCCTAACAAGTCTACTCACCAGAGCTGTATTCATGTTTGGAGACAGCAAAGGGTGTAACTCATTGAAGCACTAAAGTGCTAAGTGAGAAAACTGTGAATAAATGGTGAGGAGGAAAAGGAGCCGGGGACGGCAGAGGGGATTAAAAACAAAGATGATTCATGGCTGAGAGCGAAACCATCATCAATATGGACAGGGTAATCATGTAATGAGATTTAGTGTCACTCGGACAGGAAGATGAATCACCAAGAACAGCTGCCTTTATTACAACAGTATATCATGTACATTGGACAGAGATAGATGGACAGACAGACAGGGAGGGGAACAGGCGGAGGAGAAGGCACACAGATTATATAAAAACGTATATATATCTGATATTATATACAATTTTATATATATCCTAAACAAAGGGATTACATAAATGCAATCTGCCAGGATAGTTTTTATGCATCATTGAAATACTGCATTAAGCACTATGCTGTCTTAAAAGTGCTAGCCTGGAGCGGCTGTATAACTCTTTATGTCTCATTGCAGCGTTTGGCTTCATACCATCATTGCCTTTCTGCCACCTATTGTGGCTGGCTTCAGCAATAATTGTCTATCTTGTTTGACAACCATGGAATCATTTGGTAGTAAGGGAGCCAATGGAGAAAGAAGGACCACAGTAAGCAAACCAGCCATCACCCAATCAATAATACAACGAGCAAGCATGAGTATAGAACTAAGAAACAACACAAACAGCAATAAAATTTATTTAATGCTTTAAAATAGTTTCACCTCATATCCTAGTCTCACTGTCAAGGTAGCAAGAGGTGCCCGTATCAAGCAACATGTAAAATGGTTAAAGGTAGGCAGAAAGTGGCATACAAGAGATGACAGGTAATTCAGTGACACACAGCCTATTATAAAGCTCCCGGTGTCCTTCCAATCCATCACTTTTTTTTCATTCAGAGGTTACTGAATGGCTTATGTGACATGGTGGTGCTTGGGTTTTGTCGCAGACCTGCGACGCTCCGACTGGCATTAACGTGTTTAATAACGCTAGAGTTACTTCACCTTAATGCTTTGAGGAATAAAGGGTTGGATGGATGTAAAGAGGATCCCCATTTCACAGAGTAGCCTTAGAAGTCTTTTGAGTGTTTGAGTAAGGAATAAAAGTGGGCTTTTTGTCATTATAAAATCTAATGAACAAAACAAGAGGGGAGCACTTAAAAGCAATGTCCCTTTTTAAGTCACATTTAATCAGACTTTATTGATAGCATAAGACAAGGGGGAGTCATTTTCCAAGCGATTAGTGCTGTAAATCTCATATCATAGTTCTATGCTCATGTTTGCCTGTTGTAGTACTGATTGAGCTAAAATCTTGAGATGATGCAACTGTTTTTTGATACGTGTGTTACCAGTACACTCATTCATTTATTTACCATGTCATTAAGAGAAAAAATAAGCATACAATACATTCTCTTTAAAGTACAATTATATTGACTGGTGAAATATAAATCTATATAGTGGTGTTTGAAGTTAAGAAGGCCTGGAAATCCACCAAACCTAGGATTTATATTATATCAGTGAAACCAACCTTTATTTCATGGCAGATGTTGGAACAGTCCCTTGATTTTGCCTGGCTAAATCCACTGGCTGAGCATGCTTGTAGAGACACACATGCGATTCCATATTGACACCATTTTAACATGTGCCATAAAGGGAGACGAGGCAATCAATCTTTGGTCATTTAGAGCCAGTTTAACCAGCCTGCCATGGTCCTACCAGGGTGGAGGGTGGATAGGCTTGGGGTATAGAGTATAAGCTTCAATCAAGAATTGTGTCAAACACTGCCTATATGATTTCTTTTTTAAATAAGCTAAAGACTAGGGTGGACATCTATAGGACATCTATATTGTGTAAAAGAGCCACCAACGCAGTATACCAAACTCTCCCGTCTCCCCCCTGTGCTTTAACACATGCATGCAGGCTGTAACAGTGGTATTAACCTGATCAGCTGCACTGTCCACACAGGAAGGGTGGAGGGGAGGCCGGCTTTCTGCAGCCTCTCGTTTTGAGACACAGGCCGACTGAGGAATCCCTCTCTGAGAAGTATAAATCTATAGCAGAGGCCTCCATCTCCCAACACATTCTTGGTATAGACTCAGATGCAAACCTTATCATACATTAACAGTATGCGGATGAATGGAGGAAGATGGCTGTATCCATACAGAGAGCTTTTCAGCTCCAGTGGTACCATCTCTCGTAACTGAACTGGGGCCATGGGTAGAGGAATGGGTAGTGGTAGGAAATTCAGTTATCCCATGTGACAAATTGTGGTTGATGACATCCTGTATGTTCTTGGGAAGTGTCCTCTAGACGACCAAAATGGCCGCCATTTTGGAAACGGATAGTGCCTCCATATAGGCACATAGGGCAATGACGGCAGTGCCAAGTCTGCACTCTGGCTAAGCAGGGGCAGAAATAAGAACTACATTATAGCTGCCTCTCTGCTTAGTTTCTTTAGATACGGGCTTTGATCCTAGCACTATAAACTGTATCCTAGGAAGCAGCAACCATTTTAAGGGGACAAAATGGCAGCCCATGTAGGATGCTCCACCCCATCCCTATAACATACTGACACAATTTGAGTTGCCTATGCTAACTATTCCCCCTCATACAGCCCACTAAGCGGCCATTGGCACTCCTCATACAGCCTACTTTGGGAAAGCTTTGGCAGAGGGACAAAAACCCTATTACCTCCTATAGTTTGTCAATGGTGAAGGAGTCTGTGGGGCCAACACTGTGTATGTTGCTATAGCAAGGACACAAGAATATCACAGAGACCAGTATTTAGCAAAGGCTTATGTGTGATGGCACGTCTCATTTGTATAGAAAAGAATTGCTTGAATCCCTTTCACCCTCGGCCACCATCTTTCCTCATATTTGGGAGAGGTATTTTTTCTCAATTGTAATTGAGAGAGGAAATAATGGTACCAGTATAAAGCAAGCATCCAGGAACTCATTTGAGCATTTCAATGCTTGGCAAATAGCTCAAAAAGGCAGATAGCACTAGCTATACATATGAGATGGGCAGCTGAACTTGAATAAGTATACGCTTATTGATACTTTTAATACATATACAAAGGCTTGTACTATAATGAGTAGGCCTCACATAAGCAATGATAGTTATAGTGCTATTGATAAGTACACAAGGATTAGTACCCTTAATGGTATATATAAGCAAAGATAACCCCACACAAAATAGGTCTTGGCCAACTTTTGACTTGTGTCTCTAGTTTTAGTACTACTTAGCAGCAGATATATCAGGACGGATTACCCTCTCTATGTTTGGGCATTACTGACGTAATAGTCATTTACTTTTATGACATGGGAGGTGTTGCTAAGGTAATGAAATGTTAATGGGAATGGCGGCATGAGGTGTATTGGTCAGAGGTAATAGGAGAGGCTCGGGCATCATCTGATTATTGGGGTGGTGGAAATACTACAGACTGGTGCAGCAAAAAAGGTTATTCTGGAACTTCTGTGTGGCTTACCGCCCTATTGACTAGCTTATACAAATATTCCGTAGGGTAATATCCCCCATTTTAAATCAGGTAAAAAAGAATTATTTTTATGGATTTTTAGGTGTGTGACCTAATCAGACTAAAACATGTCAGAAAATAAGATATTTGTATGCCCTCACTTGCAGTTATCCTGAAACAAAAGAGAGTGACAATTTCTTGCGCTTGTTTTTTTTTTCTTTTTTCTGACATGTCAAAAATGAAATAGCTGCACTTGCCATCATCCTGCTAGAACAAGCCTGAACAAAGTCACCTGCTCTTGCTCCAGAGGTCTGTAGAATAATAATCATAAACTGTTATTGCAAACATAATGAACTTAGCAGGGTGATAAACAATCTGTGTAAGCAATGAGGTCACCTTGTAGGTGGCATTTATATGGTAATGGGGGACATTCTGGTGCACCATGGGAATGACTGGAACTGTGATTGTACTACAGTAATGAATTTTGTTGTGAATGGCAGGAGAGATGCAAAAGGGGGCATAGAGTGATATCCCTTTGGTGTGAGTATTGAAAGGGCAGAGAGCAGAACGGTGGTACCAGTAATAAAGGATGTCATTTCAGTCCTAATTTATATCTTGACCTACAGTCTGTAAATTTACACGTATAACAACATTTTGCAGGTTTGATGTGCCCCGTATTTTCCACCGGCTACAACATGTCCACATCACATTATGTCCACAGCCTGTTTTGTCAATCACAAAGTGGTCAGTCAACATTTAGGTAAAAAAGAGCCACACACCAATTAGACCAATATGATGGATTACATACTGAACACATAGAATCATTCAAGTGAGGATATTATTCTAATTTTAAAATGAAGGCAATTGAGATTCTTCATTTGGGTGAGTAGGGGTCTTGACCTGGAGATAAGACAAATATCATCATGATTTTGTGTTGGAAGGGGCAGGCAGGGTATAAAGTCTATCAGCTGAAATGACCATTGACATGGGAAATAGTTTTTTTCTGAGACAGAGCATCATTGTAGAATGGGCTGTGGATGGTACCTAAGCGCTCTGAACTACCAGATCAGAAGATCAGCGAGGGACACTTTGACTAGTAACAGAATCACCAACCCTCCTTTATATTTCCTTTTTATTGTGAGTGCATGGTGAGAGTAGACAGAGTGGTACCTTTTTCCTACTCCTAGTGCAGGGCATGCGGGTAGAGGAAATGCCTTATTTCCTGGTCAAGGATCCTTTCTGGGCTAATATCTATGTAAGTCATGGTTTCTTACTCTCTACCCGTACCTTCCTATCTGAACCAAGAAATGTGTATTGTAATGAAAAAATAACGGAAGAGGAAAATAAGAAGAAAATAGTCAAGAGAAGATTTGGCAAAAAGGGTAAATATATTGCTTTAAATAGATGTATTAAATCAATAAGAATGGACTAAGCTAAAATTGCATTTTTGTCTAAGGTCTCATTCAGATAAGTCAAGAAAAATAAAGTTAATCAGGGAAAAGCAGCCAATACCTCAGGTCACTGCTATAGTTCATGAAAATGTTAGGTTGGTGTAGCTCCTTGTTTCCATTGATCTGCAACCTAAACTATCTACATCAATCCCCCCTCCCCCCTTCTTCTCAGTCCTCAGGTTTCAGGCTGCCCAAATGCTAAGTGATTCTGACCCCAGGTCCAAGGGCCCAATTATTCTGGTCAGAAAGGTCATCCTTTTTCACATATAACACCCAGTGAGGGACATAGGGGCCAGACATATTCAGGAGATGCCCCCATAGGATGTCTTGACAGGGGGAAATTGGGGAATTTCATCCTTTAGATTGTGTGATAAATTATTGTTTGTAGGATGTTTCATCCTCTAGGTTTTCGAAGTTCTAGATATGTTATGGGGAGAAAAGGGCAATCTTCTATATAGCCTCAGATAATTAAACTGTTTAAACAGTACTAAAAGGTATATCAGTGCTCTTTGCACTAACTAGGTTCAATGTCTTAGAAGGAGTGACTTCACAATCCATCAATACATGTCTTTTTTGCAGAGCTCTTTACTCTATGATGGCATGGCAGCATCCAGCAGAATATCAAATTTGTCCTTATATACAGCCGAGAATGTAGGGAAAAAGGAGTGCCATTAACACGTGGGATATACAATGTAATGGAAAAGGTTTCAACAAAGCTATTTTTTGCTGATAACTTTAAACACTACCTAGAGTTCAATTAAGCTTAATACCTTCTCTGCATGGCCTCCCCTGATTCTATTTAATGGTGTTATTCCCATCCGAGCCCAAAGATACATGAAGAAAAAGATATTTCCTATGGCAAGCAATAACAGATAAAACCCTTCGCACATTACTAGGGGGGTTAAAAAGGGATTGTAAGTCGTTCCCACAAAGTAAGCTAATCAAGCGAGTAGAATGCCCATGCTTACATGCCATCATATCCATGGCAGGTGACAATTTATAATGTGTTCTTTTTATTCATCATTATTTTCCCTCTTGACTGGAAAGCTTTCATTAGGCGTCCTTACATATGCATTCCTCAGACTCAACAGCCTGAATCTTGTTAACAGATCGGCACACTGCTTGCCAAGCAGTTATTTTTCTAGCTGGCTGGATACAGTGATATGTGGGATCCTCCCATTACATATACAGCCTACTAGTGTCAACCCGTACACGTGTCGTCATCAGCCTACCACCCTACCACCCTACCATCCTACCAACCAACTGCTGAGCGCTCCTTGTCTAATCAGACATGCACTTAGCAGTCTATGATACCCATGGCCATAGACTTAGCCTACATTACAGGTTGTGCATCTCTTACAATTAATTCAATCTTTTTGCTTAAGTACAGAAGATGCTGCATGCATCTATAGAATGATAATCATAACATGTTATTGCAGATATCAATAATCATAGCAGGGTGATAGACATTTATTGTAAGCAGTGAGGTCAGCCTATAGGTGGCATTTCTATGATAATGGGGTATGGTGACATTCTTGGCTGATTATGGAAATAACTGAAGACATGTGATATTGCTTTGGTGTTGAATTTGGTTGACCAGTAGGTATAAAATTGCAATGATGCAGGAACATATCCTTAGCACTGCCATAGCGGGCCAATGCGTATAGTAAAAAGGGCTCCTTGAAAGCCAAGATTTTGCGTTTGCACTGGAAACAATACGCTATGGCAGTGTGCCTCCATAAAGTACCAGCAGTCCTAAAGATATAAATGTAAAAATGTTCTCCTAAAGGCAACATGATTACAAATGCAAGGGCACATTGACACATTATGCTGATGAAAAGCAACGCTCAAAAAAGCACTGTGTACTACTGAGATGGTTAATATGATAGTCTGATAATATTTTCCTTCAAAATGAACCTTCTTCAAATCTCATTTCAATCTCAGTGCAATGAATCAAATGATCCGGAAGAAGCCACCTGATATAAGACTCTATGAATCCAGTACCTAGATGGCTGGGGGTGTAGCCGACTGAGTAACACTTGTAATAAACTAAATTGCAAAGCAGTTTACTTATTTAATTTATACACCTACAGTCATATCCGTAGTCAGAGAGGTCTTGAAAAAAGGAATAAGATGGAGCAGGCTAGAAGCCAATGAACGATGGAAGCTACAAATGAAAGAATGAATGAGAAAAAGAGAGCCGAAAGACTGAAGCAAAGAAATACAACATAGAGGCAGTTTTGGCAAGGTGCCTGAATATAATTATTCTCTGTGATAGCCAAGGCTTTAAGGGGTGCTGTCTGCAGAAGTGCTGCCTTTTTGTTGGGGAACAGATAGTATAGTTTTTGCTACAAGGGCCTATACAAAATTGCTTCTTGTATCTAGATAAAACATAGTTTAACTTTTACTACAGGCCAATAAGTAAAGATAAATACACTTTTCCCGATTCATCCTACAGTAAAAGTATACTTACTTAGAAGCTTATTCCATCATGATCAGCCAATTTTTTGCTTTTTTTCATACTTATAACGAAGGAAAACAGACAGGCTCATCATTGAGCTATAACATCAGGACATAGCTCTCATATCAGATAGGATTGATTAGCACAGAGTTATGTCCATTGCACCCTCACCCTGACATTGATCCCTCCCCACACCCTCCCTGCACTTTCCCATCTCTGGCTGGATGCTCAAATACTAAATCTAATGTCGGGCCAAGGGATCCCATCATTCTGGTGGGAATGGTCATTCTTTTTCACATATAACACCTAGTCAGGGATGTAGGGCGAAGGAGTATTAAGAGAAGCCCGGAAGGGGTGCCCTGATGTTGAGGAATCAGTTGGGAGTGGAGTTGAGAGGGAGGGTGGGTAGGGGTGGTGGTAAAGATAGGTTGTCTTAGATAGCAGAAGTAGGAGAAAGCATTTGTTCCCTTAGATATCGTTACATCAAACCTGTTCCAAGATAGTGACTTCTTCCGTTTTGTCCGAAGTTGATCGGGCAGCTTATAAATGACATGAGAGATGTGCAATCAAGATTCTGTTGGATAATAAAGGAGGAAGAGCAAAGTTAGGAAGATAAATGATAAAAGTCAATTGATCATGCAGAAGAGAAAAACAATCAAACGTAACTTTAACAACTCAAGACTATACCCACCTGGCAAAAAATGATGGAGGAAAGCAGGATATTTTAAGCACTTACTTGAACAGTTTGCTATAGGAAAGATCCAGGAAAACCACCTTTGTAATCTAGTCAAAGAAATGGTTAAACCGTATGTAGGTAATTTTTTTCATAACAGTAAATTATGGGCTTATCAAATTTCTTGAAAGGTTAAATAATGTGCAACTATTTAGCAAGATTTAATGTTGGTAGGAAGATTTGAGTATAATAAAAAGAAAAGCATAAACTTTGATTCAGGCAAAAGGTCTGTAGGTACTCAAACTATCTCTTGTCATGTGCCCCTAGTATAAACCCTCATACACCCAGCTACAGTTATCCTTCAGAGGTAATTGGTACATGTGTTTAGCCTCAGGCAATTGAACTACTAAAACAAATCTAAAGAGAAAGTGCTCTCAGTGCAAATTATATTACAAGGAGCTGCTTCTAATCTCCCTCAATGCACTTTACTCATCAATATTGGCATCAATACATCCGGTAGGACATAATGACTTTGAGTCTGTCCTCGCATACACTCAAGAGGAAAATAGGAATTGTTAGGGGGACAAAGGTTTCAGCATAGCCTTTTTCTAGATAGCATTAACTACTTCCTATCATTAAATACAAGTACAATATTTCCTCTACTTACATTGTCCTTGTTTTTCATCCTTCACATTCCAATGGAATTAAAAAGAGGCATTGTAAGCTCCTGCTCAAAGCAGTTAATCTAGCAAGTGGAAGTGCAAGCGTGATGCCTGTACATACATGCCACACATCATGTTCTATGGCAGGTAGGGATGTATAGTGCATCTTTTTATATAATTTTCCCTCTTTATGGGGAGGCTTTTATCAGGCGTGCTTATACCTCAAATGTGAAATCAATTTGGTGCTGTCCTTGCCAAACAATTATTTTTTCTGGCAGGCTGGATAATGTGAAATGTGGCATCCCTCTTCCACCCTACCAACCAACTACTGAGCTGTCCTTGTCTCTTCCACTCTGCTACATCAGACATGCACTCATGATCAGCAGTCTATGATACGCTTAGATATTTAACCCTTTAAATATGGCATACCCATTCTCCTCATGATAGATAAATGCAGCCCTCACAAATTTCTGGCATTACCAGTGCTGCATCCATGCCAATGCTAATGTTGAGAGATGCTCTAGAAGGTATGGCATGATAAACCAATGCGGGGCTCACAAGCTAGTAGTATAGTATGTATCGGAACGGGACTATAGTTAAGTACTGTTTATTACTCAATCGACATGCAGCCAATCAGAGGCCTCCATTTGGTCACGTGACCGGAAGTGACCTACTTAGGGGATTAGTGGTGACGTCACGTGACCTAGTTAGCCAATCAGAGGCCTCCATTTGGTCACGTGACCGGAAGTGACCTACTTAGGGGATTAGCGGTGCATTCTGGGTAACCCTGAAGCCAATCAGAGGCCTCCATTGGGTGACCGGAAGTGACCTACTTAGGGGATGGTGCATTCTGGGTAACCTACTGACCTACTTAGGGGACCGGAAGTGACGTCACATGACCTAATGGCCAACCGGAAGTGACCTCATTGAGGATCACGTGACCGGAAGTGACCTGATTGATCACGTGACCGGAAGAAGAAGAAGAAGAAGAAGAAGAAGAAGAAGAAGAAGAAGAAGTGACGTCACGCGACTTAATGAAGAGATGAGCGTCTTTAAGGGGTCACGGGCTTTAAAATGTGATATCTTTTTTTTTTGGAGGAGGAGGCGAGTCTCTTATTTTTTTTCGGTAAACTAATAAAAAACACTACGATATAAGTTTTTTTTTCATTTTTTTTCATTTTTTATTGTTTTACGAGCGACTGGAAGTGACTTATTGAACTAGGTAGAAGCGTTCTTTAGAGTGTATAAGGGGGGGAGGGGAGGGGAGGGGGGGAGGGGGGCTTCTTTAAGATGCATGGGGAGGGGGGCGCTTTTAGGATGCATGGGGCGGGTGGTGGGGGGGAGGGGGGGAGGGGGGAGGGGGGCACTCTAGGGGGGTGGGGGAGCACTCTAAGGGGCGTTTGTCTCTTTTAAGAAAAAAAGAAAAGAAAAAGATTTCAATCGAGAGACACGCTTCTTCCTCTCGAGAGGAAGAAGCGTGTCTCTTCGTTTTTTTTTTGTTTATCACGTGCTGCGATGAGGCGATCAGCTGCGACTGGAGGAAGTGACACTTTAAGAGATCGCGCGTCTTAATTGTTATGATATTTTTTTTTTTACTTACTAATAAAGAAGACGTATGAAAATAAAACACAACAATTCACATGTCCGTCGTTCTCGTTGTTTCTTGCTTGATAAAGTCAAGTAATATCGCGATGCCGAGGCCAAACTTTCCCATGTCCTCAGTCAACACTCGAAGGAGTTCAAAAGGCGTACCGCCGGCGCCGTCAGCTTCATCTTGCCACATTTTCAACACTCGGAAGGCCCACTCAGCGGGACTTCCTCCGTATTCGCATTCTTCAGCGATCTTATCTAACCTCTCAGGCGACAATTTTAAATGGTCCCCCACCTCTTTCCACCTGCTACCCAGACGTCTGCCGAGGGTGCCCAAGTGCTTATGCATCGCGCGCGAGTCGGGGTTTTCGAAATCCAACCCCTGTCTGTGGAGAAGGGCCATCCACTGAGCCAACAGTTCCATGCGTCTTATGCGGGTGAAGACGCGACCGAGCTCGCCCCATCTATGACGATGCGGGGTTTCACCCCACCACACTCGGAACATCGCCGTACACAGCTCCTCCGGTGTCTTGACACTGCGCTCTACTAGAGCATCCATACGGGCGGCGCTGACTTTTAAGCTACTGCCCAACTCTCTCCAACAGCCGCTCAACTCTTTACCTAGTTGACGAAGCAAGGCGTCGCTATAGGCTAACCGCCGCTGTCCTACCTGTCGGGTCTCCCCATCATCGGTCTGCTGCCTCGCGCCGCGTCTCACGTCGTCAAGCCGCATTAACTTTTTTTCAGGCGCACCGGGCGGTGAAGGCGAGCTTGAAAGTGGAATAGCTTGAGCCATCTCGTCTCGTCTTGGCGGCGGCGGCAGCGGCGGCGGCGGCGGCGGCGGCGGTGGCGGCGGCGGTGGTGGTGGTGGCGGTGGTGGTGGTAGTAGCCGTTACTGGGGTCAGAGGTGATATGTTTTTTTTCCAACAGAAATGAGAGCTTTTTATACAGAGGGAGTTTAATCCCATTTCCAACAGCGCTCCAGCTGTCTAGCACCCTGTCCGCATGACGCTTTTTCAGCCGCTCCGCTCCTTAAGAGCTTAGATGACGAGGGGGTGTGGCATCGCTATCCGTGGAGACCAGCTGAAAACGGTGTTTTTTCCTCACTCATAGCCTTAATACCTCCTACCCCCTACCCGAGGACGTCTCCCTCCCTCTGACATTCATTGTAACAAACGTCAGAGGTCAGGTGAAAATCGGATTTTTTTTCATGCACAGCCTTAGGCAGCTGTCACCCCTCCCTATTGAACTAGCCGGCCGCCCGCCCGCCTGGCCGGCCCGGTCTACTCACCACGGCAGGAGGTGGCGATTTTTGTCTTACACTTAAGTCGCTCACCACATGCACACGCCTCTACTCACAGACAGACACGTTCGTCTTAGGGGGGTCCTGCTTCACGCCACACGCCTCCTGTAGTTTTTTTTTGTATACACACTGTAAGCTCATCACCGTTACCGTTAATCCTTTATACAGCTAACGCGCGCTGAATGGCTGAACAGGGTGGTAAGCGGCTTAGCTCACCACAGTGGATCCCTCAAAAAGGGATCCAGCTGAAAACGTCATACCTTATGTCTTTGTGAATGGCCGCCGCCGGTCAGTCGACGGCAGGCAGCAACCGCTTAACCCTTTATACAGCTAATGCGCGTTGAATTGCTGAACAGGGTGGTAAGCGGCTTAGCTCATCATCACAGTCGATCTCTCAAAAGAGGGGGGGGGAAAGGGATCCAGCTGAAAACGTCATGCCTTATGTCTTTTTGTTTCTCTTTGTGAATGGCCGCCGGCCAGCCGGCGGCAGCTGAACAGGGTCGGTAAGTAGCTTAGCTCTAGAAGCGAGAAGGCGTATATAAGGGGCTTGGAAACCTCCATTCACTCACTCATTCTTTTTTGCTGCTCTCTACAGTCACCACCATGAGCAAAAGACAACAGCTAGCGGCGTTCAAGAACAAGAAGACTACGCGGAACAGCGTTCGTTTAGCGTCAGTGCCTGCTCTTGCTACTGAACATGAGACTACCGCCGCAGCCGGTTGGTCTTATCACCCTCCTGCTGTAGCGAGCGCTCGCGGCAGTAGTAGTAGTAGTAGTAGTAGCAGTAGCACTAGTAGTAGCAGTAGTAGTAGTAGTGGTAGTAGTACTAGTAGTACTACTGGTAGCAGTCGTCGTGCTAGCGACGTTGTTACACTCGCGACGGTACACGTTGCTGCTAAGCGCGCTGCCGCTGCTACCGCCGTCCCGCCTGCCGCTGCTGCTGCTGCTGCTGCTGCTGCTGCGCCTGCTACTGCTGCGCTTGCTACGGCTGCGCCTGCTGAGGCTGCTGCTGCGCCTGCTACTGTTGCGTCTGCTGCGGCTGCGCCTGCTGCGGCTGCTTCTGCTGCACTTGCTGCTACTGCTACTACTACTGACGACAACGCTCCTGGCACAGCGCAGTACTGGCAACCGGGTTTTTACCTCCCCACTACTGTTGATGACTTTGATGACCTGCCGCACGTTGCACAGCCCCTCTCCTCCACCACTACATCGACGGACGCCCTCGACGCCGCTCGCGCTGAGAGTTACAGCTATTCGGACACTCAGCCCCTGAACCGAGAAGAAGAGGAGGAGGAGGAGCAGCAACAGGGTGAGACAGAGAACGACGCTGACGACGAGGCGTACGAAGAACCCGAAGGGCAAGGGGTGAGCGGTACGTTTTTCGGCTTCCCTCTTCGACCTTTCGACCTCACTTCCTCCACTGCTAGCGCCCCCCCGTCCGGTCCGTGGCGACTGCCCTCACCGCCACCTTACGAGGGCGGCGGCGGCGCTTCATCTTCTACCGCTACACACAGCACGGACGGCGTGTGGCTGCGCTGTTCCAACAACGAGACCTCCGATACCACCAGCGCTGACGCTGCTCCTGCTATCGGTTCTGCTGCTGATTCAGCTCACGCTGATGGTGTTACTCATCCTGCGGGTGTGAAACGTTCTAAGGTGAGTTCCAGAACAACAAGGCCCACTAAGAAGAGAAAAATACAAGAAAAAGAAGGAGATGGACGAGAAGAAGCAGAGAAAACACTCGGGTTAGAGTTCTGCTTAGACGGAGCTTTGACGCTGGAGATCTGGGAGGACGTGGCTAGACTGTCTAGGAGGCCGCGCTACACAAAAGACGGCCAGGTGAAAGAGGCGTCTCTGACCAGAAGCAAGCGAGTGCACTTCACGGCCGACGCGCTGCGCGAGCTCATAGCACGCATCGCCGATATCCGCGCAGTGGTGCGCATACGCGACACAGCGGCCGCGCAAGGAAAACCTAATCACACCCCCTGGTTCGCAGTGCTGGATGAGGCGGGCGAAGTGTACGCAGCTGTGAGCTACTACAGCGGTAAGAACCTCGTCCACGTGCGCAAGTACGAAGGTCCTGACAAAAAACCCACACAGCAGGGGGTGACGCTGTCCGCCAGAGCGCTCAAAGAGTTGGATGACAAAACAGAGATCATTCTGAAATATCTCGGCATAGATTCGGAATGAGAGACGCTCAACGCTCACGCGCGCACACACACACACACAGCGTTTGACGTACGCTGTATGAGACAGACAGACAGACAGACAGACAGACGGATACACAGACAGCAGACAGAAAGATAGTTACATAGACGACAGATTGATAGATGGCTAGATAGATAGATAGATAGTTAGACGGCTAAGTAGTTGGTAACCGAGTGAAAAAAAACATGACACAGTACGTATGCGAAAAGTGTTTCAAAATGTTTAAAAGAGCGTACAACCACGAGAGACACGTAGAAAATTGTAGAGTAGTAGCTAAGTTTTGCCCTCTATGCGGCGAAGGGGATTGCCGAAAGAGCGCTTGTCGACGCGAATCTCTGGACGGGGTGACCGTCCCTCCGCGCATATGTGCTGTACCGAACGGGGAGGAAACGTTCACGGCGAATTGGCCTGCGATACAAACGGGCGTCAGGATGCACGGGACTCGCGTGAGTGTAACAAACTTCAGGCTACCAACCGGCGAGTTGAGTGACGCTGTAGATACTATGCGTCGCATTCACTTGACACAAAGATTCAGATACAAAGTGGGTTTCTCGGTAGGCTTACTGTTACAACACAGAGAAGACAAGAGCAAACTGCGCTACTTCCACGCCTCCCAGAACAACGCAACTCTCATACAACCGCTCCCTACTGTAACTAATTCAGAAACTTTGGAAGAGCTCCTCTCAAAGATGCAAAACACCGTCGCTTGCGAGGAGGTACGGAAACTTTGCGACGCTGACACCAAGTGGCACGTTCTTTTTCCTACCAATTTGAACATCTGCGTTTACATGGGACCGGGGGAATTCCCCATAGGCGGTAGGATCACTCAGGCCGGTCGAGTTGGAAAGAGAAGCGGCGTGTTAGATTTTCCCAACAAGGACAACCTCTGCATCTTCCGCTGCATTTCCTTTCACTTATACAACACCAGCAAGCGCGCTTCAGATTTGTTACGTCAGTTCTGTCCCGCTGCCACACCTGAATCCTTTCCGGGTCTGAACATCCGCGACTTACCCGCGTTAGAGAACTTGTTTGACGTACAAATAGCGGTTTACACCGCGTCGCGTCAAGTGCCGGGGCGGAAGTTGAGAAGACGCGTTACTCTGATCAGACCGCCTTCCAGAACTGTGGCCGCCCGAGGTAAAGTCAACCTACACCTGACGGCGAAAGGCGGTTTGCACGTCTCTCTCGTCACGGACTTCAACGCGTACGCGGGCATATACGAATGTTGCAAGTGTAAGGCGGCGTTCACCACTGAGTTCTTGCTGAAGAGACACAGGAACCAGCTTTCCTCTTGCCGACAAGTCAAGTTGCGCTACGTAGGTGGCATCTACCAAAATTCGAGAACGATTTTCGAAGCGCTAGCAGACTTCTCCATTTTTCCCCCCGACGGACATTCCGGAATCTACCCTTACAAGATCGCCTTCGATTTCGAGGCTTTCTTCAGACCGTGCAAAGAACCGTCGACGGAGCACGTGTCCCTGCTGTGGGATCAAGTCCCTTTGTCGGCTAGCGTCGCATCCGACTTTCCGGGGTGGGAGGGGCCCGTCTGCTTCGTCAGAGCGTCCGACGCAGATTCCGACCCCTTGTTGGACCGAGTTTTAAATCACATAAACAAGAACGCCAAAGCGATCGGGGAAGCTGTGCTAGAACTTTACCGACCGACGTTAGCGAAGTTAGATGCGGCGATAGGTGAAGCTCTCCTGCTGGAGGAGGCGACGTTCACCACCCCTTCTCCAGGCGGCTTCGCTGCGGCTCAGACCAGACACCCGTTAGTTCAACTGAAGAAGCGTCTTCTGAGATACATCCGTCAAGCTCCAGTGGTGGGCTTCAACTCGGGGCGTTACGACTTGAACCTGATCAAAATACGCCTTCACTCGTTCTTCGCCTCCGGAGACCGAAGAAACCAAGAATTCAGCGTCATAAAGAGAAGCAATCAATACTTGGCGGTTTACACACAGCACACGGTTTTCTTGGACGTAGTCAACTATTTGGCACCCGGTTACAACTACGCGACCTATTTGCGAGCTTTCACCAGGAACGAAGAGAAAGGTCACTTTCCTTACGAATGGATGACGTCTACCAGGAAACTGGCAAACAGAACGCTGCCGCCGAGATCGGCTTTCGACAGCGAGCTGACGGGCGTCAAAATGTCCGAATCCGACTACGCCGCATGTCAGAAAGTTTGGTCCGACGAGAAGATGCAAACTATGGAAGACTACTTGATCCACTACAACAACAAAGACGTGAAACCTTTCATAGAAGCTCTGAAAAATCACGCTAAATTTTTCCAAGATCGCGGCATCGACATGTTGAAAGACGGAGTTTCTCTCGCCGGTTTGACTTTACGCTTCCTCTTCCAAAACCTAGAAGACGCGTTCACAACGTTTCCCCAGTTCGACGCCGTCCTCCACGCTCTGATCAAAGAGAATCTAGTCGGCGGTCCTTCCATCATCTTCCATAGATTTCACGAGAAGGGCACCACGCGGATAAGGGAGCACAAGTACGGCGAAGAAGCGAGACCGTGCCAACACATCCTAGGACTAGACGCTAACTCTCTGTACTTGCGCTGCATGAGCGAAGCGCACTGCACGGGCTTTTACGCGGTGAGACGGCCCAAGACCGAGTTCAAGCCCGAAATCAGGCAAAGAAACTCTCACAGCGCTTTGGAGTGGTTACGCTTCGTAGAGCACGACCGCGACGTGAAACTGCGCCACGCTCTGAACGGCGGCGAGATGGCGGTAGGCTGTCGGAGAATTCGCGTGGACGGATTTCACGCGGCCTCTAATACGGTTTTCCAGTTTCACGGGTGTTGGTTCCACGCTCACGAGTGCATACCGTCGCACCGATATCAGTGCGCTTCACTGAGAGAGGAGAGACGCGACAGAACGACCAGAGTAAGCGCTTACTTGAAAGCGTTAGGTTACAAGCTGGTCGTCGTGTGGGAGTGCGAATGGCGAGAGATGAAGCGTCGAGATGAGCGGGTCAAGGCCTCCCAACAACGCTGGAAGGTTGACGCTTTGAAAGTGTCTCGAAACGCGATGAGCGAGAGCGACATCCTTTCCGCTGTGAAAGAGGAGAAAATGTTCGGTTTAGTTCAAGTGGACATCACTACGCCGCCTCACCTACGAGAGTACTTCGAAGAAATGACCCCCGTTTTCAAGAACGCGACCGTTTCAAAATCGGACATAGGCCCTCACATGTCAGACTTTGCGCAGGAAGAAAAGCTGTTGAGCACGCCTCAGAGATGTCTGATAGGGAGTTACCACGGAAAAAATATTCTCTTGGGAACGCCGCTTCTCAAGTGGTATTTAGAGCACGGTTTGATAGTCACCAAAGTGCAGCTGGTGGTAGAATACCTACCTAAACGCTCCTTTGCCGGTTTCGCGGACGAAGTGACGGCGGCGCGAAGACGTGGCGACGTGAACGAGAACGAGAAAATTCTGTCAGACTGTTACAAGTTAATGGGAAACGCTACGTACGGTAAAACAATCTGCAACAAAGAAAAACACACGGCGGTGAGATACACTGACAGTCGGAAGTTCGAACTATTGGCCAATTCGTGGCGCTTCAAAAAGGCGTCCGAGTTGACTTCCGATCTGTTTGAAGTCGAACTACAACCGAAAACGGTCAAGAACAACCTCCCTATTCAGATAGGGTTCATGGTATACCAGTACGCGAAGTTGAAAATGTTAGAGTTCACATACGACTTCTTGGATAGATTCGTCGATCGGCGCGATTATGCCCTTTGTCAAATGGACACCGACAGTCTTTACATGGCTCTCAGCGGTGCCACGTTGGATGACCTAGTGAAACCTCGCCTGAGAGAGACGTACTTCAGAGAGAAACGAAAGTGGCTTCCGACAGCGGTGTGCGACGAGCACTTAGAGCTTTTCGTGAAGACAAAAACGGAAAGAGTGCGAGAATGGTGTGCGCCGCCCGGCGGATGTTGTGAGAGACGGTACCTTCACGATCTGAGAACTTCGGGGCTCATGAAAGCGGAGTGGGAAGGTGACGGGATCCTAAGTCTCAACCCTAAGACTTACATTTGCTACGATCGAGTCAGCGACACCGGTGAAAGAAAATCCAAAAAATGGAGTGCAAAAGGCGTACAGAAGAAACAAAACCCCCAGGAACCAGACGCCTTCTTGGATGTTCTTCGCCAACGAAAAACTCTCATTGCTGTAAATAGAAATTTCAAAGTGGTGCGAAACAAAATGGTCACCTACACCATAGAGAAAGACGGCGTGCGCTACTTGTATTATAAGCGTCGCGTGCATTCTGACGGTGTGACAACGAGTCCTTTAGAGATATGAAAAAAAAAAAAAAAATAAATAAGCGTGTGCATCTTTTCAAAAATAGAGTGTTTATCAAGATTGAAAAAAAAAAATAAAAAAAAATTAAAAGAAAATATTGTTGTGTTTTTATTATCATACGGCTTCTTTTACTAGTAAGTCGCGCAGTCTCTTAAAGCGTCACTCATGTGACGACGTCGCTTCCAGTCACGGGATCCTAAACAAAAAAAAAACTTCTTCTTCTTCCGGTCACGTGATCAATCAGGTCGCTTCCGATTGGCCATTAAGTCGTGTGACGTCACTTCCGGTCACGTGACTCATCAGGTCACTTCCGATCACGTGATCCTAAATTAGGTCATATGACGTCACTTCCGGTCCCCTAAGTAGGTCAGTAGGTTACCCAGAATGCACCATCCCCTAAGTAGGTCACTTCCGGTCACCCAATGGAGGCCTCTGATTGGCTGCAGGGTTACCCAGAATGCACCGCTAATCCCCTAAGTAGGTCACTTCCGGTCACGTGACCAAATGGAGGCCTCTGATTGGCTAACTAGGTCACGTGACGTCACCACTAATCCCCTAAGTAGGTCACTTCCGGTCACGTGACCAAATGGAGGCCTCTGATTGGCTGCATGTCGATTGAGTAATAAACAGTACTTAACTATAGTCCCGTTCCGATACATACTATACTACTACCGGTCACGTGACCAAATGGAGGCCTCTGATTGGCTGCATGTCGATTGAGTAATAAACAGTACTTAACTATAGTCCCGTTCCGATACATACTATACTACTCAAGCTTTAAACATTACTTTTGTCCTGTGCTACCCTCTATCCAACATTATTCCTTGTTATTGGCTTTTACACAGACCAATACAAAAAGGTGCATGTTTATATTGTTTCCCTACATTTCTGAGCTTTCCTTATAATATAATAGACCATACCCCATTGTGATTTGGATTACGCTGATAGCAGAGCATATCGAATTGTGAGTTGTGACAACAAATATTGGGTTAACACAACTTACTGTCTCTTTCTTCATAAAAAAGACCGGGTTGTTAGCGGATTTCTACTAAAGAGGTTCAGATTTGTCTGTACCCCAAATCAGGTTTCAAATTCATTGCAGTCCGCCCCTATACAGCTATACATACACTAATATGCAAACATTTGCACAAGGAAAATAATAATTGATATGTTGTTCCTCAAGAGGGCTCACCTCAAGGGGTAAATTATTTCACTCCCTTCCCCCCAATAAAAGCCCACCAGCTACCCTGACCACTCCCTATGCTAAGGATAAACCCCCACTTTACACTAGTTGTATGTGCACACACATACTCATATCTAAAAACCATCCTCTCTCTGTCTCTTGTCACCCTCCCGCCCCTCCTTGTCAGATGCCCCATCCATCTCTGTAGCCATTATTACCCACAGATTCCCCCGACAGATTGAAAAGCACGCAACAACAACTTCCAGATGGCTCTACAGTGGCAGAGACAACATCTCTACCACTGTCCTGTCCTGGGAGGGAGGGGGGGGGATGTATGATGACCCAGGAGGGCCATGTTCTTACTATCAAAAACTGAATATGCAAAAACCTGGCACCTCCTTTCAAACAAACTTAGGAAAAGCATGGTTAGAGGGAGCAGGGCAGAAGCTCTAGCTTAGGAGAAGGAAAATATTTTCTGAATTTTCATGCTTTTTTATTTTTTATTAAAAAGACCTGTCAGTGAAGCTGAAAGGCTCAGGTGTGATCAATTTTTGGCTTTTGCCAGATGATGGTCGGAAATGTTGGCAGCCTTGTGCACAGGTCAAGCGCACGCTTGTTTTGTTAAGAAATTCCCACTGCTTAAGAGGTAAAAATATATGACACTCCTAGGTCACCATAGGGAAGAGGCTGTCTGGTGTTGTGGATTGGGCAGGAGGAGGGGGGCATGCATGGTAGGGGGAGCTGGAGGGGAGAAGGGAGGGGGTACCAAATGGCATTTATGATATAATGACTGGCATTGTGATCATGTGCGTGGAGAACAATGTAAAAGTCTGATGATTAATCATAGCAGTGGCGGCACCTGGACGCCGCACCCCAGACATCCCTGGCAGGGACCTGGTACAACTCATCATACCCATAGCATTGTGGCTATCGGCGTTTAGGGTTTGAAAAGCTTGGGAAAATATGTTAAGTCGATAGTCTTTAGAATTTCTATATTTCATTTGTTTTCATTAGTTTTCATTGTTGCCACTGTGGCGCTGTTGCATAACAATATGTTCCGTGAGGGATGAAAGGAACCAGAATAGTCAAGTGGGCTTCAACCATTTAGTGACAACGTGTTTTTTGAGTTTGAGTTCAATAAGATTTCATTGAGCAATTTTCTCAGCAGGCTAAGTCTTTCAAACAGAGCCAATGATGAATACACAAAAAGGTCTAAATATTATAAGTAATATGCTGAAATGTTGCAAAATAGTTGAAATGTATTTGTAATGAACTGATCCCTCCCTGATATCTCCTCTTTCCTGCCTCTCGTGTCTCCCATCTCTCCCTGTGCCCTGCCTCTCCTCTCAATGTTTTATGTCTGCTTAGCTTTTACTATACATCCCCCCTCAGACAATCCTCTCCCACCCTGCCCTCCTCCCTCTAACCATACTTTTTCTTAATACTCATAGTACTAATTCTCCTCTCAATGTTTCATGTCTGCTCAGCTTTTCCTATACTTCCCCCCTCAGACATTCCCCGCCTCCTACTTCCTACCCAGCCCTCTACCTTCCAACCATGCTTTTTCTGAATACTCCTCCTCCTCTCTACTAATATAAAGTTCTAACCATTTATTTCCTATCCCTTCACTCCCCCTATTTCCCCCTACCAGCTGTCTGTAGTACTCTATGGGTAGATAAGCCCAACCCCCTCCCCACCCCAACATACCCTCCTTACACTAGACACGATGTAGTGTCCTTGGGCTCGGGCCGCAGCACAAATTAATTTGGGTGGCGGGAGGCACCGGGCTCCATAATACATACGTGCGGCGCAAATCACACACCATCATTTCCGCAGCGTCGCGCGTCAATTGGTCTCTGCGGAGAGATAACAATACGACAGGGGATGGTGCGGGAACGCTGTTCTCGCAGTCCCAGCCCTATCTTTAACCTTGCCTTGCTCCATACAGATAAGTAGTTTGGCCCACCATTGCCCTCTATGCATGCAGCCCACTATGGAGGCAATCCCTGAATGCCTGACAGCATAGTGTTTTAATGTGCCATGCCATTTTTTGTGCACACACTAACCTAAATAAATCAGCATTTCCTCATTCAAGCATCACACCGACACCGAGGTTGATACACTCCGAAAGAGTCAATATGATGCAAATCTGGTGAGTCAGTCACCAACCATGTGTTAGCACATCTTGATGACAAATGATCATGGAACATTGAGGAAGTATGCGGCCCTTAAAGGGATAAGTGGTGTTTATACCAATTTGTAGTGCCAACCGTAGCGTACCATATCAGGATGCCTGCCTGACAGGATTCCAACAAACATGCAATCAGCTGTTAACGCCAATTAATCTCACTGCGGAAATGGTGGTATCAACGCAGCCATTGGATGGCGATATGCATTTACCTACATTGCAAAAGTTGGTCCGTTATACCATTGTTGGTTTGCTAACTTCCCTTGGCATCCAAACTATCTCGGCCAAAAAAAAGCTGTGTCTTTTATCACTTGCACGGATGCCATGTGTATATCTTATAGGTTTGAGGTAAACATATTATTGTGTTTTTTTTCAGCTTAAAGGCCTGTCCGTTATGATATAGCAAAAGGGCCGTGTTGCTGGTAAAACTAAAATGTCACCCCCTTTCTGCCTACACTTGTTGTATATCCCAGAGCTAGGCTATAACCTTGGACTAGCTCGGGATGATATGTCTTAATTTCTCGCTTTTTATACTCTGCTTGACTTTTGTCATCACAGAGTGAGACCACTGCTCCCCATTACCAATTTAGGCCAAATAAAAAAAAGCTGTGTTTCAGGTTACCCGGCCCTACGTGGCAAAACAGGGCCGACCCTAACAATTTTTATGCAATTTTGAAAAGATATTAAAATTAAGGTCATTTTGGGCGATTTAAGGGTCAATTAATAGTTCACGAGTCAATGCGGTCATTGGCGAGTCGGAATTTGAAGTTCGTGAGTCACTTTCTGGGTAATTTTCAGGCCAAAGTAAAAATAAATAAATATCCAAAAAAATTCAAAAATTCGACCTACCTACCCTAAATTCTCAGACCATGTAACCTGAAGCACACCTTTTTTTTATGGCCTTAGGCCTTAGGTACAACTAACTTCTCGAGGAAAGACTTTCGAATGTGCTAATTTCTCGTTGGGATCGCGAGTCATGATGCATAGCTCTATATATGGCAATCCAATTATCTCCACATATTGCGGCACCAGTAGTTACAGAAACTGATAAGCAGCTCTATTTACTGTACTGTACTGTCGGATGTAATCAGGTGCAGATCTTGCTACCCCTACCGCAACAGTCGGAGTGGAGTAGGGGCGCTGGGGCTTAAAGGCAGTGACAACACACCCACACACCATAGATTGCAAGGAACAAGCTAAGTGGCGAGAGCAGAACCGGAACAGGAACTGATTGCCTGTGTCAGTATGCACACAATGGTTGCGGGAACAAGTCCACACCAGTTAGAGGCCTATAAGGCATTCTATCACGAGAGATGGCACCACTTTAGATGATTACCTCTTTGTACAGATACATAAATCTTTAGCAGGTCACAGCTAATGTAAAGTGCATATAAACTGAGCTGCATGCCAGAGTGGCTAAGGACTACATCTTTTTTCATGCAAACGCCTGATTTTAATCTAGGGGTTGCCATTTTGACTTTCACACAGGTCACGTAACTCTTGCAAGTATGCAATTTGACTGGGTGTAAATTCCTCTGCTCTAGATGTAGACCCTTCAGAGAGGGAATTTCTCAGACAACCTCTGTCTTAGCTTGTGCTGAGAAGAATCTAGAGATATCAAGCAAATGTATGTAAAGGTGCAGTGGTATACTTGCTGTCTCCCACAATCAAATCAATTACCAGAGCAATTTCATTGCTCCAAGGCATTTCTACGATTACCTTAGAATATCCCCCATTTTCTTTTGATCTTTTAACATTGAATGCTCCAGGAATGAGTCACAAACTGCCGCAGCAACTCACGGGTCATCAGGATGCCTCACTAATTCATCCAGTAGCTATAGTATGAGAAAATAATTGAATTATCATACAAGAGTGAAATAGAGAGCAAAGGGAAGGATTGGAAGAAAGGAAGGCAATCACTACTAAAGAAACAACAGTTATTTCTATCATCTTCTGTGAAATTGAAAGGTTAAAAATGCTTGATAGAAGGTGATGGAATAAAAATAATGTAGGGTTGTTAAATGGCTCAGGGTATCATAGACTGCAGAGTGCATGTCTGATGTAGCAGTATGGGAGTGGAAGAGACAAGGCGGGCTCAGCAGTTGGGTGGTAGGGCCAAAAAAAAAGCTTTGTTTCAGGTAACATGGCAAGAAAATGTATGGTCGGTAGGTCGGATTTCTTTTTTTTTAAACTTTTTTTTTTTAACATAAAAGTACTACCCGGCCTCTTCAAAATTGCATAAAAAAACGTAGGGTCGGCCCTGTTTTGATAGGGTCGGTCAGGTGACCTGAAACAAACCTTCTTCTTATTTTGGCCTAAAGGGTGGTAGCGGGATGATGACACGTCTATGGGTTGACACTAGTAGGCTGTACATGTAATGGGAGTATGTAGGGGGGCATGTGGGGTCTTTATCCCACAAACAGTCTTTATCCCTCAAATTAGTACTACTATGAGGGATAAAGACACCCACGGGTCTTTATCCCTCAATTATGGCGTTAAAGCCCAAGTGTCTTTATCCCACAAATGTCTTTATCCCTCAAAGCCAATATAATAGTCTTTATCCCACATAGCCAATGATAAAGGCTTTATCCCACAAAGCCTATATAGTGGCCCTATTTGCCAAAACAGTAACCAGTCTTTATCCAACAAAGCCTATATAGTGGCTATATATGGCCATACAATGACCAGTCTTTATCCCACAAAGCCCATATAACCGTTATATGCCCATACAGTGACCAGTCTTTATCCCCCAAAGGCTATATAGTGGCTATATATAGTCATATAGTGACCAGTCTTTATCCCTCAAAGCCTAAATAATGGTTATAGACCAAAACAGTGACCAGTCTTTATCCCCCAAAGCCTATATAGTGGCTATATATGACCATTCAGAGACCAGTCTTTATCCCCCAAAGCCTATGTAGTTGCTATATATGGCCAAGCAGTGACCAGTCTTTATCCAACAAAGCCTATATAGTGGCTATATATGGCCATACAGTGACCAGTCTTTATCCCCCAAAGGCTATATGGTGGCTATATATAGTCATATAGTGACCAGTCTTTATCCCACAAAGCATAGATAATGGTTATAGGCCCATACAGTGACCAGTCTTTATCCCCCAAAGCTTATATAGTGGCTATATATGGCCATACAATGACCAGTCTTTATCCCACAAAGCCTATGTAGTGGCTATATATGGCCATACAGTGACGAGTCTTTATCCCACAAAGCCTATATAGTGGCTATATATGGCCATACAATGACCAGTCTTTATCCCACAAAGCCCATATAACCATTATATGCCCATACAGTTACCAGTCTTTATCCCCCAAAGGCTATATAGTGGCTATATATAGTCATATAGTGACCAGTCTTTATCCCACAAAGCCTATATAGTGGCTATATATTGCCATACAATGACCAGTCTTTATCCCCCAAAGCCTATGTATTGGCCATATATGGCCATACAGTGACCAGTCTTTATCCCCCAAAGCCCATATAGTGGCAATATATGACCATTTAACAACCAGTCTTTATCCCCCAAAGCCTATATAGTGACTATATATGGCCATACAATGAGCAGTCTTTATCCCCCCAAAGCCCATATAGTGGCAATATATGACCATTTAACAACCAGTCTCCATCCCACAAAGCCTATATGGGTCAGAAATCTCGAAAATGGACTAATCTGGGGGCAGAAATATATCAGATTGAAAATTCAGCAAACTCAATTCATCTTAAAGCAAGTTTATTTTATTGAAAGACTACTATCTTAGCTCCATGAAAACATAAATTGGACGGCTTAACTCCCAGGGTGTCAGTTTTTATTCACAGGTGAACATATGTTGATATAAAAGTGTCGGAGCATACGACTAAAATATCAAACAGCTGGTAGAATGCTTTGAAAATACCACAGAACCTTCTCTTGTGGCCTCCAATTAGCCACAGTATATAGGATAATGCATGCCATGTTTGGTAATCATCACTCTAAAACTTTTTCTGTCACAGGCCGACAAACTTTTTGGAAATCTTGAAAATCTTGAAAAAAATGGCAGTGGGCACCAACTTTTCTCTAGTTTGCTCAAAATGGCCTTTTTCATCCCCAAACTTACTGTGCACTATCCTCAATATGCAAACTTTCAAGTAAATTTAGCCTGCGCTGGATTTGGTTTGATTAAGTCATTATAAACTTCTCTATGAGAGTTTAACCATATCGCGTGTATGCTCCGACACTTTTATCGAAGGATCACTATATTTGGCTCTGGCACCCAAATACATCTTACCAGCTTAGGTAAAGCATGATAAATTGATGAACTAGAAGTGTGTGAATCATAATAAGTACACATAGCTCCAGCCAGACTGACTTTGAGGTTGGTTAGGGCGAAATAAGTTCAATTTTTTCCAATTTTGTGAGGTGACTCAGACCAAAACCACCCCTACAGTAGGCCTAAACACATATATTCAATCTAAAAAGGTTATGAGGGGTAGGTGGCTCCCTTAAGTACACTTTCAAAACGATATGTAGCATGGGGAAGCAATATTAAGCAAGCGAGAGCTCCATTTTCGGCGAAATATAAAAGTGTCGGAGCATACATAAAAGTGTCGGAGTATACAGACCGGCTACATTCGCACGCTTTTTGGCCCCCGTGTGGTGAAATCGGACGTAATTTCGACACCGACCAACCAATATTGATCGATAACAGCCAAAATATTCAATTAAAACCAACAAATATGCGACTAGGGTATTTGTATGATTACAGAGGTGAAACAATGTATGCTCCGACACTTTTAAAAAAAGTCCAAAATCACTATTTTGGCCCTGGGAAGTTTAAAAAAAGAGATAATTACAAAATTCTTCTTCCACGCTTTAATACTAGTGCCCCCCTTTATTTTGATTATATTTGATACATTCTAGTGCCTTTAATATTTGGCGCATTTTGACCCCAAATATAAAAGTGTCGGAGCATACACGAGTGTCATTTCTGAATTCCAGGACTGTGGAGGAAATTTGGGGCTAGAAACCTGGGTAAACACTCTTAATTATTTGAGTAAACACGTATACCAAATAAAAAAAGCTGAATAGGATGGGCTGTGATGGCCTTATACGAAATGGGGGGCTTTTGAATAAAATAGAAATTGCCTGGAACCCTGTTTTGGGGGCATTTTCCCACTTTGAGGGGCCATAACTCCATAAATAATGGTCCGACAAAAAATTATTTTCTTTTACCGGAAAGCCTAGGGTGTTTTCTCTTACATGAAATCAAGATATATTAGTGATGATTAGGTTTGTCCATGTAATAGCTGCTGAAAGGTGAAAAACACAAAAAAAACACCAATTAGTCCGTTTTGGTGGGGTCTGACCCATATAGTGGCTATATATGGTCATACAATGACCGTTCTTTATCCCACAAAGCCCATATAACCGTTATATGCCCATACAGTGACCAGTCTTTATCCCCCAAAGGCTATATAGTGGCTATATAATTATAGTCATAAAGTGACCAGTCTTTATCCCCCAAAGCCTATTTAGTGGCTATATATGGCCATACAGTAACCTGTCTTTATCCCCCAAAGGCTATATAGTGGCTATATATGACCATTCAGTGACCAGTCTTTATCCCCCAAAGGCTATATAGTGGCTATATATAGTCATATAGTGACCAGTCTTTATCCCCCAAAGGCTATATAGTGGCTATATATGACCATTTAAAGACCAGTCTTTATCCCCTAAAGCCTATATAGTGGCTATATATGGCCAAGCAGTGACCAGTCTTTATCCCACAAAGCCTATATAGTGGCTATATATGGCCATACAATGACCAGTCTTTATCCCCCAAAGGCTATATAGTGGCTATATATGACCATTCAGTGACCAGTCTTTATCCCCCAAAGGCTATATAGTGGCTATATATAGTCATATAGTGACCAGTCTTTATCCCCCAAAGGCTATATAGTGGCTATATATGACCATTTAAAGACCAGTCTTTATCCCCCAAAGCCTATATAGTGGCTATATATGGCCATACAATGACCAGTCTTTATCCCCCAAAGGCTATATAGTGGCTATATATGACCATTCAGTGACCAGTCTTTATCCCCCAAAGGCTATATAGTGGCTATATATAGTCATATAGTGACCAGTCTTTATCCCCCAAAGGCTATATAGTGGCTATATATGACCAATTAAAGACCAGTCTTTATCCCCCAAAGCCTATATAGTGGCTATATATGGCCAAGCAGTGACCAGTCTTTATCCCCCAAAGGCTATATGGTGGCTATATATAGTCATATAGTGACCAGTCTTTATCCCCCAAAGGCTATATAGTGGCTATATATGACCATTCAGTGACCAGTCTTTATCCCCCAAAGGCTATATGGTGGCTATATATAGTCATATAGTGACCAGTCTTTATCCCCCAAAGGCTATATGGTGGCTATATATAGTCATATAGTGACCAGTCTTTATCCCCCAAAGGCTATATAGTGGCTATATATGACCATTCAGTGACCAGTCTTTATCCCCCAAAGGCTATATAGTGGCTATATATGGCCATACAGTGACCAGTCTTTATCCCCCAAAGCCTATGTAGTGGCTATATATGGCCATAGAGTTACCAGTCTTTATCCCCCAAAGCCTATATAGTGGCTATATATGGCCATAAAATGACCAGTCTTTATCCCCCAAAGCCCATATAACCATTGTATGCCCATACAGTGACCAGTCTTTATCCCCCAAAGGCTATATAGTGGCTATATATAGTCATATAGTGACCAGTCTTTATCCTACAAAGCCTAAATAACGGTTAAAGGCCCATACAGTGATCAGTCTTTATCCCCCAAAGGCAATATAGTGGCTATATATGGCCATACAGTGACCAGTCTCTATCCCACAAAGCCTATATAGTGGCTATATATGGTCATACAATGACTGTACTTCATCCCACAAAGCCCATATAACCATTATATGCCCATACAGTGACCAGTCTTTATCCCCCAAAGGCTATATAGTGGCTATGTATTGCCATTCAGTGACCAGTCTTTATCCCCCAAGCCTATATAGTGGCTATATATGGCCACACAGTGACCAGTCCTTATCCCACAAAGCCTATATAACCATTGTATGCCCATACAGTGACCGGTCTTTATCCCCCAAAGGCTATATAGTGGCTATATATAGTCATGTAGTGACCAGTCTTTATCCCACAAAGCCTAAATAACGGTTATAGGCCCATACAGTGACCAGTCTTTATCCCCCAAAGCCTATATAGTGGCTATAGATATATGACCATTTACTGACCAGTCTTTATCCCCCAAAGCCTATATAGTGGCTATATATGACCATTCAGAGACCAGTCTTTATCCCCCAAAGCCTATGTAGTGGCTATAATTATATGGCCATACAGTGACCAGTCTTTATCCCACAAAGCCTATATAGTGGCTATATATGGCCATACAATGACCAGTCTTTATCCCACAAAGCCCATATAACCGTTATATGCCCATACAGTGACCAGTCTTTATCCCCCAAAGCCTATATAGTGGCTATATATAGTCATAAAGTGACCAGTCTTTATCCCACAAAGCCTAAATAATGGTTATAGGCCCATACAATGACCCGTCTTTATCCCCCAAAGCCTATATAGTGGCTATATATGACCATTTAAAGACCAGTCTTTATCCCCCAAAGCCTATATAGTGGCTATATATGGCCATACAATGACCAGTCTTTATCCCCCAAAGCCTATGTAGTGGCTATATATGGCCATACAGTGACCAGTCTTTATCCCCCAAAGGCTATATAATGGCTATATATATATAGTCATATAGCGACCAGTCTTTATCCCACAAAGCCTAAATAACGGTTATAGGCCTATGCAGTGACCAGTCTTTATCCCCCAAAGCCTATATAGTGGCTTTATATGACCATTTAAAGACCAGTCTTTATCCCCCAAAGCCTATATAGTGGCTATATATGGGCATACAATGAGCAGTCTTTATCCCCCAAAGGCATATAACGGTTATATGCCCATACAGTGACCAGTCTTTATCCCCCAAAGCCTATATAGTGGCTATATATAGTCATAAAGTGACCAGTCTTTATCCCACAAAGCCTAAATAATGGTTATAGGCCCATACAATGACCCGTCTTTATCCCCCAAAGCCTATATAGTGGCTATATATGACCATTTAAAGACCAGTCTTTATCCCCCAAAGCCTATATAGTGGCTATATATGGCCATACAATGACCAGTCTTTATCCCCCAAAGCCTATGTAGTGGCTATATATGGCCATACAGTGACCAGTCTTTATCCCCCAAAGGCTATATAATGGCTATATATATATAGTCATATAGCGACCAGTCTTTATCCCACAAAGCCTAAATAACGGTTATAGGCCTATGCAGTGACCAGTCTTTATCCCCCAAAGCCTATATAGTGGCTTTATATGACCATTTAAAGACCAGTCTTTATCCCCCAAAGCCTATATAGTGGCTATATATGGGCATACAATGAGCAGTCTTTATCCCCCAAAGGCATATAACGGTTATATGGGCTTTGTGGGATAAAGACTGGTCATTGTATGGCCATATATAGCCACTTTATAGGCTTTGTGGGATAAAGACTGGTTACTGTTTCGGCAAATAGGGCCACTATATAGGCTTTGTGGGATAAAGCCTTTATCATTGGCTATGTGGGGTAAAGACTATTATATTGGCTTTGAGGGATAAAGACATTTGTGGGATAAAGACACTTGGGCTTTAACGCCATAATTGAGGGATAAAGACCCGTGGGTGTCTTTATCCCTCATAGTAGTACTAATTTGAGGGATAAAGACTGTTTGTGGGATAAAGACCCCACAGGGCATCTGCCACATATCCAGCCAGCTAGAAAACTAATTGCTTGTCAAGCACTGCACGGATCTGTTAACTTGATATTGGCTGTTGAGATGCCTGATGAAAGCTTCTCTGTCAACAGAAAAAATAATGATGAATAAAAAGAAATTATTATAAATCCTCACCTGTCATAGGACATGATGGCATATACATATATACCTGATTAGGTTACTTTGTGGGAAGGACTTACAAATTTGAAAACTGAGTACATATTTGATATAGTAGTCTGGGAGTGGAAGAGACAAGAGCGCCTCAGCAGTTGGTTGGTGGTGGTAGGGGGATGTACAGATGTTCCCTGCTCCATGATAAGAATGACACGTGTACAGGATGACACTAGTAGGCTGTAGGTGCCTGGGAGGCATGCAGGGGGAAATCTGCCACATATCACATTATCTAGCCGGCTAGAAAAATAGTTACTCTGCAAGCATAGCGCCGAACTGATAATATGATTCTGGCTGTTGAGTCAGGGGTATGTATAAGCAGGCCTGATAAAAGCGTCCCCATCAAGAGGGGAAATGATGATGGATAAAAAGATGCATTATAAATCGCCACCTGCCATAGAACCTGATGTGTTGGATGTACATGTACAGGCATTCCACTTGCCTGATTAGCTTCCTTTGTGGGAGCTTACAATGTCTCTTTTTAATCTCCCCTGGAATTTGCAAAAATTGATGCCTGTAATTGCTTGCAGTATGAAATGTCCAGAACACTCATTGAGAAGAATAAATCCATTTAAAAAACAAGGGGTTGTGATATACAGCGGGTAATACTATATAAATGAAAAAGAACATGCTAATACTTTTCCCATCGTATTTCCATTGAGGTAATGACCTCTCTAGTTGCTATATTATTCACTGTATGTACGTACAGACTCTATTCCATTTTGTTGCAATAAGTTTCTTTTTTGCGATATGGTAAAATGCTCAGCATAAAGGACATGGGGTTTAAAAAGCCAGTTCCCTTTGATACCTACATGACCAGCATCAAGGGTGCTGGTAAAACATTTTTTGGGAGTAACAAGCTCCTGCGGCTAGAGATTTTAACTAAAGGTCTTAACGAAAGTAGAGAAATATTTAGATAATTATGATAACAGTCTATTCAAGTACCACAGGAAATTTCTACTGTTCGAACTAAGTTGAAAGAATGGAGTATCCTTCAGGGATGCATCATACTGTACTAAAAGAAACTAACAAAGTATTCCAAACTCAGTTTTGTGTTCTCCAAGGGGATCTTGACTATTCATCTCTCATGTCATTTGTAACCAGCCTGATCTACTTTGGATAACAAGAAAGACGTCCCTATCCTGGGATAGGTCAGATCCAATGATCTAATGAAACAAATAGTTTCTACCACATTTGCTATCTAAGACCACCTATCTTAACCGCCGCCCCATTCTTCCTCTTTCCTCCCTCCACCATGATTCCTTGCTATCTGTGCACCCCTTGGGGGCTTCTCCTGAATAGGCCTTGTCCCAACATCCCTCACTTGGTGTTACATGTGGAAAATAATGACCATTTCAGCCGGAATAATGGGATCCCTAGGTATGAGGTCAGAACCACTTGGCATTTGAATGGCCAATAAGAAATGAGAATTGGCAGGCAGGGTATTGGGAGGCATTGATATGATGGGCTACATATATAGACAAAGGCCCATGGCCAGAGGATATTTTGGTATCGTTCCCCCCGAGGTGGGGCTGGGGCAGTATCCCACGAAGCCGCAGGCTGAGTGGGATGCGCCCCAGCCCCACCGAGGGGGGAACGATACCAAAAATTCTCTGACTATGGGCCTTTGCCTTTATTTCATGGTTTTTAACCTTAAACATATGTTAAATTGCATATAAATGGCCATAAGAATTTGAACAAATGATGATGTCATAGGCCATGTGATACAGGAACATTGTAACCCATGGGGGGGATGGGATACGGGATTTCTAGTACTTAAGCATAGTGATCATTGTATCCGCCATGAAATAAAAGACAATATGCTATGCTGATTAATCCTATCTTGAGCAGTTGCCTGCTGTTATGGCTGAGCATCTATGCTTTGATTTCATTGGTATGATAGAAAAGACGATATATTAAGACATCTTGCTAAACTGCCTCTCTGTTGTACTTTCATTTGCTCATCTTTTAATTCTGTCCCTTCCCTCATTCCTTCAGCCAAAGCATTCTCTTTGTTCCTCACCCTTCTGGCTTCCCTGGCTTCCCTGCCTTATTGCCTGCTACTCATCCTGCTTCCTGGACTATTTCCTGTCTCATTGGGTTGCTTGATTGCTAGGTCCCTTCTTTCCATACTCCTTTTCTCCTTGGGTTCTTCCCTCCCCTCCACACCTCCTTTGTTTCGGGAGGCTTGCATTACCCCAATCCCTATTCTCTCAGGTAAATTTTCATCCATCTACTTGAGAGACACAGAGCAGAAAGCAATGACTCCGGATGGATCCTGGAGTGTGGCCCAGATGCCTTCATTGACCAGAGTGAAGGCCAGGGCTCGTCCAGCCCCCTCTGCTACGTGTCTAGAACAGACAACAAGGAGGTCAAGGTAGGGGGTTGGTTCCGAATCTCCCCTTCGAGGACACAAGAACAGAATTGGGGCCTTTAAAAGAGAGGATAAGGTCAGTGATTAGAGGGGTAATTGTCCCTCTGACATTTGGTTATTGTACTGTGTTTCCATCACCAGACTCTCCCACGCTCCCCAACCTCCTCACCTCCTTATACCACACTGATAATCTAAATGCTCTGGTCTTTAGTCGGTAGTGGCTATCCCAGGTTAGTCATAGGGGTATTAGTAAGGCAATGACCAATTACCAATTACCATGACAAAGGCAAAGTAACATATGACTTATGCCTTACTCAAGACGACTTAGCCTAAATGGAAAGACTATAATGGGTTTGTCAGAAGTGACTAGCCTAAGAATATTAACTAACCTCTAGAGGTTGCTCGCATAGGGAGCTAAAAACTGAATAGCTTGGTAAGGCACTATATTGAATGATACACTGGTCAATAGGGAGCCAAAGATTATCAGTGCAGATGATGGTCTGTGTCAGGAATGTCCTATTAGTAGTACCTGGCCCCTTAACGACCTCAGCGCTCTAATGTGGTACACACCATGTCATCATGATGCAGCATACCAGCCCCGGTAAGTGTAGGCTGTGTCTCACGACCTTGGGCCAATGTTTTTGTCTCTGACCAGGTGCCGTCTCTTACCAGGTGCCGTCTCTGACCGGGTGCCGTCTCTGACCGGATGCTACTTTGGGAGTTAAGTTATTTTCTACCAACAGCAGGAGGCTTATCATAATTACATAACATCTGCCATAAAGTTTTTACAAATCATTATATATATGACTACAGGTTAAAATTGAAATTAAAATTGAAATTTGACACCAGGTCAGAACGGCACCCGGTCAGAGATGGCACCCAGTCAGAGATGGCACCCAGTCAGAGACGGCACCCGGTCAGAGAAAAAAACATCGGCCCAAGCTCGTGAGACACAGCCTGTACTTCACCAAGGGCTGCTGATTGCATCATGCCTACTTTTTGGAGTGTATCAACCCTTTATGGTCGTCATGTTGCATGAATGAGTTCTGGTATTAAAACATCATCCTCACAAAGGGGCAATAAAGCACCTCTTAGTCTTTAAAGCTAATAGATGTCCTTCATCAACCTAAGGTTAATCTTAATGTTGAGTCTGAGGTATATAAGCAGGTCTGATGCAAGCGTCCCCATCAAGAGCGAAAATAATGATGGATAAAGATATGCGTTATAAATCACCACCTGCCATAGAACACGAGGGGTGGCATGTATATGTACAGGCATTCGGCTTGCTTGATTAGTTTGCTTTGTCAGCTAGAGTTCAGAATCACCTTTTTAATTTGCAAGGATTTTATCTGTAATTGTTTTCTGTATGAAATGGCTTTGACACCCTGGGATGGGATTAAATCTAAAATGAAAAACAAGGACAAAGTAAGCAATGGAAATGATATTTTGTTTTTAAGGATGGGTGGTAGTTAATGGTACATCTAGAAAAAGGCTATGATAAAGTCTTTCCCATTACATACTACATCCCTTACATTAGTATCCCCCACTATTCCCTTTTTATCTTGAGTGTATGTAAGGACAAAGTCAATGCAATCATGTCCTGCTTGACTTAGTGATGCCAATGTCATAGAGTAAAGTGCTCTACGAAAAGGACATGGATTAGGGGAGTTGAGAAGCCACGCCGGCTACTAAGATTAGCACTGAGAGCACTTATAGATTTATTTTCTGCAGTTTTAGTAGTTTAATTGCCTGAGACTAGACACATGTAGTAAGGGGAACAGACCTTCCCAGCCTTGCTATATACTTCATATTGCAAACATCTATTTTGCACATCATTTAACTATTTGTAACCTGTCAAAAGTAGAAGAAATTTGATAAACGGATAATATACAGCTATGTTAATTACAGGATAAAAGGTTTGACATGATTATTTTCCACTGAAATTACAGATTAAGGTATTTGGATTTTGTCTTTTTTGTCAACCTTGAAACCAATTGTTTGACAATCCTTCAGTGAGCCTTTTGCTGGTCCAAGGGGACCCGCAAAAGCAATAAGAACCCTCAGACTCTGCTATCTAAAGAGATTGGACAGATGCCTGATGTTGGACAGATGTATGTATGATAGAGCCCGATCTGTGCAGCCTTTACTACCAGTGATGATGTCTGGGCTGAGGCGTCTACGTGCCACCACCGTTATGATTAATCATCAGACTTTTACATTATTCCCCGCGCACGTAATCACGATGCCAGTCATTATTTCATAATACCATTTGCTACCCCCTCCCTTCTTCCCTTCAGCTCTACCAACAATGCATGCACGCCCCCATCCCCACATAGGTTCACTTTACAACACCAGACAGCCTCTTCTCTATGGTTGCATAGGAGTGCCATATGATATTATACCTCTTAACTCCTCCTTTACCAATTGCGCATTTATGCGAATTTACCCTTCAAGAACGATCGCGCATTTATGCACAATATCCGCCGGTTTTTGGCCGATTTTGGCCGATTTTTGACCACCTGTGGTTTGCCTAAAAATTTGTAGAATCCCATGATTTTTTCTGCATTATGCCTTTAATATAAGTTGCAATGGCAACATATGTGCTAAAATGAGGTATATTTTAATTCAAATAAGGCTTTATTTCCCTAATTTAGGGTACCTTGCTTTCCGGGTATTCAATACCATTCATTTTGTCATAGATGTACCTCTAGTTTGAATATTTACAAAATTCTTTCAGTTTTTTAAAGGTTAGGTTATCCCCTACATCCCAATATCTCATTTTGATTTTATCTGAAAAAGTCTGGTTTTGGATGGGGTGTCTTTACGTGGAACGTGGTAAAGGAAGAGGTAAGCAGTGGGAATTTCTTTACAAGCTAGGCAAGCACTGAATGTATGCACAAGGTTTCCTACTATTGTCCAGTGAGAGGCCTCAAAGTTATCACAGCTTAGCCCTTTTAGCTTTAGTGACAGGCATGACATTTCAGAAAATATTTTACTCCTCCAGATCCAGGGGGTCTATGTTTGTTTGGAAGGATGTAGTAGGTTTATTTCTTTGTTCTTTTTTGATAATAAAAATATGCTTTATTGGCTCATCATATGCTCCCTCCTCCCTCCCTCCTGGACAGTGGTAGAGATGTTGTCTCTGCCACTGTAGAGCCATCTGGAAGTTTTTGCGTGCTTTTTAATCTGTCGGGGGAATCTGTGGGCAATAATGGCTAGAGGGATGGATGGGGTATCTGACAAGGAGGGTAGCAGGTTGACAGGAGACAGAGAGAGGATGGTTTTAGATAAGGATACATGTGTGCACAAACAAGTGGTGTACATATTGAGGGATAGAAGGTGGGTAGAACTAATCCTTAAGTGTGAGGAAATAGGATAGGGTCTAGAAAAAAAGAAAGCTCAAAAGTGTGGGGAAACAATATAAAAGTGCACTTACTTTTATTGGTCTATGTAAAAGCCAATAATAAAGAATCATGCCTGATAGAGGGTAACACAGGACAAAGGTAATGTTTAAAGCTTGTGAGCCTTGCATTGGTTTATCATGCCATACCTTCTAGAGAATCTCTCACCATTACCTTTGGCATGGATGCAGCACTGGTAAAGCCAGAAATTCGTGAGGGCTGCATTTATCTATCATGAGGAGAACCATGCCATAGAACATGATGTGTGGCATGTATGTACAGGCATCACGCTTGCACTTTCGCTTGCTAGATTACCTGCTTTGAGCTGGAGCTTACAATGCCTCGTTTTAATCCTGTTGGAATGTGAACGATTTTATCTGTAATTGTTATCCATAGGAATGGGCCCAAACACCCTAGGATGGGAATTAAACTAGCATAAAAAACAAGGACATTGTAAGTAGAGGAAATATTGTACTTGTATTTAATGATAGGAAGAACTTAATGCTATCTAGAAAAAGGCTATGTTGAAACCTTTGTCCCCCTAACAATTCCTATTTTCCTCTTGAGTGTATGCAAGGACAGACTCAAAGTCATTATGTCCTACAGGATGTATTGATGCCAATGTTATAGAGTAAAGTGTATTGGGGCAGATAAGAAGCAGCTCCTTCTAATATAATTTGCACTGAGAGCACTTACTATTTAGATTTGTTTTAATAGTTTAATTGCCTGAGGCTAAACACATGTACCAATTACCTCTGAAGGATAACTGTAGCTTGGTGTATGAGAGTTTATACTACCACATGGCACTCACTTGGCACATGACAAGAGAGAGTTGGAGTACCTGCAGACCTTTTGCCTGAATCATAGTTTATGCTTTTCTTTTTATCATACTCAAATCTTCCAACATTTAATCTTGCTAAATAGTTGCACATTATTTAACCTTTCAAAAAATTTGATAAGCCCATAATTTACTGTAATGAAAATAATTAACTACATACGGTTTAACAATTTCTTTGACGAGATTACAAAGGTGGTTTTCCTGGATCCTGCCCATAGCAAACTGTTTAAGTAAATGCTTAAAATATCCTGCTTTCCTCCATCCTTTTTTGCTAGGTGGGTATAGTCTTGAGTTGTTGTGTTTGATTGTTTTTCTGTTCTGCATGATCAATTGACCTTTTTCATTTATCTTCCTAACTTTGCTCTTCCTCCTTTATTCTCCAACAGAATCTTGATTGCACATCTGTCATGTCATTTATAAACTGCCCGATCTTCTTTGGACAACACGGAAGAACTTGCTATCTTGGGACAGGTTTGATCTAATGATATCTAAGGGAACAAATGCTTTCCCCTACTTCTGCTATCTAAGACAACCTATCTTTACTACCACCCCTACCCACCCTCCCTCTCACCTCCACTCCCAACTGATTCTTCAACATCAGGGCACCCCTTCTGGGCTTCTCTTAATACTCCTTGGCCCGACATCCCTGTGTTATATGTGAAATAGAAGACCTTTCCCACCAGAATGATGGGATCCCTTGGCCCAACATCAGATTCACTCAGCATTTGAGCATCCAGCCAGAGATGGGAAAGTGCAGGGACAGGGTGGGGAGGGATCAATGTCAGGGTGAGGGTGCAATGGACATAACTGTGTGCTAATCAATCCAATCTGATATAAAACCTATGTCCTGATGTTATATCTTAATGATCAATCAGGCAATATGTATTCATCTTCATGTATTGACCTATGATAAAGGTCAAATTATGTTGGATTTACAATGAGCAATTTTAACTAGGCCCTAATGATTATGTCTGTTATGTTTGTAAATTATCACTCTTAAAATATGTAGGGCTCTGTATTGCCTGAATCTAGGAATCTGGTAGAATTGAGTCAATTTGACTGTTGATGTCATTATGGTTGTACTGGGTTATTAGTTCTATCCCATAATTGCATTGACATACTGTTAATATACCTACAATGTCAGCATAATTCTTTTAAAGAAGAGGTCCTTTAATTGGGAACCATGTCAGTGTATCAACTGACTGTTCATCATCTTACAGATATTATGTCCTGACGCTCGTAGTGTTTGCACTGACATGAACTGTATTTCCACGAAAATCTATTGCGGCAACTCATATTCAACTTCAGGTGTCAAGTTTTTAGATAACAACTAACAAATAATCAAATTACATTTGTAGTCTGAGCATGTCTGAGCTTGTCTATCATTATTTCACAGACTCTCCAACTACAAACATGACTGTGTTTGAATTAAGTGGATAAACTGCTCTGCAAGTTAGTCCATTTTAGAGGTTAATCAGTCGGCTGCACCCCGAGTCATCCAGGTACTGGATTCATAGAGACATATATCATGGATATCATAGACTGGTGAATACATGTCTTATTAGACAAGGGGGGCTCAACAATTGGTTGGTAGGTTGTTAGGGTGGTAGGCAGATGATGACACATGTATGGGTTGACACTAGTAGGCTGTCCATGTAATAGGAGGATGTAGGGGGACACCTGCCACATATCACTGTATCCACCCAGCCAGAAAAATAATTGCTTGGCAAGCACTGTGCCGATCTGTTAACAAGATTCTAGCTGTTGAGTCTGAGGTATGTATATATATAAGGACGCCTGATGAAAGCTTTTCAGTCAAGAGGAAAAATTATGATAAATAAAAAGAATACATTATAAATTGTCACCTGCCATGGATATGATGGCATGTAAGCATGGGCATTCTACTCGCTTGATTAGCTTACTTTGTTGGAAGGACTCACACTCCCTTTTCAACCCCCCTAGGAATGTGCAAAGGGTTTTATCTGTTATTGCTTGCCATAGGAAATATCTTTTTCTTCTTGTTTCTTTGGCCTCGAATGTGAATAAAACCATTAAATAGAATCAGCGGGATGCATGCCGGAAAGGTAACATATGTTTTATTGAAGTCTAGTTAGTATTCAATGTTATCTGCAATAAAGAGCTTTGTTAAAACCATTTCCATTACATTGTATATCCCTCAAGTTAATGGCACTCTTTTCCCCCTACATTCTCAGCTGTATATAAGGACAAACTTAATATCCTGCTGGATGCTGCAATGTCATCATAGAATAAAGTGCTCTGCAAAAAGGGCATGTACTGATGGAGTTGAGAAGCCACTCCTTCTGTCTTAGCAATGTTATAGTTAGTGCTGATAGTTAGTGCTGATAGTTAGTGCTGATATACCCTTTAGCCCTGTTTTAACAGTTTAATCAAAGTGGCAAAGTCCAATGATTAGGACTCAAAAATACATTTTGTAACTCTACCCATTGAATAGATAAACTGTAGAAGGTTATACCTGTAATTGCCTCTGAATACTGATCAATGATAATCGATTTTTTAAAGTAGAATCTAAACTATGAAAAAATCAGCCTTTTAGCTTTTAGCACAAAATGTACAAAATGGTGAAGTTGTAGGTGACCTAGGGCTTAGAAAATTAGGCTAGGTAAGGAGAATGTTTTTCCTCATGACCTTCGTATTCTAACGTCAAGAACTCATAGCCTTATTCAGTTCAAAAACCCTTTGGTCAAAACTATTGTAGAAATATAGCACAATTTAGGAAGGTTCAAGTCACCTGACATAGAAGATTGCCTTTTTCTTACCATAAAATGATTTCTGGAACCTGAAGGATAAACAACAATTCATCACACGATCTAAAAGGATATAACATTCCTAAGAATAATATTTTATCACAAAATCTTAAAGTTAAAGTTGATCGCTTTCCTCATCTGCTTAATCATTTGGTATCTTTGTCTTTCTATGATCCAAACTCTGTTCTCGCTCCTTCATTGTCCAACAGCATCTTGATTGTGCATCTCTCATGTCAATTATAGTGTGCCTGATAAAAAGGAAGAAATCACTAGCTTGGGACAGGTTTGATCTAATGATATCTTAGGGAACAAACGTTTTCTGCAAGTACTACTATTACTGACGATCTATTTTTTTATGCCGAAGCACTTTACCAGAAATTAGGACTGGTGCCGCCATCTTGGATGGTGCCGCAATCTTAAATTAAGGAGTCACAACACAAATTTATGCTATGTGATAACAGTAATATAAATCAATCTTTGATAGTTCCTGAGGTTGATATTTATAATGATACTTACCGCCTAACATTGACTCAAGGAATTCAATGGTTCTATTAGTCTGTTGCTAACTCAGCTGGTTGCCTAGCAACAGCTATTCTAATTGTTTAACTGCCTAGCAACACACATTTCCATGGTTCTGAGGTTGATTATTATCATACCTACCCCACCCCCCAATATGGACCCAAGGAATTCAATAGTTCTATTGGTTTGTTGCTAATACAGCTGGTTGCCTAGCCACATTTATTCTTATTGTTTATCTGTCAGGCAACGCACATTTCCATGGCCCTGTCGATTATAATCATATCTCCCCACTTAACATGGACCCAAGGAACATTTGAAGTAATATCATCCTTCCCCCTGATAACCCCTCTCCCCTGCTTATTAGGTGTCTTTAATGGGTCCCCTTCAAACATACCAACCATGTAGACATTAAGTTCCTTCGAATGCAAGAATTGCAGTTGTTGCCGCATATAAAAATGCCTGAGGCATTTATTTACGCGACAACAACTGCAATTCTTGTTACTACTGCCCTCCCTTTCCTTGCTCCTCCCCTGCCCAATTTCCCAATGTCAAGGGGTGTTATATGTGAAAAAGAATGACCCGTTCTCAGAGAATAATGGGGCCCCTCAGCCCAGGGTCAGAATCACTTAGCATTTGGACAGCCTGAGAGAGATACGAATTGGGAAGAAGGTTGTAGGGGGGGCTCGATGTGGATGGGGGAGTTGCAGGTGAATGGATCCAAGGAGCTACACTAGTAGTATAATATGTATCGGAACGGGACTATGCTTAAGTACTGTTTATTACTCAATCGACATGCAGCCAATCAGAGGCCTCCATTTGGTCACGTGAGCGGAAGTGACCTACTTAGGGGATTAGTGGTGACGTCACTTGACCTAGTTAGCTAATCAGAGGCCGCCATTTGGTCACGTGACCGGAAGTGACGTCATATGACCTACTTATGGACCGGAAGTGACGTCATATGACCTACTTAGGGGACCGGAAGTGACGTCATATGACCTAATTTAGGATCACGTGACCGGAAGTGACCTGATGAGTCACGTGACCGGAAGTGACGTCACATGACCTAATGGACAACCGGAAGTGAGTGACCTCATTGAGGATCACGTGACCGGAAGTGACCTGATTGATCACGTGACCGGAAGAAGTGAGCGTCTTTAAGGGGTCATGCGCTTTAAAATGTGATATATATTTTTTTTGGAGGAGGAGGAGGCGAGTCTCTTATTTTTTTTGGTAAACCAATAAAAAACACAATAATATAAGTTTGTTTTTTCATTTTATTTTTTATGAGCGACTGGAAGTGACTTATTGAACTAGGTAGAAGTGTTCTTTAGAGTGTATAAGGGGGGAGGGGAGGGGAGGGGGGGAGGGGGGGGGGGGGCCCCTTTAAGATGCATGGGGAGGGGGGCGCTTTTAGGATGCATGGGGTGGGTGGGGGGGAGGGGAGGGGAGGGGAGGGGAGGGGGGAGGGGGGCACTCTAGGGGGTGGGGGGGCACTCTAAGGGGCGTTTGTCTCTTTTAAGAAAAAAAGAAAGAAAAGAATTTAATCGAGAGAAACACTTCTTCCTCTCGAGAGGAAGAAGTGTGTCTCTTAATTTTTTTGTTTAGGAAGTGACCTGATGAGGCACGTGACTAGAAGTAAGTCTTAGGGTTGAGACTTAGGATCCTGTCACCTTCCCACTCCGCTTTCATAAGCCCCGAAGTTCTCAGATCGTGAAGGTAACGTCTCTCACAACATCCGCCGGGCGGCGGACACCATTCTCGCACTCTTTCCGTTTTTTTCTGTACGAAAAGCTCTAAGTGATCGTCGCACACCGCTGTCGGAATCCACTTTCGTTTCTCTCTGAAGTACGTCTCTCTCAGGCGAGGTTTGACTAGGTCATCCAACGTGTCACCACTGAGAGCCATGTAAAGACTGTCGGTGTCCATTTGACAAAGAGCATAATCGCGCCGATCGACGAATCTATCCAAGAAGTCGCATGTGAACTCTAACATTTTCAACTTCGCGTACTGGTATACCATGAACCCTATTTGAATAGGGAGGTTGTTCTTGACTGTTTTCGGTTGTAGTTCGACTTCAAACAGATCAGAACTCAACTCGGACGCCTTTTTGAAGCGCCACGAATTGGCCAATAGTTCGAACTCCGACTGTCAGTGTATCTCACCGCCGTGTGTTTTTCTTTTTGAAGAACTTGTTGCAGATTGTTTTACCGTACGTGGCGTTTCCCATTAACTTGTAACAGTCTGACAGAATTTTCTCGTTCTCGTTCACGTCGCCACGTCTTCGCGCCGCCGTTACTTCGTCCGCGAAACCGGCAAAGGAGCGTTTAGGTAGGTATTCTACGACCAGCTGCACTTTGGTGACTATCAAACCGTGCTCTAAATACCACTTGTTCGCGTTCCCAAGAGAATATTTTTTCCGTGGTAACTCCCTATCAGACATCTCTGAGGCGTGATCAACAGCTTTTCTTCCTGCGCAAAGTCTGACATGTGAGGTCCTATGTCTGATTTTGAAACGGACACGTTCTTGAAAACGGGGGTCATTTCTTCGAAGTAGTCTCGTAGGTGAGGCGGCGTAGTGATGTCCACTTGAACTAAACCGAACATCTTCCCGTCTTTGACAGCGGAAAGGATGTCGCTCTCGCTCATTGCGTTTCGAGACACTTTCAAAGCATCAACCTTCCAGTGTTGTTGGGAGGCCTTAACCCGCTCATCTCGACGCTTCATCTCTCTCCATTCACACTCCCACACGACGACCAGCTTGTGACCTAGCGCTTTCAAGTAAGCGCTTACTCTAGCCGTTCTGTCGCGTCTCTCCTCCCTCAGTGAAGTGCACTGATATCGGTGCGACGGTATGCACTCGTGAGCGTGGAACCAACACCCGTGAAACTGGAAAACCGTATTAGAGGCCGCGTGAAACCCGTCGACGCGAATTCTTCGACAGCCTAGAACCATCTCGCCGCCCTTGAAAGCGTGGCGCAGTTTCACGTCGCGGTCGTGCTCTACGAAGCGTAAACACTCCAAAGCGCTGTGAGAGTTTCTTTGCCTAATTTCGGGCTTGAACTCGGTCTCAGGTCGTCTCACCGCGTAATAGCCCGTGCAGTGCGCTTCGCTCATGCAGCGCAAGTACAGTGCATGGGGTGGGTGGGGGGGAGGGGAGGGGAGGGGAGGGGAGGGGAGGGGGGAGGGGGGGCACTCTAGGGGGTGGGGGGGCACTCTAAGGGCCGTTTGTCTCTTTTAAGAAAAAAAGAAAGAAAAGAATTTAATCGAGAGAAACACTTCTTCCTCTCGAGAGGAAGAAGTGTGTCTCTTAATTTTTTTGTTTAGGAAGTGACCTGATGAGGCACGTGACTAGAAGTGACGACGTCACATGAGTGACACTTTAAGAGGTCACGCGACTTACTAATAAAAGAAGACGTATGAAAATAAAAACGCAACAATAATTTTATTTTATTTTTTTATTTATTTTTTTTTCAATCTTGATAAACACTCTATTTTTGAAAAGATGCGCTCAATCAATCAATAACACACTTATTATTTTTTTTCATATCTCTAAAGGACTCGTTGTCACACCGTCAGAATGCACGCGACGCTTATAATACAAGTAGCGCACGCTGTCTTTCTCTATGGTGTAGGTGACCATTTTGTTTCGCACCACTTTGAAATTTCTATTTACCGCAAGGAGAGTTTTTCGTTGGCGAAGAACATCCAAGAAGTCGTCTGGTTCTTTAGGGTTTTGTTTCTTCTGTACACCTTTTGCACTCCATTTTTTGGATTTTCTTTCACCGGTGCCGCTGACTTGATCGTAGCAAATGTAAGTCTTAGGGTTGAGATTTAGGATCCTGTCACCTTCCCACTCCGCTTTCATAAGCCCCGAAGTTCTCAGATCGTGAAGGTAACGTCTCTCACAACATCCGCCGGGCGGCGGACACCATTCTCGCACTCTTTCCGTTTTTGTCTTCACGAAAAGCTCTAAGTGATCGTCGCACACCGCTGTCGGAATCCACTTTCGTTTCTCTCTGAAGTACGTCTCTCTCAGGCGAGGTTTGACTAGGTCATCTAACGTGTCACCACTGAGAGCCATGTAAAGACTGTCGGTGTCCATTTGACAAAGAGCATAATCGCGCCGATCGACGAATCTATCCAAGAAGTCGCATGTGAACTCTAACATTTTCAACTTCGCGTACTGGTATACCATGAACCCTATTTGAATAGGGAGGTTGTTCTTGACTGTTTTCGGTTGTAGTTCGACTTCAAACAGATCAGAACTCAACTCGGACGCCTTTTTGAAGCGCCACGAATTGGCCAATAGTTCGAACTCCGACTGTCAGTGTATCTCACCGCCGTGTGTTTTTCTTTTTGAAGAACTTGTTGCAGATTGTTTTACCGTACGTGGCGTTTCCCATTAACTTGTAACAGTCTGACAGAATTTTCTCGTTCTCGTTCACGTCGCCACGTCTTCGCGCCGCCGTTACTTCGTCCGCGAAACCGGCAAAGGAGCGTTTAGGTAGGTATTCTACGACCAGCTGCACTTTGGTGACTATCAAACCGTGCTCTAAATACCACTTGTTCGCGTTCCCAAGAGAATATTTTTTCCGTGGTAACTCCCTATCAGACATCTCTGAGGCGTGATCAACAGCTTTTCTTCCTGCGCAAAGTCTGACATGTGAGGTCCTATGTCTGATTTTGAAACGGACACGTTCTTGAAAACGGGGGTCATTTCTTCGAAGTAGTCTCGTAGGTGAGGCGGCTTAGTGATGTCCACTTGAACTAAACCGAACATCTTCCCGTCTTTGACAGCGGAAAGGATGTCGCTCTCGCTCATTGCGTTTCGAGACACTTTCAAAGCGTCAACCTTCCAGTGTTGTTGGGAGGCCTTAACCCGCTCATCTCGACGCTTCATCTCTCTCCATTCGCACTCCCACACGACGACCAGCTTGTGACCTAGCGCTTTCAAGTAAGCGCTTACTCTAGCCGTTCTGTCGCGTCTCTCCTCCCTCAGTGAAGTGCACTGATATCGGTGCGACGGTATGCACTCGTGAGCGTGGAACCAACACCCGTGAAACTGGAAAACCGTATTAGAGGCCGCGTGAAACCCGTCGACGCGAATTCTTCGACAGCCTAGAACCATCTCGCCGCCCTTGAAAGCGTGGCGCAGTTTCACGTCGCGGTCGTGCTCTACGAAGCGTAAACACTCCAAAGCGCTGTGAGAGTTTCTTTGCCTAATTTCGGGCTTGAACTCGGTCTCAGGTCGTCTCACCGCGTAATATCCCGTGCAGTGCGCTTCGCTCATGCAGCGCAAGTACAGAGAGTTAGCGTCTAGGCCTAGGATGTGCTGGCACGGTCTCGCTTCTTCGCCGTACTTGTGCTCCCTTATCCGCGTGGTGCCCTTCTCGTGAAATCTATGGAAGATGATGGAAGGACCGCCGACTAGATTTTCTTTGATCAGAGCGTGGAGGACGGCGTCGAACTGGGGGAACGTTGTGAACGCGTCTTTTAGGTTTTGGAAGAGGAACCGTAAAGTCCAACAGGCAAGAGAAATCCCGTCTTTCAACATGTCAATGCCGCGATCTTGGAAAAATTTAGCGTGATTTTTCAGAGCTTCTATGAAAGGTTTGACGTCTTTGTTGTTGTAGTGGATCAAGTAATCTCCCATAGTTTGCATCTTCTCGTCGGACCAAACTTTCTGACATGCGGCGTAGTCGGATTCGGACATTTTGACGCCCGTCAGTTCGCTGTCAAAAGCCGATCTCGGTGGCAGTGTTCTGTTTCCCAGTTTCCTGGTAGACGTCATCCATTCGTAAGGAAAGTGACCTTTCTCTTCGTTTCTGGTGAAAGCTCGCAAATAGTTCGCGTAGTTGTAACCGGGTGCCAAATAGTTAACTACGTCCAAGAAAACTGTGTGCTGTGTGTAAACCGCCAAGTATTGATTGCTTCTCTTTATGACGCTGAATTCTTGGTTTCTTTGGTCTCCGGAGGCAAAGAACGAGTGAAGGCGTATTTTGATCAGGTTCAAGTCGTAACGCCCCGAGTTGAAGCCCACGACTGGAGCTTGACGGATGTATCTCAGAAGCCGCTTCTTCAGTTGAACTAACGGGTGTCTGGTCTGAGCCGCAGCGAAGCCGCCTGGAGAAGGGGTGAATGTCGCCTCCTCCAGCAGGAGAGCTTCACCTATCGCCGCATCTAACTTCGCTAACGTCGGTCGGTAAAGTTCTAGCACAGCTTCCCCGATGACTTTGGCGTTCTCGTTTATGTGATTTAAAACTCGGTCCAACAAGGGGTCGGAATCTGCGTCGGATTTTCTGACGAAGCAGACTGGCCCCTCCCACCCCGGAAAGTCGGATGCGACGCTAGCCGACAAAGGGACGTGATCCCACAGCAGGGACACGTGTTCCGTCAACGGTTCTCTGCACGGTCTGAAGAAAGCCTCGAAATCGAAGGTGATCTTGTAAGGGTAGATTCCCGAATGTCCGTCGGGAGGAAAAATGGAGAAGTCTGCTAGCGCTTCGAAAATCGTTCTCGAATTTTGGTAGATGCCACCTACGTAGCGCAACTTGACTTGTCGGCAAGAGGAAAGCTGGTTCCTGTGTCTCTTCAGCAAGAACTCGGTGGTGAATGCCGCCTTACACTTGCAACATTCGTATATGCCCGCGTACGCGTTGAAGTCCGTGACCAGAGAGACGTGCAAACCGCCTTTCGCTGTCAGGTGTAGGTTGACTTTACCTCGGGCGGCCAGAGTTCTGGAAGGCGGTCTGATCAGAGTAACGCGTCTTCTCAACTTCCGCCCCGGCACCTGACGCGACGCGGTGTAAACCGCTATTTGTACGTCAAACAAGTTCTCTAACGCGGGTAAGTCGCGGATGTTCAAACCCGGAAAGGTTTCAGGTGTGGCAGCGGGACAGAACTGACGTAACAAATCTGAAGCGCGCTTGCTGGTGTTGTATAAGTGAAAGGAAATGCAGCGGAAGACGCAGAGGTTGTCCTTGTTGGGAAAATCTAACACGCCCCTTCTCTTTCCAACTCGACCGGCCTGAGTGATCCTACCGCCTATGGGAAATTCCCCCGGTCCCATGTAAACGCAAATGTTCAAATTGGTAGGAAAAAGAACGTGCCACTTGGTGTCAGCGTCGCAAAGTTTCCGTACTTCCTCGCAAGCGACGGTGTTTTCCATCTTTGAGAGGAGCTCTTCCAAAGTTTCTGAATTAGTTATAGTAGGGAGCGGTTGTATGAGAGTTGTATGGTTGTTCTGGGAGGCATGAAAGTAGCGCAGTTTGCTCTTGTCTTCTCTGTGTTGTAAGAGTAAGCCTACCGAGAAACCCACTTTGTATCTGAATCTTTGCGTGAAGTGAATGCGACGCATAGTATCTACAGCGTCACTCAACTCGCTGGTTGGTAGCCTGAAGTTTGTTACACTCACGCGAGGCCCGTGCATCCTGACGCCCGTTTGTATTGCAGGCCAATTCGCCGTGAACGTTTCCTCACCGTTCGGTACAGCACATATGCGCAGAGGGATAGTCACCCCGTCCAGAGATTCGCGTCGACAGGTGATCTTTCGGCAATCGCAATCTATCTGTCTGCTGTCTGTGTATCCGTCTGTCTGTCTCATGCAGCGTACGTCAAACACTGTGTGTGTGCGTGCGTGAGCGTTGAGTGTCTCTCATTCCAAATCTATACCGAAAAATTTGAGAATAATCTCTGTTTTGTCATCCAACTCTTTGAGCGCTCTGGCGGACAGCGTCACCCCCTGCTGTGTGGGTTTTTTGTCAGGACCTTCGTACTTGCCCACGTGGATGAGGTTCTTACCGCTGTAGTAGCTCACAGCTGCGTACACTTCGCCCTCCTCATCCAGCACTGTGAACCAGGGGGTGTGATTAGGTCTTCCTTGCGCGGACACTGTGTCGCGTATGCGCACCACTGCGCGGATCTCGGCGATGCGCGCTATTAGCTCGTGCAGCGCGCCGGCGGTGAAGTGCACTCGCTTGCTTCTGGTCAGAGCCGCCTCTTTCACCTGGCCGTCTTTTGTGTAGCGCGGCCTCCTAGACAGTCTAGCCTCGTCCTCCCAGATCTCCAGCGTCAAAGTCCTGTCTAAGCAGAACTCTAACCCGAGAGGACGGGAGGTTTTCTCTGCTTCTTCTCGTCCATCTTCTTCTTTTTCTTGTATTTATCTCTTCTTAGTAGGCCTTGTTGTTCTGGAACTCGCCTGAGAACGTTTCAGACCCGCAAGAAGAGTAACACCATCAGCGTGAGCTGAATCAGCAGCAGAACCAATAACAGGAGCAGCGTCAGCGCTGGTATCCGACGACTCTTTGTTGGAACAGAGCAGCCACACGCCGTCGGTGCTGAGTGTAGCGGTAGAAGATGAAGCGCCGCCGCCCTCGTAAGGTGGCGGTGAGGGCAGTCGCCACGGACCGGACGCGCTACCAGTGGAAGTGAGGTCAAAAGTAGTGGAAGAGGGGAGCCGAAAAAACGTACCGTCCACCCGTTGCCCTTCGGGTTCGTCGTACGCCTCGTCGTCAGCGTCGTTCTCTGTCTCACCCTGTTGCTGCTGCTCCTCCTCCTCCTCTTCTTCTTGGTTTAGGGGCTGAGTGTCTGAATAGCTGTAAGTCTCAGCGCGAGCGGCGTCGATGGCGTCGGTTGATGTAGTGGTGGAGAGGGGCTGTGCAACGTGCGGCAGGTCATCAAAATCAGCAACAGTAGTGGGGAGGTAAAACCCCGGTTGCCAGTACTGCGCTGTGCCAGGAGTGTTGTCGTCAGTAGTAGTAGCGGTAGCAGCAGGTGCAGCAGCAGCAGCAGCAGCAGGCGGAACAGTAGCAGGCGCAGCAGCCTCAGCAGGCGCAGCAGTAGCAGGCGCAGCAGTAGCAGGCGCAGCAGCAGCAGCAGCACGAAGAGCACCAGCAGCACGAGGATCACCAGCACCAGCAGCAGCAGCACGAGGAGCAGCAGCAGCAGCAGCAGGCGGGGCAGCAGTAGCAGCGGCAGCGCGCTTAGCAGCAACAACCGTCGCGAGTGTAACAACGTTGCTAGCACGACGACTACTACCAGTAGTACTGCTACTACTACCACTACTACTACTACTACTACTACTACTACTACCGCTACTACTACTACTACTACTACTGCTGCGAGCGCTCGCTACAGCGGGAGGGTGATAAGACCAAGCGGTTGCGGCGGTAGTCTCATCTTCAGTAGCAAGAGGAGGCGCTGACGCTAAACGAGCGCTGTTCCACGTAGTCTTCTTGTTCTTGAACTTGCTTAGATCCTTGGACGGCACTAGGTGTTGTCTTTTGCTCATGGTGGTGACTGTAGAGAGCGGCAAAAGACTGAGTGAGTGAATGGGGGTTTCCAGACCCCTTATATA